>CM060904.1:744651577-745851577 GCA_030737815.1 Allium fistulosum | reverse complement strand
CAATTTAAACTGACTATCCATCTTATTTTAATTTGACCACCCGTTTTATAATTATGTGGACTACCAATCTTACATATAAACATATTCAAAGTTATGTGGGCCATCCATCTTACATGAAATTACAACTTGGATTACCCATCCCCTACCATATTGACTACCAATCATATAGGGTTTCGTTGTTTAAATTATATGGACTGTCTGTCGCACATGTTCCATTCAATTTGAAATGATGTGGACTATTTATCACACATCCCATAGTTTTCTTAGGATGATTATGATTATGAACCATTCATTAACCTCGTAGAGACTATTCATCTCTGACATGAAGTGGACAATCCATCTCATATCGCATAGTTCCTAGGATAATTGTGAACCCATCGTTTAACAATTTAATTCATGCTACCCACATATTTAACCTATGTCTATTGGTGTCTCCGATTAGCTTATCTCCCCTTAAAGTTATAACATCTCAAAGTGACATACATTGGTATCCCCAAATGATCTATGTAAAATTTATTAAAACATACATTAGTATCCACAAAGACCATTATTTCGAGTTTATTCTTCCTTGATACCCCCAATAAATAATTTCAACTTCATATACTTTAACATATAGTAGTATAAATATTGGTATCCCCACTTAGGACTTAAAGTCGAAGTCATAAAAAAATAAAGCTCGCCGCCTTTATATAGTTAATATAGATCAACGTCGATGTCTATAACAATGTCGACTATTAACCCAAAAAATGGAACACCCTAGATTAAGTGTGAAAGCACCATCCCTATTTATCAAGGCAAACAAAATAGAAAAAGGAATACCAACTTGCAGATAAAGTAAGGAGACAAGAGATTTTTATAGTGGTTCGGCTATTAACGAAGCCTACGTCCACTTTAAAACTTTTATTATTGACTGACTGTTGTTAGAAGTTGAATCTAATTACAATTTGATTGAACTTCTAAGTTAGATCAAGTCACACGTGCAAGAGATCAATAGAGAATCACAGTAAACCCCTAGATGACTATTATGTGGGAGGAGAATAATGAAGAGCAATTTCTGTAGAGTTCCACCAGCAAATCCAAAAGATCCTCTTTATGTTGCAGATGGATGAGTATTTATAGGGATTGGAGAGCTATTGTGCTAAGCCGCCTTGCCAGAAGCTTGCATTTGAAGATAGGAAGTCGCCTAGGAAATTTCGTAGCAGGCCGAGCTAATATTATGGATCACTAGCGATCCATGCAGATAGCTTATTTTTGGCTCACTTCAATTGTACTATGTTCCATGCCAGTTGTACATGCCTTTTTTGCAATTTTGTGAATAGATGCCTTGTTATGATGGTGTCTCATGCACAGGTTAGATTGAAGCATGCCCAGAATCAGATGAATTCTCACTTCTCGAACTAGCCTGCTTGGAATACCATGAAACTTGGCAGATATCCCTAGGAAAGGTGTTGGATCATGATGAAAGAAGATTGGAGGACCCATGAGCCAGTGTTATGAATCGCTAGCGATCCATCGCCATCCATCGCCTTAGCTTATTTTGGCATCTTCCTTCTTGGGTCTTTCTCTTCTTTTACTTCTTGTCTTCTTGGTTGATCCTTGAGATGTTTTGACTTGCTGTAGATGTTCTAGCTTCCTTTGAATTTCATTGGGACAAAATCCTAGATAACATTTACCCCCCAGAGTATGCTTTCGTTGGAAACAAGGCATGATCTGGAAGTAACTGCTTTTAAGTTCTCGTTTAGTGAGGTTCATTTGATCATGTTGAGGCCATCATGCGAATTTGGCTTTGGCTATCTAGCCATTTATTGAGTTGTGATGTAAATGGTCGTTGCTCATAACAATAAATAAATTTTGGTCCTACAACTTTCAGGATGCTTGCAAATAACACGTGGATCATGCTTGGCAAGTTTAGAGAAAATTGGTTGTAATTTGATGGATCGTTGGCGATCCAAGGACTTAGCAGGATTTTCTTGCACAACCTCCTATTTAGCTTCACACGAGCCAATCTTCCTCTATTCCATATTTTCATTTGCAACTCGATCCTTCTGCCTCGCAGCCCAAACCAAAGTATTCAAACGTAACTTCGCTTTTGCCATCGCCGTCGCTGATCACCGCCATCGGAGCTTCTTACCGTCGACCTTACTGGACTTCGTCATTGCTCTGACCTTACCCCTAGCTCATGAAACTTTGTCAATTTGGATCGCCGCTGCCTTACTCACTTGGATCGTCATCGACCTATCCACCTTCGATCACTGCTGACTTAGAGCTTGACCATATTCGCCTTTTGATTTTTGACTTGAAGTGGGTTGTATGGATTTTTGGCATTTTGTTTTAGTGACTTGGTGGTGAGGTTGTATTGGTGATGGACATAATGGAGAATTCAAGTTGATTGTGGTTTTGTGGAAGAAGATAGTAAATTGAGTCATGAGTTCTTCACGGAATGAAATCAGGGTTCTGCCCCGGTGCTTAACATGTTTTACTATCTTCCTCCAAAGAATCAGAATTAACTTGCACTAAGTTACATTGTTAATCAGGCACGACGTTTTGCGGATTGATTTTTGGTTTTTCTGGGAGGTGATAATAGCTTAGGGTAGCATCTTGTATGCAACTCATGCTGTTATCACCTTCCAGAGAACTTAAATCGACATATGCTTAGAATTCTCTACTCGATTCAAACCATCAATCTATAGTTGCACACTTCGGGTTAGTCCTGTCATTGCACAATTGGTGTATCTGGAATGGGAAGAGCTTTCTGTGTTGCTTCGGACAGCGGATCCGTTAACGATCGTTGGTCGATAACGGGTAAGTGTATGAGAAATAATTTTAATGAATGATACGAAAAGCTCTTTTCTTTCTTCATTGCGAGTGAACTATCTACACTGGATAGAGCGTTTGTAGTGTTCAAGACACCGAGCCCATGCCACATAGATAACACACTCAACTTGCCCCAGTCAACACTTGTAACCCGATGTGTTGGCATAAATCAATATTTTTTCAGAGTTCAAGTGTTAAGCGTAGGGGGACTTTTAGTTAAAAATAGAATTACCTGACCGCGTTAGGTACAAGTTCTGTTGTATAGAATGAAGCACCCAGCATACCATCATAAATCCAGTGGAGGAAGTCCGGCACTCTTAGAAATCGAATCGTCATCAGTTGCGCCTTTACAAACGGTTTCAATAGAACCAATTTCTTCAGTACTGCTAGCTGAATACAGTCAATTGGTTCTGATTGGCCCATTTGTAGATCAGACTCCTCCAAATTTTAGAGTTATACTCAATCCTCCAGAGAGAGCTTCCTCTGTAATCTCCGCTAAAGTTTTGCATAATATTTGTTTACAGCATGGCATTCCGAATGGTGACGTATGCCTTCCATCGAAAAATAAGTTTGCATATATGCCACCTTCGAGGTACACTACTTTCCATTGGTATATATGCTTGAATGGAGCAGTGCCTCCTTCAATCACTTCTTGAGAGAAACTCTTCTGAATTCAGGAATTGCTCCATTTCAGATTCACCCCTAACGGATACACGATTTGACTTGCCTTCACGTCTTGTGTATGCAGACATTCAATCGTGCCCCAAATTTTGATGAGTTCGGATATTTTCTCTCATTCAAGAAGAGAGACTAATGTCCATCCCTCATGGTCATCGAGGCCAAAGAAAATGCAAAATTGTGTTGCAGCTTCAAAGTGACCTATCTCAATTCAAGACCCAATATTTTTTCGTTAGGTGTCCTGAGGGATTTAATCGTCTTTGGACGATGGGGGTAAGTTTTCTCGTTTACTCATTGAGATTTAATACGTTGCTATGGGATTTTTGATAGATTGAATACTTTTTTGCAGTTATTTCGAGACTAGACAAAGATCCATCACTCGACCAATCTTCCATGTTGTGAAGGTCGTAGACGCCAAAGATAGATCAGTCATGTTTTTGCTAATGGATGAGAATTTGCTTCGGTACGGGTTATTGCATCTCGGGAGATCTACCATAGCCGTTGAAGTTCCATCTCCTTCATGTTCCAGAGTTCGAACACGCTCCACTTCTTCATCACACGGCTCCAAAGAGGGCGACCTCCTAGAAGGAGATGGTCCGTTTGGCGGGTAAACCAAAGAAATTCATGAAGGAAGAGGTGTACGACTGAAGCTAGCTGCCCGCCTAGGATGCCTCCAATCCTGGAGGAGGAGGAAGAAGAATTCAAGCAGCGTGAGGTCAAGGCTGCAGTGACAACGGAAAAGGGGAAGGGTGAAATTGAGAGTAGTGGCAGCTATGATCCCTCCTCTATTGATGGAAACTTCGAATCGTGTGATGAAACTTCGGGAATGAGTCCCATTCTCCTGAATTCGCCTCCCCAAGAGATTTTTGCTAAAGATGCTCCCCCAACAACCGAGCGATTTCATGGTTCTCCACTTAAGGAAACCGTTATTGACTTTGGGGATTTGAGCAAGTTTATATAGATATCAATGAACTCATGGGAGAAGATTTTGAGTTTGAGGGATTGTCTCCTCGTTTCGGTCATGCTGTGTCTAGAGTTAGCCCGATTCCCACCGTGGTGATTTCCCAATCTGGTTTGTGAACTCCTTTTAAGCCACCTATGACATATTACACATTTCACTAGGGTCACGTTTACTTACAAGTGCATTATTTAGGTTCATTTCCCATTACTAAAGTTCTTTATTTATTTTTTATATCAGGTATTATGAGAGGTCGTGGACTTTATGAGGACCTTGAAAAATTTACTTATGCGTAACGCTGGTCAAGACGGACTTCAAGCCCCCATCAGCCCCGAGAAACTGACGAAGAGTGGAGAAGGAGGAAGGATTTGGAAGCCAAAGTACATCGTCAAGACAACATAGAAAGGGGTAGAATTTACAGTAGTGGTTATGAGAAGAGAAAACCACCTGATGACCGAGAAAAACTCCGCACTAACATTCTTTTAAAACATATCTTTGCAAAACATTTTCCTACAACCAAAACTGGTTAAATACTGTAAAGCATCATTATGTAAACATACATAAATATTAGGTAATAAATGAACTATCTATTAAAACACAAAAAAAAATTGGCTAACTTTTAACCATTGGCTGACTCAGTCCTACCGAACAACATATACAAATAATCTAACATCTGTTAGACACACCTCTTCTGGACTATCTGTCCTTAACATCTGTTAAATACATCGCTTCTGGATGGTTTGTCCCTAGCTTAATCATCTCCCAGGTCTTCCTGATCCTAATCGTTTTAAGGGCTCACCAATAACCTATCTGTATACAAATATATATTCCTTTCTGTGTGTAATCATAATTTTTAGTCTATCTGGCCAAGCCCTACACACTGGAATATTGGACAACAATTAGCTGGGGCAAATAGCAAATGTACAGGGCACGACCCTATACCAGTCTCATCTAGTATTCTAATATCTGAGACATTTTTACTTAGGGATCACCTCCCATAATTTTCCTTGAAAACCTTTTCAATATGATTTAAAACCTTTAAATCAAACTTATACAAGGAAAATATAAAATCTTTATGCTTTACTCAAAATTACCTTGCCATGTTATAAATATATTTTACTCAAACTTCAGTTGATGAAAACATTTAAGTATTTGAAAGTACCCCTTTCTATTTCTTTGAAAGTACCACTTTCTAAATCCTTTAAAAGCATCTCTTTAGAAACCAAGTAAAACCCTTCGATTATCTAGGCTAAGAGGCCAAAATCTTACCTTTCGAAACCATACTTCAAACCTTTCGAAACCATTGGAAACCTCCCTTTCGAAAGCATTAAAACTTTAGACATTCTATTTTGAAAACACTTCAAAATATTGCCTTAGGAAACCTTTGGAAAACCTTCCATTTTAAACCTTTCGAAATCATCAGAAAATAGAAACTTTTGACTCTGTCGGAAGCTACCTTTCAACCCCTTCGAAAGCTTGGCTTTCGACTCCTTCGAAAGCTTTGCTTTTGACCCCATTGAAACCATTCAACAATTAAAACCTTTCGAAAGCATTCAACCCTTAAAACATAAACGTTTCATAAACTCTTTGGGTTCAATTTAAAACCTATGGAAAATCTTCTTTTAAAACCTTTTGACATCCTTGAAAGCAACCTTTCAACTTCGTCAAAAGCTTAGCTTCGAAAGCTTTAAAACATATCATTTAAAACAATAGACCTCTGTCTTTAACATAACTCTTTCGAAAGCTTTGGGTTATACTTCAATTATAAAACAAGGGTAAATCATCTAAGTTGAAAGCTTTGATACACTTCGAAAGCATGGAGAAGCGGCTGGTTTTAAAACAAGTAAACCTTTCGACTTTGTCGAAAGCAACGACTTTGAAAGGTTGGAAAGAGCGGCTATAACCTTTTGACTATGTCGGAAGGTTCAAAACTAAACTATAAATAGTGGCAGTAACCTTTCGACTATGTCAGATGGTTTCAAAACAAAATAGAAGTAAAGCAGCAGTAACCTTTCGTCTTTATCGAAAGGTTTATACCTTTATTTTAAACATTTGACCTAGACGAAAGCAACCAAGTCGAAAGCTCTAATTCGAAAGCAAAGCGGGTGAAAGCTTAAGTTTATAAAACAACATACCCCAACCTCTTTGGCCATCAACCATTCGACTAAGAACCCTTCGACTCTGTCCAATTCATTACGTACCAAAGTGTTTGATACCATACGCATTGGTTTGACCTTGTCGAAAGGTATAACCTTTCGACTTTGTCGGAAGGTCTGGGTCGGAAGGTATTATGCCTGAAATGGATGAAACATGCTAAAAGCATGATTTTCTTGTTTTTAACTTAAAGATAACTTTTCAACTAACCTGCCTTTGTTTATCAAACTCTCATTGGTTAATAATTACTTTTCAAAAAAATATTGCCACTGATTTCAGAATTAAATAATAATTTTATTTTATAAAATGCCCCTTCTCCTTAATTAAATATATAAAACATTTAAGTCCCATACCTTAAATAATTTTATATATTAATCAAAACACTTAGGAAAAATCTGGAAAACCCCCAGAAAATCTATTTTAAAATGTTTTCCAACATATAAAAATTCCAACCCCAAATAATTATTTATTTTACCGTAAATAATTTATAACCCAATAAATCATTTTCTTCACTAGAAAATTTATATAAAATCCACATAGATCCAGAAAATTATGAAAATTGAAACCCATCTCCAAAATATCATTTCTGACCTATATTTAAACATTCAAGGCATTTGGATGTCATCTAATAGGGTTTTCATGTCAAACATATCATAAAAATTTAACATGAACGTATATAATTCATCAACAAGCATATATATATATATATAACTTTAATCATCAAAACATGGCATAAACTTGCAAAAACATTTCGGATCTATCTTGAAACCAAAAATCATAAGAAATGGGATGTAGTAATTATTCAATTTAGCTTTGAGATTAAAAGATGTGAGATTTGATGTTAGATAAATTGATTATCTTCTTCTCTTGAATCCTAGCTTTATCTTCCTTGAGAATAACAATGGTCGCCGACCTTAGTAAAAATTTTGTTTGAGTGAAAATGAAATGAACGTGAGTTTCATTTCTAAGGGTTTAGGGTATAAGCCTTTCCAATTTCCCATATTGCCCTTCTCATTTCCTAACACATTAGCTTATGTTATTTCATTTTAATTTGCACATTAACATGGCACGACTACCCCTAATTTAATCAAATCTCAACCTAATAATCTTCACATTATTTTATTTAATTTAACTAATTAAATATTCTAAATAATATTACCAAAGTAGAGGTGTTACAGACTCCCTACCTTAAAGAATTTCATTCTCGAAATTACAATAAGGTACATAACAAAACAATCAAAGGTAAAACTTACCATCAAACAAATCAGGATAAGAATCTCTAATCCTGCTCTCAATCTCCCAAGTATAGTCTCTGTTATCGTCACTCTACTGGACTTTCACTAATCTGACTGTCTTGTTCCTCAACTGCTTTTCATTTCTCTCGACTATCCGGACAGGCTTTCTAACAATAGTCAAATTTGGTTCCACTACTAAATCTTCTAACTCAATAGGCTGTATAGAATATTGTCTGGATCTCTTATGCACTTTCTCAGATGAGATACATGAATCATGGACTCCTACCAAACTACTCGGTAACTCAACTCTGTATGCGAGTTTCCTGATCCTCTCAACAATACGGAAAGGTCCAATGAATCTAGGTGCTAACTTTCTTGATTTTCACAATCTGGTAACACCATTCATTGGTGATACCTTAATGAACACATAGTCTCCGACGGAGAATTCCAAGTCTTTTATCCGTCTATCCGCATAACTTTTCTACCTAGATTGAGCTTCCTTCATCCTAGCTCAGATCAACTCAATCTTTTCCGCGGCTTCCTTTACCAAAATCTGAACTAAGAACCAATCTATCCCTGGTCTCTGACCAACATACGGGAGATTTGCATGGTCTTCCATACAAAGCTTCAAACTGTGCCATTCCAATACTAGTCTAATAACTATTGTTATATGCAAACTCAACTAGGCAAAGATGGTCTTCCCATGATCCCCCGAAATCCAATACATAAACTCTTAATAAATCCTCCAAGACTTTGTTAACTCTTTCTGTTTGCCCATCAGTCTGTGGATGGTAAGCGGTACTCATGTTGAGTTTGGTTCCTAAAGCTTCCTGTAGACTCTTCAAGAACTCACTAGTAAACAAAGAATCTCTATCACTGACAATACTACTAGGAATTCTGTGCAGTCTAACCACATTCTTCTTAAACAACTTCGCCAGACTAGGTGCCGTACTAGTTGACCTTACCGTAATGAAATGGGCACTCTTAGTTAGTCTGTCTACTATGACCTATATGCTTTCATTCCCTTTATTAGATCTTGGCAACCCATTAATAAAATCCATAGAGATTGAATCCCACTTCCACAATGGAACTTCCAATAGTTGAAGCAATCTGCTTGGTTTCTAGTGTTCAGCCTTTGCCTGCTGGCAATTCAAACACTGCTTAACACATAAACCAATGTCCCGCTTCATACCTTCCCAGAAGAAACCTCTCTTCATATCTTGATACGTCTTCGTTCCTCTTGGATGGATGGTGAACTTCAAACGATGGCATTCATCCAAAACTTCTTTCTTTATGTCCCCTACATTTGGAACACGCAACCTTCTTTTCTTTCTCAACCATCCCTCCTGGTCAAGACTGAAATCCTTTAAGTCATCGCTCTATGTTCCTTCCCATAACTTTTTGATCCGCTCAACCAAAACTGGATCCTCCTTCTATTTAGAAGCTATCTTCTCAATCATTATTGGTTGAACTTCTAAACAAGAAAATACAGCACTTCCTGAATAGAACCTACCTCGGATCTAAACTACACTCTACAAGCTGACAATTCTTCCAAATCTTTCCACTCAGCAATCATAGCCAATATTGCATTCTAATGTTTCCTACTAAGTGCATCCGCTACCTTGTTTCCTTTTCCGAGTGTGTACTCAATCCCAAAATTATAAGCAGCAATAAACTCAAGCCATCTTTACTGTCTCATGTTCATCTCCTTCTTAGAGAACAAGTACTTAAGCGACTTATGATCCATATAAAGCTCAATCGCTCTCCCAAAAGATAATGCCTCCACACCTTCAAAGCAAATATGATGGCAACTAACTCTAAATCATGCGTTAAATACCTAACTTCATGTGGTCTGAGCTGTATCGAAGCATAAGCAATCACTTTACCTCTTTGCATCAACACAGCTCCTAATCCAGTTCCACACGCATCAGTATAAACAACTAAATCCTGATTCCCCTTCGAAATGACTAACACCGGTGCATGGGTCAATAAGTGTTTCAAGGTCTCGAATGCTTCCTCACACTTATCAGTCCATACAAACTTCACATCTTTTCATGTAAGCTTAGTCATTGGTGCCGCTATCCGCGAAAAATCCTTTATAAACCTTCGATAATATCAGCCAATCCAAGAAAGCTCTTAATCTCGGTCACCGTCTCGCGTCACTTCCAATTATTCACCGCCTTAATCTTAGTTAGATCTATAGACAACCCTTTCTCTGAGACGACATGACCAAGGAACTTCACTTCCTTCTTCCAAAAATGACACTCCAAAAACTTAGCCTTCAGCTGATGCTCCCTCAACATCTCAAGTACTACTCTGAGATGAACTTTATGCTCCTTCTCATCCTTGGAGTATATCAAAATATCATCTATGAACATCGGCACGAATCTATCCAAGTGCTCTATGAAGATTCAGTTCATCAGATCTACAACGAATGCCGGCGCATTAGTTAGTCCAAACGGCATAACTAACCATTCGTACGATCCATTACAGGTCCTAAACACCGTCAACGGTATACTATCTTCTGTAACTTTAAGCTGACGAAATCTGGTAGCCAAATCCAATTGATAAAATATCTTTGCTCCACTCAGCTGGTCAAACAAATCATCAATTCTTGGCAATGGATATCGATTCTTATTCGTCTTCTCATTTAACTTACGATAATCGATACATAGCCTTAAAGATCCGTGCGGCTTCTTAACAAACACTGTCGCTGCACCCCAAGGTGAACTACTCGGTCAGATGAAATTCTTGCCTTCCAAATCCACTAACTGCACCTTCAATTCTCTCATCTCGGTGGGAGTCATTCTACTTGGTCTACTCAACGGTTCTGCTCCAGGCACTAAATCAACCCGAAACTCAATGGCTCATTTCGGTGGCAACCCAGTTACCGGCTCAAACACATCTGCGAATTATCTTTCCATGAAAACTCAACTTAACTCATCTTCCATCTCCATAACACCTAATAAAGCATTCACTTTGCAATTAGGGCTTTCTACGGTATAAATAATCCTGTCACTACAACTAGGGTGACTAAGTGATATTCTCCTATTATGGAAAGGTATCCTAGCATCGTATTTACTTAACCAATCCATCCCAAGGATAATCCCAAACCCCACAAAATCAAATACATTCAAAAGGCAATCAAAAGTATGACCTAGCAAGTCAAACTCTAAATGGTCACACCTCATCCCAAGTGTCGCATATCCTCCTATCATATTTGCAACCTTAAGGAAGTAACTAAATATGAGGGCTCTAGGTTGAGCTTATCTACCAAACATTGAGAAATAAAAGTATGTGATGTACTAGTATCAAATAGAATGCTAACAGACATACCGTAAATCTGTAGCGAGCCTCCCAGAACAGCCTTTCCTTTCTCCTGTTGTTAACGCTAAAAATGGTGAACGCTAACACCCGGTGTGAGTTGTGATAAAGTGAAAGCACCACCCGTTTGCACGGGAACTAAAGGTAAACAGAAAATAGCAGAAATAGTAAAAAGACAATAGTTTTTATAGTGGTTCGGCTCAAAGTCAAGCCTACATCCACTTTATCTCTTCTTTATTGCTGATTTGATTACAACTTTTACAATCAATCTTCGAATACAACACGATCAAGACAAGAAGCTAGAATTTTAACGGTGAATTTCTCTTCGGATACATGTTGAATGCGATTGATCTATTCTATCAACCCTTTGAAGTGTTGTTGGCAAATGAAGTGTAGTGAAGGTTGAGAAAGTAGCAGAGCTTCGACCCTTCCAAATCCGGAAAGTCCCCTCTTGAATATGGAGTTGGTGAGGTATTTATAGGGAAAATCTGGAGCAAGTTGGGTAAGTCGTAGGTCGTTGGCGACCTAAGGGATAGGTCGTAGGTCGTTGGTGACCTAATGGAGTTAATCTGGATAGGGTATTAGCTATGAGCGACCTAGTGTATGTAGTGGAGGAGTGGAGACCTAAGGAGTAGCTAGTAGGTTGTTAGCGACCTAAGGGAGAATGGTAAACGACCTAAATATGTTGAGGTATCAAGCGGAGCGATCTAAAGGTAGGTCATTGGTTGTGAACGACCTAACAGTTGGGTTAAGTCATGGGCGACCCAATAAGCACTTAGCTCGTAGGTCGCAGAATAATTGAGTCGCTAAGTCGCTTATGCTAGGTCGCTCTTCCTTTAGGTAGTAGGTCGCTGAGGATTTTAGGTCGCGGAGGCTACTAGGTCGCTGAGGATTTTAGGTCGCGGAGGTTGTTAGGTCGTTGAGGATTTTAGGTCGCGGAGGCTGTTAGGTCGTTGAGGATTTTAGGTCGCGGAGGCTGTTAGGTCACGGAGGCTACTAGGTCGCTGAGGATGTTAGGTCGCGGAAGCTACTAGGTCGCTTCACACTTTAGGTCGTAGGTCGCGAACGACCTAACAAGGACTTGCTCTGTTGAAGGCTAAGCTGACCAATCTTTAAGACGAACTATATTTGGCTTCTCGGTCGATCTTTTGGTATCACGGCCTTGCGAAAAAGGCGGGATAACACTTGCCCCCCAAAACATGCCTTGTGGTAGGAAGGTGTGTTTTGTAATGCCATAAGCTGGGTGTTCATATCCTGTTGATGACCTGCAAAGGAACTGACAGTTTTATGTGGCCCCAAATAACGACCGTTCGGGATCGAGCTATTTGGGATGGATTGCGGCCGTTCATGGTCAAGCGCCTGACTTAAAATGGCGACCGTTTGTGATCGAGCTATTCGAGGTGAAGTGCGACCATGTGCGGTCAGGTGCCATTCATGGTCAAGCGCTTTACTTCAAATGACGATCGTTCAGGATCGAGTCATTTGTGGTAAAGTGCGACCATGCACGGTCATGTGGCGGAGCTCAGATGACGACCGTTCGTGGTCAAGCGCCTTACTTCAAATGACGACCATTCGGGGTCGAGCCATTTGCGGTAAAGTGCGACCGTGCGCGGTCAAGTGGCGGATCTCAAGTGACGATCGTTTGCGATCAAGCCGCTTGAGGTGAAGTGCGACCGTTCACGGTCAAGCGCCTAACTTCAAATGACGACCGTTCGGGATCAAGCCATTTGAGGTGAAGTGCGACCGTGCACGGTCAAGCGCTTATCTTCATATGATGATCGTTCGGGATTGAGTCATGTGAGATGAAATGTGACCGTTCACGGTCAAGCGCCTTACTTCAAATGGCGATCGTTCACGATCAAGCCATTTGTGGGAAAGTGCGACCGTGCCCGGTTAGGGGCGGATCCTCAAATGACGATCGTTTAGGATCGAGCTATTCGAGGTGACATGTAACCGCTTGCGGTCAAGCGCCTTACTTCAAATGACGATCGTTCGAGATCGAGCCATTCGAGGTAAAGTGCGACCGTTGGCAGTCAATGGGTGGACCCCAAATGACGACCGTTCGGGATCGAGCCATTTGAGGCGAGTTTTTGCCGTTCGAGGCGAGTTTTTTGCCGTTCGAGGCGATTTTTTTGCCGTTCGAGGCGAGTTTTCCTGATCTCAAATGATGACCATTCGGGATCGAGTCATTCGAGGTGAGGTGAGCTGATGTGTGCCTGGGGGGGCATTTGAGGTGAGGAGATGTGTGCCTGGGAGGGCTTAATGTTGGAGGGACCTAGCATTACCAATGCCAGATTCACGTTCGGGTGAGTTCCTGGATCATTGGTTATGGCGGTTCAACACCATCTCAGAGCATGCATAGGGACCGTTCGTGATCCCGTACATGTGTAAGAGGCTTAGCTGTTTTGGAATCACAAGTAGCATTCTTTTACTGAAAATGAGTTTTTAGTCGATATGTCAAACAGAATCAAGTCCAATCATGAGAATAGAAAAACAAAAACAAAATAGGGACGTCCAAGCGCAAACACCTACACTGCTACGATTAAGAGTCATTTCAGAGCATTCCTGGGGATTGTTTGTGATCCTATACATGTGTAAAAAGACTTAATCGTGTTGGTGTAGGGTTTGCTACTTATTCGTCATTATCCCAATTATTCAATGACAAGTTGACGTCTCGATCCTGATACATCGCCAGCAGGTGCAGGTGGTGGCGATTCCCGTTCCACAACCGTCACTCCTCTTTTCACATATTTCGATAGTAGGCCATTGCGAACGTGCCCTTCGATTTCATCCTTCAAGTGTCTACAATCATTTGTACTATGACAATTCATCTCATGGAATAAGCAGTACTTGTCTGACTTTCTTTCATTGCTGGACGGATCCCTCCTTATTGGCTTGCGATAAGAAATTTGTCCTTTAGTGTCTTGGTAAATTCGTTCCAAACTCTCGTTTAATTCTGCATAAGTGGTGAAACGCGGCTCCCTCCGTGCTCGCTTTGACCTATCATCGCCATCTTCAGCCTTTCGTTTTTCTTTATCTTTGCCAAGATCCTTTTCAAGAGGTTTTCCACCTTTAAGTGCATAAATTTCTATTCCTTCAACTTCTTCTCTTTCAGCTTTTGCATCTTCTAATCGTAAGAACCCTTCGGCCTCATGGAAAAATTCTCCTAAATCCATAGGGGGGTCTCTAGTCAATGAATTCTTGAACTCTGTGCCGTCAGCTATGCCAGACACGGCTGCCATTAGAACCATGGATGGATCTGGTCGATCCACCGATGCCGCAGCTGCGTTGAATCGCGTCAAAAAACTTCTCAAAGATTCTCCAGTTCTTTGCTTTAGTGCCGTTAAACTCATAACATTCTTGGGCCTCGAGATGTGGACCCTGAATTTCCTCGTAAACCTTTCAGTCAAATCATTCCATGTCCCGATAGATCCACTCTCCAGTTGTCTGAACCATTTCCACCAATCTGTCGTTGTCTCCTAGTTGTAGTCCTTGACCATTGCCTTCGTCTTGCCCCCCGAGTTCACGAGGGGATGGTGGAATCTATTCTTCTGGCTGGGTTCATATCCCTCTTTGATTTTGTGCTCCAAGTTGTCCAATCTGATGAAACAAATTCTGGATCAACTCCTCTTGCCTTTTCATCATTGCCTCCATCTCGTCCCTGGTAACAAAGGCTGAAGTTTGGTTTGCTCTTGAGGAAGCCTCTTGACTTCCTTCTCGCTGACTACCTCTGGTCTTAGCCTTCTACTCGATTGCCTTGCCATAATTTTCCAGGTCCAAACCAACCAATTCTCTGATCTAACCCTTAGTTGACAAAATTCCTGAGGTCGGCTCTCAATGAAAGCACCAAAATGTTAACGCTAAAAATGGTGAACGCTAACACCCGGTGTGAGTTGTGACAAAGTGAAAGCACCACCCATTTGCACGGGAACTAAAGGTAAAGAGAAAATAGCAGAAACAGTAAAAAGACAACAGTTTTTATAGTGGTTCGACTCAAAGTCAAGACTACATCCACTTTATCTCTTCTTTATTGCTGATTTGATTACAACTTTTACAATCAATCTTCGGATACAACACGATCAAGACAAGAAGTTAGAATTTTAACGGTGAATTGCTCTTCGAATACATGTTGAATGCGATTGATCTCTTCTCTCGACCCTTTGAAGTGTTGTTGGCAAATGAAGTGTTGTGAAGGTTGAGAAAGTAGCAGAGCTTCGACCCTTCCAAAACCAAAAAGTCCCCTCTTGAATATGGAGTTGGTGAGGTATTTATAGGGAACATCTGGAGCAAGTTGGGTAAGTCGTAAGTCGTTGGAGACCTAAGGGATAGGTCGTAGGTCGTTGGCGACCTAAGGGATAGGTCGTAGGTCGTTGGCGACCTAATGGAGTTAATCTGGATAGGGTATTAGCTATGAGCGACCTAGTGTATGTAGTGGAGGAGTGGCGACCTAAGGAGTAGCTAGTAGGTCGTTAGCGACCTAAGGGAGAATGGTAAACGACCTAAATATGTTGAGGTATCAAGCGGAGCGATCTAAAGGTAGGTCATTGGTTGTGAACGACCTAAGAGTTGGGTTAAGTCGTGGGCGACCCAATAAGCACTTAGCTCGTAGGTCGTAGAATAATTGAGTCGCTAAGTCGCTTATGCTAGGTCGCTCTTCCTTTAGGTAGTAGGTCGCTGAGGATTTTAGGTCACGGAGGCTACTAGGTCGTTGAGGATTTTAGGTCGCGGAGGCTGTTAGGTTGTTGAGGATTTTAGGTCGCGGAGGCTGTTAGGTCGTTGAGGATTTTAGGTCGCGGAGGCTGTTAGGTCGCGGAGGCTACTAGGTCGCTGAGGATTTTAGGTCGTGGAGGCTACTAGGTCGCTTCACACTTTAGGTCGTAGATCGCGAACGACCTAACAAGGACTTGCTCTGTTGAAGGCTAAGCTGACCAATCTTTGAGATGAACTATATTTGGCTTCTCGGTCGATCTTTTGGTATCACGGCCTTGCGAAAAAGGCGGGATAACACCTGTGCCCCTGGTCTCGAAGCAACAGGCTCCACCTCATACACTTGGCCCTTTCCCTTCTTTGCAGGCTCTTTGCATTGGTTCTTGTAGTGGCCGATTTGATCACAATTAAAGAACTTGAAATTTTTCTTTCCAACTGCTTCTTTTCCTTTTCCAGTCCGACACTCATGAGCATAGTGTCCCTTTTAATCACATTTATAACAGACCACCTCAGATTTTCCTTTCTTCTGTGCTCCTCCCTTCTGAGCATTCTTCTTATGGAAAAACTTTTTTCTGGCCTTGTCCCACCTGGACATCCTTCTCTTTCTTCTTCTCCAAACAAGCTAACGCCTCTTCCTACCTTAGCGCCATTTCTACCACTACATCACAGGGATCTCTTAAGTGCGGTAAGGTAGCTCTTGCCAACTCCGGCTTCAAACCTCTTATAAACTTCTCATTTCTCTTTATCACTATATCAACCATGGCATACCCATACTGGGCTATCTCTTCAAATCTTCTTGCACACTCAAGGACGGACATCTCACCTTGCTCCAGTTCAGTGAACTTCCTAACTAATGCTGACTGCGCCATCACCGACATAAACCTTTCTTGAAACCTTCTCTTAAACTCATCCCAAGTCATGGTTTCCTCATCAACACCAGCTACAACAGAATTCCACCAAAATAGAGTAGCTCCCTGAAGCTGTCTTGAAGCTAATCTCCTCTTCTGCTCATCATTCAATCCTAAGTCAGTGAAAATCCTCTCACAATGCAATAGCCAGTTGTCTACCTCAATTGCATCTTCAGTTCCAATGAACGACTTCCTTCCAAGCCTAATATAGTCTTTGCTTAGATTAGCATAGTGGTTGACCATCGGAGCTTCCTGAACTCCTCCTCCAGCAGCATTCCCTTCAACAACTCTAGCTGCAATTCCAGCTTGCAACCTGTTTATGAAAAACTGATACATAGCCCCCATATAAACTTGGGGAACCCCAGCTCCAACATTTTCAGCTTGAGCCTGACCTGGACCTCTTCTAGCATTTGGTCGAGCATTTCCATTAGTGGTGGTGCTCTCTCCACCAAGATTAACTCTGCCTCTTCTTCCTTCCATATATGTATTCAAGCTTCGTGAGATACAGATGAATAACCTAACTAAGGTAGGAGTCTAGAGATATAGCTTATACTTATATATATAGCAAATACAAGTACATTACTATAGCGTTATCCCATACCCCGATCTTACCTCTAATTTCTAAGGATTATGTTTTCAAAAATCTTTTTTAGTTAAAGTATTTCTTAAACCATGCTCTGATACCAAGCAGTAACATCCCCTATCTAGAGGCCCAAAACTAAGCACTATAGATGTTGTAGTCATCTATAGTATTAGCTTCTGGTGACTAAATATGGCTATATTAATGGTATCAATAATATCAGAAGCACTTGAATATGAAACAAAAAAAAAGATTTCAAAAAACAACTTTTACTTTATTACATTTCAAATCCAATTGTTTCACATTCACAACACATAATCCCAAATCGTTCCCAAGCACAGATAAAATATAAATATTACAAATTACGCCAAAAGTGGTATATGAGGATACCCTCTTAGATGATCAGAGTCATATAGTCATAATAGACTTAATATAAACACAGCGGAAATATAACAAAGCATAAAACTGAAACTCTAAAATAGCTATCTGTTTGCCTCCTGCATGCCTCCGGTATCCTTATTCGTCATTCTACTAAACCTGAAAAGACCTTAACCTCTCAGCCTACTCAAATCAATTTTGAGCACCTGAGAGTTTAAGGGGAAAACATAAATTTCGAGTCAAACATAAGGCCTGGTGTGAATAGTACTATATATCCCGGTTAAATATGTTAAGTGAGACCACGCCGCTTAGCGGAACGGGTTTCCCTTCACTAACGTTCTTTTAAAACATATCTTTGTAAAACCTTTTCCAGCAACCAAAATTGGTTAAAAACTGTAAAGAATCATTATGTAAACATACATAAATATCAGGTAAGAAATGAACCATCTGTTCAAACACAAAAGTTTTGTTTGGCTAACTTTTAACCTTTGGCTGACTCGGGCCTACCAGACAACATATCAAAATAATCTAACATCTGTTAGACACACCTCTTCTAGACTATCTGGCCTTAACTATTTGTTAAATACTTCGCTTCTAGATGGTGTGCCCCTAGCTTAATTATCTCCCAGGTCTTCCAGATCCTAATGGTTTTGCGGGCTCACCAATAACCTATCCGTATACAAATATATATTCCTTTCTATGTGTAATCATAATTTTTAGTCTATCTGACTAAGCCCTATATGCTGGAATTTTGGACAACAATTAGCTAGGGCTAATAGCTAATGTATAAGGCGCGGCCCTATACTAGTCCCATCTAGTATTCTAATATCTGAGTCATTTTTACTTAAGGATCCCCTCCCATAATTTTCCTTGAAAACCTTTTCGATATGATTTAAAACCTTTAAATCAAACTTATACAAGGAAAATATAAATCTTTATGCTTTACTCAAAATCACCTTGCCATGTTATATATATATATATATATATATTACTCAAACTATAGTTGATGAAAACATTTAAGTATTTGAAAGTACTCCTTTCTAAATCCTTTGAAAGCATCTCTTTCAAAACCAAGTAAAACCCTTTGATTATCTAGGCCAAGAGGCCAAAATCTTACCTTCAGAAACCATACTTCAAACCTTTCGAAACCATTGGAAACCTCCCTTTCGAATGCATTAAAACTTTAGACATTCTATTTTTAAAACACTTCAAAACATTGCCTTAGGAAACCTTTGGAAAACCTTTCATTTTAAACCTTTCGAAATCATCAGAAAATAGAAACTTTTGACTCTGTCGGAAGCTACCTTTCAACCCCTTCGAAAGATTGGATTTCGACCCCTTCGAAAGCTTTACTTTTGACCCCATTGAAACCATTCAACAATTAAAACCTTTCGAAAGCATTCAACCCTTAAAACATAAACCTTTCGTAAACTCTTTGGGTTCAATTTAAAACCTGTGGAAAATCTTCTTTTAAAACCTTTTGACATCCTTGAAAGCAACATTTCGACTTCGTCGAAAGCTTAGCTTCAAAAGCTTTAAAACATATCATTTAAAACAATAGGCCTCTGCCTTTAAATGAACTCCTTCGAAAGCTTTGGGTTATACTTTAATTATAAAACTAGGGTAAATCATCTAAGTCAAAAGCTTTGATACACTTCGAAAGCATGGAGAAGCAGCTGGTTTTAAAACAAGTAAACCTTTCGACTTTGTTGAAAGAAATGACTTCGAAAGGTTGGAAAGAGCGGCTATAACCTTTCAACTGTGTCAGAAGGTTCAAAACTAAATAATAAATAGTGGCAGTAACCTTTCAACTATGTCGAAAGGTTTCAAAACAAAATAGAAGTAAAGCAGCAGCAACCGTCCGTCTTTGTTGAAAGGTTTAAAACCTTTATTTTAAACATTTGACCTGGTCGAAATCAACCAATTCGAAAGCTCTAATTCGAAAGCAAAGCGGGTGAAAGCTTAAGTTTATAAAACAACATACCCCAACCTATTTGGCCATCAACCTTTCGACTAAGAACCCTTCGACTCTGTCCAATTCATTACGTACCAAAGTGCTTGATACCATATGCATTGGTTTGACCTTGTCGAAAGGTATAACCTTTCAACTTTGTCGGAAGGTCTGGGTTGGAAGGTATTATGTAGGGCTGTTATGGTAATGGTTGCCGTTACCATTTTGTAAATACCGCTACCGTACCGTTTTTACTGGTAAACTAAAATTGTTTACCGTTACCGATTAACTGGTATACCGATGACTGGTATACCGATAAACTAGTAACCGTTACACCGGTAATGGTAAATTACCATTTGTTTAGAAAAATAATTAGTTGGCATATTTTTACACTAAATGATGCTTCATTATATATCTCATTGGGTCACTTAATAAAGGACATAGAAAAGAAATGTATTTATCATTATTTGAGTTGAATTATTGAAATAAATTGAACTATTTTTTTGCTTTTAAATGCCCGTAATACAACATCTTACATGAATATCAATGTATTATGAATGGACTGGTAAATTACCATTACCGCTGGTTTTGAAAAAATATTACCGATATTTCACCATAAAAATTGGTAAATTTACCGTTACCGTACCGATTATGCTGGTATACCGACTTTACTTTTAAATGGTAACCGATTGACTGGTAATGGTATGATAATGGTGAATTTACCGTTACCATAACAGCCTTTGTATTATGCCTGAAATGGCTGAAACATGCTAAAAGCATGATTTTCTTGTTTTTAACTTAAAGATAACTTTTCAACTAACTTGGCTTTGTTTATCAAACTCTCATTGGTTAATAATTACTTTTAAGAAAAATATTACCACTGATTTCAGAATTAAATAATAATTTTATTTTGTAAAATGCCCCTTCTCCTTAATTAAATATATAAAACATTTAAGTCCCATACCTTAAATAAATTTATATATTCATCAAAACACTTAGGAAAAATCAAGAAAAATCCTAGAAAACTATTTTAATATATTTTCCAACATATAAAAATTTCAACCCCAAATAATTATTTATTTAGCCGTAAATAATTTATAACCCAATAAATCATTTTCTTCAGTAAAAATTTTATATAAAATCCACATTGATCCAAAAAATTATGAAAATTGAAACTCATCTCCAAAATATCATTTCTAGCCTATATTTAAACTTTCAAGGCATTTAGATGTCATCTAATAGGATTTTCATGTCAAACATATCATAAAAATTTAACATGAACAGATATAATTCATCAACAAGCATATATATATATATAACTTTAATCATCAAAACATGGCATAAACTTGCAAAAACATTTCAGATCTATCTTGAAACCACAAACCATAAGAAAATGGGATGTAGTAATTATTCACCTTAGCTTTGAGATTAAAAGATGTGAGATTTGATGTTGGATAAATTGATTATCTTCTTCTGTTGAATCCTAGCTTTATCTTCCTTGAGAATAACAATGGTGGCCGGCCTTAATAAAAATTTTGTTTGAGTGAAAATGAAATGAACGTGAGTTTCATTCCTAAGGGTTTAGGGTATAAGCCTTTCCTATTTCCCATATTGCCCTTCTCATTTCCTAACACATTAGCTTATGTTATTTCATTTTAATTTGCACATTAACATGGCATGGCTACCCGTAATTTAATCAAACCACAACCTATTAATATTCACATTATTTTATTTTATTTAACTAATTAAATTTTCTAAATAATGTTACCAAAATAGGGGTGTTACACTACCTTGTTGTTTGCCCCTCCAGAAGCTGTCTCGGCCTTGGGTGGTCCGAGAAATTCTTCGAAGATCGTGCATGTTCGTCGACGGATTTTCTATCGGTTTAGAAAACCGTCGAACGAATTTAGAAATAAATTTAACCGCAAGCGCACGGTGTACGAATGTAGCACATGGCGAATACGGGTCGATCCGTAGGGAATTGATGATTTTAAAATTCTATTCAATCAAATTAAACCAAAGTCGAGTGATTGTTAACTAACTAAAAGAAAGTAAAAACAAACTAAAACTAAGGAGAATAAAAAAGATAAGATTAAAGAGCAATTTAGAGGCAAATCCCCTCTCATGATCATATAAATCAACATAATGACATTATGATCTCTTTTTGGTCATGTGTGAGTTTAGTTGATGCATTTATCATAAGCATGGCCTAATTGTGTTATTAATTAACACACTTAAACCATCAAACTTTAATGCACCCTCTAACCCACTTACTAACTTCAATGAAAATGATATGAAATCAAAAGTAGAATCTATTTTAAGCATGGTTTATTAACTATTGAATTAGAAACATAAACCATCAAATTTTGATTCTAAATCCACTTCCATTACCATGATCATATGTAGATGAAGAGGTAATTAGTGATTCATATGACTAAGCATAGCCTATTTGTTTAGAACAACATAAGCTATCAAACTCAATATTAAACACAAAATCACACACACATCCAACTTTCCATTAAGCACAAAAGAGACATAAATGAGAAATTATGTTGCATCTACATGATTCAAGAGAGCATCATTACCCCTAAATTGTAGGGATTAGCCTCTCATTTGTGTTATTATGTCAACACTATTAGAAAACAACACGAAATAAACAAAAATAAAAAGAAGAGGAAAATGAAAGCTAATGGAAAAGAGAACTAATCTAATTGCATAAAATAAAAGAGATCTACACTACAACATGAAAGGAAATAAACAAGAAAATGAAAAGAACATGTATTAAATTGCATAAAAAAGAATTACATAAAAGAAGAAATGGCTAATTAGCCATGAAAAGAAAGAGAGCTTTCATTTTATTTTCCTAAGAGAAGAGAGCCTAAAAGAGAGACTAAGAGAGAGACTAAAGGAGAGAGGAAGTTACATGAACATAATGGGTTATTTATACAAGCATGAAACCCAAATCCATAATTTGGAGAATGCCCAAACTACCCCTTAAGAAGTGTGGTGGCCAAGTAACCATTAGCATCCATTAATCATCATTTAAGTGTACATGAAGCCATTAATTCCATAAGCATGTGCATTAGCCTCTAATGTGTACATTAAGGTAGGTGGGTAGATGGGGTCCTCCATGATCTTCACATTGAATTATTTCCATCTTCATTCCTTTGTGTTCTTTTTGTGCATTCATATCTTCTTCATGAAACCACTTGTATTGGAAATCAAATTCCTACAAAATAGTATGGAGATTTCTAATTAAATGTTCTCAAGTTAATTTATGCACAAAGAATGACTATTTTGCCCTTGGATGAAGATGAATATGTGACAATTTGGAATTAATATGGATTTTAGTTAAAACAAGTTAAAATACCCAATATGATCATTTATTTGAATTAATTAGATTAAATATGGTGGTAAAAATATGCACATCAGTGCATCCATCCAAAGAAGGAGAAGGTGGGGAGTATGAGATTGAAATTCTCGGCCACTCTTCTGATGCCGGTAACCTTCTTGTTTCCCCCAAGTTTGAGAACTTTCAACTCACGCCGCAAGAACAAGACGAATTGAATGCTTTCATTTTTGATCTTATAAGTCTGTCTTCTTTATCTATCGACCTGCCGATCTCTTTGGTCCCTAGGCCTGCTGCTATTTCAACTGCCTCGACGCTTGTTTCTATAGCTACTTCGATCGCTGCGCCCATGCCTGGCTCACAACCAAGGCCAGAATTCGAGAAGATTTTTCAACCCTTCCATATCTCTAAGGGCTATTTCTCAACAGTTGAAGCTCGAGAGCGGGAAGACCTAACCGGCTAGCTAAGTAAAACTGAAAAGTAGATGGTGGTCATTAAGAAGGAAAAGGATGAGGAGAGAAAGTCTTCAAGGAGCTCCCACAAGTCTCGAAAGCGTTGGACCAAGGGGGAGTCTTCCGAGAAGGTCAAAGAACTGGGAGGAGATGTTGGCATGGAGGAGAAAGTTGAAATTTCAGCCAGCGACACAACTCCTGGCAGGGATTCTGAGAAGAAGAAGAAACTTCCAACCAAAGGTGGGAAGGGGAGTAGTGGAAAGAAACATTGACGGGCTCGAGTAGTAGTGGAGCCAGATATTGGGACATTCTGATTTGTTTGATACGTGTTTTGTACAAGTGCAAACTCTACACATATTACTTTTGTTATTGTAGCATCTATGTTTTCCTTTTTGTTGGCCGATATTGTGTGGATATGGCCCCCAACATTTTGATTCTGTACATAAAGTGTTACAAGTAATGCAATGTTGACACTTTGATTGAAACTTTATTTGTCTACTTATCTATGTTTCATGCACTTATGCCAATTTTATTATTACTATTTTATCTAGTCCTGTAATCACTACCAAAATTACTTGTTTAGAGTAAAAGAACTGTGAAGTATTTGGTTTTTTTTGAGTATTTGTATGCCCCTAGTTCACGGGGTTGTTTACTTCAAATACTTGACAAATGACTGGTCGATCCGTGTGATTCTTCGGATGTCTATAACCAAGTCTATTTTGCGGTTCCTATCTTTGAGAACTTGTGATTGAGCGCCTCCATTCCAGAGATTATGTCGGCCAATAATCGGAATTGCTCCTGGTAGTGGGAGTGGATTGATTCTTGTTTCCTGGCATTGCGGGGACAATACTGATACTTAAGAGTGTGCACGGCCTATGAAATGCATAGCTTTTAAGAGTGTGCACAGCTAATGAGATGCGTGGCTTTTAAGAGTGTGCACAGCTAATGAGATGCACGGCTTTTAAGAGTGTGCGCCTGTGCAGCTTATGAGATGCGCGACTTTTAGGATCGATATGACATGTCGATCTAGAACGGTTTGGAATTTCTCGACGTTGCCAATCTTCGGACAATGTGAGGAGTTCATGTTTCGAGAGCGTGGTTCCATGACACAAGAAGCAATGCGTGTCTTATGGAGGTGCGGGGCTTTAATTGGGGCCTTCCCGGTGTTGCCGGAGCAAAACTAGTTCTTAGAAGGCAGAGATCGAGTTCCATCGATCCAACGGTTTAGGTCGATTTGCTTCCATCGACCCAGCGGGTAGATAGGGCATACTTGAGCGTGGTTCCACTATCTTAACCAGCGATCAGATGGTTTTGAGTCGATTTGACCCCGTTGACTCAGCAGGTTACTTTTGTGAACATAGTGTTATTGGTTCAGAAAGCAAAGCAATTTTATTAATAAAAGTTCAGCAAGTTTTGCCTATTTACATGGCTTCGGTATTCCAGGATAGCTTATTTGCTGGAAATAGGGGATACATAAGATAGTCTTAGATAAAGTAAGGACGCAGTGATTCACTGTTCCACGCTTGGGGAATTTGGGCTCCATCAACGGTTGTTAGCTTGAATGTGTCATCCCCTAGCTTCTGACCGATCACATAGGGTCCTTCCCAGTTTGGTCTGAATGCTCCTCGTACAGGGTAGATCCTTTTGAGCACACTCCCACTTCGAAGGTGCGGTTATGAACTTTGGAGTTGAAGTACCGTGTGACCCTTTCCTGGTGAGAAGAAGTCCTTAATTTACTTCTTCCCTCTTCTCATCGACCATGTCAAGCGACTCGAGTAAGAGCTGCTCGTTCTACCTTTGATTAAAGTTTTGCCTTCGATGAGAATGGACTTCTAGCTCAACAGGGAACATTGCTTCTGAACCATATGCTAGGGCAAACGGAGAGTGCCCAGTTGTAGATTTGTGCATTGTCTTGTAAGCCCATAGTGCGAGTGGAAGTTCATCGACCCAATTTCCTTTTGCTTTAGTTAACCGCATTTTGATGGTGGACTTGATGATCTTATTCATTGCTTCCACGTGCCCGTTTGCTTGTGGATGTGTGACATTGGAAATCTTTTCTTAATTTGGAAGCATTTGCACAAGTCTTTGAATTCAGCACTTTCAAATTAAGTCTCATTATTCGTGATGATTTTCTGTGGCACACCAAACCTATAAATAATATTTTTAGTAACAAAGTTAATAACTTTCTTTGTGGTAATAGTGTCCAACGGTTCTGCTTCGGCCCATTTGGTGAAATAGTCAACAACAATGATAGCGTATTTGGCTCCTCCTTTAGCCATTGGCAATACACCAATCAGATCGATTCCCCAGATTGCAAATGCCTATGGACTGACCATCTGTGTTAGCTCCGTCGAGGGAGTTCTTTTGATCTTGCTGAATCTTTGGCACTAATCACATCGTCTGGTGTAATCTACTGCATTGCGGTTTACTGTTGGCCAAACGTACCCATACCGGAGAACTTTCTTTGCAAGGGTTTGCCCCCAGTATGATCTCTACAATCGCCTTCATGAACTTCTCTTAGAATCTTTCGAGCTTCGTCGTTGGTCACACATCTGAGCAAGGGGGTAGAGAATCCCCTTCAGTAGAGTATCCCATCCTATATTACGTATTTTGGTGCCTTTCGGAGAAGCCTTTTCCGCTGATTCTTGTCTGCAAGGAGGGTTCCTGCAAGTAGGTAGTCCTTGATTGGCATCATCCATGTCTTTGGTTCTTTGGTTGTTTCAAAAATCCAATTGATATCCATTTCGCTTATGCTTGGAGTGGTTAGGGTTTCAACCGGGACTAGCCCCAACGATTGAGCTTCTCCCTAACTGGCCAGTTTGGTTAGATAATCCGCCTTCGTGTTTTGTTCCCTCGGGATATGAGTTATGATGTAATGCTCGATGTCGTTTAGCAGTCCCTGCACTTTAGATAGGTATGGGGGAAAGGTTCTCCCCCCTAGCCTGGTATTTGCCTTCACCTAACAAACGACCAGCTGAGAGTCGCTATAGATGTGTATGGACTTTATCCTGTGTTCCTTCACAATTTCTAGCCTGGCTATCAATGCCTCGTTATTTATTGTAGGGAATTCCAAGCATAAGGCATAGCAAACGGATCATCCTTTCGGAGTCTCAAGCACTACCCTTGCTCCTAAACAGAAGTTGTTAGATGCACCATCAACGAACAACTTCCAATGTGTATCCACTTTAGGAATCATTTCTTCCTCGTTATCTCGTATTGTAAACTCGATAATGAAATCTACCAGCGCATGCCCATTGATCACTTTCGAGGATGGTATGTGATTTCATACTAACTTAATTCGATGTTCCATTTGATAAGCCGTCCAGAGGTCTCAGGGCGGTATAACACTTGCTTCAAGGGTTGGTTTGCTAGCACTCTGATCGAGTGTGCCTAGAAGTACGGTCATAACTTTCTAGATGCGATCAAGAGGCAATATGCCATTTTTCCAATTTCGAATAATTCTTTTCTGCTCTAGGGAAATGTTTACTGATGTAATATACGGGTCGCTGGATCTTAGCTTATTCTCGTATGAGCATGACACTCAATGCATAGGGCGAGGCTGCTAAGTAGATGTACAAATCTTCTTCGTCTACTGGCTTGGACAGGATTGGTGGGGTTTCCATATGTCGCATCAGCTCTACGAACGCAGTTTGATAAGCTTGCTTCCATTCGAAGTTCTTTTTTCCTTTCTTCAATGCATCAAAGAACGGTATACATTTATCGGTTGCTTTTGAGATGAACCAGCTTACATCTGCAACTTTTCTATTCAAGCTTTGTAATCCTTCCTGTTCCTTGGGGCCTCGACTTCCCCTAAAGTGATTATCTGTTCGGGATTTGCTTCGATGCCTTTGGCACTAACGATGAATCCTAAGAACTTTCCAAAGGCTACCCCGAAGTGACACTTAAGTGGATTCATTCCATATTTGTGGAGTATTTCAAACAATTCAGCGAGGTTGTCCAAGGGATTTGCAGCTATGCATGATTTAACTAACATATCGTCTACACAAACTTCCATAGTTTTCCCAATTTGATGTTTAAACATGGCGTTCATTAGTCATTGGTAGGTTGATCCCGCATTCTTTAAGCCAAATGGCATCACTTTGTAGCAGTATAGTCCCAGATCAGTAATAAAATTGGTATTTTATTGATCAGATTCGTGCATCATGATCTAGTTGTATCCCGAGTATGCATCCATAAATGATAGTAATTCATGTCCAATCGTCCCGTCCACAAGCTGATCAATTCTGGGCAGAGGAAAGCTGTCTTTCGGGCAAGCTTTGTTTAGATCCGAGTAGTCGATACAAGTTCGCCATTTCCCATTGGACTTCTTGACTAAGACTAGGTTGGATACCCATTCTAGGTAAGTTGCATTGTAGATAAAACCACTCACCATCAGTTTATCCACTTCTTCTCTTAGCGCTTTGGACCGCTCGGGTCCTAGGCAGCGCCTTTTCTACTTCACTGGCGTATACTTGGGATCCATGTTAAGTGTGTGGCATGTGATCTCCAGCGACATCCCACACATATCAAAATGTGTCCAAGCAAATACATCCAGATTCACACGAAGAAATTTGATGAGTTCCAATCGCATTCTGTTACCAAGATATAATCAAATTTTCAGGACCCATGTTGGGTCATCCATATCAACTGGGATAGACATTGTCAATTTTACCAGTGCTGCTCGTTCCTCCCCTGAACTCTTCTTTCTATGGTCCAAAGCCTTATCAAATCGGCTATGGTCACCAAGCCAGGGGCGGCTCTGTAGTTGCTATTCGGTAGGTTCACGAATGTGGAGAGTTCTCCCCACATTCTTCCCATTTTCTTTTCTTTTAGACTTGCATAGTTCTACGATATAGCATTCTCTAGCGGAACTTTGGTCTCCTTTGATCACCCTCACTCCATTTTCCATCGGAAATTTCATAGTTAGACACCATTGAGCTAAAGCAATCCTGAAATCTACCAAGGCGGGCCGCCCTAGGAAGGCTTTGTATGCGAAAATTTCTTCCACGATCACAAAGGTTTGGATGAGGGTGACTCTTCGGTCGCCTTTTCCGAGTTCTACAGGTAAATCGATCATTCCGACATGTTGTTTGGGTTTGCTGATGAATCCATGGATCTCTGTTCGATAAGCGGATACATCTTTCATACTAATCTCCATCTGATCAAAGGTGTGTTTGAAAAGGATATTGACATAACTTCCACTGTCTACTAATACTCGTCGGACCATGGCGGGTCTAATTCCTATTGTCATAACCATTGGGTCAAGAGTTGGAGCTTTTATTCCTCCGGTGTCTCGATTCTGGAATACTATGTCATCGTTCAGGGTTCTCTTCTGCTTGGCAGGGGTTCCATTTTCGATCGCAAAGCATGAATCATTCGGAGCATGCTTAAATGAGCTCACATACCACTCCATTTCTCCCCAACTCTTTTGCGTGGGATGGGGTCCTCCAGATATTGTTCCAATGATAAGTCTTTGGTTAGTCCGTCTGGGACCCTCTTCGCTGGTTCTAGCTTGGTTCCATCAATTACTAGGAGCATGGGGCACTGCAGGTTGACAAGGACTCTGTGGTTTCTTCACATACTGTTGAAGCTTGTTTTCCCAAATCAGCTCCTCAATCAAATTCTTTAGGTGACGACAGTCATTCGTGTTGTGGACATGTGTCTCATGGAAGCGGCATTACTTTCCGAAACGCTTTTGTTGTTCAGTTGATTCTTTTTATGCGGCTTATTATATTCCTCCATCTTTTGTGTAGCAAGGTAAATGTTTTCTGGAGTATCATTGAGCGGGGTTAATCTCCAGGCCTCAAGCCTTTAAGTCACTTATTTCCTCCGTTTGGTATGTTGGAATTTTGGTCCTTCCTTTTTTGATTCCCATTTTTTATGCCTTCTCTTCAGCGATCCCAGAGGTATTTATGTCTTGGTTTGTCCCAATACCACTCTGCCCAATGTTGGTTAGTTGTAAGTTAGCATATTTCCTTTCTAATTCCTATACCTCTTCCAATCTCAAATATTGGCTCGCCTTTCGGTTGAAGTCCTTCCTAGTGGTATGTTGTTTCATTTTGATCCATTTTCCGAATTCAGTTTCAGGGTTGATAGTGCAGACCAAGGCCATGAAAACCATATCCTTGTTTGAGTTACTTACTTCAGTCACCGTGGTGTTGAACCAATTCATGAAGGACTTTAAAAATTCATTTTGTCCTTGGAATAGGCCGGATAAGGACATCACATATTTTGGTTGTGCCGTGTGAAGTCTAAATTGATCAAGGAATCTTATTGCTAGTTGATTGAAGGTGGTGATGGATCTTAGCGGAAGCCTGGTGAACCACATGGAAGAAATTCCCTCTAAGAAAATCAAGAATCACCTACATTGAACAGCATCTAAAGAATTTGCTACATCCATGTACCAATTGTACTTATACAAGTGGGGCTTCGGGTCTCTCGTTCCATCGTAAGATGGAATAGTTGGCATAGTGTACTTTTCAGGGTACCGCTCATCCAGAATGTCATCAATGAAAGGAGTCAGACTTGGAGCGGATACCCATTCATCATCCATTCTATCTTTACTTTCATCCATTAGTCGATTGGCCATGTCCAAGATATATGCCTCAGATGTCTAGTAATCTACGGGTTGGCTGTTAATGACTACACCAAGTGTTTGATTCCTCAAACGATCTTGATAAGTAGGCCGATGCCTAGGCTCTCCTGTCTTTGGGAGAGCCACTCCCTTAGGATTCCGTTGGCTTGTAGTTGTCTGGTAGGGACAGTTTGGATCTCCTTGGCATTATTGAATGCATTATTATTTCCTTTCAACTTGTCATCGTCAAGTCACTCACCATCTTCTGAGTCGAAGAAATCCATTGTTATATCTTCCCGTGGGGTTTTCGCCCCAAGGTTCAAGTTTGTAGCTTATTGCCACGTAGTTGGTGTAGTGCTTGTGTTTCCTTCCATATTAATTCTTGTAGTTCCACCTATCACTCCTTTCTACTGCTGCTTTCCGTTTCTCCTATTTAGGCCAGAGATAGGAGAATTTTCTTATTCCATAGCAGCCACGGGCACTGACATGGTTCTTGGAGAAACATGTGACTGCAAGGTTAATAGAGCATTCAATTTTTCCATAAGAGCTCTTTGGCTGTTTTCCATTTTTTGATTAATTTCATCAACCATTTTATTTAATTCATCTCCAGTGAAAACTTCGCGCTGAATAGAGGATCCTGGCACCTGATCTCCTATGCCGGCACCATTGACTTCAATCTACTGAGGATTAATCTCTTCTCCAACAATTACAACTCCTATGGATCCTCTAAAAGCAGTTCTCCTTCTTCCTAGTGCCATTGATCCTCAACAGCAGATCTTCTAAGCAGAGATTAGGGATCTAACTTTTGAACCTATCTGATCCAAAGTAAATAGCTAGATCTAAGATTGAGTTCAGCTCTTAAATGAAAGCACCAAAATGTTAACCCAAAAAATGGAATTAAGTGTGAAAGCACCAACCCTGTTTATCAAGGCAAACAAAATAGAAAAAAGGAATAGCAACTTGTAGATAAAGTAAGGAGACAAGAGATATTTAAGTGGCTCGGCTATTAACGAAGCCGGCTTATGTCCACTTTAAAAAATTTGTTATTGATTGACTTATGTTATAAGTTGAATCTGATTACAATTTGATTGAAATTCTAAGTTAGATCAAGTCACAAGTGCAAGAGTTCACTAGAGAATCATAGTAAACCCCTAGATGACTATCGTGTGGGAGGAGAAGAGTGAAGAGCAATTTCTGTAGAGTTCCAACAGCCAATCTAGAAGATCCCCTTTGTTTGCCCCAAAATTTGGCACAAACCCCAAATATCGTGAAAGCACCCGTGTATGAACACAAATTAGCAATATGTAATCACAGATCTCAGATCTAAGTAATATAGAGGATAAAAAGTGAAGAATAATAAATTTAAAATGGAAAGAAATAGAAAGAGACACAGAATTTATAGTGGTTCGGCAATCTTGCCAACATCCACTTTGAAGTTGATGACTTTATTGATGTTCACTTGATGATTTCAATTGATTGCAGCAGATTACAGTCGATAATGATGATTTATAGCAGTGAAATTCGTTGGTAGCAGCAGCTTGTGGAGTTCAGATCTGCAACCGGCAGAGTCTGGGCGTTGGAGATCTTAAAGAAGAAGAAGAACCCCTTTTCTGTTGGCTTTGGTGGTCTATTTATAGGTGTAGGAGGCTGGTATTTCACTCAGATCTCGGGAGACCCTCTCTGGCACGTGACCAGGCCCGCGCGCCCAAGCCCGTGAAGTTCTGGTTTGATCCGTGATCGATACGAACAGATTTCATATCGATCAAGATTTCATCCAATGGAGTCGAAATTTGGCGTGGACATTCTTTAGCATCCACGTAGTCTTCTGTGAAAATTTCATAGCATTTGGACTTGTAGATTAGGAGATATGATCGATACGAAATGAGATTCTCGGTTGGTTGTTTGGTTCGACTCGCTTCTGTTTTGACTCGCTTTTCATTCGACTCGGTGACGTGGCGTTAATTTGTATCTGTGCTTTGCTCCACATCGATGGACACGAAGTAGAAGTCTTCAGATGGATACGAAGTCGACGAAGTGGAGCGAGTCGAAGTATGGCTCGAGGCGGAGCGAGTCGAAGTGTGCATTGATCGAGCGGGTCGAAGAAGGCATCTGATGGAGGCGAAGCGGAGCGAGTTGAAGTAGTCACTTTTGATGGTTGCGAAGCGAGTCGAAGGGAGCGAGTCGAAGGTGCCGCTTCTGATGGTTGCGAAGCGAGTCGAAGGGAGCGAGTCGAAGGTGCCGCTTCTGATGGTTGCGAAGCGAGTCGAAGGTGTCGCTTCTGATGGTTGCGAAGCTAGTCGAAGGTCCCACTTCTGATGGTTGCGAAGCGAGTCGAAGGGAGCGTGTCGAAGTTGGCTTCCTTGATGGATTCGAACTGAGCGAGTCGATCGGTGGTTAGTTTTTATCCAATTTTGTATCGTTCATAACTTGAGCATACGAACTCGGATTGACTTGAAATTTGGAACGTTGACTCTCATAGCTTTGCTTGTCCTGTCATATCAATTTTGGCTCGATCCGGACTTGGACAAAATTCGTCGATATCCATAGTGAACCTACGTATAACCGATTTTCTAGACGAACTGTCTTTGGTCTTTAGTCAAGTTCTTGGTGTCACGGCCTTGCCAAAAGGCGGGATAACATTTGCCCCCCAAAGTACGTTTTGTGGAAACATGATGTGCTTTGAAATGCTGCAATCTTTACTCTGAATAGTTATCGTCTTTTCGATGAAAGTTGTTGCTTTGTAATGTCATGAGCTGGATGTTCATATCCTCTTGATGACCTGCAAAGAAATTGATAGGTTTATCTGACCGCGAATGACGATCGTTCGGGATCGTATGTCATTCGCGGTAGTATGTGACCGTTCAAGGTCGGATGCCGTTCGCGGCTAATGATGACCGTTCGCGGTCGGGGTGCCGTTCGAGGCGATTTGTAATTGTTCGCGATCGGGTGCCGTTCGAGGCGAATTGTGACCATTCGCGGTCAGGTGCCGTTCGAGGCGAATTGTGACCATTCGCGGTCTGGTGCCGTTCGAGGCAATTTGTGACAGTTCGTAGTCGGGTGCCGTTCGAGGCGATTTATGACCGTTCGCGGTCGGGTACCGTCCGAGGCGATTTGTGACCGTTCGCGGTCGGGTGCCGTTCGAGTAGATTTGTGACCGTTCGCGGTCGGGTCCCGTTCGAGGCGAATTATGACCGTTCACGGTCGGGTGCCGTTCGAGGCGATTTGTGTGTGTGCCCGGGGGGGACTTAGTATTATCATTGTCAGATTTCACGTTCGAGTGAGTTTCTGAACGGTTTGTGGTGGCAGTTTATCGCCATCTCAGAGCATGCCTGAGGACCGTTCGTGATCCCATACATGTGTAAGTGGCTTAGCCGTTGTGGAATCATAGGTAGTGGATTTTCATTTAAATTGAGTTTTTCAACAGAAATGTTCAACGAAATCAAGTTTAAACATCAGAAATGGAAAATAAAAGGAAAACAGGGACGTCAAAGTGCAAACACCTACACCATTGCGATTAGTAGTCGTATCAGAGCATGCCTGAGGATCGTTCGCGGTCCTGTAGATGTGTAAATGACTTAATCGCGTTGGTGTGGAGTTTGCTACTTATTTGTCATTATCCCAATCAATTGATGACAAGTTGACGCCTCGATCCTGAGCCGTCCCCAGTAGGTGCAGGTGGTGGCTGCTCCCGTTCCACCGTAGTTGTTCCCCTTCTTACATACTGCGATAGCAAACCATTCTGAATATGTCCCTCAACCTCATCTTTCAAGTGTCTGCAATCATTTGTGCTATGACCATTCAGCTCGTGGAATAAGCAGTACTTGTCTGACCTTCTTTCATTGTTGGTCGGATCCCTTCTTATTGGCTTCCAATAAGGAATCTTCCCCCTGTTGTCCTGGTAGATTCGCTCTAAAGTCTCATTCAACTCCGTATAGGAGGTGAATCTTGGTTCCTTTCATGGTCGTGTTGGTCCACCATCATTATCCTGGGCCTTTCGTTTCCCTCTGTAAGTTCCTGAATCTGTCTTAGGAGAATTTTCACCCTTGACTGCATAAACCTCGATTCCTTCGCCTTCCTCTCTTTCAGCATTTTCGTCCTCTAGCCATAAAAATCCTTCAGCCTCATGATAAAATTCTCCTAGATCCACTCGGCTTTTGATGTTTGGCTTTAACTTGTTGGCAATTTGCAAATTGCTTCACCCATAAGCCAACATCCCTCTTCATGCCTTCCCAGAAGAAACTTCTCTTCATATCCTCCAATATCTTGGTTCCCCCGGGATGAATCATAAACTTTGATCGATGACACTCCCTAAGAACTTCCTTTCTAACGTAACCAGTGTCTAGAACACACAACTGTCCATTCTGCCTTAACCATCCTCTCTACTTAAGACTAAAATCCTTTAGATCATCAATCTCGGTTCCACCTTCCAATCTTCTAATCCTTTCAGCTAACAATGGATCATACCTCTACTTATAAGAAATCATTTCGATCAACACTGGTCAAACTTCCAAGCAAGATAACATGGTTGTACTTTGACTAGAACTAGCAGTCGATCTTAACTGCATATTACAAGTAGTCAATGCCTCTAAATTTTTCCATTATGCCAACATAGCTAACACCACATTGTGATGTTTTTTGCTAAGTGCATCGACAAGTTTATTTCCTTTTACCGGTGTATACTCAATACCAAAATCATAAGATGTTAAAAACTTTGGCCACTACTGCGGTCTCATATTCAACTCTTACAAATAGAATAAATACCTCAAAGACTTATGATCCATAAACAACTCGAATCATTCTCGTAAGAGGCAGTCTCTCCACACTTTCAATGTGAAAATCACTGCTGTCAACTCCAAATCATGAGTCGAATATCTAACTTTATGTGCTTTGAGCTATCGAGAAGTGTAGGCGATCACTTTACCCTAGTGCATCAATACAGCTCCTAATCTCGTTCCACATGCATCCGTATATACCACTAAATCCCGATTCCAATATTTAACTACTAACATAGGAGCATTGGTCAATAAATGCTTAAACTCAAAGAATGCTTCCTCACATTTTTCGGACAAAATAAACTTCACGTTCTTTTTGGTTGGTTTAGTTAGGGGTGCTGCCATCCAAGAGAAATCCTTGATAAATTTTTAATAATAGCAAGCCAATCCAAGAAAACTTCTTATTTCGGTCACCTTCTCAGGTCTTTTCTAGCTATTTACAGCCTCAATCTTAGATGGATCCACAGACAACCTTTCTCTGAAACTACATGAGCAAGAAACTTCATTTCTTTCTTCCAGAAATGACACTTTGAAAACTTCGCTTTCAGTTGATGTTGCCTCAACGTCTCAAGCACTATTCTAAGATGAATTTCATAATCTCTTTCATCCTTAGAATATATCAGAATGTCATCAATGAATACCAATACAAACCTATCCAAGTGCTCTTGGAAAATTTGGTTCATCAATTACACAAAGAAAGCATGTGCATTTGTTAATCTGAATGGCATCACAAACCGCTCGTAAAACACCTACACCATTGCGATTAGTAGTCGTATCAGAGCATGCCTGAGGATCGTTCGCGGTCCTGTAGATGTGTAAATGACTTAATCGCGTTGGTGTGGAGTTTGCTACTTATTCGTCATTATCCCAATCAATTGATGACAAGTTGACGCCTCGATCCTGAGCCATCCCCAGTAGGTGCAGGTGGTGGCTGCTCCCGTTCCACCGTAGTTGTTCCCCTTCTTACATACTGCGATAGCAAACCATTTCGGATATGTCCCTCAACCTCATCTTTCAAGTGTCTGCAATCATTTGTGCTATGACCATTCAGCTCGTGGAATAAGCAGTACTTGTCTGACCTTCTTTCATTGTTGGTCGGATCCCTTCTTATTGGCTTCCAATAAGGAATCTTCCCCCTGTTGTCCTGGTAGATTCGCTCTAAAGTCTCATTCAACTCCATATAGGAGGTGAATCTTGGTTCCTTTCATGGTCGTGTTGGTCCACCATCATTATCCTGGGCCTTTCGTTTCCCTCTGTAAGTTCCTGAATCTGTCTTAGGAGAATTTTCACCCTTGACTGCATAAACCTCGATTCCTTCACCTTCCTCTCTTTCAGCATTTTCGTCCTCTAGCCATAAAAATCCTTCAGCCTCATGATAAAATTCTCCTAGATCCATAGGGGGATCCCTTGTCAACGAATTCTTGAACTCTGTCCCATCAGCTATGCCAGATACAGCTGCCATCAAAACCATGGATGGATCCGGTCGATCCACCGATGCTACCGCTGCATTGAATCGCGTCAGATAGTTCCTCAAGGACTCCCCGATCCTTTGCTTCAACGCTGCCAAACTCATCACATTTTTGGGTCTTGAAATGTGAACCCTGAACTGCCTCATGAACCTTTCAGTCAAATCGGTCCATGTTCCAATGGAACCACTCTCCAGCTGTCTAAACCAAAGCGCTGCAATTTCTGTCAAATACAATGGGAAGCATCACGCCATGACCTCCTCTGATGCCCCCAATACCTCCATATGCCTCATGTATCATGTCAGATGTACTACAGGATCTGTCCTTCCATCGTACGTCTCCAGTGTTGGTAACTTGAATTCTGGTGGATTCCAGGCTTGCCTGATCGTAGGAGCAAAGGGACTCCTATTCACATCCTCCAGATCTCTATTCACTAGTCCGCCCCTCATGTCTCGTCTGACCATCTCCGCCAATCTGTCACTATCTCCAAGTTGTAGTCCTTGTCCGTTGTTTCCGATTTGCCCCTCGAGTTCACGAGGGATTCCTGGAATCTGCTCTCCTAGCTGATCATTCATTTCTCTGTCAATGTCGCGTTGTGCAGTTCCACCTGGTACTCCGCCCGGGGTTGGGTCAACATGCTCTGGGTTATTTCCCCCTAGCCCTGGTGTTGTGCCAGATGGTCCCGCCCTGTTCTGAACTCTGGTTGCTCCTTGATTTTGCGCTCCAAGTTGCCCAATCTGAAGAAGCAAGTTCTGGATCATTTCCTCTTGTCTTTTCATTATTGTTTCTATCTCATCCCTGGTGATGAAGATTGATGTCTGATTTGCACCTGAGGAAGCCTCTTGACTCCCTTCCTGCTGATCTCTCTCTGGCCTTTGTCTTCGATTTGATTGTCTTGTCATAGTTTTTCATATCTGAATTCTCTAAGTCTTCAAATTCAATTTCCAAATGATAGAATCCTGAATTAGCGTTTCTCAGTGAAAGCACCAAAGTGTTTGCCCCAAAATTGGGCATAAACCCCAAATATCATGAAAGCACCCATGTATGAACACAAATTAGCAATATGTAATCACAGATCTCAGATCTAAGTAATGTAGAGGATAAAAAGTGAAGAATAATAAACTTAAAATGGAAAGAAATAGACAGAGACACAGAATTTATAGTGGTTCGGCGATCTTGCCTACATCCACTTTGAAGTTCATGACTTTATTGATGTTCACTTGATGATTTCAATTGATTACAGCAGATTACAGTCGATAATGATGATTTATAGCAGTGAAATTCGTTGGTAGCAGCAGCTTGTGGAGTTCGGATCTGGATCCGGCAGAGTCTGGGCGTTGGAGATCTCAAAGAAGAAGAAGAACCCCTTTTCTGTTGGCTTTGGGGGTCTATTTATAGGTGTAGGAGGCTGGTATTTCGCTCAGATCTCGGGAGACCCTCTCTGGCACGTGACCAGGCCCACGCGCCCAAGCCCGTGAAGTTCTTGTCCGATCCATGATTGATACGAACAGATTTCGTATCGATCAAGATTTCATACAATGGAGTCAAAATTTGGCGTGGACATTCTTTATCATGCACGTAGTCTTCTATGAAAATTTCATAGCATTTGGACTTGTAGATTAGGAGATGTGATCAATACGAAATGAGATTCTCGGTTGGCTGTTTGGTTCGACTCGCTTCTGTTTCGACTCACTTTTCATTCGACTCGGTGACGTGGCTTTAATTTGTATCTGTGCTTTGCTCCACATCAATGGACACGAAGTAGAAGTCTTCAGATGGATACGAAGTCGACGAAGTGGAGCAAGTCGAAGTATGGCTCGAGGCGGAGCGAGTCGAAGTGTGCATTGATCGAGCGAGTCGAAGAAGGCATCTAATGGAGGCGAAGCGGAGCGAGCCTGATGGATTCGAACTGAGCGAGTCGACCGGTGGTTGGTTTTTATCCAATTTTGTATCGTTCATAACTTGAGCATACGAACTCGGATTGACTTGAAATTTGGAACATTGACTCTTATAGCTTTGCTTGTCGTGTCATATCAATTTTGTCTCGATCCGGACTAGGACAAAATTCGTCGATATCCATAGTGAACCTGCGTATAACCGATTTTCTAGACGAACTGTCTTTGGTCTTTAGTCAAGTTCTTGGTGTCACAGCCTTGCCAAAAGGCGGGATAACACCCTTTATGTTGCAGATGGATGAGTATTTCTAGGGATTGGAGAGCTATTGGGCTTGACCGCCTTGCCAGAAGCTTGCATTTGAAGATACGAAGGCGCCTAGGAAATTTCGTTGAGCTGAGCTAATATGATGGATCGCTAGAAATCCATGTAGTTAGCTTATTATTGGATCGCTAGCAATCCATGTAGTTAGCTTATTATTGGATCGCTTCAATTGTAATATGTTCCATGCCTTTTGTAGATGCCCTTTATGCAATTTGGTGAACAGTTGCCTTGTTTTGATGGTGTCTCATGCACAGGTTGGATTGAAGCATGCCTGGAACCAGATGAATTCTCACTTCCCGAACTAGCCTGCTTGGAATACCATGAAACTTGGCAGATATCCCTTGGAAAGGTATTGGATCATGATGAAAGCAGACTGGAGGAACCATGAGCGAGTGTTATGGATCGCTAGTGATCCATAGGTGATGGATCGCTAGCGATCCATCGCCTTAGCTTATTTTGACATCTTCTTTCTTGGAACTTTCTCTTCTTTTCCTTTTGGTCTTCTTGGTTGATCCTTGAGATTTTTTGGCTTGCTGTAGATGTTCTAGCTTCCTTTGAATTCCATTGGGAAAAAACCCAGGTAACATCGACAAAGAGGCTTAAGGCTCTCCTCCTGTAATAAGATAACTTACAACACAAACAACATAAAGACATTATAGACCTCTATCCCAGGTCGAAGACAAAACTTAACTCTTTTAAGTATAAACTTTATGGTTAAAGTAAGATTGTCGACTTTAATAGGACATAAGTTATCCACTTTCAAAACAAAACTTTAGGACTTTATAAAACAGATGGATAACTGCCAAAACCAAGGGGTATTGATCCTCTTGAAAATGGGCTATATCGCCTCTTTAAAAACTTTAATTTACAAAAAAATGAGCCTTGCTGGCGTTAAAAGGATGAAGTGCAGCGTTAATGCTGCATTGCATAGTTGTTGGCCCTATTCAATATAAAATCTCGGTATACGTAAGGTCGCTAACACAGATGAGTAGCGGCTTTAAGACTATCGACGTCATAATAAGGACATACTTAAACACTTTGGCTACTATGTCGCTTAGTATATAGACTCAAAGTTAAAATATGAAGTCACCATTTAAAACGTAGGTGAAGACATGCGGCGTCATTGATGGTGGGGTAACTGATAAGAGGTGGCCTCAATGATCATGGCACTGAACCTTTAAACCTTTAGATGAATCACAATAAGGCTATGCCACCAATGATAGGTTGTTAATGAAATCAACGTCGACAAAGATGGAATCATTCCATACCTACTGAAGTAGCCACCATAAGCTTCCCTCTATCTCAACGTCGACACACATAGATGCGGCGTTACCTTAGGCACGCAGACAACATATGTGGCATGGCATTGTCATAATTATCCTAAAAACTGATTTATTTCTATAAAAAGCAATTACTTTTCACCAAATCATAATTCTTCTCAAATTTCTATTGGATAATTTAATTCTTTAACAATTTCTTTTTCGAAAAACTACCACGCCATAGTTTCACATTTCCAAACCACTTTTCCACTTAATTAATTAATAGCCTTAATTAATTACTAATTAAAATGCTTTTCTAGCATATTAAATTCATGATAATTCGAAATCACTTGGAAAAAACCCTAAAAATTCTAAAAATTTCAAAATACCATATTCTTCATCATATAAAAATTTCGAGGCGAAAAACCATATTTAATTATTTCTAATAATTAAAACTCGAATTTAATCTAATTTCCACTTTACAAAATTCATAAAATATTTGTTTTAACTTGATAAATTAATAAATTAAAACCCATCTCCAAATTATCGTTTTACATCACATACCCAAAAATCAAAGCGATTGGAGACTAAAGCCTTAGGTTTTACCCTTAAAACCCAAATAAATATTTCATAAAAAATTTCATAAATCGTCATTCTATCCAAATAGTGATTAAATAACCATAATCAAACAATAATAATTTGGGTATTATTCATAACCGAATATAAACATAAGCAAAAGAGATGATTCATGTATTATTCACCTTAGATTTTTAGATGAAGTTGAGATTTGATTTGGGTTTAGCTTCCTTAAGATTTTCCTTTGAATCCCTTTTGATTTTGCCCCTTCTTTCCCTTAGAAATAGTCGGCCTCCTTATGTTATACTTTGATTGTTTTGTGAATAAGTAAGGTGTGAATGATATAGGGGGAAGAGGATTCAAGGAGTAAAAGATGGATCTACCTATTTTTCCCCTCTTATACAATCTTTTATATGATAAATCTTTAAACAATCTTACTTAGTTCATTTGTATTGGCTCGACCTCATAAATTTTCAAATCTCATTCTCCTTAACCATTTACATTATTCTATTCTATTTAATCTGTTTAACCTCCTTAAAGAATTTCTTCCTTGAAATTCAGTAAGGACTACAAAACAAGCATATCAAACATGCCAACAAGGCTAGTATATCCTACTAGCTATAAAGTCTATATATGACAGATATAGAACATACCATCATAACAGCTCAGGATAAGTATCCTTAATCCTGTCATCTGTCTCCCAAATACAGTCTTTCTCATTGTCACTCCACTGGACTTTCACTAACTTGACTTTCTTGTTCCTTAATCTCTTATCTCTCGCTACAACCTAAATTGGTTGCCTAATAAAAGTCAGATCTGGTTCTACTACTAAATCTTCCAATGCAGTCGGAGCAATAGTAGTCTCTGGATCCTGCACATACTTCCTAAGATGAGAAACAAGAAACACATTATGGATACCAGCCAAACTACTCGGTATGTGAGTTTTTTTATCCTCTCTATAATAGGGAACGGTCTAACATATCTCGGTGCTAGTTTTGCTGACCTTCCAAATTGTACTACACCCTTCATTGGTGATACTTTAATGAAAACATGATCTCTAACTGAGTACTCAAGATCCTTACACCTCTTATCTACATAGCTTTTTTGCATAGATCGAGCTTCTCTCATCCTATTCTAGATTAAATCAATCTTCTATGTGGCTTTTCTTACCATATCTAGACCAAGGACAAATCTATCTTTGGCCTTCAACCAATGTGCTGGTGATTTGCATGACCATCCATATAAAGATTTGAAAGGCGTCATTCCTATACTAGCCTGATAACTGTTATTATAGGAAAACTCAACCAAGTTCAAATGGTCATCTCATGACCCACCAAAGTCTAGTACACAAGCTCTCAATAAATCTTTAAGTACCTTATTGACTCTCTCTGTCTGCCCATCCATCTGTGGGTGATAGGTGGTATTCATCTTAAGCTTGGTACCTAATACCTCCTATAGACTCTTCCATAATTCGCTAGTGAACAAGGCATCTCTATCACTAACTATGCTACTAAGAATCCCATGCAGTCTAACAATATTCTTCATAAACAACTCAGCCAATACAGGTGCCATCCTGGTTGACTTAATGCGAATGAAGTGTGCACTCTTGGTTAGTCTATACACTATGACCCATATGCTTTCACCTCCCCTATTTAACCTTGGCAGCCTGTCAATAAAATCCATGGATATCGAATCCTATTTCCAAAATGGTATATCTACAGGCTGAAGCAAACCACTCGGCTTTTGATGTTTGGCTTTAACTTGTTGGCAATTTGCAAATTGCTTCACCCATAAGCCAACATCCCTCTTCATGCCTTCCCAGAAGAAACTTCTGTTGGGCGCATTCTCACCCAGAAGACCTTGAGACCAAGGAGTCTCATCCATCCAGGCTTGCCTAAGCCCATCCGGTATTCTCGTCCTCCAAGGCCCATTCGGCAGGAGCCCATTCGGCAGGAACCCGTCCGGCAGTCTTAGGCAAACACCGAACCAATGTTCTTCCATCCCACCGGACCAACTGCCACCGGTCCAACCTACTGCCACCGAACCAATATTCTTCCATCCCACCGGACCAACTGCCACCGGTCCAATATTCTTCCATCCCACCGGACCAACAACTACCAGTCCACTCTACACTCCAACCACCTCCGAACCAAGCAATGCCGAACCAAGATATACCAGGCCAGATCACATCAGCCCAGGCCCATCAGCGACTATACATATCCTGGACCCCTACCCCTAACCTCACTCTATAAATATAGGGGCAGGGGTACAGCAATGGGGACAAGTTTGAGAGCTCAAGTACGGAAGGAACTCTTCAAACAACTTTCTTTTACTTGTACCAAAGCTTTGTACTTGTAACCACAACAAAACAAGAGAAATAATATATAAAGTGGACGTAGGCACATTCTGGCTGAACCACTATAAATCTGCGTGTCTTTTTACATTTTAGCCCCTGTGTTTTACGTATTTGCATAAATAGCTCAAGTTACTAAGAATAACATAAGATCTACTAAATCATACAACTTTGAGGTGTTTGTCCATTTTTTGTGCAAACATTTTTGGTGCTTTCACTGAGAGCTAGAAGCTCGAAGCTTCAGCTTCATCTACTTAACAAGTTTTCCTAACAGCATCGTCCGCCACTTGGAAAACATGCCTCCCAAACAGAGAAAAGATGTTAACAAAGGAAAAAACATCGCATCCAGCAGTCTTCCAGATCCAGCTATCACAAATCAAGTAAATCGTCCTCCTCCAGCAACGGTAACAAATGAAGGACAGGCTAACCCAACCACTCCTGCCACAGAACAGCCTGCAGCAATTACTAGGGCAGATTTGGACAGAGTTGTTGTTAAAGTAACTAACCGCTTCACGTCCCAGCAGGAAGCCTTGGTGGACCATCTCATGTCATGCTGGAGGATCCAACCGCAACACTGAATCATGGGGCGAGTCCCAGTCTGGAGGATCTCAGAGACAACAAAGATCTTCCTTCTTCGAAGGAGCTAACGGCAGAAGTAGCCGTGGTAGGAGCCGAGACCGAGCACAGCCCGAAGTTAGGCCTGAGGAAACGTTTGGTACTGAACCCAACGAGGAAGGTACCGGGCGAAGGTCAACTGTAGCTGAGCCTGTCATGCTGCCTAACCACAGAAACACCAGTGAACGGGGCCGAGCTAGAGTTCAGCCCGAAGTTGAACCCGAGGAAGTGCTTAGATCAGAACCCAACAGGGGGAGATCAAGGCAAGGGCCAACTATAGCTGACCCAAGCGTGCTCCCAGAACGATCAACAGCCCTCGATGAAGAAGTAAAGAATCTACTCGCCAATGACTTCATCCGAGAAGCTGTTTACCTAGAATGGATCGCCAACCCGGTACTAGTAAAGAAGGCTAATGGGAAGTGGCGGACCTGCATTGACTTCTCCAACCTAAACGACGCCTGCCCAAAGGATTGCTTCCCACTTCCCAGAATCGACTAACTTGTAGACAGCACAGCTGGGCACGAACTCTTATCTTTTATGGATGCATACTCAGGATATAACCAAATTCCTATGCATGCTCCCGACCAAGACCACACTAGTTTCATCACCGATCGAGGTTTATATTGCTATAAGGTAATGCCTTTCGGACTTAAAAATGCAGGAGCCACCTACCAGCGCCTCGTCAACAAGATGTTTGTGGGGCTAATAGGACAAACTATGGAAGTGTATGTGGATGACATGCTAGTGAAATCACGGAAAGCCAAAGATCACGTGAGCCACCTAGGCGAGATGTTCCAGGTACTTCGACAGTATGGAATGAAGTTGAATCCACTAAAATGCTCCTTCGGAGTGTCATCAGGAAAGTTCTTAGGATTCATCGTTCATGCCAGAGGGATAGAAGCAAACCCTGAACAAGTCCGAGCGCTAAGGGATATCAAGACACCGTCCACCCGAAAGGAAATGCAAAGCCTAAATGGAAAAGTGGCCGCCCTAAGCCGATTCATCTCCAAGGCAACGGACAAGTGCGCCCCTTTTTCGAAGCTCTAAAGAAAGACAAAGGAAAGTTCGAATGGACTAACGAATGCTTAACCGCTTTCCTTAACCTGATCGAACACCTCCAGAAACCACCGGTACTCTCGACTCCAAGTGAAGGCGAAGAATTATACCTATACCTTGCTGTGTCATCTCACGCCCTAAGCGCTGCCTTGGTAAGGGAAGACAACCGCACGCAGCGACCAGTTTACTTCGTCAGCAAAAGGTTTACTGGGGCAGAAGTCAGATATCCTAAACTTGAGAAGCTAGCATACTGTTTACTTATCACATCACGGAAACTGCGTCACTACTTCCAGTCCCATTCCATCAAAGTTCTGACCGATCAACCACTGAGGCAGGTACTCCATCGTCCTGACACTTCTGGGCGACTACTTAAATGGTGCATTGAACTAAGTCAGTATGATATCACCTATCACCCCCGCACCGCCATCAAGGGACAAGCCATGGCTGATTTCATTGCAGAATTCACTACCAACGAAGATAAGGAGCAATTGGACATGGTAGAAGATATCAAGTGGAATCTCTTTGTGGATGGTGCATCGAACGAACAGGGCTCGGGGGCAGGTGTTGTAATAATCACTCCCAGGGGAAATAAACTGCACTATGCTATAAGGTTGGAGTTCGCTGCCACCAACAACGATGCAGAATATGAAGCAGTAATAGCCGGATTAGAAATTGCCATCGAGATCGGAGCCAATTCTTTATGTCTTCACAGCGATTCTCAGCTTATTGTTAATCAAATACTAGGGGAATTCCAAGCTCGAGAGGAACGACTCATAGCATATCTAAAGAAGACCAAGTTACTTCTCAGCCGATTGGACCACTACTTAGTCAAACACATCCCTCGGGAAGAGAACCAAGAGGCCGACGAATTGGCAAAGCAAGCAAGCATGAAAGACATCGCCATCTTCGGGGCAGTAACTGTCTCAAAGCAAACGGTCCCAAGTTTTGAGCAAGTGAATCTGATAGCTGCAACCGAAGAAGCAACTTGGATGACTCCCATCCGAGACTACCTACAAAGTGGCACTCTACCCAACGGGCGTAACGAAGTCAAGAAGATCTTGAGGAGAGCATCCCGCTACACAATACAAGAAGACATCCTCTATCGGCGTGGATTCTCTAACCTGTTATTAAGGTGTGTCGCTGGGAGAGAAGCCAAGGAGATCTTATCCAACATCCATCAGGGGAGCTGTGGAGATCACGCCGGAGGGCAAACGTTAGCAAAAAAGATACTCCGATACGGATATTTCTGGCCCACCTTAAGCAAGGACGCCTTAGATTTCGTCAAGAAGTGTGACAGATGCCAAAAATTTGCTAAGATCCCTCGGCTACCAACAACCGAGATTACTCAGATGACCAGCCCTTGGCCCTTCGCGATATGGGGAATTGACTTAATCGGCGAGCTACCAATGGGCCGAGGCGGGGCCAAATATGCTATAGTGGCAGTTGATTATTTCACCAAATGGGTGGAAGCGGAACCTCTAAATAAAGTATCTTCAGCAAAAGTTATTAACTTCTTGATCAAAAATGTTCTATGCAGGTACGGAGTCCCACTCAAAATCATATCAGACAATGGACTTCAATTTGACAGCGAGGAATTCGCCAACTGGTGCCAAGAACACAGAATTCATAAAAGCTTCTCGTCCGTAGCATATCCCCAGGCAAACGGACAAGTCGAAGCAGTCAACAAAATTCTGAAAACTCTAATAAAAAAGAAGCTCGAAAAGTCAAAGGGCGCTTGGGTGGATGAACTTCCTACGGCACTATGGGCCTATCGCACATCTTTCAGAACATCGATAGGGCACACTCCTTTCTCTTTGGCATACGGATCGGAGGCTATGCTCCCAGTTGAAACTATTGTGCCTTCCCACCGTCGGATCCACTATAACCCAGAAGAGAACGAAGAACTCCTTCACATGTCTTTGGATCTAATCGAGGAGAGAAGAAACGATGCAGTCCTCAAAACAGCAGCCCACAAGAAAAAAGTGGCAGCACAATACAACTCCAAAGTCAAGCATCGTACCTTATAGGAAGGGGATCTTGTCCTCAAGCGAATCTTCCCTTGCCCCGGAGCACTAGACCCAATCTGGGATGGACCATATGTAATTCATAAAGATCTCCGCAACGGAGCCTATATTTTGTCAACAGTGGACGGAGAGGTGTTCCAGATGGCATGGAACATCCAACACCTCCGTCGATACTTTTCTTAACTTGTATTGCCCATATGAAGTGAATTAACAAAGAGAATCAGTGGACGTAGGCATTTTCGTGCCGAACCACTTTAAAAAACCTTGTCTCTTTTTTAACTTGTTCCTTTGTATCTTGGCTGCTTGTTAACTTTATCTTTTTCTGTTGAACAAAATCCTGAGTATATAGCATTTCTATTCAAAGCACTCCACAACGCAACTTCACCTGGACAAGACCTAGCAGGTACTATGCGAATCTATGCCCTCGCCAATGAGACACTTTCGCTCCAGCATCCCTCTGCTGCGGGTTAACTCATTGCTCGCGACGGCCCTTAAAGCCAACTGTAATGAGCCGATTATAAGCCACCGAGAAGGCCGACTATAGCCGAGGCAGCTCATTACGGCGTTAGGCTCGCCGGCAACTGTGAACCGACTATAAGCCCCAACATAAGGTGTGGCCAGCCAGGGGCAGTTCACAGTTGACGATCGGCACCCACGCTAGCCGGCCACAGTAAATCGAATAATACCCACGATTACAGGCCATAATGGCCCGGGTAGTTACTGTGCGCGATCTCGGCTCCGATGTGTCTTAAGTGCGGCTGTGGTAAAAAAGAATTAACTCCCCGCGGAGGCGTAAGATGGGTGACGAATGTCTCCAAGACCCACGGCTAGGGAAAGTGACTACAAAACCCGTTTGCCACGAACTTAAGCACATCGAAGGCCTTCCGTGATTGGAAGTTTTACTACTTCGCATATTTCAATTTTACTTAAAAAAACTTTCCTCCTGTCCTCTATAACAAACCATAAAGTACAGGATACAGGGTAAGAGATACCCACCAATGGGTGCAGAGATTCACAATCAGGTGGCAGGGCATTCAACTGCTTTCCATGCTTGGTCACACAAGATATTCGAAACTGCCATTTACAAACAGAACATGAAAGGCGGTATTTTCTTCCTTTATGTGCAGATGCATGACTATAATTTAATTTTTTCACACTACACGCTAACATTGCAAGTCATGAGATTATGATTTAAAACCAGAATCTGACATCGAACACAGTTCAATTACGAGAATATACACAGCTATATTTCTCATACGACATGTCGAAATAGCAACAAACATTCAAGAAACGACAAAATCAGCTTAAGTTAAATAATTACACGTCAAGAATAATGTTGATTATTACAAGTAGCAAGAATTACAACTTAGAAGTTACTCTACTGTTTTAAGACTAACGTATACAACCATGTCAAGTCTACAAAAAGAATTTTCCAGGTCTAATCAGGGAGCCGGTTGCGTCGGAGTCTTGTCCTTGCTCTGTTGCCCACCTGTCCGGTCATAAAAATAATTCATTAGTGATAAGCAACCAAGTTAACGGAAAGACTAGAAAGGAAGACTTACCAGCACCTGCTTCTTGACCATCCTGGTCGTCATCCTCTACCTGCACACCTGCCTCCTCAGCAGCAAGCAACCGCATACCCTCCTTTACCGCCACTTTCTCCTCCTCGGTAAACTGGGCAGTGACCACATCCATACTGAAGACCGTTCCACCCTCTTTATCTGCATCAGCCTTAGCCTCCTCCAGAGCCCGGAGATAAATCCTAGCCATGACCCTGGGATAATCATCCATCCAGGACAGGTTGCCCTGCTTCCAGGTACGGAAGTACATGTCCTGGAGCATTTCGTCCATCATCCCCTCATTCTCCTCAAACTCCCTCATCCGGGCCTCGGAAGCCGACAACCTCCCAACGGCAGCATCTCTCTCCGATCGGTATCTCGAGCAGTCAACCAGAAGGGATCCCCGCATTGCCTCCATCTCCTCCCTCAACTTGGCTTGAGCAAGCTCTGCAGCCTCGAGTTTCCCGGACAATTCCTCCACCTGCTCGAGATCCGCTTTCCGAACCTCGTCCACCGTGGCAATAGCCATATCAATCTGTTCTTTGCAAGTAGCTTCCATTTTCCGCAATTCTGCCCGACTGGCCTCTTCCATGGTTTTCCTTAGTCGCCCAGTAGCAGCCTCATGCTGAGAAATCTGAATAGCCTGATCCGCAAGCTGTTTGGCCTGATCCGAAACCACCAATCGAAGTCGGATATTGGCGCTCCCAATCTCCTCTCCGGCCTTAACCAGCCGGGCATGATGCCCCATCAGCTTCTTAGTCTCCTCCGCCACCCGATCAATATTAGCCTTGGCCTCATCTCCCATGGTAACTATCCGAGTGGTAAGTAGATCAAGATCTAAGGACTTAGTTTCATCAAGCACCTGTACCATGGGATTGCGGGGAAGAAGGTGCTCACCAGTAACCTCATCAAAGGTAATGTCGTGGGAACTTGGATCCAGATCAGGATGACCCGCAAATGGATTACGAGCCAAGTCAGGACGGTCGATATGAGTAACGGAAGGGTTTCTGGACGGGTGCGGAGAGGGTGCAAACTCGCTACCCTCTTCAGTGATATCATGAAGAGGCTGAGCCGGAAGCTGAGGACCGGGCGAAGGTTCGGATAAAGGATGACTCCTCTTCCTCTGCTGAATACCCTCTTCGATGACCCCAAGAAGAGGACGGTAGCCGACTACATCCCCGGAGCGTTGGGTCGAGGGCTTCGGCTTAGCAGAAGTTTTGGAAAGCTTATATTGCTCAAGCCTGTGCCGAAGGTCTGAGGCTTTGGACGTCTTGCCGGCTCCTGATATAAAGAACAAGTGTCACAAACTTACATCACTATATGATTCGAGAAGCGCGGTAAAATTACAAGTTAAAAAAGGAAAAGAAACACAGCTGTGGTTGTACAAACCCTGGGGAGGAGTGGGATACTGCAATAAGTCCTGGATTTCATTCCAGGACGGGAGCGGGTCATAAAATATTCCTAAGTCCCTATCATTAATGAAGCATGGAGGAGTCAAGAGTTCACCTTGAGTTGTCGGAGCCACCTTGGCTGGAATGGTCGGAGAAGACTCACTTGCACCAGTCCCGGCCTTGTTCGCCTTCCCGGTTTTCTCTACCAAAGCCGGATCTTCATCCAGCCCCTCGAAAGCCTGGTGGAACGCATCATCCGTCCACTCCTGAATCTCGCCCGCTTGCCCAGGAAGTAGGGCCCCGATGCCATCGCCACCTTTGTCACCATCCCGACCATCTCCACCCTCGCCTCTTTCCTCCTCTATGTCTTCCTCCTCCCGGGTAAGTGGACAATTGCTGGGGGAGGGACCGTCCGACTTCTTGAGTTTCTTACCTCCGACAGCTGGAGGTTTTGTGAAAGGTTTCCTCTTGCTACTCTCCATCGAAACACCTTCTTTGGTCTGAGCAGCCGCCCTCTCCTCCGCCGTCTCCCTCAGCTTAACTACTGACTGCTGTGGGAGGATTAAGTTGTACTCCAGAAGGATCGCATTTCTGATCAGGAAGGCAGATGATCTATATTTCCCAAGAATAGCTTCTATCTCAGCCGCCGTCTGAACCAGGCGGTCAGTCTCCACAATCGCAAAGCCACCTGTCGCTAGCAAAAATGAGAGAGTATGAGAAAAAGCATCGCAATTAGAATGGAAATTGTAAGTAAAAGCATCAACTTACATCCAGAAGTAAGGCGCCGAATTGAAACGGAGTCGTCCCTGACAAAGAACCACTCTTTCTTGAACATACTGAATTTAGAATACAAATCCAAGACCGGTTTGAAGGTCACGGCTGACTCCAAGCTAATGTATGGAGACCCCTTCTTATAGCCCCTCAGATTATACAAGTACCGGATCTCCCGGTTGGAAGGGGCACGACCATACTTCCTCTGGAAAATAACGAAGAGGCTCACCAGTATAGCATAGGAGTTGGGTTGAAGCTGGAATGGGGCCACCTTGAGATATGTGAGGAAGCTGGTTACCCAAGCGTTAAGAGGCGGAATGGCACCACACATGCAGTGGTATCTGCTGTAAGCAAAGAACCCTTCAGGAGGGTCGTATGGCATAACATCTTTCCCTGGCAACAGCATTCGCGCCCTGTCAATTCCGAAGGAGCGAGAGATGACATCAAGCTGCTCTTCCTTAAGGGAGCTGGGATAGCAGTCCGGGGGAGAATTCAGAAGCTCCTGCGGACCGTACCCGTCCACTAATGATCTCGGGGTTGGTCCGTGACGTTCTGGATTCGGCTGAGCTGGGGGCACGACAGAGGAACCTCCTTCACCCCCGGATTTCCTTTTGTCTGATCGAGTTTCCGCTTTACGAGACATTATCTACAACACCGGAAAAGCATAGTGTTAGAACAAAGGATGTAAACAAGTAAGTATATGATATGGAATTTCACTCATAAAGTCAAAATGCTTAAAAACTCCCATTATCATTCGGTAAAACTGAATATAAGATTCCATTCGGCCTTCTCATTCGGCATTCTCATCTGGAAAATTTCATTCGGCACGTATGGCACATGCACTTCATTCGGTGGACACAGACAAAAAACCATTCGGCTAAGGGAAATTGAGTACCTGGTTCGGCAAGTGAAATGGTTCGGCAAGCTGGGATGATTCGGCAGAGGATCAGAATTTGATTCGGCTAACTTGGCTTGGCTGTTCGTTCGGTAGAAGGTAATAGAGACCCTGGGCCCTTACTTATAGGCAACTGTAGACGACCGGACCGTCTGATTCGGCGAAAGCATCCAAGACTGACGTCATCATCCTCTAAACAAAGCGCGGCACATCCCGGCATATGCCCCACTTTGGGGGGCAAATGTTGGGCGCATTCTCACCCAGAAGACCTTGAGACCAAGGAGTCTCATCCATCCAGGCTCGCCTAAGCCCATCCGGTATTCTCGTCCTCCAAGGCCCATTCGGCAGGAGCCCATTCGGCAGGAACCCGTCCGGCAGTCTTAGGCAAACACCGAACCAATGTTCTTCCATCCCACCGGACCAACTGCCACCGGTCCAACCTACTGCCACCGAACCAATATTCTTCCATCCCACCGGACCAACTGCCACCGGTCCAATATTCTTACATCCCACCGGACCAACAACTACCGGTCCACTCTACACTCCAACCACCTCCGAACCAAGCAATGCCGAACCAAGATATACCAGGCCAGATCACATCAGCCCAGGCCCATCAGCGACTATACATATCCTAGACCCCTACCCCTAGCCTCACTCTATAAATATAGGGGCAGGGGTACAGCAATGGGGACAAGTTTGAGAGCTCAAGTACGGAAGGAACTCTTCAAACAACTTTCTTTTACTTGTACCAAGGCTTTGTACTTGTAACCACAACAAAACAAGAGAAATAATATATAAAGTGGACGTAGGCACATTCTGGCTGAACCACTATAAATCTGCGTGTCTTTTTACATTTTAGCCCCTGTGTTTTACGTATTTGCATAAATAGCTCAAGTTACTAAGAATAACATAAGATCTACTAAATCATACAACTTTGAGGTGTTTGTCCATTTTTTGTGCAAACAACTTCTCTTCATATCCTCCAATATCTTGGTTCCCCCGGGATGAATCATAAACTTTGATCGATGACACTCCCTAAGAACTTCCTTTCTAACGTAACCAGTGTCTAGAACACACAACCGTCCATTCTGCCTTAACCATCCTCTCTACTTAAGACTAAAATCCTTTAGATCATCGATCTCGGTTCCACCTTCCAATCTTCTAATCCTTTCAGCTAACAATGGATCATACCTCTACTTATAAGAAATCATTTCGATCAACACTGGTCAAACTTCCAAGCAAGATAACATGGTTGTACTTTGACTAGAACTAGCAGTCGATCTTAACTGCATATTACAAGTAGTCAATGCCTCTAAATTTTTCCATTATGCCAACATAGCTAACACCACATTGTGATGTTTTTTGCTAAGTGCATCGACAACTTTATTTTCTTTTACCGGTGTATACTCAATACCAAAATCATAAGATGTTAAAAACTTTGGCCACTACTGCGGTCTCATATTCAACTCTTACAAATAGAATAAATACCTCAAAGACTTATGATCCATAAACAACTCGAATCATTCTCGTAAGAGGCAGTCTCTCCACACTTTCAATGTGAAAATCACTGCTGTCAACTCCAAATCATGAGTCGAATATCTAACTTTATGTGCTTTGAGCTATCGAGAAGTGTAGGCGATCACTTTACCCTAGTGCATCAATACAGCTCCTAATCTCGTTCCACATGCATCCGTATATACCACTAAATCCCGATTCCAATATTTAACTACTAACATAGGAGCATTGGTCAATAAATGCTTAAACTCAAAGAATGCTTCCTCACATTTTTCGGACAAAATAAACTTCACGTTCTTTTTGGTTGGTTTAGTTAGGGGTGCTGCCATCCAAGAGAAATCCTTGATAAATTTTTAATAATAGCAAGCCAATCCAAGAAAACTTCTTATTTCGGTCACCTTCTCAGGTCTTTTCTAGCTATTTACAGCCTCAATCTTAGATGGATCCACAGAAAACCTTTCTCTGAAACTACATGAGCAAGAAACTTCATTTATTTCTTCCAGAAATGACACTTTGAAAACTTCGCTTTCAGTTGATGTTGCCTCAACGTCTCAAGCACTATTCTAAGATGAATTTCATAATCTCTTTCATCCTTAGAATATATCAGAATGTCATCAATGAATACCAATACAAACCTATCCAAGTGCTCTAGGAAAAATTGGTTCATCAATTACACAAAGAAAGCATGTGCATTTGTTAATCTGAATGGCATCACAAACCGCTCGTAAAACCATATCTCATTCGGAACGCCATCAAAGGAATACTGTCCTACGCCGCCTTTAATTGATGAAACTCTATCATTAAATCCAACTGAAAAAATACATTAGCTCCACTCAATTGATCAAATACATTAATTATCGGCAAAGGATATCAATTCTTTATCGTCTTCACATTTAACTTAAGATAATCGATGCAAAACCCTAACGACCCATCCGGTTTCTTCAGGAATACCACAGCTGCTCCCTAAGGTGAACTACTTGGTCTAATAAAATGTTTTCCTTCCAAGTCCACTAACTGCAACTTTAACTACTTCATCTCGATAGGTGTCATCCTGTTAGGTGGGCTTCTTATGGGTTTGGTTCCAGGTACAAGATATATTCGAAACTCAATAGCCCGTTTCTGTGGTAGTCCTGTAACCGGCATAAAAACATCTTCAAATTCCCTTACAACCAAAACTCAATTCACTTCGTCTTCTACTTCCATTTCTCCCAACAAAGTACAAATATCCACACTCGAGTTGTCTATTGAGTATATAATTTGATCACTACTATCAGGGTGTCTAACTGATATTTTCCTATCCCAGCAAAATATCTCAGAATTATATTTGATGAACTAATCCATACCCAAAATAATCCCAAAACCCGCAAAATCAAACACATACAAACTACAAGCAAAAGCATAACCTAGCAACTCAAACTCTAGATGGTCACACCTCACACCTAGAGTTTCATACCCTCCTATTGGATTAGCTATCCTTAAGGAAGTAATAAGGTATTATGGTTTTAAACATAACTTATCTACCAAACTCTGAGATATAAATGAATGCGATGCACCAATATCAAACAGTACCCTAACCGTTATGCTATGAATCAAAAGCATACCTTCCATCATAGGCTTTCCCTTCTCAACGGATGTTGGTCTTGATGTTGATGGCTCTAAAGCAAACACCTTTACTTTGTTAGCCTTGACCACTTTTGGACATTTATTCCTATAATGCCCCCACCTAGTCGTAGTTAAAGCACTTCATATTCTGCTTGCCCACAACCATCTTACCATCACCTGTTCGACACTCATTTGCGTAGTGCCCTTTCTTATCACACTTGTAACAAACAATTTCTGCCTTCCCTTTGTTAGTAGCTCCACCCTTCTGAGCTCCCTTTCCCTTAAAGAAATTCCTTTTCTTATTCTGAGAACTCTGGGTTACAATTGGCTTCACCTTTCCAAAAGTAGAAACATATGCTCGTTCTCGATTGTCATCTCCACTACCACATTCGATGGATCCCAGAGATGTGGTATAGTCACCCTAGCAATCTCCGGCCTCAACACCCAGATAAACTTCTCATTCCTCCTGATCATAGTATCTATGGTGGCATATCAGTACCTGGACAGATCATCAAACTTAGCAGAGTATTCCAACACTGACATTTCCCCTGCTCCAACTCCATAAACTTCCTAAGCAAGGCTGACTTGGTTACCTTAGATAAAAATCTTTCCTCGAATCTCCTTTGGAGTTCTGCCCATGTTAATTCCTCTTCTGGTACCCCTACAGTCACACTGTTCCACCAGAACAACATAGCTCCTTGCAACTGTCTCGAAACCAACCTCCTTTGTGCTCATCATTCAGACCCAAATCAACAAAAATCCTTTCATGATGTAACAGCCAATTCTCCACTTCTATTGCGTCCTCAATCCCTGAAAGGCTTTCCACCCAGACTGGTGTAATCTCGACTCAGCCTAGCACAGTTATTACCAATTGGCGCTACGGGATTGAATCCTTCCGCATTAGCTATATTTCCTCTAGCTACTTCTGCAACTACTCTAGCTTGCATCAGATTCACGAAGAACTGATACATAGCCCCCATATCCATCAGTGGGGTCGCAGCACCTACATTGGCATTTGCATTTTGAATAACATTTGCCCGTCGACCCGGATTCCTTCTAGTGTTGGGTCGAGCATTTCCATTTTTTGTGGTGCTTCCACTATATAGATTCACTCTTCCGTTTCCTGCTTCCATATCTTTCTTTCTCATAAATCTACATACGAGCCTTCATAACATACAAAAGAACGGTCTAAGAGAGAGGGGAGAATATGTGCTTATATGCAGCAAATCAGTACATTACTATAGTGTTATCCCACACTCCAATCTTATTTTCTGATTCATTAGGATTATGTTTTCAAAAATCTTTTAATCTTTTAGGTTTTACATAAACCAATGCTCTAACACCAACTGGTAACATCCCCCATTCCGGGGCCTAAAACTAATCGCTACGGATGCTGCAATCATCCATGGTTATTAATTCTTGACGAGAAAATGCATCTATGTTAATCATATTAATAATAAAAAGCACGTGAAGATGAAAAGATTTCAAACACAATTCATAATTAAATAACTTTTACATTCCATTTCAAAGTATGATTTCATATTCATTACATAATCCCATTCTCAATTCCATGTTTAGAGAAATATAACTATTACAAAATACTCCAAGAGTGATATATGAAGATGCCCCCTTGGTTGATCAGGGTCTAAAACTCGGCAATTATTTAACTTTGCTATTAAATCGAAATAGACAAAACCAAACTACACGTGGGAAATAGATAAAGATCATAATTGCTAGAGTGCCTCCTGCACATCTTTGGAAGCTTATTTGTCTAAATGAACCTGAAACCCTTACTCTCGATCTACTCAAATGAGTACTCTAGAGTTTAATGGGAAAAACAAAAATTTTGGGTTAGACAAACAGTCTGGTGTGAATAATAACCTACCATCTCGAACCAAATAGATATCTAGTGAGACCATGCTATTGAGCGAAATGGGTTTTCCCCTCACTAGTATCTTAACCAAAACATACTAACTATATACAATGCTCCAGCATCCATAATGGTTAGAACATAGAAAATAGCATTTATAGTTATGCAACATATACTGGATTACCCATCCCAATTTACTAGACTATCCATATTGATTTCATATGACTACCCGCCACAATTTAAACTGGCTATCCATCTTATTTTAATTTGATTATCCATCTTATAATTATGTGGACTACCCATCTCATATATAAACATATTCAAAGTTATTGTGGACTATCCATCTCACATGTAATTATTACTTGGATTACAAATCCCTTACCATATTGACTAATAATCATATATGGTTTCATTATTTAAATTATATGGACTATCTATCACACGTGTTCCATTTAATTTGAAATGTTGTAGACTATCAATCATGTTATCCTGCCTTTTGGCAAGGCCGTAACACCAAGGAATTGACTAGTAACCAGTGACGGCCCATCCCAGAGATCAGCTATACACGGGCTCACTACGGATATCGATGAATTTTGTCCGAGTCCGGATCAAGCCAAAATTGGTGGGACATGACAAGCTAAGTCATGGGAAACAACGTTCAAAATCTCAAGTCAATCTGAGTTCGTATGCTCAAGTTATGAAGGATACAAAATTGGACGAAAATAAGTTACCGTTCGACTCGCTCCTTCGACTCGCTCTCTTCGACTCGCTCCGGTTCCCTCAGATACCAACTTCGACTCGTTCTGTTCGACTCGCTTCACTTCCATCTGAAGTACCTATTTTGACTCGCTCCGCTCAGATGCCTTCTTCGACTCGCTCCCTTCAAACCACTGATCAACTCCATCAGCTTCGACTCCATTGCTCAAACCTCCCAGAACTGCCCTCTTTGACTCGCTCGACCACGTGTTTACTTTGACTCGCTCGACTTGGGCACACTTCAACTTGCTAAATCAGTGAACAATTCGACTCGCTCGAAGAAGCGTCCAGGACAGAGTAAGAATCAAGCGCCATGTCATCGAGTCGAGGGGAAGCGAGTCGAAACAGGAGCGAGTCGAAGGAAACAGCCTACCGAAAACTCCATTTTGTATCGATCATATCTCCCAATATACAAGTCCAAATTCTATGAAATTTTCACAGAAGACTACGTGCATGCTAAAGAATGTCCACGGCAAATTTCGACTCCATTGGATTAAATCTCGACCGAGTCGAAATCTGCTCGTGTCGATCACGGATCGGACCGAAACTTCACGGGCTTGGGCGTGCGGGCCTGGTCACGTGCCAGAGAGTGTCTCCCGATATCTGAACGAAATACTAGCCTCCTACACCTATAAATAGACCCCCAAAGCCAACAAAAAAGGGGTTCTTCTTCCTCTTTGAGATCTCCAACGCCCAGACTCCGCCAGATCCAGATCTAAACTCAACTGCTGCTGCTGCTACCAACAAGATTCACTGCTACAAATCACAATTGCCTGCTGTAAATCATTGAATTCACTTGTAAACACAAAAGAAAGATCAATAAAGCAAACTACTTCATAGTGGACGTAGGCTATATGCCAAACCACTCTAAATTCTTGTGTCTCCTTGCACTTTAATTATTCTCATTTCTGAAATTTGGAGTTTTTTATTAGATAAATCCTCTTTTTACATTTAATTTCTTCACTTTATCTCTTCAAAGATTTCCGAAGAGTGTTGTGCCCAATTTTGGTACAAACACTTTGGTGCTTTCACTGAGAAAAACCCAATTTTTCTCCCGCTCTTTGGATCTCATATCTATATTGGATTGCATAAATCTAAGAAGAAGATCCAGATCTAGAACTTTGAAGCCCTTCCATTCTATTCAGATTTGCAATCAGATCTAGGAAAGGACTTTGTCATTCCATTATGGTGAGCACACGTACCACCTCTACAGCTGCTGATCAAGGAGCATGGGACTGACAAAATCCCGCATAATCACCTCCATCCAACCAAAATGCCGCAGGACCTTCAGATCCATCAGGTCCAATCACTAGACAAGAATTACAGACATTGCTTCAAGAGTTGACCCAAAATCGACAGCAGCTAGCGGAACAACTACGCGCCAACACGGAGTTGACTAACCAGCTAAATCGCCAAAGGCGAAGAAGATCTAGAAGTGACCAAGGTTCTCACTCCTCCACAGAAAGTTCAGCATCCTCCGATGGCCAAACTAGATCCACACGTCCACGGTTAGGTGAAAGCTACACCCAAGCCATGGGACACCAACCTGCTTCGAACCTTGGGCAACCTAGAGCTGGACCATCCGTTAGCCTCCGCACAGAACATTCAACTTGGGGAGGAGCTGCTCCTTATTATGTTACCGGCAACATTGCTACTACCACCACTGCCGGACGGGGAGGTGATGCTAGAAACCAAGTTGATCCTCAACATAGCCAACGAGATCAGACTCCTGAACCTTATGTCCCTGAGGATGTTGAACCAAGGAGGCGAGGCACGGACCGTCGACCGCGTCCGGTCCAGACTCGCACTGTGGAACCCGACCACACCTTGGCACAACATGCTCCAAGTGTCCGAACGCCAGATATACCAGCGATGATCCGCCAAATGATCCGTGAAAGTCAGGGTCTCTCTAATGACGACTGGGGAATCTCCCGAAGTCATACCCCTTTCACTAATGATGTTTTATATGCTGAACCACCTCGGCACTTCAGGATGCCAGCTTTGCCAGTTTATGAAGGGAGTTCTGATCCCAATCAACACGTCCTGAAATACGAATGGCTGATGAATGCTGCTAGAGCGGATGACGCAGTAAAGAGCCGTAGTTTCCCCATTTCCCTAAGGGGGATCGCTAGCTACCATGTGGTTCACTCGTTTGCCACCGCGATCCATCTCTAACTTTGACCAGATGGCCACCAAGTTTATCGAACAATTCTGTATGCATGTGGTAAGGCCAAAGGATGTTAACACTCTGTCTAGTGTTACGCAAGCTCCCGGAGAAACGCTTAGACGTTACTTGGAGCGATTCCATGCTGCGTGCGTAGAAATAAGTAATCCCAACGATAACTCTATCCTGATGGCTCTGACTAAGGGGGTTGATGTTGATTCCGAGTTCGGAAGTTGGTTAGCTGGGAAACCACCTGCGTCATTGGACCGTTTCTATTCCAAGGCAGCCCAATTCCTGAGAAGGGAGGATGCGAAACAGTCTAGGAAGAAGGATGACGCAGGACCCAACATCGAAGGTATCTAGAGTAACATTGCTGTTAAACAGTCCGGAGATAGCTCTGGAAAAGTTCAGTTGAACATCCAAAATAAACAGAATCAGCAGAGGGACAATAGAAATTAGAACAAAAAACGCGATCAGGATCGTGGACCATGGCGTAGAGATTCCATGTACGAAAACTACACTCCATTGAACATGTCGTTGGAAAATGTGTATTTGCAGACCTGCAATACCATGCAGTATAAGAAACCTGCCCCGAAACCACCAACTGAAAGACAAATCCAAACAGGAAAATTCTATAGATTCCATGAGAGTTATGGCCACAACACCAATGAGTGTCGTCACCTACAAGACCTCATTGAAAAACTAATATGTGAGTGGAAGCTGGACCAGTATGTACGGGCGACGCAATCCGGTGGTGCGGGCCCATCAAATCAGAACCGTGCGCCGAATCAGGAAAGATAGGAGGAACCCGATCGTGCAGATGGGAGGTTGGCCATCAATACAATAAGTGGTGGTCCTCACCTAGCAGATCGAAGCTGGAAGGAAATGGAGCCGTATGCCAGTTCTATCAGGCATGCGGACTTCGAGTGTTGCAGTAGTTTTGACGAGGGGGCTCCGGCCAAGCAACAGAAAACGATGACGGATGACATCGTGTTCAGAAGCAGAGACGCAGATAAAATCAAAGCTCCCACTATCGACCCACTGGTCATCTCAGCACAAGTAGGTCCCGCTTGGATAAAAAGGATCTTAGTTGACAGTGGAAGCTTTGTGAATATTTTGTTCAAGCGAGCTTATGATCAAATGAAGTTGGAAGCCGCAGACTTGAAGCCTTGTCAATCTTGAGTTCATGGTTTCAACGGAAGTGCCACAATCCCCACTGGGATGGTGGAACTGCCAGTAGAGTTGGGAGTTGGAGAGCGTCGGAGAGTACGGATGTTGCAGTTCATCGTTTTGGACATAGCCTCCCCTTACAATGCTTTCTTGGGCCGACCGGCCCTCGCTGAATTCAGGGTAGCCATTGCCCCATGGTGTTTGACCTTAAAATTCCCCACTGATCATGGAATAGGAATCGTTCAGGGAGATCAGGCTACTGCCAGAGCATGTTATGTTGCTGAGCTGCGGGAGGCGCAGCGAAAGGAGAAGGGAAAGGACGTAGAGGAATCTCTCTTTGTTTGTTTCGCCGATAATTGACAATTAACGCCCGGGCCCAGGCCCGGGCACCCCAGCCAATTCCTTAAGGATCTTGACCCAAGAGAAACTGAAGACGAAGGAGAATCTAAAGAAAGTCAAGCATCCCCGGCCGAACTGACGATTGATGTCCCAGTAGACAATAACGATGATTCAAAAATAATAAAGATTGGATCTCAGCTAAGCCAGCAAACTCAAGAGGAATTGGTTGAATTTCTGCAGACAAATCTTGACGTATTTGCCTGGACACATTCTGATATGTGTGGGATCTCGCCGGACATTGTAAGCCACACCCTGAACATTGACCCGCGGCATGTCCCGGTCAAACAAAAAAGGCGCGGTATGAATCCAGAGAGATCTGCCGCCCTTAAAGAGGAAGTATAAAAGCTTGAAGCGAACGGATTCATTCGTGATGCGATATATCCTGAATGGGTGTCAAATCCCATGCTCGTCCGAAAGCCAAACGGGAAGTGGAGAACATGTGTCGATTACTCCGATCTGAATAAAGCATGCCCCAAAGACAGTTTCCCGCTTCCCAGAATTGATCAGCTAGTGGATTCGACGGCTGGACACGAACTCTTATCCTTCATGGACACGTATTCTGGATACAATCAGATACCGATGCATTTACCCGATCAAGAACATACCAGCTTCGTAACCAATCTGGGGCTTTACTGTTACAAGGTTATGTCGTTCGGACTCAAGAACGCCGAGGCTACTTACCAACAGTTGGTCAATCGGATGTTTGCTAACCAAATCGGGAAAACAATGGAAGTATATATCGACGACATGCTTGTAAAGTCACGACTCTCCATTGACCATGTTAAAGACCTGGAGACTATGTTCGACATACTCCGAGAATACAACATGAAGCTAAATCCACTAAAGTGTCACTTTGGAGTTGCATCCAGGAAGTTCCTTGGGTTCATCGTTAACGCTCGAGGAATCGAAGCTAACCCTGAAAAGATTTGGGCAATCAGAAATCTTGAAACTCCCAAGACCATAAAGCAAGTCCAAAGTCTCAATGGGAAAGTAGCAGCATTGAGCAGGTTCATTTCAAAGTCCACCGACAAATGCATTCCCTTCTTCGATCTGATTCGAAAAGGAAAACGCAACTTTGAATGGAGCACGGAGTGCGAGGGTGCTTTCCGAGCGCTAGTCCAACATCTGTCCACACCACCTATCCTGTCGAAGCCCATCAACCATGAGAAGCTGTTCGTATATTTGGCGATATCAGAGAACGCTATCAGCGCTGCATTAATTCGAGAAGAAGACAAAATACAGAAGCCGGTATACTACGTCAGCAAACGATTGACTGGGGCCGAAAGGAACTACCCAAAGCTAGAAAAGTTGGCCTACTGCCTTGTAATTGCATCAAGAAAACTCCGGCCATATTTCCAGGCACATCCCATAGTTGTTTACACCGACCAGCCGTTACGACAGGTCCTTTCGCGGCCTGAGACGTCTGGTAGGCTACTCAAGTGGAACATCGAACTGAGTCAATTTGATATTACTTACACTCCGAGACGAGCAATCCAGGGATAAGTCCTCGCTGATTTCATAGCTAAATTCACCATTCCAGAGGACTTGCCCGAAACCAGTAAATCTCCCGAATATGTCTGGAAGCTGTATACCGATGGTGCATCGAACGACCGGTGTTCGGGCACTGGTGTTGTGCTTGAAACCTCCGAAGTTTGATCTATATGCTACGCTTTGAAGTTTGACTTTCATGCAACCAATAATGAAGCTGAATACGAAGCCCTTTTAGCTGGCTTGAAACTCGCCAGAGATCTGAAAATCATCGCTGTAGAAATTTATTGCGATTCACAATTGGTTGTGTGTCAAGTACGGGGAGAATATCAGGCAAGAGATCGAAGGTTGGCTGCTTACTTAGCTCGAGTTCGGGAAGTACTGAATCAGTTCGATTACTACGCCATCTATTGTATACCTCGGGAGCGCAACCAAAAGGCCGATTCATTGGCAAAGCTAGCCAGCACAGGTGAAGCTCGACAAATGGGACTCGTTCCCATAGAAACGCTATCTTCCCCAAGTATCGACCGGGCAGAAATAAACCGGGTATGCGAAATCGTTCCCAAAAAGGATTCATGGATGACTCCACTCAAAAATTACATTGAGCACAGAACCCTGCCGGAGCGCAGGAGTGAAAAAAGACAAGTCCTTCGAAAGGCCTTAAGATTCACCATCCAGAATGGACTTATGTACATAAGGGGGTACTCAGTTCCCCTACTCCGATGTATCGCTCACAATGAAATTAAACACGTGTTACGCGATGTGCATGAGGGAGAATGTGGCGATCACACCAGGGGGCAAGCACTTGCTAAGAAAATACTTCCCTACGGGTATTACTGGCCTACCGTGAATCGCGATGCGTTGGACTATGCAAAGAAATGTGATAGATGCCAGAAATATGCTAGAATCCCTAGAGCTCCACCTACCGAAATAACACAAATGGTCAGCCCATGGCCGTTTGCAATGTGGGGCATCGACATCATCGGTGCTCTACCTTTGGCAAAAGGTGGAGCGAAGTACGCCATCGTCGAAGTTGATTACTTTACAAAGTGGGCTGAAGCCGAAGCTCTCGCGACCATTACAATGAAAAAAGTAATCAACTTTGTGGTTCGTAACATTATCTGTCGATTCGGTCTCCCACACACCATTATTACAGACAACGGAACCCAATTCGACAGTGCTGAATTCAAGGATTTCTGCAAACGATTTCGCATCCAAAAGAAATTCTCCGCAGTTGCACACCCTTAGGCAAACAGACAGGTCAAAGCAGTTAATAAAGTTATAAAGTCCATCCTGAAGAAACGACTGGAAAAGGTCGGAGGCAAGTGGGTCGATGAACTACCAATGGCTCTATGGGCTTACCGAACAACCCACAAGACCGCGAACGGCCACACTCCGTTCTCTCTTTCTTACGGTTCAGAAGCCGTTATTCCAGTCGAGCTAGAAGTACCGTCTCACCGTGTGACATACTATGATCCAAAGTCAAATGCTATATTACTTGCTGAATATCTCGATCTACTAGATGAGAAGCGCGAAGAAGCTGATTTGAGGGCAGCTGCGCATCGAAGTCGAGTCGCCCGATTGTACAACGCCAAGGTCCGTCTGCGAACCTTCGAACTAGGCGATCTCGTCTTAAAGAGAATCTATCCGGTTCCTTCACATATGTAGCCGACATGGGAAGGACCGTATGTTATTGAACGAAGGCTCGGAGATGGCACATTCAAATTATCGACTGTCGACGGTCTTACCCTGCCAAGAGCTTGGAATAGTGAGAGCCTTCGCCGCTATTACACCTAACAGGCTATCTTTATCCATTTAGCTTACTTTCCTTTTCTGAAATTTGTTTATGCATTTCGAAATTAGAACTTGTAATAAGGCAACTGACTTTGCCATACTTTCTTATTTCAGCAATGAAATGCAACCTCTTCGAGCCAGAGCTGTGATTTACTTGAAATACTTCATATGACCATCACTATGCACGGAGAGCTAAGTCTCACCATACGGTGGGATTTATCCAAATAGAGAGTGACTGCGATGCAACCAATCACTCGCTAAGTGAAACCCGAGCTCGGGGGCAAGCCATCACATAAAAAGTCAAGAAAGGATTGATACACGACAGTCCTTCGTCAACTCCGTATTCCCAGAGTGCGAAGCGGAGTATAAACATCCAACTCCGAGTTCCCAGAGCGCTAACCGGAGTATAAACATTCAACTCCGTATTCCCAGAGCGCGAAGCGGAGTATAAACATCCAACTCCGAATTCCCAGAGTGCAAACCGGAGTATAAACATTCAACTCCGTATTCCCAGAGCGCGAAGCGGAGTATAAACATCCAACTCCGAGTTCCCAGAGCACGAACCGGAGTATAAACATTCAACTCCGTATTCCCAGAGCGCGAAGCGGAGTATAAACATCCAACTCCGAATTCCCAGAGCGCGAACCGGAGTATAAACATTCAACTCTGTATTCCCAGAGCGCGAAGCGGAGTATAAACATCCAACTCCGAATTCCCAGAGCGCGAACCGGAGTATAAACATTCAACTCCGTATTCCCAGAGCGTGAAGCGGAGTATAAAAATCCAACTCCAAATTCCCAAAGCGCGAAGCGGAGTATAAACACCCAACTCTGTATTACCAGAGTGCGAAGCGGAGTATAAACATCAACTCCGGACACCCAGAGTGCAAATGCCAATTCCAAGTCTCCCAATCGCGGACACATGATTGAAACTTAAGCTGGAATAACCAGCCACTGATGAACGAATGGGAATCCCCGAAGTACGGATATGATCATCGAAAATCAAACAAGCATGGATGCATTATTCAATCTCCGCTTGCCTCATACATCCGTTCGATGGCATAAGATTCAACATGTTATAAGTAAGAAACGATCGTCAACTGATGATCTACAACTCACCATCGAGACTAGGGGGCAAGACTTAAGCATCAACCATTGATTGAAGCGATGCGACGTCGGAATTCAACTCGCTTCCCGGTCACAAGCCATGTCCACAGTTTCCGAACTTGGCAAACTAAAACAAACTTGGTTCGGAACCTGAAACTTCACAAGTGCACTCCAGATATTTAAACACTTAGACAAATAAACAATGACAGAAAAGAAGCCGAAAGAGAAAAGTTTCATTTCTATCGTTTATAAAAGAAGTTCGTGTACAAGTTTCAAAATTCCTACTAGCAGGGGCCAAACCCGCATCTATACACGGCTAACAAAATGTAAGTCAAAAACACACCATATGAGCATGCCTAATCTCTCTTCTTCCTTGGCTTCCTCTTCAGTGCGGACCCGCTGGAGCCATCGCCAATCTTCCTCTTCAAGCCTGTGCCTTTCGGCTGTTGGTCTTCAGGCGATGGCATTATGTCGATATCCTCCTCCGAACTCAAGTGAATAGGAACGCTCCCTGCGGGCGGAGTCAGAGGAACCGGATCGAATACAGAAGGTGGAACGGGCATGCAAGTGAGAAAGACAGCACCACCAGGAGATATAATTCTGAGCGGAGCAGGCCCTGATGCTGCCATCCCACCTCCGAGGCTTCCACCATGAGCCGCTGTTGCCAGTCCAGCGTCAATCTGAGCGAACATCTCCTCTTTGGTTATTGCTCGAGCCCCACTGGGAACATCGGCAGTTGGCATTGAAGAACTTGCAGCAGGATCAGTTCCGCTCATGACGGGTGGCAAGTCAGCAAGGGGATCGCCGTGACGGCGAAAGAGTTCATTCATCAATTGCTCGCTAAACGCCATTGTACTCCCCTGCATATCATTGATCGGGGCAGCTGTGCTCATGGTGATCGCGTCGGTCATGATAGCCTCCTGCGTCTGATGTAATTCTTAAGTAGCATGAGTCATGTGTGGTGCAACGTCAATCACTGGACAAAGAATAAAAGAATTGTTAGAACTTAAACTCGATCGAAGACTTCGACTCATGAGAGACGTGTGGAATGTTCGGAGTACCTTCCTCAGTTTGGCTTATAAGCGATGGGGCGGCTTCAGTCGCTTGCGCTGTAGTCGGAGACATCCGCGGCTGATCCGGATTATAGGCAGGAACAGCTTAAGGATCAACCGCAGGCAAAGATTCAGGCTGGGTTGACACCAGAAGATCAAGACTTGCATCATGATGTCCAACCCCGGAGCCTTCTCCTACTTCCAGGTGCTGGGTGCCGAGCCTCTCCTTCTCATAAGAGATCATTGAATCATGGAGAATCTTCTTTTTGTCATCGGTTAATAGACGATTCTCGAGCTCGAATTCATCCACAGACTCACCCTGGTGCGCCTCTTTCTCTTCCTCAACCAGTCGGCCCCAAGCACTGTGGAGATGCGTCGAATAATCATCGAGCCAGGCCAGACCCCTGTGCCTCAGCATGTTAGCGTTATAGACAACGAGGAGGTCTTCAATGTCGGCCTCTAGCCTGGACTCGGCCAACTTCACTCTCTCCTCGACCTCAGTCTCCACCTTTTGGACTTTATCCATCGCCGCATCCCATTCACTCCTAAGTAGAATAGACTGTTCGCACACTTCCTGGGCTGCGTTATTCGCGTCGTCTTTTTCCTTGGCCAATCGGCAAATTTGGCCTTAAGTTCATTCAGTTCCTTGACTGCCGCATCCTGCTCGGCGGTAACCGTAGTATTCCGGTGACCCATCTCCTCCACCAAGGCGACATGTGTCTGCCTCAACCTCTCCATGGCCACATTTGCTTCATCAGCCTTCTTAATGGCCTCGACCTCAGATTTCCGAGAAGACTCGGACTTAGCAGAGAGTACCTGAATAATCCGATCCCTTTTTGCGAGCTCGATCTCCATCTTCTCGATCTCTTTGGCCCGCTCGAAGGCCACTTTGGAAGCTTTTTCAGCAGCTTTTGCCCACTCTCGGTATTGGGTATAGATGTCGTGGACATAATCATGCATCGTGCCTTCTACCCCTGATGGAATTCTCTTCAAGTGGGGAGGGAAGACATAACCATTGAAACAGATATTTGGAAAATCCTTCTTCATTTGAGCCAACTTAAGGGGCCCTTCTCCAGTGGGATCAGCGGGGACCTGCTCTGTAACCATGGAAGATGTAGTCTCGACTCTCTGAAGATGAGTCTCAGATCTGGAAGTGTGAGAAGAAGGCCTGTGACGAGGAGGCTCTGACGGCTGTGAAACATGAGCAGGAGGTGGAGATGGAAGCCTAGGAGGAGGAGAGTGTGATCTAGACTGATGCATATATTCTCTATCCCTATCACGCCCATACCTATCCTGACTAGAGTACTCGCGATCGCGATCTCTATCAGAGTCCCTCTTGCGGGAATCATAGTAAGAAGAAGTCTTTCGGGCCGAGCGAAGGCTCCTTAGAATTGATCCTCGTCCAGACATAGTTCCTGAAAATGAGAAGCGAAGAAAGAGTTAGTAACTTCCTAAGTCGGATGAAGTACAGTTGTGAATCATGTAGTGTAGTGAAGTGTATGCATGTGTAATCCCCCGACCAACCGGAAATGTCGGCCGCACTCGTAGTAAGCGACCCGCTCGGTTCATGAACACTATCGAGCTCCTCCATCCCGGCGTCGTGCTAAGACGACACAAAGTCCGGAATCGGAACATCGGCAAGTTCCTCAAAAAGATTCCCAATCGGCGGGGGAGAAGCCTCCGCAATTCTAATCCCCGGGACGGGCAAAGACACGACCATGGATTTAAATCTCCCGGATTTAGAGCGCTTGTGAGCAGCAGCCTTGCCTTGTGTTTTTCCTCTGGAATCCTAAGCATCGGAAGGAGGCCCGGCCGAAAGCTCAGTATCGATGGGTGTTCTTTCTGGATCTACTTCTTCAGTAATCACAACTGTGGGCGCTTTGCGCTTCATGCGTTTCTTCGGGGCCACTCTATATATCACTTCCAGGTGTATGCTCTGTCTTCGTTCTATCTGCCCGACAGCCCTCAAATTCTTGTCGGTCAGGACTAAGTCTATGTGCCTCCCTTCGCCCGGAAACGCTTGAAGAATCCGAACAAGCTCTCTGAAATACGTGCCATCGGGGCGAGAGATTGCGGCTATAATAAAGGAAAAGTATGTCAGTTTTTAAAGTCGGTTACTAACATCTCAGTGATTCAAGAGGAGATGGCGACACTTACGTCTATCTAACCACCGCCTAGCAAATCCAGAGGGGCACCGAACGTAGAACCATTCGGATTTATAATAACTTAGCCTTCCCCAGGAACCTAGCACAATGTGGTAGTTTCTGACTGCCTCCAGGAAGGTGAAAGAAGGGCTATCTCCGTGGCTCTTGACGTTGAATAAATATCTGATTTCGATCGACTTCGGCGGTCGAAAGAGGATCTCCATAAACAGGATGAAGGTGCTGTTCAACAAGGCATACCCGTTGGGATGTAGCTAAGACGGAGCTATGCCAAGAAACGATAACGTCTCCCTTATTTAGTCATTAAAGGGAGGAAGTGTCCCCGCCGTGCAAGCATGACGGTTGAAAGCAGTAAACCCTTCTGGGGGTTAATGCAGCCTGTCCTTCGACCCAGGAAGTAGCACGTCGTCAAGCGACAAACCGTACCTTAAGCAGATCCGGCCTAACATGTCTTCAGAGATACCCGACGGCACCGAATTGGGTGGACTACAAATAAACCGAGCCCCTAGACGCTCGTCCGGAGCTTTCTCAGTAACTTCGGCTTCTATAACCGGTATCTCAATAGTTGGAGGAACGGAACTTGGGAATTCCGGCTGCTGAGAACTTGAAGGATCCATAACTAGCTAGCTTATAAAAAATCATTGTTAAACTGACAAATAGCATTCGTGCATCCCCCAGTGTAAAGTATGTGGGCGTGTTGTGCAGTGTAGTACTGTATATTATTTGGGAAGATCAACTGGATTAAGGAAAACGTGTAAACGATGGGACTTCGGAATTCAGTCGGAGGGACCGTCATCGCTGACCGTCACAACCATGCCATCCAGTTATTAGCTATCAGTTCGAGTTAAAATGTGCTATTATTTTAGTATGTTCCAGTTTCATCGACGAACTTCAATAGGCAATTAGGTGTACGGTGAAACAATTAAGTCCAGTTAAGCAAGTCTGAAGCTTGTCGGAGGTAAGTGGTCAAAGGCACTAGAATTTTCGGTATCATCAAAATTAGATCAATGGTCAATCATCAAAAGGTCAGGTTCAAGACGATCACTCAGGTTCAAGTTCAAATCAGGCTCGAGTTTGAATCGATTGTTCAGGGTTATGCAGTTCGACTCGGTCCAAGACCACGTCCTTCGACTCGGTCCAAGACCACGTCTTTCGACTCGGTCCGAAGCCACGCACTTCGACTCGCTTCGAAGCCTCGACTTCGACTCGCTCCCAAGGCCACGCGCTTCGACTCGATCCAAAGTAGCCACTTTGACTCGATCCAAGACAGCTGCTTCGACTCGACCCAAGGCCATCCACTTCGACTCGATCGAAAGCTACCATTTCGAGTCCATCAGACACAGCCCCTTCGTATCGATCCACAGATGCCAAGCGTTCGACTCAATGCGAAGCTCCACCATCAATCGATACGAAGGCCTCCGCCTCATCATCTCGAAGCCCCTGCTCTAGATCGACACGAAGATAAGGCCAAGGGTTTTTCGATCGGTCGCGGCACTGATAGGTTTGGTGTTAGGAATCGAGTCTCCTCGTTTACGTGTAGATTCGCTTATTGGATTACCTAAATTTGTTAATTGGTTCGAGTAATTGAAGATGTAAATCAGTTCGAGGACGAGAGTGCTTTTTCTTCTTTGCTTTCTCGAGTCTCAGAGCGATACGAAGGCAAGGAAGATAAAGGTGAAAGGTAAAAAGTGAAAAAACGGTTAAGTATGGAGTATTTATATGGACTCGAAAGTAAGGGGAATAACCGATTCGAATTCCAGTGGGGTCGAACATGTGCTTCGACTCCCTCTTCAGTGCACTGATGCGGAGCTCCCTTTCGTATCGCTCCTTCGACTCCATCCCCGTGACCAGTTCGACTCCCTCATGCAGCAATAAAAGACATCACTTCGACTTCGTCTTTCCTTCGACTCACTCCTCTGTCTCCTATGCGTTTCGACTCCCACTCCTATGCAGTTCGAATCCAAAACCGAGTCGAACATCCTGTTTGAATCCATCAGGGAGTCCACATCGACTCGCTCCACTTCGACTCACTCAGTTTGAGTCCGTCATCAAGTTGAACAAGCGCTTCGCATCCATAAATCCAATGAAAATCATCTTCGGTATTTCAACCCTTCTCATCGATTCAGGAGGGAATCGTTACGAAGAAACATTAAAAAGCAACCGTCGAGCGTTGTTGCAGCGAATTTCACATCGGTTCAGGAGAGGATCGATACGTAATTCAAAAGTAAAATAAACTGACGATAGCTCGTAGACGTGCGAACGTCAACGAGAGTCAGGTTAACATATATGCATGAATGACGGACTAGTATTCAAATATTCTGGATTTTCAGGAATCAGAGACTCGTCCATTAACGATTACAACAGCAAATGGGTAACCGCTAGCATACAGCAATCAGTTGCAACAATACATGGTACAGCAGTCGACAGTCAATAGTTTACAGTATCAAGAAGAACGGTCAAAGGTTACAGCTTTCATCAAAAAGACGATAACTGTTCAGAGTAAAGATGGTAGTATTTCAAAGCACACCATGTTTCCACAAGACGTACTTTGGGGGGCAAATGTTATCCCGCCTTTTGGCAAGGCCGTAACACATAGGAATTGACTAGTAACCAGTGACGGCCCATCCTAGAGATCAGCTATACATGGGCTCACTACGGATATCGATGAATTTTGTCCGAGTCCGGAACAAGCCAAAATTGGTGGGACATGACAAGCTAAGTCATGGGAGCCAACGTTCAAAATCTCAAGTCAATCCGAGTTCATATGCTCAAGTTATGAAGGATACAAAATTGGACGAAAATCAGTTACCGTTCGACTTGCTCCTTCGACTCGCTCTCTTCGACTCGCTCCAGTTCCCTCAGATGCCAACTTCGACTCGTTCATGTTTGACTCGCTTCACTGCCATCTGAAGTACCTATTTCGACTCGCTTCGCTCAGATGCCTTCTTCGACTAGCTCCCTTCAAACCACTGATCAACTCCATCAGCTTCGACTCTGTTGCTCAAACCTCCCAAAACTGCCCTCTTCGACTCGCTCGACCAAGTGTTTACTTCGACTCGCTCGACCTGGGAACACTTCGACTCGCTAAATCAGTGAACAATTCGACTCGCTCGAAGCAGCGTCCGGGACAAAGTAAGAATCAAGTGCCACGTCATCGAGTCGAGGGGAAGCGAGTCGAAACAGGAGCGAGTCGAAGGAAACAGCCTACCGAAAACTCCATTTCGTATCGATCATATATCCCAATCTACAAGTCCAAATGCTATGAAATTTTCATAGAAGACTACGTGCATGCTAAAGAATGTCCACGCCAAATTTTGACTCCATTGGATGAAATCTCGACCGAGTCGAAATCTGCTCTTGTCGATCACGGATCGGACCGAAACTTCACGGGCTTAGGCGTGCGGGCCTGGTAACGTGCCAGAGAGTGTCTCCCGAGATCTGAATGAAATACCAGCCTCCTACACCTATAAATAGACCCCCAAAGCCAACAAAAAAGGGGTTCTTCTTCCTCTTTGAGATCTCCAACGCCCGGACTCCGCCAGATCCAGATCTAAACTCAACTGCTGCTGCTACCAACAAGATTCACTGCTGCAAATCACAATTGCCTACTGTAAATCATTGAATTCACTTGTAAACACAAAAGAAAGATCAATAAAGCAAATTACTTCATAGTGGACGTAGGCTATACGCCGAACCACTCTAAATTCTTGTGTCTCCTTGCACTTTAATTATTCTCATTCCTGAAATTTGGAGTTTTTTTTAGATAAATCCTCTTTTTACATTTAATTTCTTCACTTTATCTCTTCAAAGACTTCTAAAGAGTGTTGTGCCCAATTTTGGTACAAACACATCACATAACCCATAGTTTTCCTAGGATGTCTATGAACCTTGTACTAAGCTCATAGAGACTATCCACCTCCGGCATGATGTGGACTATCCATCTGACATCCCATAGTTTTCCTAGGATAACTATGAACCCATCATTTAACAATTTAATTCATGTTATCCACTTGTTTAACCTATGTCTATTGGTGTCCCCAACTAAGTTATCTCCCCTTAAAGTTATAACATCTTAAAGTGACATACATTGGTATCCCAAATGACCATTGTGTCGAGTTTATTCAACCTTGGTACCCCCAATAAATAATGTCAGCTTCGTATAATTTTTACACAGTGATATAAATATTGGTATCCCCAATTAGATTTTAAAGTTTAAGTCATACAAACATATGGCTCACTGCCTTTAAATAGTTTAATATAGATTAATGTCGATGTCTATAACAATGTCGAGAAAGTGGCTTAAGGCTCTCCTCCTTTAATAAGATAACATACAATACACATGGCATAAAGACATTGTTGACCTCTATCCAAGGTCGAAGACAAAACTTAACTCTTTTAAGTATAAACTTTATGCTGAAAGTAAGGTTGTCGATTTCATAGGATATAGGTTATCCACCTTTCAAAAAAAACTTTAGGACTTTATAAAACAAATGGCTAATTGCCAAAACAAAGGGTTATTGACCCACTTGAAAATAGGCTACATCGCCTCTTTAAAAAATTTAATTTACAAGAAAATGAGCCTTGCTGGCGTTAAAAGGACGAAGCGTGGCATCAATGTTGTGCTGCATAGTTGACGACCCTATTTAATATAAAACCTTGGTATACATAAGGTCACCGACACTGATGAGTAGCAGCAAGACTATTGGCATCATTATAAGAACATACTTAAACACTTCGGCTACTATGCCGCTTAGTATATTGAGTCGAAGTCAAAACATGCATCGCCGTTTAAAACAAAGGTGAAGACATGCGGCATAACTGATGGTGGTGTAACTGATAAGAGGCGGCCTCAATGATCATGACACTGAACCTTTAAACCTTTAGATGAAACACGGTATGGCTATGCCGCCAATGATAGGTCACCGATGAGATCGACGTCGACAAAGATAGAATCATTCCACAACTACCTAAGTAGCCATCATAAGCTTTCCTCTATCTCAATGTCGACATACATAGGTGTGGCGTTACCTTAGGCAAGGAGAAAACATACACAGCATGACATTGTCGTAATTATCTTGAAAACTGGTTTATTTCAATAAAAAGCAATTACTTTTCACCAAACCATAATTCTTGTCAAATTCTATTGGATAATGTAATACTAACAATTTTTTTTTAGAAAACTGCCGCACCTCAGTTTCACATTTCCAAAACATTTTTCACTTAATTAATTAATTAATAGCCTTAGTTAATTATTAATTAAAATTCTTTTCTAGCATATTAAATTCACGATAATTCAAAATCACTTGGGAAAAATCCCTAAAAATTCCATAAACTCCAAAATACCATATTCTTCATCATGTAAAAATTTTGGGGCCAAAAACCATATGTAATTACGTTTAATAATTAAAACCTGAATTTAACCCAATTTCCACCTTAGAAAATTCATAAAATATATTTATCTTGGAAAATTATGAAATTAAAAACTCATCTTCAAACTTTAATTTTACATCACATATTAAAAAATCAAATTGATTAGAGACTAAAAACTTAGATTTTACCCTCAAAACCCACCTAAGTAATTTCATAATTTCTTAAATCATCATTCTAGCCAAACAATAATTAAACAACCATATCTTGGTAAATTAAACAGTAATAATTTGGGTATTATCTCTAACTGAATATAACATAAGCAAAAGAGATGGTTCATGTATTATTCAATATAGATTTTTAGATCGAGTTGAGATTTGATTTGGGTTTAGCTTCCTTAGAATTTGCCCTTGAATCCCTTTTGATTTCGTCCCCTTCTTTCCCTTAGAAATGGTCGACCTCCTTATGTTATTCTTTGATTGTTTTGTGAATGGGTAAGGTGTGAATGATATGAGGGGGGAGATGGTTTAAGGAGTAAAAGATGGATCTACCTATTTTTCCCCTCTCATGCATTCTCTTATATGATAAATTTTTAAATAATCTTACTTAGTTCATTAGTATTGGCTCGACCATATAAATTTTCAAATCTCATTCTCCCTAACCATTACATGATTATATTTAATCTATCTAATTAAATATTCTGAATAATGTTAAACTAAAATTAGGGGTGTTACAGTTGTTTAGGGGGGAAGACAACTCATCAAACTATACTTCTTAAGCAGCAATGCTAGGTGCTCAAAACCAGCTCCAATCATAGCTGCATAGTAAGCAACCTCAGCAATCCAAGGAGAATTGCTTGTTGGCTATAAATAGGCAGTAATCCCAAGGCACAACGATCTTTTGGCGTATCAAAAGAATAAAACTATAGTGTACTTTCTTATATTAGAGCTCTATTCAGAAATTCATTAAAGGTGTAAATGCCAAGATTCAATGTAATAAGCCTCTCGGCTATATATGAGTAACTAAATAAGGAAAGGACAGTGGACATAAGGACTTTCATCCCAAACCACTATAAAACTTTTGGTGTTATTTTTCCTTTTAGCACCTTACCTTCTTCTCATTTATCATCGTGATTCTATAGTTCAACATCCCACAACTCTAGCCAAATTATATCACATTTCAATAATCTCATAACCGAGACCTATAACTCAACCAACTATTAGAGTTATACCGTCAGACCATAGGGTGTTGGTGTAGAGGAAATTCTGCACTAACAATAGCATAAGCATTAATCAAAATATGTTTCAAATCTACCATATCACACCCATTTTCAATAATATCCCAACACTTAAAATTAACAGATTTTAAATAAAGTTCCATTTTCAGTTTCAAATTTGAAAAAAAATCTGTTTCGTTAAAAATAGGTGGACTAACACAGGACTAACTCTCACAAGATCTACAACTAGGGTTGGACATTTTCGTTAGCAACCTGCTCCAGTACCACTTGTAGAATCGAATTAACGCTTGAGGAGTGAATATAGTTTATAATAAATTCACAAGATAATAAAAATTGCAGCACGAATAATAATAAGGTAAATGTAAAAGTAGAAGCAACATATAAATTCACCTAGCTATGGCAATACTTTCCAAATGTTGTCCCCAAGATTTCTACTAAGATTAAACAATCGACTGGTTACAAAAACCCTATAAACTTGCGACCATCGCTTACCTAATTGTTCTAACCTTAAGCTTAGAAACCATGCCTCAACTCTATCCTCGAGTTGAGAATTTCCCGAACTACACACCGTCGTTCAATCCTAGTTACAAATTAGAGTTTTAAAAATAAAAGTAAAATAAAACAAAGGAAGAAAACTGTAATTTATTTTATTACAAGGCCTAGCCCATAAACATTTATAAACTTTCCCTTTTCTTTTTCATGTTTGGATAATCCTTTTATCTACTTTTACTCTTCGTTTCGAGTTCCTCAATTTAAAAGATGCCGCTTTGTAATTGAATGTTGAATCATGCTTTTACTCCTCTACTGGTTGTGTTCTTCGATTTACTGACATTGACAGTTGCGATTGCTCCCACTATCGAGCTCTTATACTATTGATTATTGGGTACAAATTTATTCTCCGATTATATTTGAATTTTTATTATTGTTTGACTTAAATTGAATTGCCGTTGATGACATGGTTTTTATAGAGATTGATTGTGAAAATATCTTCGTTGAATTTTCATATAATTCATGATTTTTGGTTTTTTCTTTATCGACTCTTGATTTTTTTGTTGTTAATTTTTGCTGTCACGTGAATTTTGATTGATATTGTAATCAGCTTGTGGTTGTTAACTTCTTCAACCTTGAGATTTTTCAAGTTGCGGTTTGGATTCATGGATAGTTCAACTGTGACTTTTTGCATTTATTTTCTTTTAGGAGAATTTTTTCCTAACTGCACATGCTTGAGAAATCTAACTTGTTCAATCTTGCTGCGGCTTGAATTTGTAGGCTAAAGTTCTGATGCATGTTTCAATATGCATTGTATAGTGCACTAAATAATTTTGCTTGATGTTACACTTGAACTTGCTTCCTTGGTTTACTCTTTGTACTTGTGCATGTTTTTTTTGTTCTTATGTGATTGCCTCCACCTTATGTGCTTTGTATTCTGGTTTGGCTTGTTTATGAGTGTTGTGTGCTTGCTGCTTCTGATGTGAACTTCCTTGTGCATGCTATGTGTATTTACTTGTGAGCTTGCCTTTGTTTACTTTGTGAGTCTGATTGGTTTTCTTGCCTTTGCACTGTGTTGAGCATTGTGTAGTTAATGCTCCGCTATTACCCCGCTATAACCCCGCTATATCTCATAGCGGATTTCTACCGCTAGGATATTTCCATACAGCCCTAAAATATAGCCTTTCCCCTTTAAGCCCCGCTATTTCTGATATATCCCGTTATTCCCACTATATCTTCTTTAATAAAATGAATTGAAAAGTTGCATTTATACATTATAAAAATTATGAAACTAATTTATTTGATTTAATTTTTAATATATTTTCAGAAATGAAAATACTCTAATATTCTACTAAATTCAATTATGTTATATAACAGTTTTACGTTTATTTAAAGTATATTCGCAAGTGTTTTTATTTAAAATTATTTATGTATTAATTATAATTCAATTGAATGATAATTTTTCATTTGATTACCATTTATATATTTGTAAAAATATTAAGTACGAGTTTTATATGCTATTTAAGAGCCATCCGCTATATCCCGCTATATCCTCGATGTATCCCCGCTATGACTTTTTGCACCTCCACCGCTTTGAATCTGCCGAGTGCTTTAACTGCACAGGTTGAGTATGAAATACAACTTCGGTTTTGACCTTGATATCCTCCTTTGTTGTGCACTTCTTGTGTTGAACTTGTGTTTGTTGTGCACTTGCATGTTTCTTGCTGTCCTTTTGTTTGTGTAGCTGGTTTATGCACTTGCCAATTGCTTTCTGCCATTATGTGTGCGTTGTTCTCAAATATGAAGTGGTGCACCTTGGCCTTGATATTATATAATCTGATTTGTTTTTGTACATGTGTGCAAGTGTGATATATGCTTTTATGTGCTTTATGTACAAGTGATAAGTGTACATGTGCATATGCATAGCCCTTTTTTAATGTCCTTGTTTCGTTTAATTTTCTCAGCCTTAAGGCATGTACAGTGATACATTGTGCATATGATAAGTTGCTTGTGCACATTATTAACTTAATCTAAAAATTTTATCATACACGAACATGTTGTGCTCGTCCTTATATACACCTGTTGTACTGATCCATGTTCGGTATTTTGGTGCCTATTTAAAATATGAAAAAAGAAAAACAAATAAACTGAGGCAATGTCGAATTCTACCATAATTATATTTTTGTAGTTTCAATTTTTTCTTTTTTCTTTTTACTGCGTTGTTATTTGATAGGCAAAGTAGATATGTGGATAAAAATGGAGCAAGAAGATAAAAATCATATTGGAGTGAGTGAGGATATGAGTGATTACAAATTGTAGTATTTGAAAGAGTGTTATATATGAGAGAATAAAAATTATTGTATACGATTAGTGTATGAAAATTGTGGGAACTCTTATTGTAACTATGTGTACTATTAAAATATTATTGAAATAAAATATTCGTTGAAATAAAAAATTTATTTGTTTATTTTATTTTGTTACATTTCAATGGTACTGCAACAAACATAATTAATATATATATATATGTGTGTGTGTGTGTGTGTGTGTGTTCATTATTATCAAACAAAAATCATAAACTACTACATTCTACAATATTGTCTTAGATATATGTTGTTAAAACTCATAAGAACATCATAAAATAATTCCATATTTTCAAAGATCGTTAAAAGATTTTTTTTTATATTTTTATAAGCTTTAAAAGCTTTTGAAAATTTGGAGTTTAAGTGTCCACTAGTGGAGGCCTACCGGTGCACACATCAAATTCAAATTTCTATAACAAATTTTTATTCAATTCTCACCCCAACGATCGCGTTTCTTTCTCCTCCTTCAAACATGATCTTTTGGAATGGAGGGCTATCATACCCTTTGATCAAATCCCGTCAACTCTATAAATAACTATGGTTTCAATGAGTTTAAATCACCATATTACTCTCTAATTTTCTTATCTATTTTCTAAACCCTACTTTATTCTATCAGCGATCATTCTTTGAAAATATTTTATTCTCTAATTTGATTACCTCTTAAACTCCTATTTATTCAACTACATATCAATTCTTATGAGATATAGGAGATTGTACTATATTGGGCAAATTTATGTATTGAAGACACATCTACCGCCAAAGCTGTAAACTATCAACTTATTGTAAAGGACCTGTTAAGTGGCTCAGCCAAGTGTATAGGCCTATTCCTCTAGGAAAAGCAAGGGAGTTAGCGAGTAAAAGCCAGAATAAGAGATTCTGGACTTGGATGTAGGACGGTGGTCCAAACTAGTATAAAAAGTCTGATGCGCAAGCTTTTTACTTTAGTTTGCTTACACGACTGCTTATAATATTGATTATGTACAATAGTTCAGTCATATATGATCCTATACACTTTCAACTACAAGTAAGAATGTTAGGATTGTCCCAAACAATATACATAGACACCAAATTAAAATGTTTAATATGGAGCATATAAGAGGGATTCCTTATGCATCGGGAACATGAATTATCATATATGTTATGTTATCCACTATATTTGATTTTGCTTGTGTACTTGGTGCATTTAGCGAATATCAAATCCATATTAATATCGCTAAATGATAGTTATCGGTATTCTCAAGTGTTTATGAAATATTAGAGAATTATTTAAGGAAACAACGAACTCCATATGAAAGGAGTATTCCAACTCGAACTTCATAAGTGATATAGAATATATATATATATATATATATATATATATCAATCCTAAATATAACAACTCGAAATTTTGAACGTTGTATAATTAAATATCAGAATTATTTAAATATTTAAATCGTGGAATGAAGGTGAATAAAAATGATTTCGAAAGCTTATTTAAATTCTGTTTAATAATAATGATAATGGAAAGCTTTTGATTTATAATTAAAGTGATTAAACTAGTTTTAATGTAATAATTCTATTTAATTAACTAGTAAAATTATCATACCGAAGCACTATATTGGATTTTGACTAAATCATTGTCATCGGGACTAGAATATTGAGTCGTCGTGCATTGAGGAGTTTCATAGCGATCAGACGACCTATGTGATCGTGCGAGCTCGGAACGTTCGATGATTAAAGTAAGCGAACATAATATAATATATATTTTTCTATAAATTAATCTCAACATGTTTTGGTGTGTTTGACATAGAGGAATTGGTTTGGACATTTGTGGAAATTGGGAATGGAAGTTGTAAATGTCAGAAGTAGAAAGGTCATGAGGATACACTTTAAAATCGCTATGTTCGGCAATTTTAAAATTAACTTTGGAAGACATCCTATGGCCCCTTCGTATTTTTAATAAGTACTGTAAGTGTACATATTACTGAAAAATATCAAGGTTTAAATATATTACGGATAATCATTTATGGATTTTTAAAGTGATGGTTTCAAATTATAAAACAAGTTTTTATGGTTATTAAATAAATTATAAAATAAGTATTTTTAAGTAATAATTAATGTAAATATTTTAAACCAAAGTATAAGTATTTTTAAAGAACTTTAAAGGTATATTTTTTAGAATTTATAGTTTTTAGAAAATTTGTCAAATATTTTGTTTAAGCAATAAAGGAAAGTTTGGATTTTAACACTTTTTGTCAAAATAAGTGGTTTTTGTGAAGTGGAAGTATATTGTTATCCGGCATTTTGACCCGGCTCTATCCAAACTAAGTGGACAAGTTGGACTCGACTGTCATTAAGGCCAGTAGCCCAGAGCGATGATTGTGGGGTCCGAAAATCAAATGCAAGCAATGATATAAAGCAATGATCAACCGTGACCAAGAAATAGACTCTCCGGAGTATCCTAAGTACGGATTAGTACCTCCTCCAAGCAGGAGATTGGTGCCTATCCCTTCCCCTAGGGGATCGGTAATATCCTCAATTTTTGTCCCAAACTAGGTGAGATCAATATATAGCGACAAGGAAGGCCTCATGAGGCTACATTTCAAATCTCAAGTCGTTTGGAGTTTGTATGCTCAAGTTATGGGCAAATTACTTCACCTAAAAAGGGACCGTATTAAAGGGATCGTATTCAGCCCAACAATGCAACTCAACGGAAAATGATCGATATCTCAAAATCCAGAAGTCCAATACACTTGAAACTTTGGAAATAAGAAGAGGCAACCCTAGGGAGTCCACCCTAGGGATGGCACCCCAAAAGCACAGGAAAGAGGGATCAGCTAGAATCAGACAACATCACATATCGCAACAATGATTGATCAATAACTCAAGTTCTACTAATCCAATTAGCATGAAACTTGGAGGCTAAGCATAATACAGCATAGAGATGCTCCCATAGGGATCACACTCCCAAACTCCTCCAAAATAGGGATGGGCCCTGATCCCTATTTCTTGGGATTTGGGCCACGCGATCCCTCCCGTGGGCCCCTATGGTTTTGGAGATCCTTCTACCGAATTTTCAGGGGGATATTTCGCCATCTTCCTCTATAAATACAAACTTGATTGTTTGTTTTTGGGACCTTTATGCTGCTCATTGCTTCATACTCTTTTGTAACTAAGGATTCTAATTTGATCCCTATTGTACTTAGTTTACAAAGTGAATAATAAAGCTATCTCTTCAAAGTGGACATAGGCAAACAACGCCAAACCACTATAAACTGATATGTCTTTGTTATTTTCTTATTTCTTATTACTTTACTGCTATATTCTCTTTATTTATATTTATTATTCTATATTTATTCCTCTACAAAATATCTATTTAGTGTTTGAGCCAATTTTTAGTGCAAACATTTTGGTGCTTTCACTGAGAAACTTGATTCTCAGCATATTTGGATCCCTATTCTATTGTTTGATTTCATAAGTTCGAGGAAGGGATCTAGATTCATCTCTAAAAACTTCCAACTCTACTCAGATTTGAAAGAAATCCAAAGGAAGCTGATAGCCATAGTTAGAGGAATTAAATCAACATCTCATGGGGTTGAAGGAAATGATGATGCTAGTGTCCTTGTATGGAGTTGTTTATGTGTTCATGTCCATTTTGAAAGGATCAGATTCACTCATGTATGCAAGTTCTTAGGATCGGATGCGGAAGTTCGCACTCAAATTAGCGAAGCTAAAAAATAATTAAGTCTCCCATAAGGAAAGGGATCGTACCCGATTCCTCCCCTATGTAGTCAAGCCTTGTCAAGTTTCGGACTCTAAATGCCATGACCGATCCCTTTCACCAATCACTTGTAGTCGATCCCTCGTTCATGTGCTCATACCGATCCCGCATTCTCACAAATCCACAACCAATCTTATCCCTCCACCAGCATTATTCGACCGATCCCTTTGCCTTGTTCCACAACCGAACCCCTGCTCTCTGATCCCTTACTCCCATATGATCTAGCCGATCCCTTTCGTATTCAAAAAGGGATCGTATCTGATCCCTCATTTTTGGGATCTAGAACCGATCGCTTCCACCGATCACTTGAGGTCTCTCAAAGCCAAAATAACTGATCCTTCCATACTCCATCTTGATCAATCCCTCCTTCTTGGGGTCTAGAACCGATCCCTCCACACATACCAACAATTATCCCATGAATGACCGATTCATCAGCTCCATGTTCACTCCGAACCCTACGCTCACTACAACTGATCCTTATACCCATTCAATAACCGATCCCTAAGACAATACCGATCGGTTATACGGGATCGGCGACTAAATAAAAAAGTGAAGAAGTAAAGGATCGGTTAATTTAAAAAAATAACTCTAAATATTATTTTTCTCAAGTGCCAAGCACCCAAACCCATGTCGCAGCGCAGTGCCCCCGCATTCTGGATTCAAAACTCAACTTAAAGACGGTGCATTCTATCCACTTCTCTTACGTCATGTGACTAGCCGAGGCATAGGGGATCAAGCGGCAGCAGCTAAATTATAGCTAAGGAATGGACAAGGAACTTCTACTCAAACGATACTCCCAAAGGCTAAAGAATCAAGGCGATATAATACGAACTGGGATCGGTTACTAGATCAGGCTTCTAGGGTAGATTACTACTGCTCTCAGTTGATCAATTTCCTAATGCCTAATTTGGCACCTATGGTATGATGGCTTGTGTGATGATCGCCCTACGCCGCTTACTATGCCATCTTGAAGTATAGCTATCCTTCATTAAAGTCGTCACTTACCATTATGGAAACTCCATCATCGAGTCACGAGTAAAAAACCATCAAAAATCATCGAAACATTTGTCGAAAAACTCACTTCAAGGCTGACCTGAAGTAATCACTTATATGACTCGAAGCAAACTTTCTATATGTTCCGACCCGAAGTCGAGCTCGGGTAATCACCCATTGGCCCCGAAGCAAACCCAGGAAATTCTGGCCCGAAGCCAAACTTGGATTAAACCAAGATTTTATCCAAGCAAACACTAATATGACTCCAAGCACCATTCGTCACCAACCCAACACTTCAAATTTAGCGACTCCAAGCTAACCAAGGTGTAGCAACCCGATTTTTGGGGCAATTGATAAATTCATTTTTAATTAATTAAATATTTATTATTAGTTGCCTAAAAAACCGGGTTGTTACATGTTATCCAGCCTTTTGGCAAGGCCAAGATACCAGGACTTAACTGGAAGCCAAGGACAGTCCGTTCCAAAGATCGGTTATACGTAGGCTCACTATGGATATCGATGAATTTTGTACGAGTCCGGATCAGGCTACAACTAATATGACATGACAAGTGAAGCCATGAAAGCCAACGTTTCAAATTTCAAGTCAACCGGGGTTTGAATGCTTAAGTTACGATTGATGCAAATCAAGGAAACCCATTCATTCGTATCCATCATTCGCCTTTGTTCGCACCGATCCATCCATTCGTATCCATCACCTGAGGAGAGTTCGTATCGATCATTTATGCACGGTTTGTATCGATCATCTTAATGGTTCATATCGATCATTTGTACACGGTTCGTATCGATCATCTTATACACATTTCGTATCGATCACCAACCAAAGGAACCCTTAAAAAGCATTGATACGACACTGCCAATATTTCATCGATACGAAGGATGTGAGATTATATCGATACGAACTGGGATGAAAGATATCGATACGAAGTGGTCAATATGTCATCGATACGAAATAGCTTCAATGATCGGTACGAAGGGAACTGCAGTAAAGCAGTACGAATAAGACCAAGTCAGATCGATACGAACGAGGCGCAAATCTTGGGGAGACTCGATCGATTCAACATAAACTTCGGATCGATCTTGAAAGCAACTGCGACGTCAACTGGCATCACGTGCGTGGCCATCGATACGGAGAGCATCGATGCGAATAAAACGACAACCGAAAAGTCCAAACTTGCATCGATCATAACTCGCAATCCACAAGTCCAAATGCTATGAAATTTTCACAGGAGCTTACATACAACCTAAAGAATGTTCATGCCAAGTTTCGACTTGATCGGGTCAAATCTTGATCGATACGAATTTCATGGATCACGGATCGAGTCGAAATCGCCTGGGATCGATCGCGTGGACCCACCCACATGCCAGAGGTGGTCTTCTGAGATCTAAGCGAGATATTTGCATCCTACGCCTATAAATAGCACCCCAAAGCCTATAGAAAAAGGATCTTTTGGCTCTTTGACGTCCAGACTCTGCCGAAGACATTTTTGCTCTAAAAGGCTGCTATTGTACTCGAATTTCATCACTGTAATTCGCTGTAATCCACTGTAATTAGTTGTAATCATCGAGAAAACATCAATAAAATCATCAATTTCATAGTGGACGTAAGCAACATGCCGAACCACTTTAAATTCCTATGTCTCTGCATGTATTCTTATTTTTTTTTGAAGTGTTTGTTAGATAATCCTATTTTTCCATTTAATTTCTTCATTTTTATCTCTTCAAACCCTTCCGAAGAGTGTTGTGCCCAATTTTGGTACAAACACTTTGGTGCTTTCACTGAGAAAAAACCCAATTTTTTCCTTCTGCTCATTGGATCTACTACCGATACCCAATTGCAAACATCCAAGGAGAAGATCCAGATCTCAATTTTAGAAGTTCTTCCATCCTATTCAGATTTGCTACAATTCTAGGAGAGCGCGTCATCATCCATCATGGTTAACACAAGGACTGCTTCTACAGCTGCAGATCCAGAAGGACGGGACAAACAGATCCAGTGCAGCCGCTTCCAACCGATCAAAATGCTACCGGACCATCAGATCCTCAAGGCCCTGTCACTAGGGAAGAATTTCATATGTTGATGCAAGAATTTACTCAGAGCTGCCAACAGTTCACTCGACAGCTCCGTGCTAATGCGGAACTAGCCAACCAACTGAACTGTTAGCGACGGAGGAGATCCAAGAGAGATCAGGCTTCCCATTCCTCCACCGAGAGTTCAGCCTCTTCCGATTATCATCACATATCTACAGGACCACGGCTAGACGGAAGTTACACACAGCTCACTGGGCATCAACACACCTTGAATGTTGGGCAACTGAGTGTTGGCCCATCAACCAGCCGTCAAACTGGACCCTCCTCCCGAGGAGGCGCTACCCCACATCATGTTACTGATAACCGTACCACAATGGCCACAGATTTGGGTGCTGAAACCCAAAATCGGACAAATCCAAACCTTTACCAGCGTGAATACCATCCTGAGCCTTACGTCCCCGAGGACATAGAGCCAAGGAGGCGAGACACGGACCATCGACAGCCACCGGCCCCTCCTCGCATTGTGGAACCCGACCACACCTTGGCCCAGCCTGCTCAAAATGCCCAGATGCCCAATCTGTCAACAATGATCCGTCAAATGATCCGTGAAAGTCAAGGGCTTAGCAATGACGACTGGGGAATCTCCCGGAGTCATACTCCTTTTACTGACGAGATATTTTATGCTCAACCACCTCGGCGATTCAGAATGCCGACTTTACCTGTTTATGAAGGGAATTCTGACCCTGATCAGCATATTCTGAAGTATGAATGGTTGATGAACGCTGCACGAGCTGACGATGCAGACAAGTGCCAAAGCTTCTCGATTTCATTGGGGGGCATAGCGACTATGTGGTTTACCCGACTGCCGCCTTGATCTATCTCATGCTTCGATCAATTGGCAACAAAGTTTATTGAACAATTTCGTATGCATGTCGCAAGACCAAAGGATGTTAATACTTTATCCAGTGCCACTCAAGCTCCTGGAGAGACACTCAGGCGTTATTTAGAGAGATTTCAAGCTGCATGCGCTGAGATCAGCAACCCAAATGATAACTCTATTCTTATGGAACTGATTAAGGGAATTGAGCCCGATTCTGAATTCGGCAACTGGTTGGCCGGAAAACCCCCTGCATCATTGGACCGTTTCTATTCCAAAGCAGCTCAATTCTTGAGAAGGGAGGATGCGAAACAGTCTAGGAAGAAGGATGATGTGGGGCCTAGTGTGGAAGGAATTCAGAGTAACATTGTTGTTAAACAATCTGGGGAGAGTTCCGGAAAAGTGCAATTGAATATTCAAAATAAACAAGATCAACAAAAAGGCAGTGGTACCCAAAATAGAAAACGGGATCAGAACCGCGGTCCATGGCGTAGAGCTCCAATGTTTGATAATTATACTCCTCTGAATACGTCGCTGGAGAACGTATATCTACAAACCTGCAATACTATTCAGTACAAGAAGCCTGCTCCGAAATAGTCATCGGAGAAGCAAATTCAGACGGGAAAGTTTTGTAGATTCCATGAAAGCTACGGCCAAAACACAAATGAATGTCGTCACTTGCAGGATCTCATCGAAAAGTTGATAAGAGAGAGGAAGTAAGAATAGTTTGTTCAGGCACCACAGTCTGGAGGTGCGGGCCCATCAAATCAAAATCATGTGCCGAATCTGGCTAGACAGGAGGAACCCGCTCGTACTGGTGGGAGGTTGGTGATAAACACTGTTTGTGGTGGTCCTCATCCAACAGACCGAAGCTGGAAGGAAATGGAGTCGTATGCCAGCTCTATCAGGCATGCGGACTTTGAATGTTGTAGTACTTCTAAAGATGGAGCTCCGGCCAAACAGCAAATAACGATGGCAAATGACATTGTATTTCGAGGTCGGGATGCCGACAGGGTCGAAGACCCCACTATTGATCCGCTAGTCATATCAGATCAAGTATGTCCCGCTTGGATGAAGAGGATCTTGGTAGACAGCGGAAGCTCTGTGAATATTCTGTTTAAACGAGCTTACGACCAGATGAGAATGGAAACTAAAGACTTGAAGCCATGTCAGTCTCGCATTCACAGTTTCAACGGGACTGCAACTATACCCACTGGAGTGGTGGAATTGCCAGTGGAGCTGGGAATTGGTGAACGCCGGAGAGTCCGGATACTGCAGTTTGTTGTGTTGGATATAAACTCTCCTTATAATGCTTTCTTGGGACGACCAGCCCTAGCTGAATTCAGGGCTTCCATCGCCCCCTGGTGTTTAACTTTGAAATTCCCTACCGACAATGGTGTCGGAATTATTCAAAGGGATCAGGCCGTAGGGCGAGCCTGTTACGTTGCTGAGTTGCGCGAGGTGCAGCGGAAAGAAAAAGGAAAGGGCGTAGAGGAATCTCTCTACGTCCGCTTTGTGGGCAATTGACAAATAGTGCCTGGGCCCGGACCCAGGCACCCCAACCAATTCCAGAGAGATCTTGACCCGAGAGATACCGAAAGTGAGATGAAAGTAAAGACAGTCAAGCTTCTCCGGCCGAACTAACGATCGATGTTCCAATCGACAATAATGATGACTCGAAGATGATAAAGATTGGATCTCAGCTAAGCCAACAAATGCAAGAGGAATTGGTTGAATTTCTCTGGGTAAACCTTGATGTGTTTGCCTGGACACACTCTGATATGTGTGGGATCTCGTCGGAAATCGTGAGCCACACGCTGAATATCGACCCGCGATACGTCCCGATCAGGCAAAAATGCGTGGTATGGATCCAGAGAGATCTGCCGCCCTTAAGGAAGAGGTAGATAAGCTTAAGGCGAATGGGTTCATTCGAGATGCATTATACCCGGAATGGGTGTCCAATCCTGTACTTGTCCGAAAGCCAAATGGGAAATGGAGAACATGTGTTGACTACTCAGACTTGAATAAAGCTTGCCCCAAAGATAGTTTTCCACTCCCATGAATTGATTAACTTGTAGATTCAACGGCTGGACACGAACTTTTATCCTTCATGGATGCATACTCTGGCTATAATCAAATACCCATGCACTTGCCCGACCAGGAACATACCAGCTTCGTAACCAATATGGGACTCTATTGCTATAAAGTTATGCCTTTTGGACTCAAGAATGCTGGGGCAACTTATCAACGGTTAGTTAACCGAATGTTCGTTGACCAGATCGGGAAGACCATGGAGGTATATGTCGATGACATGCTAGTCAAGTCGCGGTTTTCTACCGATCACATCAGGGACCTGGAGTCAATGTTTAATATCCTCCGAGAATACAGAATGAAGCTCAACCCATTGAAATGTCATTTTGGGGTAGCATCCGGAAAATTCCTTGGGTTTATCGTCAATGCTCGTGGAATTGAAGCCAATCCCGAAAAGATTTGGGCGATCAGAAATCTTGAAACTCCAAAAACTATAAAGCAAGTCCAGAGTCTTAACGGGAAAGTAGCAGCACTGAGCAGGTTCATTTCAAAGTCCACCGACAAATGCATTCCCTTCTTCGATCTGATCTAAAAAGGAAAACAAAACTTTGAATGGACTACGGAATGTGAGGGCGCATTTAGAGCACTAATTCAACATCTCTCCACACCGCCAATTTTGTCAAAGCCCATCGATCACGAGAAATTGTACGTTTACTTGGCGGTATCAAAAAACGCAATCAGTGCTGCCCTAGTTCGGGAGGAGGACCGAATACAAAAGTCGGTCTACTACATAAGCAAGCGGCTTACCGGAGCTGAGAGAAATTATCCAAAGCTAGAAAAATTGGCTTATTGCCTTGTTATTTCCTCGAGGAAGCTCCGACCATACTTCCAGGCTCACCCAATCACCGTTTATACGGACCAGCGGTTACAACAGGTCCTTACGCATCCTGAGACGTCTGGCAGGTTACTCAAATGGAATATCGAGTTAAGTCAGTTTGACCTTACTTACACTCCAAGGCGAGCCATTCAAGGACAGGTCCTAGCAGATTTCATAGCTGAATTTAACATCCTAGAGGATTTTCCCAAAACCAGTGAATCTCCCAAATATATATGGAAGCTGCATACAGACGGTGCATCAAATGACCGTTGCTCAGGTGTCGGAGTTGTTCTTGAAACTCCTGAAGGTAGATCCATATGTTACGCTCTAAAGTTCAACTTCCGTGCAACTAATAACGAAGCTGAATATGAAGCCCTATTGGCTGGACTGAAGCTCGCTAGAGATTTAAGAATCATTGCGGTGGAAATTTACTGTGATTCGCAATTGATCGTGTGTCAAGTTCAAGGGGAATATCAAGCCAGAGATTGAAGATTGGCCACATACCTTGCTCGGGTTCAGGAGACATTGAATCGGTTCGACTATTATGCTATCTATTACATACCGCGAGAACACAACCAGAAAGCTGATTCGTTGGCAAAGTTTGCATGTATAGGTGAAGCGCAGCAAATGGGACATGTTACCATAGAGGTATTATCTTCGCCAAGCATTGATCAGATGGAAACCGATTGGGTGTTTGATGTCGTTTCCGGAAGGGAGCCATGGATGACTCCATTCAGAAATTATCTCTAACACGAAATCCTGCCAGAGCGTAGGAGTGAAAAGAGACAAATTCTTCGAAAAGCTTCTCGGTTCACAATTCAAAACGGAGTTATGTATAAAAGAGGATACTCTGTTCCTTTACTCCGGTGTATCGCTCACGATGAAATCAAATGAGTATTACATGATGTGCACGAAGGGGAATGTGGCAATCACATCCGGGGGCAAGCACTCGCTAAAAAAGTACTCCGGTATGGATACTATTGGTCGACTGTAAACCGTGATGCAGCGGATTATGCCAAGAAATGTGATAAATGTCAAAAGCATGCTCGGATTCCTAGAGCCCCGCCTACGGAGATAACTCAAATGGTCAGCCCATGGCCGTTTGCAGTATGGGGAATTGATATTATTGGCTCTTTACCTCTAGCCAAAGGTGGTGCGAAGTACGCCATCGTAGCAGTTGATTACTTTACCAAGTGGGCAGAAGCTGAACCCCTTGCTACAATCACAACGAAGAAAGTGATCAACTTTGTAGTGCGCAACATCATCTGCCGATTTGGTATCCCACGTACTATCATCACTGACAACGGGACCTAATTCGATAGTGCCGAATTTAAGGATTTCTGTCAACGATTCCACGTTCAGAAGAAATTTTCCACAGTCGCACACCCTCAAGCGAATGGACAGGTTGAAGCTGTTAATAAAGTTATAAAATCCATTCTGAAGAAACGACTGGAAAAAGCCGGGGGCAAATGGGTCAATGAACTTCCTATGGCCTTATGGGCCTACCGTACAACCCACAAGTCTGCAACCAGTCATACTCCATTCTCTCTTTCTTATGGTTTAGAAGCTGTTATTCCAGTTGAATTAGAAGTACCTTCTCATCGTGTTACATACTTCGATCCGAAGACAAATGCTATATTACTTGCTAAATCTCTCGATTTATTGGATGAGAAGCGTGAAGAGGCTGATTTGAGGGCAGCTGCATATCGGAGTCAAGTCGCCGGATTATACAATGCCAAGGTCCGACCCCAAACCTTTGAACTTGGTGATATTGTACTCAAAAGAATTTATCTGGTCCCTTCGCATATGAAGCCAACTTGGGAAGGACCATATGTTATTGAACGAAAACTTGGAGATGGCACATTCAAATTATCAACCGTTGACAGTCTCACTCTTCCGAGAGCCTGGAACAGCGAGAGTCTTCGTCGCTACTACACATAACAGGCTCTGTTTATTCATTCAGTTTATTTTTCATTTGCAATTTGTTTCTGCATTTCGAAATTAGAATTTGTAATAAGGCAACTGACTTTGCCTTATTTTCTTATTTCAGCAATAAAATGCAATCTCTTCGAGCCAGAGCTGTGATTTACTTGAAATACTTCATATGATCATCACTATGCATGGAGAGCTAAGTTCCATCATACGGTGGAATTTATTCAAATATGGAGTGACTGTGATATGACCGGTCACTCACTAAGTGAAACCCGAGCTCGAGGACAAGCCATCACACCAAAGTCAAAAAAGGATTGATACACGACAATCCTTCACCTAACTCCAGATTTCCAGAGTGCGAACTGGAGTATAAATTTACAAATACGTTTTCGAAGAGGGTGGATCCGTCCACCTAATGACTTCGTCTGTATCTGAACCAAGTTTGAGGAGGGTGGACCCATCCATCTAACAATCTCACTTGTTAACTCAGGGTGGATGTGATCCGACCATCCACGATCCTGATACACCTTTCGTTCCCAGAGTGTGAGCGAAATTCAAAAACATACAACAGATGTGATTGACCGTCTGTTTACCAACTCCAGATTCCCAAAATACAAACCGGAGTATAAACATCAACTAACTCTAAGTTCCCAGAGTTCGAACTGGAGTATAAAACATCACCTAACTTCGGAGTCCCAGAGTGCGAACCGAAGTATAGACATCGAAACGATCCGGATTCCCAAAATGCGAACCGAAAAGTAAACGTCAACCAACTCCAAGTCCCCGGAGCATGGATTGGAGTATAAAATACCAATTGACTCTAAGTCTCCAGAGCGCGGACCAGAGTATAAACTTAGGTCGGATGTGACTGAGCGGCCGCGAATTTATTTAAGTCCCCAGAGTGCGGACGAAATGATAAGTATCAAACAAACACGGCTGATCGCCCGTGAAGATAACTTAAGTCCCTGGAGCATGGATGCAATCATCAATAAAAGAGCGAGTGTGATTCGGCCACTAAAATCCTCCTTGTTTCAACATCAATTCAACAATGATGAGCATGCTGCATTGAAAGCGAAATACGATCGCTATCCGATCTTTTCAACTCATCCCTGAAACTAGGGGCAGAACTTAAGTGTCAATCACTAACTGAAGCAGCACAATATTGGAGTTCAACTTAATGTCCAGTCGTGACTTGTGGCCGTGATTGTAGGATTTGACGGATGGACTCAAACGAGATTCAAAAGTTGAAACTTCACAAGTGTACTGAGAAAGGAATTCAAATGCTGGAACACTTAAGCAAATAAACACACATCGAGTTCAAAGCAAAATAAAGTTTCATTTCAGCTATTTGCGAAAAGAAATTATGTACAAATTGGTCCCAAATATTCCTACTAGCGGGGGCCGAACCCGCATCTATACACAACCTACCAAAGAAAAACGAAAGTAGATCCCTATCTATCTACCAAAAATACACTGACAAAGCACGTCTACTCTTTTTTCTTTTTCGGCTTCCTTTTCGGTGTTGACCCACTGGAGCTGCCACTTATCTTTCTTTTTGAGCCCTTGCCTTTCGGCGGCTGATCTCCAGGAGGGGGCATGATATCAACTTCCTCATCCGAGCTCAAGTGCATGGGAATGTTTCTTGAAGGTGGAGTCGGAGGAACTAGATCGATTATAGGAGGCGGGATAGGCACACTAGTATCGATAACTGTACCGCCGGGCGATATCATCCTTAATGTAGTTGGACCAGGTGCCGCCATCCCACCTCCAAAACTACCGCCATGAGCCGCTGCCTCCATTTTAGCGTCAATTTCGGCTAATATTTCTTCTTCACGAATTGCTTGGGCCTCGCTGGGAGCATTAGTAGTTGGCATTGAAGAGCTGGTAGCGGGTACACTTCCACCCATAACAAATGGTAGATCTGCAAAGGGGTCACTGTGTTGACCGAGGAGTTCCTCCATCATCTGTTCATCGAAATAAGTGTGTTCCCCTGCGTTCCATCAATCGGCGCAGTTATAGTTATGGTGGTTGCTTCAGTTATTATGGCCTCCTGCATATGATGTGATTCTTGAGTGGCAGGGGGCACGGTCGGTGCAGCATCAATCACTGGACAAAAACAAAAGAAGAACTATTAGTACTTAATTTGGATGACGACTCTGACTTCAGACAAGCATATAGGATGTTCAGAATACCTTCCTCAGTTTGGCTTGTGGACGGCTGAACGGCCTCAGAAACTTGCTCTCTGGCCGGAGATAACTGCAGCTGATCCGGATTATAGGCAGGAATGGGTTAGGGATCAACCACATGTGCAGATTCAGGTTGGGTTGGTGCAGGAACTTGAACGCTCACCTCGTGATGCTCAACACCTGAACCTTCTCCGACCTCCAAGTGTTGGGTACCGAGCCTTTCTTTTTCATGCAGAATCATCGACTCATGGAGAATCTTTCTTTCATCCTCATTGAGCATGCGATTCTCAAGCTCAAACTCGTCGATTGACTCACCCAGATGCACCGCCTTCTCCTCCTCAACCAATCGGCCCCAAGCATTATATAAATGAGTCGGGTAGTTGTCGAGCCAGGCTAGATCTCTGTGCCTCAAAACATTGGCATTATAAACAATGAGGAGATCTTCAATATCAGCCTCTAGCTTAGACTCAGCCATTTGAACTTTCTCCTCGACCTCAGTCTCCACCACTCGGACCTTAGCCATGGCCGCATCCCGTTCACCCCGAAGCACAACAGCCTGTTCGCACACTTCTTGGGCTGCTCTATTTGCATCATCTTTTTCATTGACGATTTCAGAGAATTTAGCTTTAAGCTCAGCAAGTTCTTTCAGAGCAGTGTCCCATTCAGCAGTAACAGTGGTGTTGCGATGGCCCATCTGCTCCACCAAGGCATAGTGTGTCTGCCCCATCCTCTCCGTAGTCGAATTCGCCTCATCGGCCTTTTTGATGGCCTCTATCTCTAATTTCCGAGAGGGCTCGGCTTCGTTATTGAGCACTAGGACGATGCGGTCCTTCTGAGCGAGATAAGACTCTAACTTCTGATTAATATAGCCCGCTCGAAGGCCACCTTCGACGCTTTCTCTACAGCCTTCGCCCACTCTTTGTACTGGGAGTAAATGTCATGGATGTAATCATGCATCGAGTTTTCCACCTCTGATGGAATTCTCTTTAAGTGAGTGGGGAAAATATAGCCATCGAAGCATATGTTTGGGAAATCTTTCTTTAGCTGAGCAATTTTAATAGCCCCTTCCCTAGTGGGCTCAGTGATAGCCTTCTCGATAACGACTGAAGGCTCAACCTCAGTTCTATGGCGCTATGACTCAGACCGAGAAATATGCGAAGATGGTTTATGACGAGGGGGCTCTACTTGCTGTCTCCCTTGACCCGAAGGTTGTGTAGGGAGTCTAGGAGGAGGAGAGCAGGATCGAGATCGATGTTTGTGCTCTCTATCCCTATCTCTCTCCTGACGTTCTTGACTAGAGTGCCCGCGATCGCGGTCTCTATCTTCATCTCTTCTGTGAAACTCATAATATGAAGAAGTTTGGCGAGCTGAACGAAGACTTCCTAACATCGACCCTCATCCGGACATTGTACCTGTAAAAAGAAAGAGAAGCAGACTTAGTGGTTTCTTGAATTGAACAACTTATGATTGAAAATCATGTAGTGCCGTGAAGTGTGTATGTGTGTGCAACCCCCCGACCAACCGGAAATGTCGACCGCACTTATAGGAAGCAACTCGCTTAGATCAAGAGCACTATCAAGCTCCTCCAACCCGGTGTCGTGTTGAAGTGACACGTAATCCGAAATCGTAATATCGGCAAGCCCTTCAAAAGGACTCTCTATTGGCGAGGAAGGAGCCTCCGAGATTCTAATGCCGGGAACCGGCAAGGAAACCACAATTGATTTCCACCTCGAAGACTTAGGACGTCTGTAAGCAGCAGCCTTGCCTTTTCTTCTTCCTTCTTTCGCTTGAAATCCGGCCAAAGGCCCAGCCACAAGTTCGTCATCCGTGGGTGTTCTCTCTTCGTCGACCCCTTCGGTTATTACGACCCCGGGTGCTTTGCATTTCAGTCGCTTCTTTGGGGCTACCCTTAGTGTCCCTTCAAGCCTTATGCTTTGGTTCCGCTCAATCAGTCCGATGATTCTCAAATTTCTATCGGTTAGAACCGAATCAATGTCCCTCATTTCACTCGGAACTTCTTGAAGGACCCTTACTATTTCTTTGAAATACCCGCCTTTAGGTCGTGAAATTATAGCTGTAAAGAAAAGGAGATATTAGTTTTACATCAACTACAATTATCTTGATAACTCCTGGAGAAGACTGTAACACTTACGTCTGACTAACCACCGACTGGCAAATCCTGGGGGGCATCGGACGTAGAACCATTCTGTTTTAAAGTAACTCAACCTTGTTAAAGATCCGGTTCCTACTTAGCAATTCCTGACCGCCTCAAGGAATGTAAAAGATGGACTATCTCCCCTACTCTTGAAGTTAAAAAGATATCTGATTTCTGTTGGTGCCGGTGGCCGAAAGAGATGCTCCATGAATACAATAAATAAACTATTCAACAAAGCATATCCATTGGGATGTAGTTGCGATGGAGCAATTCCGAGGAAAGACAACACTTCCCTAATATATTGGTTGAAAGGAGGAAGTTTTCCTACTGCGCACGCATGGCGGCTGAAGGCAGTAAACCCCTCTAGGGGAGCGTGCGGTCTATCATTTGGTCCTGGTAATAGAACAATGTCCAATGACAAACCGTGCCTTAGACATATACGTCCCAACATATCTTCCGAGACGTTGGACGATACCGAATCTTGCTGGTTTGCAATGAAAGTTGCTCCTGGAAGCTCATCCAAAGCTGGGTCTATAACTTCGGCCGCGATGGCCGGAATCTCGAGAACAAAAGGAGATGAATCTTGAAGCTCTTGCTGTTGTGAACTTGTGGATTCCATAGCTAATCAACTTATTAGAAACCATCATTAGACAATAAAAACCCAAGTGTTCCCCAGTGTGATATGCGTGAATGTGAATGTGCAAGTGCAATGCCACATATGACTTGAGAGATTCAACAAAGTATGAGAAAATATGCAAACGACAAGACTTCGAGACTTAACCAGAGTGACCGTCATCGCTGACCGTCACGGCCGTACCATACAGACTTTGAAGACCGATACGAGTTGAAGTTCGTTAAAATTGTGTTAAGTTACGGTTCCATCGAATAGCTTCGAAAGGCGGTCAAATATGCAGTAAAATTGGTTAAATCAGATTATGCAAGGCACAAGCTCATCGGAGTCATGTGTTCAAGATTACAAGGGATTTCAAGTTCGACGAAATTCGGCTCGTATCGATCACCCCGACTCTAATTCGTATAGGTAAAGGGGGCGTTCGTATCCATCAAGTATACGGTCGTATCGATCTCCTAACAAACATTTCGTATCGATCAAGGGCGACACCTTCGTATCAATCAGTAAGTCCAAGCATTCGTATCGATCTCCTCGAATCGATGCGAAGCACTATCATCAATCGATGCGAAGGCCTCCACTTCTTCGTTACGAAATCTCATCACCTGGATCGATTCGAATGCTCCTACTCTGGGTTGATATGACTCATCCTTCTTCCTCCTTCGACACAAAGCGAAGGCCAAGCCATTCATCCGCAAATTCTTTGTATCCCCCCACACTCCGTCTTCTCCAAAGCTTTGCAAAAAATTCCTCCATCCTCGACCTCATTTCGATCATCTCTGACCACCACTTCATTAGAACCGGTCATGAAAACAAGGGAAACGGCAAAGAATTTCGAGTCTTGTCGTTTTCGATTTTAATTCATGTTTCAATTACCTAGCCTAAGCGATTGGATGGAGGAATTAGCGAGTCAATTGATTCGAAGACGAAAGCAGTTCTTTTTCTCGATCTTTTTATCGATGCGAAGGCAAGAGCGATACGAAGGCCCGAAGAAATAAAATGAGCAAGTGAGAAAAATACTAAGTATGAAACGTATTTATATGGATGCGTAACCACAGAGAAATGATTCGACTCCTGGTTATTTTGACCGATGTTAACAGGTTACTTCTATCGACGCGAGGATGTCTATTCGTATCCATCTACTCGAGTCCACCTGAAGTCCATCGATACGAACTGCTCTGTTCGTATCCATCAGCACACGGCTCATGGAGACTCGTATCCATCAATACAAAGCACTTGTTCGTATCCCCTGTGTTCGACTCCATCCGAAGACTCATCGATACGAACTGAACTATTTGTATTCATCACCTCGAAAGTAGCAGGAGTTCACAGCTATCGATACGAAACTACAACTTCATAACCATCAATTTGAGAACTGCAAGGATTCACAGCCATCGATACGAACAATGCATGAAGAGCCGACTGCACTATTCGTATCCCTCATAAGTTCACCGAAACTCATATCTATCGGTGCGAATGTTTATTTCATATCCGTCAATACGAATTACATCGATACGAGAACAATCTATCAACCTTTTACATCGGTCCCGGAGAGGATCGAAGTGAAGGGACATTCCAAAACAACCATCAAGCGTTGTTACAACTCGAATTTCACATCAGTTCAGGAGAGGATCGATACGGAATTCGATACGAGAGAATTAACAACGACTTGTGAATGTGCAACGTTAACGAGCGTCAGGTTAACATATATCCATGTATGTGGGACTAATTTTCAAAATTCACAGGTTGAATGCCCACCTATGAACAATTACAATAAACAAAAATAATCGTCGTCATACAGCAATCAGTTACAACAGCACACAGTACAACAGTGGGCAGTCTACAGTTCATAATTTATGTCTCTATGGATCAATCAAAGATTTCAACTTCCAAGGCGAAGACGATAACTGTTTAACAAGTTAGATGGAACTATTCAGAGTGAAGATTGTGGCTTTTCAAAGCACGTCGTGTTCTCACAAGATGTACTTTGGGGGGCAAATGTTATCCCGCCTTTTGGCAAGGCCGAGATACCAGGGACTTAACTGGAAGCAAAGGACAATCCGTTCCAAAGATCGGTTATTCGTAGGCTCGCTATGGATATCGATGAATTTTGTATGAGTCCGGATCAGGCTACAACTAATATGACATGACAAGTGAAGCCATGAAAGCCAACGTTTCAAATTTCAAGTCAATCGGGGTTTGTATGCTTAAGTTACGATCGATGCAAATCAAGGAAACCCATTCATTCGTATCCATCGTTCACCTCTGTTCGCACTGATCCATCCATTCGTATCCATCACCTAAGGAGAGTTGGTATCGATCATTTATGCATGGTTCGTATCGATCATCTTATGCATGGTTCGTATCGATCATTTGTACACGGTTCATATCGATCATCTTATACACATTTCGTATCGATCACCAACCAAAGGAACCCTTAAAAAGCATCGATATGACACTACCAATATTTCATCGATACGAAGGATGTGAGATTATATCGATATGAACTGGGATGAAACCTATCAATACGAAGCGATCAATATGTCATCGATACGAAATAGCTTCAATGATCGGTACGAAGGGAACTACAGTAAAGCGGTACGAATAAGACCAAGTCATATCGATACGAACGAGGCGCAAATCTTAGGGAGACTCGATCGATTCGGCATAAACTTTGGATCGATCCTGAAAGCAAGTGCCACGTCAATTGGTATCACGTGCATGGCCATCGATTCGAACTGATCGATACGAAGAGCATCGATACGAATAAAACGACAACCGAAAAGTCCAAACTTGCATCGATCATAACTTGCAATCCACAAGTCCAAATGCTATGAAAATTTCACAGGAGCTTACGTACAACCTAAAGAATGTTCATGCCAAGTTTCGACTCGATCGGGTCAAATCTTGATCGATACGAAATTCGTTCGCATCGATCACGAATCGAGTCGAAATCGCCTAGGATCGATCGCGTGGACCCACCCATGTGCCAGAGGAGGTCTTCCGAGATCTGAGCAAGATATTTGCATCCTACGCCTATAAATAGCACACCAAAGCCTACAGAAAAAGGATCTTTTGGCTCTTTGACGTCCAGACTCTACCGAAGACATTTTTGCTCTACAAGGCTGTTGTTGTACTCGAATTTCATCACTGTAATTCGTTGTAATCGGTTGTAATCATCGAGAAAACATCAATAAAATCATCAATTTCATAGTGGACGTAGGCAACATGCCGAACCACTTTAAATTCTTGTATCTCTGCGTATTTTCTTATTTGTTTTTGAAGTGTTTGTTAGATAATCCTCTTTTTCCATTTAATTTCTTCATTATTATCTCTTCAAACCATTCCGAAGAGTGTTGTGCCCAATTTTAGTACAAACACTACACAAGGGCTGACTCCAAGCAAATGGCAAATTTTCTCGGGTCATACTCCAAGTAAATTATCACCAATCCATCAATACCGGTCCATCTTGTTTTGGTCATAACTCGGGCATACGGACTCCAAATGACTTGAAACTTTATGTGCAACCTTAAGTGGCCTTCCTTACTGCCTTATATAAATAACACCCTAGTTGCATGAAAGTTTGGGGATCATCACTGATCCGTGACCATATCCTAATCGATTCGTCATTCGATCGGCATTCTTAACCATCAAAAGTTGGACAAGTTGGACAATCATGCATACAACATTTACAAGTATTACAAGCAACCGTAACTTGAAAACAGACCGGACTGACGACGATTGGAGCATCTCACCCAGTTGAGACCTATTTATCAAAGTCATTCAGCATGCAGAATATTCAAGGAGATTCAACGTGCCGACCATGCCAGCGTATTCTATGAATATAGAGCCCTGACAACATCCCGTGAAGTACGAGTGGCACATGGATCCACGCTGGAGCGACGGATGCCATCGAATGCAAATGTTTTCCTATATTCCTCGAAGGAATAACGATCATGCGGTTTACATAGTTACCACCCAGGTTCATCTCCTTATTCGATCAACCGGATCAGAAGTTTTTCGAGCAATTCAGGATGCATGCGACTCACACCAAGGATGTAATGTCATTATCCAATTTATTCCAAGCGCCAGGCAAGCCGTTCAAAGACTTGTTGTAGAGATTCAACAACATCATCACTAAAATAAGCAATCCCAGCGAGAATATCATACTAATGGCATTGATAATAGGAATCGACCCCATGACAGACTTTGGCGACTGGTAAGCTGGAGAGCCTCCTACGACCTTGGATCATTTCTGTTATAAAGTAAACCAGAACCTAAGCAAGGAGGTGGTAGAGCAGACTAGGAGAAAGAACAATGTAGGCCCGTTGGTTGAAGAAATTCAAAGCGAGGGCAGCATTAAGGCCTTAGATGAGGACTCGAATTCTTGGAGACGACCTAGAATCCCAAAATTCGACTCATAGACTCCTTTGAACGATTCAATCAAAAACATCTACTTGGAGACTCACGACTCGGAGCAGTAATGGAAACCAGTCTCGAGAGAGTCCATCGAAAACTAGAAGAAATCCAGGAAAATTTATATATTTTAAGATACACGTGGTCATAACACAAGCGATTGCGGACACCTCCGAGATGTGATCGAAAAGCTAATTCGGAAAGGAAAGTTTCAATAATCTTTGCAAGCCTTACAGAATGGTGGGTAGGGAACATCCGACCCCAATCAATAAAAAACTTTGATTATCAATTGGACCACCTACGATCGACTTCCAGCTAAGATGGGCTGAGGCAAAGTGAAGTAGCAAGCACAGGACGCTACTTCACCTTTCAATAAAATTTATTTCAATTTCAATTATGTTGTGAACTATGATTGACTTGAACTAAACTACTTCCAAACGATGCAGGTGACCAAGTACATAGAGTTGAGCGTCAACCAACCTCCATGGGCCATGATCGAACCTTTGGAGGATCATCAAGACGAGCGTGATTCAACCACTCATCGGCTACCATATGCCCCTGTCTTGGAGGCAAAGAATCGAAATAAAAAGTGGGTATGACTCGGCCATCACTTCCTATTCCATGCTTCCATTATGACAGAACATTTATGCCTTGCTCAGAGCCCGACAAGGTCAAACTTCGATACAAAGTAGACACGACTGATCGTCCACTCATCGACCTCCGCACTTGACTTGGAGACTAAAGAAAGATTTGGAGTGGATGTGACTCGACCATCCACTCCCTAGCTCCTACTTGAAGTTTGCCGAAATACTTATGCCTCTCTCAAAACTCAGCGAGAACAAGGTTCAACTAAAAGTGGATGTGACGTGACCGTCCACACATCAACTCTAGCCCTGAACAGGAGGCAGTTTGGGAGCTCGACTAAATTAGGCATGACCGATTATCTACTCATCAACCACCGCCCTCGACACAAGGACACGACTGCAGCTTGAGATGGATGCGACTTGACCGTCCACCCAACAAATCTCTACCTCGACTTATCGGGAAGAGTACGAAGCAAATTGGACGAGACCCGATCGTCCAACCCAAGCATGGATATGATCTGGCCATCCATCGCTTAATCACCTAGTGGACATGAATCGACCGTCCACTCGCCAACCTTTGTCCTCGACACTGGGCGTAGAATTCCTTCCCATAAATGAACATTACTCGACTATACATTCGACTAACTTTGGTTCCCTAGTGTGGACCGCAGTATAAACACAAAATGATGGACGCGGTTCAACCGTCCAACGACCAACTCTGGTCCCCAGAGCGCGGACTAGGGTATAAACATCAAAAGTGGGTATGACTGATCAACCATCATAAAACTCTGGTCCCTGGAGCATGGATCAGAGTATAAATACAAAAAGATGGATGTTATTCGACCATCCATCGACCAACTCTGGTCCTCAGAGCGCAGACTAGAATATAAACATCAAACGTGTGTAACTGACCACCCATCAAATAATTCTGGTCCTCCAGTGCGGATTGGAGTATAAACATCAAATGGGTGTGATTAATCGTCCATCAACAAACTTTGGTCCTCGAAGCGCCGATAAGAGTATAGGTAGAAGATGGACGTGGTTCGACCGTTCATCCATTAACTCTCTCCTATAAACCGACAGGCTGAGTATAAAACATAGAACGGATGCGACTAGACCATCCGCTAATCAGCTCCTTCCCACAATTCGACGTGAAGAACTCCAAGTAAGAGTGAACGTGATATGACCGACCACTCTTCGACTTTCACCCCTGACTTGGGGGCAGAAGAAATGACAAATGAAAATGTGGTTCGACCATTTTCCAGAATAACTCTAAGTCCCCGAAGTGTGGACTGGAGTATAAACATAAATTGGGTGCGATTTAACCACCCGCAAACAAACTCTTATCCCCAGAGTACGAATACGAGTATAAACAAATAGATGGGTGCGGTTTGACCACTCACTATTCCATAAACTCCAACCCAAACTTGACAAGAGGAGTGTAAACTCACTGCGGATGGAATTCGACCATCCACGAACTAACTCTGCTAACCCAAGACTGGAGGTAGGAGTACATACTACAGTAAGCTGAATACGACAACTCACTATAGCTCCAGCTTGGTGATTCTTTACGACTCAAGGCAATGACTGTAATGAGACCTTAATGGAAAACCAATCGGAATGACATCCGAAGTTACAGGTGATCGACTATATCGTACCATTGGATCGAGGGTCAATATCGATCTGCACCAACCACAAATGGATGTGACCCGAACGTCCATCGAATAACACCGGTCACCAAAGTGTGGGTTGGAGAATAAACCACGAATGAGTGTGTAACATCCCCCTACTTGGAGGCCCAAAACTAGCGGCTACGGATGCTGTAGTCATCCATAGTTATTAATCCTGGCGACCAAATACGGTGGTATTAGATATATCGATGCACGGAAACACATGAATATGGAAAATTTTAAAACTTTAAACAAGATCACATTCCATTTCAAAACATTTCCAATTCATTACATAATCCTGCAATCGTTAACCACGTTCAGAGAAAATATATTTATTACAATATACGCCAAGATCGACATATGAAGATGCCCCTTTGGGTGATCAGAGTATATACAGGCAATATAACAACTTTTTCATTACAATAACATAGCGGAATCAAGATAAAAGAGAACTCTAGATAGCAATCATGCCTCCCGCACGTCTCTGGAAGCTTTATTCGTCTAATGAGGTACCTGAAAACCTCAACTCTTAAACTACTCGAAATCAATTGAGTACCCGAGAGTTTAAGGGGAAAACATAAACTTCGAGTCAGACATAAAATCTGGTATGAATAATAATCCACCATCTCAAATCATTTAGATATCTAGTAAGACCGAGCTGCATAGCGGAACGGGTTTTCCCCTCACGAGTATTCTAAAACCTTTTCAAAACCAAATACCGTGCTCCTGCATCCACAATGGTTAAAACAATTCAAAACAATATGGGATGATGATATGCAGAACAAATGAATCAATTCTATATTACCCATCCTCATTCAATATTTGACTAACTGTCACAATTATAGTTTCTAGGATTGCTATTAACCTAGTAGTTTTCATGGGCTGACTAATAACCGGTTAAAATGTATAAGGACTCTTTGTCCAATTACATAGTTTTCATGGGATCACTACGAACATATTGGTGACTCCAATATCTTTACACTTATCCTAGTTTTCTTGGGTTAACTAGGAACCTATTGGTAACTCCAATATCTTTACACTTATCCTAGTTTCATGGGTTAACTAGGAACCTACTGGTAACTCCAATATCTTTACACTTATCCTAGTTTTCTTGGGTTAACTAGGAACCTATTGGTAACTCCAATATCTTTACACTTATCCTAGTTTCATGGGTTAACTAGGAACCTACTGGTAACTCCAATATCTTTACACTTATCCTAGTTTTCATGGGTTAACTAGGAACCTATTTAAATCTGTCAATATCTTAATCCGTATATAGTTTTCATGGGCTAACTACAAACCTACTGGCCCCTGCTAGTATCAAATCATAGTTTTCATGGGCTTACTATGAATCTGTCTTTCTGACATCGTCCTTTATACATAGTTTTCGTGGGATAACTATGAAACTATTGGCCCCTGCCAATATCTTTTCCTATACAAAGTTTTTCATGGGCTTACTGAGAACCTATTGGCCCCTGCCAATATCTTTCTTTAATATTTTAGCATCCTATATTCTGGTCTTCCTGACCTCTTAGATGCAATTCTACTCATTTAGGAGTTAGCTTAATTTATATTCACTACTGGGTCAACCAAGCTAGTTATTCTACCCTTCCCCAAAAATGAGGGCCCTACCTTTCGAAACACTTTAAAACATCTCTTTCGAAACCTTTCGAATGTAATAAAGTATTACTTAATAACTCTTAGAAGCATAGCTTCAAAACCATTGAAAGTACCCCTTTCGAAACCATTGAAAGTAACCCTTCTGAAATCATTGAAAGTCCTCCTTTCGAAACCATTGAAGTAACCCTCCCGAAATCATTGAAAGTCCCCCATTCGAAACCATTGGAAGTAACCCTTCCGAAATCATTGAAAGTCCCCCTTTCGAAACCATTTGGTTTATACTTAAAATATTATTTGGTTCAAAGTGAAATATCCCTTATAATATTAAAAAATTAGGGAAAACAAGATGGTGCCGGCACCATCTCTTTCGAAAGCTTCAAACAATTTAAACAAAACATTGAAGGATAGCATCGAAACCCCTTTCGAAGCCATTGCCTTCTGAAGCCTTGGACCCTTACGAAAACATTTAGGAAGTGACTTAAAACATCTTTAAAAACAAACACTACCTTTCAAAAGCATTGATGACTTCAATACCATCGAAAGGCTAAGGAACTGCAGCAAGGCTTCGACTAGGTTGGAACTCCTTCTTTCGAAAGCATTATTTTATAAATAAGGAAACCCCTTCGAAAGCTTACTCTTTAAAACACAAGTTGATGGCAGCCCCTTCAAAAGCACTTGGAAAACCTCTTTCGAAAACATATACTTCGACTCCTTCCAAGGCTAAAATAAACCAAAGGCAGACGCTTCTCTTTTTAAAACAAATAAAAAGGTATCGACCCCATCGAAAGCCATGCTTTCGACACCAAGCCTTCCGCCTTTCTCCAATCCACTACGTACCATCAGAGTGATACCTTGTGTATTAGTTTCGGCTTAGTGGTTTCGACTTGATTGAAGGCGGAAGCTCTGAGTCGAAAGGTACTTCTAAAGAAGGTGGAACCAACTTTTATGGTAAATCTGATTTAATACTAATTAAAGCAATTACTTTCGAACTAACCTACTACGTGTAAACACAAGATTGGTTGCCTTAACTTTTTCAAATTCTTTACTAAAAAACTACCGCTAATTTTAGATCTAAGCAATGGTTAAGTTAACAAATAAGCCCTTCCATTAAGCAAAACCAATATTGCAAAGAGGTCCCTCTACTAAAATAATTTAATTTGCATAGCAAATCACTTTGGAAAAATCCCCAAAAATTCCAGAAATTCACTTTAATCATGTTATCTAACATATAAAAATTTCAGACCCAAATTCTCAATATACTTTCTGAAATAAATTTATAAACTCAAATAACCATATTTTCCTTTGATAGTTCATAACTATCTTTCCATAGATTGGAAAATTATCAAAATTAAAACCCAACTCTAAAATCATGTTTTACATAACATAAAATTTTTCCATGGCAATTAAACATCAACATATATCGGTTTTCCCTAAAATCGTGAGAAATCATATTTAAACATCCTTGTTTAAATCAAATAAATTGTGATTCAGGCATATCATCATCCAAATCATCATAAAAGCGAATTTACCCTTAAATTCAAAAACATATGATTATAAAACAAAATAGAGATGGAATTATTATTCACCTTGATTAAGATAAGGAGATTGGATTAATATTAATTTCCTCTTGAATCCCAAGCTTTACTTTGAATTCTCTTCTCTTAATGGCCGGCTCCTCTTTAAGTTTTTGTTTTGCATTTTCAAAATGACGTGAATGGGTAATAAAATGGTAGGAACAAAAATATATAGGGGTAAGGGTTATGTGCGGCAAATACCCAATATACCCTTCTGTAATTTAATTAGTTTATAACCCATTCTTAAGCCCATTTAATTATTTAAGCGAGCATGGCCTTATTATATTTATTCAAATCTCAACCCCCTTATCACATAACATTTACATTATTCTATTTAATTTATCTAGTTAAATCTCCTGAATAATGTTATCAAAAATAAGGGGTCTTATAGGCTCCCCTCCTTAAAGAATTTCATCCTCAAAATTCAGTAAGTATTAAATACTAAACATAGCAATCATCTGTAATGATTCCTAACAACCATACTAGTCTACCTGACTGGCTAAAGTCTATATATATCTAATATAAGCATACCCTCAAAGCAGATCAGGATAAGTATCTCGAATCTTGTCCTCTATCTCCCAAGTATAATCCTTCTCGTTATCGCTCCACTGAGCTTTCACCAACTTGACTGTCTTATTCCTCAATCTTTTCTCATCTCTCGCCACAAACCTAATAGGTTGTCTAACAAAATTCAAATTAGGCTCTACTACTAGATCTTCCAACCCTGTCGAAGGAATAGTAGCCTCGGGATCATGCTCATACTTGCGAAGATGAGACACGTGAAATACTTTATGGACACCTGCCATACTACTCGACAACTCTACTCTATATACGAGCTTTCCAATCCTTTCTATAATATGTAATGGACCGACATATATCGGTGCCAGCTTCCCCCACTTTCCAAATCGTATCACACCCTTCATTGGTGACATCTTAATGAAAACCATGTCTCCAACTTAGAACTCTAGGTTTTTACGCCTCTTATCTGTGTAACTCTTCTGTTTGGAGTGAGCTTTCTTCATCCTTTCTCGGATCAACTCAATCTTCTATAACGCCTCCCTAACCAAATCTGGACCTAAGACCAATCTGTCTCCAGTCTCCAACCAACATGCTGGTGATTTTCATGGCCTTCCATACAAAGCTTCAAAAGGTGTCGTTCCTATACTAGTTTGGTAACTATTATTATAGGAAAACTCAACCAAATGTAGGTGATCCTCCCAAGATCCACCAAAGTCCAACACACAAGCTCTCAACAAATCCTCGAGTACCTTATTGACTCTGTCTGTCCATCCATCTGAGGGTGATATGCGGTACTCATCTTAGGCTTAGTGCCTAACACATCCTGTAGACTCTTCCAGATTTTGCTAGTGAATAAAGTATCTCTGTCACTGACAATGCTACTAGGAACTCCATGTAGCCTAACTATTCATGAATAACTTTGCCAAAACAGGTGTTGTCCTGATTGACTTAACTGGAGTGAAATGGGCACTCTTGGTCAATCTTTCCACTGTAACCCATATACTTTCATTTCCTCTATTTTACCTTGGCAACCCGTCAATAAAATCCCGGATATCGAATCCCATTTCCAAATTGGAATCTCTAGAGGCTGAAGCAACCCACTCGGCTTCTGATGTTCGACCTTCACTTGTTGACATTTTGCACACTGCCTAACCCACAAACCAACATCCCTCTTCATACCTTCCCAATAGAAGCTCCTCTTTATATCTTAATACATCTTGGTCCCTCCAGGATGAATCGTAAACTTGGATCGATGACATTCCCCAAGAATTTCTTTCCTCAAGTTCTCAACATTTGGAACACATAATCGCCCCTTTTTTCTCAACCATCCTCTCTAGTCAGGACAAAAAACTTTCAAATCATCAATCTCAGTTCCAACCTCAAGCCTTCTAATCCTCTCGACTAATAAAGGATCCTCCTTCTACTTAGAAGCAATTCTTTCGATCAACACTGGTCGAACTTCTAAACAGGACAACATGGCAGTACTCTGACTAGAACTAGCAGTCAATCTTAACTGCACTCCACAACTGGCCAAAACTTCTAGATCCTTCCATTTTGCCAACATAGCCAACACCAAATTCTGGTGTCTTCTGCTAAGAGCATCTGCTACCTTATTACTCTTCCCCGTTGTATATTCTATACCAAAATCATAAGCAACTAAAAACTCCAACCACCTCTGTTGTCTCATATTCAGCTGCTTCTGAGAGAATAAGTATCTTACAGACTTATGATTTGTGTATAGCTCAAATCTCTCTCCTAAGAGATAATGTCTCCAAATCTTCAATGCGAAGATCACCGCAGCCAACTCAAGTCATGAGGAAGATATCTCACTTCATGCGGTCTAAGCTATTGTGAAGCATAGGCAATCACTTTACCCTTCTACATCAATACAGCTCCCACTCCAGTTCCACATGCAACAATATACACCACTAACCCTTAGTTTTCGTCTGGAACTACCAACACTGTGCATTGGTAAACAAATGCTTTAACTTAAGGAATGCTTCCTCACATTTGTTGGACCAAACAAACTTCACCTTCTTCTTGGTAAGCTTAGTCAAAGGTGCTGCTATCCACGAGAAATCCTTGATGAATCTCCGGTAGTAGCCAGCAAGTCCAAGAAAATTTCTGATCTTGGTCACCATCTTTGGTCTCTTCCAATTATTAATAGCTTCGATCTTATTTGGATCGACTGACAGCCCTTTCCCTAAAACCACATGACCAAGAAACTTAACCTCTTTCTTCCAAAAATGACACTTGGAAAACTTCGCCTTTAGCTAATTCTACCTTAGCGTCTCAAACACCACTCTAAGATGATCTTCATGATCTCTTTCATCCTTAGAGTATACTAAAATGTCATCCATAAAAACTAGCACGAATCTGTCCAAATACTCTTGAAAGACTTGGTTCATCAAATCCACAAAGAAAGCAGGTACATTCGTCAACCCGAATGGCATTACTAACCACTCGTACAAACCATATCTAGTCCGAAATGCTGTCAAAGGAATGTTGTCGTCTGCCACTCTCAACTGATGGAAACCTATCGCCAAATCCAATTGGAAAAACACTCTGGCTCCACTCAACGGATCAAACAGATCATCTATTCTCGGCAAAGAATACTTATTCTTTATCGTCCTCTCGTTCAACTTACGATAGTCGATGCACACCTTAACGACTCATCTGGTTTCTTCACAAAAACCGTGGCCGCTCTCCAAGGTGAACTGCTTGGTCTAATAAAATTCCTTTCTTCTAGATCCGCTAGCTGCACCTTCAATTCCTTCATTTCAGTCGGTGTCATCCTGCTAGGTGGTCTACTTACAGGTTTAGCTCCTGGTATAAGATCTATTTGAAACTCAACTGCTCGCTTCGGTAGCAATCTTATGACCGGCTCAAAGACATCTGCAACCTCTCTTGCAACTCGAACTTGACTTAGCACTTCTCCCACTTCCATTGCACTTAATAAAGCACAAATACTCCGGTCAGAATTCTCTACTAAGAATATAATTCGGGTATGACTATCAGGGTGTCTCAAAGATATCTCTCCATCCTGGCAAAATATCCTGACCTCATACCTTCTCAACCAATCCATACCCAAAATGATTCCGAAATCTACGAAATTGAAAACATACAGACTACATGCAAACGTATGACCTAACAAATCAAGTTCTAACTGGTCTCATCATATCCCCAGAGTTGCATACCCTCATATTGGATTTGCAACCCTTAAGGAAGTAACAAGGTATGTGGGTTCTAAACATAACCTATCAACCAAACACTGAGATATAAATGAATGTGATGCACCGTATCAAATAGTATCCCAACTGGTATACTCTGAATCAAAAACGTACCTTCCATCACAGTCTTTCCTTTATCAGCTGCAGTTGGCTTAGCAGATGATCCAACAGCAAAAACTTTCCTCTTGTCCACCCTAACTGGCTCTGGACACTGATTCTTATAGTGCCCAACTTGGTCATAGTTGAAGCACTTCACATTCTTCTTATCTGCAGCCTTCTTTCCCTTTCCTGACCGGCACTCATTTGCATAATGACCATTCTTGTCACATTTGTAGCAAACTAAATCAGCCTTTGCCTTCTTGGCAGCATCCCCCTTCTGGCCCCATTCTTCTTAAAGAACTTCCTTTTCTTTCCCTAAGAACCCTGGATTTCAACTGGCTTCTCTCTAGCACAAACAGCAAGCATCTCCTCATGGCGAATTGCCATTTCCACAACAACATTACAAGGATCACGGATATGTGTCATGGTTGCCCTAGCAAGCTCAGGTCTTAAACCCCGAATGAACCTCTCATTCCTTCTGATGTCAGTGTCAACTATAACATATCCATATCAAGATAGCTCATCAAACCTAGTGGCATACTCGATAACCGAGATCTCTCCCTGAACTAGATCCATAAACTTTCTCACCAGCGCTGACTTAGCAACCTCAGATAAAAACCTCTGTTCAAATCTCCTTCTGAACTCAACCCATGTCAACTCCTCCTCCGGATCTCCAGCAGTGACACTATTCCACCAGTGAAGTGTTGACCCCTACAACTGTCTAAAGGACAACCTTCTCTTCTGGTCATCATCCAAACTCAGATCAGCAAAGATGCGCTCAAAATGTAACAGCCGGTTTCTACCTCAATAGCATCCTCCGTTCCCACAAACGGCTTTCCACCCAGACTGGTGTAGTCTCTACTCAATTTAGCATAGTTATTCCCAACTGAAGCCATAGAATTAGCTCCTCCAACATTACCAGCAACTTCAGCAGCAGCTCCTGCTTACATCATATTAACAAATAACTGATACATCGCCCCCATATCTATAGGTGGATTTCTAGCTCTCACATTGGCTTCATCATTTTTGTTAGCATTAGCCTATCGACCTTGGTTCCTCCGATATTAGGTCGAGCATTTCCATTGGTTGTAGTGCTTCCTCCATTGAGATTTCCTCTTTCGTTTCCTGCTTCCATATCTTCTTTCTCATAAATCTGCATACGAGCCTTAGTAAGATAAATAAGAACGGTCTAAGAGAGGTAGGAATATGTACTTATATACATATATCAAATACAAGTACGTTACTATAGCATTATCTTAAACCCCGTTAGTATTTCTGATTCATTAGATTATGTTTGAAAAAGCTTTTAGGTTTAACATTCTTTTAATGTTTCATAAACCTATGCTCTGATACCAACTTGTAACATCCCCCTACTTGGAGGCCCAAAACTAGCGGCTACGGATGTTACAATCATCCATAATTATTAATCCTCGGCGACCAAATATGGCGGTGTAAGATACATTAATACATAGAAACAGATGAATATGGAAAATTTTAAAACTTTAAACAAGATCACATTCCATTTCAAAACATTTCCAATTCATTCCATAATCCCATAATCATTAACACGTTTAGAGAAGATATATTTATTACAATATACACCAAGAGTGACATATGAAAATGCCCCATTGGATGATCAAACTATATACAGGCAATATAACAACTTTGCCATTACAATAACACAGCGGAATCAAGATAAATAAGAACTCTAGACAGCTATCATGCCTCCTGCATGTCTTCGGAAGCTTTATTCGTCTAATAAGGTACCTGAAAACCTCAACTCTCGAACTACTCAAAATCAATTGAGTACCCGAGAGTTTAAGGGAGTTTAAGGGGAAAACATAAACTTCGAGTCAGACATAAAGCCTGGTATGAATAATAATCCACCATCTCAAATCATTTAGATATCTAGTGAGACCACGCCGCATAGCGGAATGGGTTTTCCCCTCACGAGTATCTTAAAACCTTTTCAAAACCAAATACCGTGCTCCTGCATCCACAATGGTTAAAACAATTCAAAACAATATGGGATGATGATATGCAGAACAAATGAATCAATTCTATATTACCCATCCTCATTCAATATTTGACTAACTGTCACAATTATAGTTTCTAGGATTGCTATTAACCTAGTAGTTTTCATGGACTGACTAATAACCGGTTAAAATGTATAAGGACTCTTTGTCCAATTAAATAGTTTTCATGGGATCACTACGAACATATTGGTGACTCCAATATCTTTACACTAATCCTAGTTTTCTTGGGTTAACTAGGAACCTATTGGTAACTCCAATATCTTTACACTTATCCTAGTTTTCATGGGTTAACTAGGAACTTATTGGTAACTCCAATATCTTTACACTTATCCTAGTTTTCATGGGTTAACAAGGAACCTATTGAAATCTATCAATATCTTAATCTGGATATAGTTTTCATGGGCTAACTACAAACCTACTGGCCCCTATTAGTATCAAATCATAGTTTTCATAGGCTTACTATGAACCTGTCTTTCTGACATCTTCCTTTATACATAATTTTCATGGACGAACTATGAACCTATTGGCCCCTGCCGATATCTTTTCCTATGCATAGTTTTTCATAGGCTTATTGAGAACCTATTGGCCCCTGCCAATATCTTTATTTAATATTTTAGCATCCTATATTCTGGTCTTCCTAACCTCCTGGATGCAATTCTACTCATTCAGAAGTTAGCTTAATTTATATTCACCACTGGGTCAACCTAGCTGGTTATTCTGCCCTTCCCTATAGTTTAGTTATGGGACCAAAACATTATGAATATATACATATATGAAGAAGCATACATGATAACCTGGTTAAACCCTTTAACCGTTTTAATCAAAGAAAACTTCTTCAAAAACTCCTTTTCGAAACACTTTATTTATATATACTATGGTTCTCTTTCAAAAATGAGACTGGGTTATTTGCTTTGAAAACTAAGGTTGTTGAAACCTTCAAAACCTTGCTTTCGACTTCATTGGATAACCTCCTTCGAAAGCATATAAATCTCTTTTCAAAAAATTAGGCCCCTGCCTTTCGAAACACTTTAAAACATCTCTTTCGAAACCTTCCGAATGTAATAAAGTATTGCTAAATAACACTTAGAAGCATAGCTTCAAAACCATTGAAAGTACCCATTTCGAAACCATTAGAAGTAACCCTTCCGAAATCATTGAAAGTCCTCCTTTCGAAACCATTGGAAGTAATCCTTCCGAAATCATTGAAAGTCCCCCTTTCGAAAACATTGTGTTTATACTTAAAATATTATTTGGATCAAAGTGAATATATCCTTTATCATATAAAAATATTGGGTAAAACATAATGGTGTCGGCACCATCTCTTTTGAAAGCTTCAAACCATTTAAACAATACATTGAAGGATAGCGTCGAAACCCCTTTCGAAGCCATTGCCTTCGGAACCCTTAGACCCTTTCGAAAACATTTAGGAAGTGACTTAAAACATCTTTAAAAACAAACACTACCTTTCGAAAGCATTAATGACTTCAATACCATCGAAAGGCTAAGGAACTGCCGTAAGGCTTTGACTAAGTCGGAACCCCTTCTTTCAAAAGCATTATTTTATAAGTAAGGAAACCCCTTCGAAAGCTTACTCTTTAAAACATAAGTTGATGGCAACCCCTTCGAAAGCACTTGGAAAACCTCTTTTGGAAACATATGCTTCAACTCCTTCCAAGGATGAAATAAAACAAAGGCAGGCGCTTCTCTTTTTAAAACAAATAAAAAGGTATCAACCCCATCGGAAGCCATGCTTTCGACACCAAGCCTTCTGCCTTTCTCCAATCCACTACGTACCATCTGAGTGATGCCCTGTGTATTGGTTTCGGCTTAGTGGTTTCGACTTGATTGAAGGCGGAAGCTCTGAGTCGAAAGGTACTTCTAAAGATGGAGGAACCAACTTTTATGGTAAATCTGATTTAATACAAATTAAAGCAATCACTTTCTAACTAACCTGCCATGTGTAAACACAAGATTGGTTGCCTTAACTTTTTCAAATTCTTTACTAAAATAACTGCCACTAATTTCACATCTAAACCTTGGTTAAGTTAACAAATAAGCCCTTCCATTAAGCAAAACCAATATTGCAAAGAGGTCTCTATTCTAAAGTAGTTTAATTTGCATAGAAAATCACTTAGGAAAAATCCCTAGAAATTCTAAAAATTCACTTTAATCATGTTATCTAACATATCAAAATTTCAGACCCAAATTCTCCATATATTTTTCAAAATAAATTTATAAACCCAAATAACCATATTTTCCTTTGAAAATTCATAACTATCTTTCCATAGCTTGGAAAATTATTAAAATTAAAACCCAACTCTAAAATCATGTTTTACATAACATAAAATTTTTCCATGACATTTAAACATTAACATATATCGGTTTTTCCCTAAAATTGTGAGAAATCATATCTAAACATCCTTGTTTAAATCAAATAAATTGTGATTCAAGCATATCATCATCCAAATCATCATAAAAATGAATTTACCCTTAAATCCGAAAACATATGATTATAAAAAAAATAGAGATGGAATTATTATTCACCTTGATTAAGATAAGGAGATTGGATTGAGATTAATTTCCTCTAAGCTTGAATCCCTAGCTTTACTTTGATTTCTCTTCTCTTAATGGCTGGCTCCTCTTTAACTTTTTGTTTTGTGTTTTCAAAATGACGTGAATAGGAAATAAAATGGTAGGAATGAAAATACATAGGTGTAAGGGTTATGTGCGGTAAATACCCAATATACCCTTGTGTAATTTAATTAGTTTATAACCCATTCTTAAGCCCATTTAATTATTTAAGCGAGCATGGCCTTATTATATTTATTCAAATCTCAACCCCTTATCACATAACATTTACATTATTCTATTTAATTTATCTAATTAAATCTCCTGAATAATGTTATCAAAAATTATGGGTGTTACAAAGTGTGACTTGACCATTCGTTCCCCATCACCCTCCTTTGATCCGTCAGGAGGAGTATAAATCCAGATGAGCTTAACCCCACCGCTCCTGAGCTAATTCTTTCCCTTCGTCCGATAGGAGAACATAAATCAAAATCGATGTGGCTTGACCATCCGCAAACTGATCTTTGCCCTTGGTTCGACAAGGGGAGCATTAGTCACAGACTGGATGTGACTTAATCATCCATTATTTGGCCCTTGCCTAGAGTATGGCAACATTTGCATCAAAAGTGGACGTGATTTACCATCCAGTACTCGGCTCATGCCCGACGGGGCACTCAAGTCTTCCCTCAGCAAGGAAAAGCCAGAATGCAATTCAGAATAAGCGCAACTCATCCTTCCATCAACTAACTCAATCCAAAGAATCAATGCAAAAGAGTGTAAAGCTAAAACAGATGTGACATGCCCGTCCATTATCGACGTTTACCCCTTACTTGGGGGGTACGAGCGAGAATCAAGATGAATGTGAACCAACCATTCATCGATCAACTCTAAGTCTTGGAAGCTTAGGTGGGAGTGTAAACGCGATTAGGACGAGACTCGACCGCCCATGTAGTACGTTTATCAACCCGAGACCTGGAGTAGAAGTGTGATCTTCCAAAGACTGACTGCGATAGCTCAATACTATGACTTATAACTAGTGTTTACAATGACTCAAGGCTACGATCGAAAGGATGCCTAGGATAGAATCATCGAATCGATGCCCAAGCTCATGGGAAAATGACCATCGCTCCAACCCAAACAATGAGTAACAGATCATGAGTACATTGAATGGAAAGCATGTTACTCAAATATACAAGCAGATTCAAACTCAAAGCAAAAGCTAGCTAGCAGCTGCGCACAACACGACGCTGGACCCTACTCGACATTTTATTCGACATCGCTTTAAGCCTGATCTTCATCCATTGCAGATAATCACTCAAAGCATCTAGAACCCATCACTATCGGACTCACTAGCTCATGACGAGATCTGAAAGTTCAACCGGAGCGACCGTCATAACATGTCGTCCTAACTGGCTATCATTCCATTGACTATGCATTAGAGGAATGCTTGAACATGGGGATCGACATCAAATCCAACTACCGTTCTCCATGCCTACATACACCACCTAAGTGTTGAAGTTATAAGACTTTCCTAGGCAAGGGGCCAGCACCGATCCCATCGCCTAGGCGACTTTGAAAACCCAATTCAGACGTCCCCCATGCTAAGTATAGTTTAGTGCAGTGTTATGTAGTGTAATACAGTTCAATACTATATGGAAGTTATGGAAAAACTCGAGAGTTTGACCAGAGTGACCATCATCGCTGACTGATTCAATCAGATTTCACGTCGATTATTATGCGAAATAGTTAGGTTCAAATTCAGGGATCGGCTATCGGCTATAAGAATCTGACATTCATATTCAAGTTCATTCAGGGCACGTGTTACAATCCGTACAAGTACAAATATTCTAATCTATTCAAGACTGAAGTGGTAAACATCTATTTCAAGGCCATATGCTAGTTCAAGTATGCAAGTCATATATGGCATGTCCCTGTGAAACAAAAGTGATGCGGCGTGGATCCGGAGAGATCTTCTACACTTAAAGAGGAGGTGGATAAACTAAAAAACAATGGGTTTATCCGCGACGCCCTCTAACCGAACTGGGTATCCAATCCGGTTCTTGTGATAAAAGCTAATGGAAAGTAGCAGGCATGCGTTGACTACTCAGACTTGAACAAAGCATGCCCAAAAGACAGCTTTCCACTTCCAAGGATCGACCAGCTAGTAGACTCAACCACTGGATATGAGCTGCTTTCATTTATGGATGCATACTCCGGAAACAACCAGATCCCGTTGCACGTCCCCGACAAGGAGCACACCAGCTTCATTACCGATCTAGGGCTATATTATTATGTGTGATGCTATTTGAACTAAATAATGCTGAAGCTTCTTGCTAGAGACTTGTCAATAGGCGATCGATCAAAGTATATGTGATGATATGCTCGTGAAGTTACGGCAATCAAATGAACACATCGATGACTTGGCGAAGATGTTCAGTGTCCTTGAAAATTATGGAATGAAATTCAATCCCTTGAAATTCTCTTTTGGGGTTGCTTCAGGGAAATTTTTGAGTTCCATTGTTAACTCTCGCGGAATCTAGGCAAATCCCGAGAAGATTTAAGTAACTGAAAACATCCAAGTGCTGAAGACGGTTAAGTAGGTATAGAGCCTCAATGGAAAAGTCACCACCTTAGGCGGATTCATCTCCAGGGCCACCAACAAGTGTATTCCCTTCTTCGATTTGATTGGGAGAGGGAAGAGAAACTTTGAATGGATGCAAGATTGCATAGGTTCGTTTTAAGCTCTGGTCGATCACTTAGAGAGACCTTCCATCCTATCCAAGCCACTGGACCGTGAAGACTTATATATCTATTTAGCGGTGTTGGTACACACCATAAGTGTCACATTATTACGCGAAGAGAATCGGATCCATAGGCCAGTATATTAAGTAAGTGATTGACAAGAGCTGAGAGAAACTATTCGAAGTTAGAGAAGCTTGTGTACTACCTGTTGATTGCATCATGAAAGCTTTGCCCTTACTTCCAGGCTCACCCCATCAACGTTTACACCGACCAGCCGTTACGATAGGTCCTAAAACAATCTGAGACATCTGGAAGTTTGCTCAAAGGGAATATCGAGCTAAGCTAATTCGATATCACTTATCTCCCTTGGAGAGCTATCCAGGGACATACATTGGTGAACTTCATACTTGAATTCATCGCACCAGATGACTCTTCGAAGAGTAGTAGAGAACCGACCAACCGAAGGAAAATGTACACGGATGGAGCATCCAAGGATCGGTGTTTTGGCGCCGAAGTCATGTTAGTGACTCTTGAGGAACAATCTATCTTGTACCACCCTAAAACTTGACTTCCCTACAACAAATAATGAAATTGAGTATGAAGTCTTGATCGATGGGCTCAAACTTGCCAGAGAACTAGGAGTGAAAGCTTTACAAATCTTTTGTGATCCCCGTTTAGTAGTATGCTAAGTCAGGGGAGATTATCAGGCCAGGGAGCAACAACTTTCTCCTTATCTCAGCCGAGTCTAGGAGCTACTGGTAGACTTCGAGTATTACACCATTACACACAACCCCAGAGAACAAAATGAGAAAGCCGATTCACTGACCAAGCCAGTCAAGGGATGCACAGCAAATGGGCTTGGTCCTGGTTGAAGTACTAAATGCTCCGAGCATCGACCAGATCAAGATTGATTGGGTTCTGGAGATGAAGCGTAAAAGGGAGTCTTGGATGGCTCCTATCAAAAATTTTCTACAATGAGGGATCCTTCTCGGATGAAGGAATGAAAAACGACATAACTTCCGCAAAGCTTCATGCTACATCATCCAAGAAGGAGTCATATATAGAAAGGGTTTCTCCATTCCCCTACTTCAGTGTATCACCCATGATGAAATCAAATGAGTCTTAAGTGAAGTCCATGAAGGAGAATGTGGTGATCACACCGGGGGGCAAACCCTAGCAAAGAAAATACTCAGTTATGGGTATTACTGGCCAATTGTCAATCGAGATGTGGCTGATTACGCTAGACGATGCGACAAGTGCCAGATGTTTGCAAAAATTCTGAGATCCCCACCGAAGGAAATTACTCAAATGGTCAATCCATAGCCATTTGCCACTTGGGGTATTGACATCATCAGCTCCTTGCCGATTTCTAATGGTGGTGCGAAATACGCCATCGTAGTAGTTGATTACTTCACCAAATAGGCTGAAGCTGGACCTTTTGCCACGATAACAATGAAAAAAGTAATAAACTATGTTGTTTGAAACATCATCTATCATTTTAGTCTTCCCTGAATAATCATAAATGATAGTGGGACCCAATTCGACAATGCTGAATTCAAAGACTTATGCTGTCGGCATCATATTGAGAAAAGATTCGCTGCATTTTCTCACCCTCAAGCTAATGGACAAGTCGAAGATGTTAACAAAATCATAAAGTCCATTCTGAAGAAGCATTTGCAAAAGGCTATAGGCAAGTGGGTCGACGAACTCCCATCATCATTACGGGTATACAGAACCACCCATAAGTCCACAACTAGCTATACTCCATTCGCCCTTGCTTACGGCCCCGAGACCATCATCCTTGTAAAACTTGAAGTCCCTTCTCATCGAATGACTTATTACGACCCTTATTTCATTATAAAAAAAATATAAACAAGGAATTGCAATCCAATTGCAATTAAACTATAAGGAATTAGCGACGACTCACAAGTGTACAAATGTATCCAAGACCCAACGACAAAGACATGTACCTGAACGTGCACGTGTATATTCTAAAAATTCAATTTTTGAAATCGATAGAAATTGAATTCTGATCTGAAGCTTTCAAAAAACGAAACCGAATCAGATAGCTAAAGCTTACTAGCCTCATAGAACCGGACACAAATAGCAATTGATGGAATACAATCTTGGATTTATACTATTGGAAATCGACCAAGCATCATGATGATCTAAGAGAGATACGAACTTTGGGAAAATAATTCAACAAAAGGATATTGACTATTAAGAAAACTAAATGGATTTCTTTATGGTGACTCTAACTTGCTTCGTTTCAAAGCGCGTCATGTTCAACACAAGACGTGCTTTGGGGGGTAAGTGTTATCCAGCATTTTGACCCGACTCTATCTGAACTGAGTGGACAAGTCAGACTCAGCTGTCATTAAAGCCAATAGCCCAGAGCAATGATTATGAGGTTCGAAAATCAAGTGAAGGCAATGATATGTAGTGAAGATCAACTGAGACCAAGAAATAGACTCTCCAGAATATTCTAAGTACGGAGTAGTACCTTCCCCAGGCATGGGATCGATGCCTATCCCTTCCCCTAGGGGATCGGTAATATCCTCAATTTTTATCCCAAACTGGGTAAGATCGATGTAGAGTGACAAGGAAGGCCACACGATGCTACTTTTCAAATCTTAAATCGTTTGGAGTTTGTATGCTCAAGTTATAGGCAAATTACTTCACCTAAGAAAGGAATCGTATAAAAGGGATCGGATCGTATTTAGTCCAACAATGCAACTCAATGGAAAATGATGATATCTCAAAATCTAAAAGTCCAATACAGTAGAAACTTTGGAAACAAGAAGAGGGGACCCTAGGGAGTCCACCTTAGGGATCGCACCCCAAAAAGCACAGGAAAGAGGGATCGACCCTCTTCCCTATAGAGGGATCGGCCGGAATCGGACAACATCACATATTGCAACAATGATTGATCAATAACTCAAGTTATACTAATCCAATTGGCATGAAACTTGGAGGCTAAGCATAATACAACATAGAGAAGCTCCCATAGGGACCGCATCCCCAAACTCCTCCAAAATAGGGATCGGCCTTAATCCCTATTTCTTGGGATTTAGGCCATGTGATCCCTCTTGTGTGCCCCTATGGTTTTGGAGATCCTTCTGTCGAATTTTCAAGGAGATATTTTGTCATCTTCCTCTATATATACAGACTTGATTATTCATTTTCGGGATGTCTACGCTGCTTGTTGTTTTGTACACTTTTGTAACTAAGGATTCTAATCGGATCCCTATTGTACTCGGTTTACAAAGTTGTTAATAAAGCTACCTCTTTAAAGTGGACGTAGGCAAACAACGACGAACCACTATAAATTGTTGTGTCTCTGTTATTTGCTTATTTCTTTTTTACTTTACTGTTATATTCTCTCTGTTTGTATTTATTATTCTTATTTATTCCTCTACAAAATCTTTATTGGGTATTTATGCCCATTTTTAGTGATACATTAATTTGTTAAATTAATGTAGAGATGGGTAATTATAATTGGGATTGTAATTGTGACTTTAATGAGGAATACTTTAAATTAATAAAAAGAGGAAAGGTTTTGGATTTGTTATGACATTGTTTGAGTAACAATTGTCTTAAAACCTCTACAAATGTAATTTAATCTTTAAAGAAGATTTTGGATTATAACACTTGTGTTATAATGGATGGTTTTTTAAAATTGATTAAAAAGGTATATTACCTTGTTTAGTAAGTAAAGATGTACTTAGAGCTTTAAATGAATGTTTTAAAGTTAATGGCAAGTATAAAAGTGATTTAGGATTTATAGTAACGGCGTTTAAGAAACATTTGTTTTAACCCCTCTAAGTATAATTTTGAAAAGTAATTAGACCTTTAAAAAGGGAGTTTTAAAGATAGCGATTACGTGAAGTATTTTGGGTTTGTTGTAAACAATGTTTTAGTAATATTTGTTTTTAAAACCCTTGAATAGTATTTTTAAAGTGGTAAAATATAGTTGAATGATTTTGGGGAATACATAGATCTTTAATAATGGAATTTTAAAGATAATAACAAGTATGGAATCTTTGGAAAAGACAGAAAGTACAGGTTTTAAAGTATAAAAGAGTGAAGGGATTTATAGTAACAATGTCTGAGTGATATTTATTTTTAACCTCTTTGACTATGTTTTAAGTAAGTAAAACTTGTTATGGATTCATGAATATACTTATACGGTTGAGATAAGTATATGAATACTTTTGAGAGTAACAAAAATGTGTAGAAATGGATAGTGAAGTTTTAATGAAATAGCGAATTTTAATTACCAAGTGAAGTTTTGTTAATAAAGAGGTTTATTGAGTAAAATGGAGTTTTAATAATAAAAGAGGTTTTTAATTAATAAAGGAAGATTAATTTAAAAGGGATTAGAAGTCATTTATATGATTTGATCATGCTTGTGTGTTTCCATCATGCTTTGTGTGTTACTTGCTTATGTAAAGTATATGGGACTCAGTTTCTCTTATGAGATCATTCTCATTATTATTGAAATTAACCAAATACCAACTTTGGAAATATCCAGAAGAAACATGGGAATTATATGGTACAGTTATCTTCGGTAATACTATACTGTACATATAAACTTGTTTTGCTCTTCTAGGATAAATGATAAGGAAATCCGTCCACTTAAACGGTTTGGGGGTGATCTCCACTCTTATGTATTGTCTATTTATTTCCCACAGAAACAGAGTTGAGTTTACTAGAATCTATCGATTGGTTTTGAAGCATGCGGTAAGCGGGTCAGTGTACTTATATGAGATAACTCAAAACCGTAACCACTTCAAAATCATATACGTGATATATGCTTTGTGAAGGTTCATGATTGGTTCGATATGCTGGAATCTATGTGAAGATTCATGATTAGTTCGAGTTGATGGAACATATGTGGAGATTCGAGCTCTGATTGAGATGCTTGAAACATTGTAGAAGTTTGTGATCTATTCAAGATATGGGAATCTATGTATGGTTCCAAGATCTATTGAGATATGGGAATCCATATGTAGTTCCGAGATCTGTTCGAGCTGGGGCTCATGTGTTAAGATCTATTCGAGTGATAGCTCGTGTGTTGAGATGCTAAACATGACTTCAACATCAAAAATGAAAGAAACCTGAGATAGGAGGTATAGCCTATGGGGTTTAGCTAACTTAAAGGGTGCAGGCACTCTATTCTAGTGTTGCTTTCGGATATGCATGCTGGAGTGATGTGACCTGGTGCCACATGCTTGGGCATGGACCAACTATGTTTTTCCTATGGTATATTTTATCTAGAGATATACGATGCTCGGAAGGATATCTCTGATCCTTATGCAAGGGGACCGTTCTCGAAGTACCGGGAGCACCTCCATGGAATCCTACACAATTATGCGAATGTGCCTTAGTAGTTATTAATTATATACCTATTATTGATGCAATATACATTCACATGCAGCACAATTATTTGATATGATTTATATTACTCACCCTAGACATTATCTATCATATCACCTTATGTACTTATTAGTGGTGGTTCTTTTGAGGAAATACCGTTATGACATTCCATGCTGTCTTAAAAGTACTGTTATGTGCCGATCTCAAATTTCTTGAGTTTCTCACGTTTGTTTACCAGACTGATCCGGATGTTATTTTTTATAATGCTCGGGTCAGCCCCATGTATATTTCCATATTTAGCTATGGACACTTTGGAGCTTATGGAGAAGAGCTGGATGATTATCTATCATAGTATACTTATTTCTACTGCATTACTATTGTACATATCAGCATTTGTGAGAATATGTTGTTATAACTATCCAGGCTGATGATAGTATTTAGAATTGTAACTCTTAAATGCTTTGTATCTTAGAGTGATAGTTTTGTACTGCCTTTTTATATTATATGTTATCGTTCTGCTATGAGATTCTGGTATTGTGTTCTCTTCTTTCTTGTTCTATTTCTTCTTTTATTTTACCCTAACAATCAGTCTTTCCCGCACTTGGATGTTCGATACACGAATACCGTGAATGAATTAGTGTCGACATTTGGGGGTCGAAAAGGTAGGTTATTACACCTGGTATCAGAGCTGAAGGTCAAGCAAGAACCTTGGCTTTAGTTGGGTATGGCTCATTGGAGATAGGGTAAGCGACACCCTAGAATGAGTTGCGTGTATTATATATATGGGAGCATATATGTAATTTTATATATTAGTAATATATAAGTATAAATCGATAGTGTAATCTAATTGCTGTAGGTATTAATGATGTTTATCTATTATCCATCATTGATTGGGTTAGTCATGCTCTACCAGTTTATGAGCATTGACTACTATTTATTGACTGTTGATTGTGCTTGACCAGTTTATGAGCAGTTTTACCCTTTCATTGCATGGGTTGGGTAGACAACATTCGTGGGTGCATTGGAACGAACACCTTGTGAATTTAATTTTACAGTCTGACTATAAGGTGTTCTGTGACAATGTTGGGCTAGAAGTTAACTTTTATAAAAGTTGAATTTAGTAAAAGATGTTTATTTTGATCTAAAGGAAAGAAAAGGTATTTTGAAAATAAATGGTTATGAAATGATTTTACATAAGAAAGTGATTTTATATAAATACGGTCTATAAAATACGGTTTATAAATAAAAAGGATTTAAACTGAGAATTTGAGAACTTAGATCCCAGTATCTTCGAAATTGTTTTTGAAGATTTTGGAAAATAATAGCAGTATTATTTGAAAGTAAATATTTGAGAAATTGGTTTACGAAATTGAGATCATGGTACTTAGTAATATTTACAAAGTATTTGATAACGTTTTGAAAATGATTTTGGTTAAGTCCAAAATGTATGATTTGGATGTACTGAACTCATTCCTATCACTTGAAAATAATTTTGATGATGACTGCAGCATCATCGACGTTCAATTTTGGGTTTCTAACTGAGGGATGCTATAGAGTTGTTTTGGTAAAACAGATTTTGATTTAAATCCTGAAAGTATGATTTGATGTACAAAAGATATATGTATGTATTATTATTTCAAGTTGATTTGAATAAAACCTGGTATTTAATTGTTAAGTTTTTTGTTAAGTTATATTATGGACACATGTAGCCTATGCATTAGGATTGAATGGTTTGTGAATCGTATTTGATTTGTTTGGTTGATAGTTTTCATTTATTAAAATAAATGGGATTTTTAACGATTGTGGACAGTCGGAAACTTCCGGATTGTTATAGAATTTGAAGTAAGTGTTTTGTAAAGGATAAAGATGAATTTATATAACACTTGAACTTAGAAGACTAGAAGTTAAACCAGTTTTACATTTGATGTTTGGTATATACTCTTAGGAGGTAATGGAGTGTTATAAGAGTTACAAGGTGAAGTAAGTTTTTATTAAATGTTTTATAAATGAAGTTATAAAATGCTGATAAACTTGAAGTTATTGTTTTAATGAAATGGTTCACAAATGATCTTAGTATTAAATTAGGAATACTAAGTGAATATGAACGTGATTTAAAATGAAAAGTAACTGGTTTAGTCAAGAAACCAACTGACTAAATACGTAAGTTGTACGTAGACTATTTTATTCGCATGACAGTTCTTGATTTAGGATTCGAGTACATGGATTTCGAGGTGATTTACATCAGTCCGAGTTAGAATTTTTCACTTGATTCTTGATGGCGAACACTTGATATGGATTTTTGATATGATCCCAAAGTTTTCTACCATAGTTATGGATATGTAAGGAAAATAGAAGTTTCTAATCAAAGAACCTGAGTAGAGTCTGTACTAGTGATGTCAAGTGAGATATACTAGTTCGGAAGTGAAATTTATGTGATCGAGCGAGTGATCGGATTTATATTGTGTATGTATGATATATGTACATCATATGGGCTTTAGTAAAATTATATACTATGTTTGTTGGCTTGTGGAGAGTTTAGGAAATGACTCTTCGAATTGTTTAGGGGTAGCATGAGTGATAGAGTGAGTAATAACCTGAGGCTGATGAGCACAGGGTAGCGCTTAGTGAACTGTTTTTCATCCTTGTGCGATGAGAAGATTTATGAACCTGGACAAATTATGAGCTTTGGTTGCTAGTGATTGTAGCATTATGTAGTATTGTTATGTGATTGCTTCTTTGGTTGCGGGTGATTGCAATACCGTTAGGTATTGATGTGTGATGATTGCTTTTGTTGCTTGTATCGGTATTTTGAGGAACAAATATTCTAAGGGGTGAAGAAGGCAACGATTCAAAATTTTGAACGTTTTATAATTAAATATTAGAATTATTTAAATATATAAATCGTGGATTTAAGGTGAATAAAAATGATTTCAAAAGCTTATTTAAATTCTGTTTAAATAATAATGATAATGCAAAGCTTTTAAATTATAATTAAAGTGATTAAATTGGTTTTAATAACAATTCTATTTAATTAACTTCTGAAATTATCATCCCAGAGTACTATCTCAATTAACAAAACCAGTGTCGTCGGGACTGGAATATTGAGTCGTTATACGAAAAAAAGTTTCGTAGCGATCGGACGACCCATGTAATCGTGTGAGCTCGGAACTTTCAATAATTAAATTAGGAGAATATAATATAATATATATTTTTCTATAAATTAACCTCAACACTTAACCTAATTTTCAATTTCCCTCATTCTCTTTATTTAAATTTTTTCCTGTAAGATAAAAGTAGTCGCCACCATTAAATCAATTATTCCCGGAGCTAGAAATGTCGACAGGAGGCAATGTTGAATTAGTTGGATTCATATTGGTGAGAGCTTCATGATAGTGTGTGTCGATTTGGGTGCCTTAGAGGTTGGGGTGTTCGACTGTGTATGGCCATAGCTGGGGTTGAGGATTCTCGGTGATTCAGGCCGCAATAGGTGATGGTGCTAGTGTCATTGGGTTTCCTATGCAAGGACAAGGAGGTTAGTGTTAATTTTTGAGGTTTGATCTCACTTTGGGGGATTGACATTGGACTGTCTTCTTGTGGAGGTGGCGGTCGCAATGCAGAGAAGGCGTTGGAGCTTGTGTTGAGTGTGCAAATGAACTCGTGATGGCAAGAGGAGATGATTGGTGGTGTTCTTAGGTGGTGCGATGCTGGGTGGTGAATCACGATCTGGGATGGTCAAATTAGGGCAAGTTGGTCGGATTTTGGTATCAGCGGTCGAGTGTGATGAGGTGGGCTCGAAAATGAAGCTTATTCGAGGAGAAGTTCGTAGGCGCGATCGATTTGTAGTTTCATCGAGTGAGGCAGCAGGGAGGGTTGACGACATACACGTTTGGATGGGTGCACACTAATATGTTTGTGCACATGAAATTTATAATAGGGAAGAAGAAGATGTAAGGGGTAAGGAGGTAACTAGTGGTTTAATTATATTGATTAATTAAAGTTTAAAACCTGATTCCTTATATACTTCATGACTTTTGCATACGAGGTCCAATCGAGACGCCGTTTTTGCCATTGCACTCATATTGGGATTCTCAATGACTTGGATTGGTTTAGGCTTGGGTGATTTTACACACTAGTTGATTTGAATATTGTTGTGATGTATCGGTGGTTGTATTAAATTATAAATAGTACAACGAACAATGCAAGTTATTACTTTTGGACCCCTCCTTGTTTTGTAAAACAAGTGACAACAGTATTATGTGGTATAATCTCTCGTACAACCCTTTATAACATGTATCATGGCTCGGACTACGTGTTTACATGTTTGGTATCATTATGTGATTAAGTTGGAAATTATGTTGTGAATGTTTGAAGCGATATAGTCGCTATAAACGTACATTGAAATCCCCAATATTTGACATAAGTTAGATTAGATAAGTTGTGGCATATTGTGGATACACACACACAAATATATAAATACATACATATACATACATACATTCATACATGCATACATATATGTATGTATGTATGTTTGGTTGTACCATACACATATTTAGGTGTGTTTGACATAGAGGAATTGGTTTGGACATTTGTAGAAATTGGGAATGGAAGTTGTAAATGTTAGAAGCGAGAAGGTCGAGATGGATGCACTTTGAAATCACTGTGTTTGGGGATTTTAAAGTTAACTTTGGAAGACATCCTAGAGCTTCTTCGTATTTTTAATAAGTACCGTAAGTGTATTTATTACCGAAAAATATCAAGGTTCAAATATATTACTGATAATCATTTACAGATTTTTAAAGTGATGGTTTCAAATTATAAAACAGGTTTTTATGGTTATTAAATAAGTTATAAAATAAGTATTTTAAAGTAATATTTAATGTAAATGTTTTAAACCATAATATAAGTATTTTTAAAGTATTTTAAAAATATATTTTTAGTATATATAGTTCTTAGATAATTTGTTAAATATTTTATTTGAGTAATAAAGGAAAGTTTGGATTTTAACACTTTTTGTTAAAATAAGTGGTTTTATGAAGTTAAGTGGAAGTACATTAATTTGTTAAATTAATGTAGAGATGGGTAATTATAATTGGGATTGTAATTGTGACTTTAATGAGGAATAATTTAAGTAATAAAAAGAGGAATGGTTTTGGGTTTGTTGTGACATTGTTTGAGTAACAATTGTCTTAAAACCTGTATAGATGTAATTTAATCTTTAAAGGAGTTTTCGAATTATAACACTTTTGTTATAATGGATAGTTTTGTAAAATTGATTAAAAGGGTATATTACCTAATTTAATGGGTAAAGATGTACTTAGAGCTTTAAATGAATGTTTTAAAATTAATGGCAAGTATAAAAGTGATTTTGGGTTTATTAGTAATGGTGTTTAAGCAACATTTGTTTTAACCCCTTTAATTGTACTTTTGAAAAGTAATCAGATCTTTAAAAAGGGGGTTTTAAAGATAACGATTAAGTGAAGTGTTTTGGGTTCGTTGTAAATAATGTTTTAGTAATATTTGTTTTTAAAACCCTTGAATAGTATTTTTTAAAGTGGTAAAATACAGTCAAATGATTTTGAGCAATACTTAGATCTTTAAAAATGGAATTTTAAAGATAATAACAAGTATGGAATCTTTGAAAAAGATAGAAAGTATAAGTTTTAAAGCATAAAAGAGCGAAGGGGTTTATAGTAATAATGTTTGAGTGATATTTGTTTTTAACCTCTTTGACTGTGTTTTGAGTAAGCAAAACTTGTTATGGATTTGTGAATATAGCTATACAGTTGAGATAAGTATATGAATACTTTAGAGAATATTAAAAACGTGTAGAAATGGATAGTGAAGTTTTAATTAAATAGTGAAGTTTAAGTAACAAGTAAAGTTTCGCTAATAAAGAAGTTTATTGAGTAAAAAGGAGTTTTATTAATAAAAGAGGTTTTTAATTAATAAAGGAAGATTAATTAAAAAGGGGATTAGAAGTCGTTTATATGACTTGATCATGTTTGTGTGTTTCGATCATGCTTTGTGTGTTACTTGCCTATGTAAAGTATACGAGACTTAGTTTCCTTATGAGATCATTCTGATTGTTGTTAAATTGACCAAATACAACTTTGGAAATATATAGAAGAAACACGGGAATTATATGGTACAATTATCTTTGGTGATGCTATACTGTACATATAAACTCGTTTTGCTCTTCTAGAACGAATGATAAGGAAATCCATCCACTTAAATGGTTTAGAGGTGATCTCTGCTCTTATGTATTGTCTGTTTATTTCCCACAAAATCGAAGTTGAGTTTACCGAAAATCTGTCGATTGGTCTTGGAGTGTTCAGTAAGCGTGGGAGTGTATTTACATAAGATGACTCAAAACCGTAACCACTTCAAAACCGTGTATGTGATATATACTTTATGAAGGTTCGTGATTGTTTAGATATGCTGAAATCTATGTGAATATTCCTGGTTGGTTCAAAATGATGGAATATATGTGGAGATGATGGAATATGCAAGTAGCACTTCAACTTAAAGATTTTGATCAACAATATAGGCATCCTAACTTCAAGGCGTCGGCTTAGCCTTCTCGGTCACCTCAACCTTCATACGAAAGTGTTCGATTAGAAAGACAAATAAATAATCAAGATGCTAAAATTGAATAATCACTACAACAAAAACAGTCGTCAGTAGTGGCCTAACACCACTACAAATGATAATTATAGCGGTTCAGTAAACGCTATATATTGACATGTTATAAAATACAAATGCTTATTTATAGCATAAAAAATCACTATAAAAAATCTTCTTTTATAGTGTTTTTTCCGCTATTGTAAGTATTTTATAGCGTTTTAATAAACCATGTACATCGACAAGTTTAATAAACAATTGCTTATTTATAGCACAAAAGGACCGCTATAAAAAATCATCTTTTGTAGCACTTTTTATCCGCTAATTGCAAGTATTTTATAGCAGTTTAATAAAGGTCGACATGTTATAATATATACTGAATTATTCATAACACAAAAAAACGCTATAATTTTTTTACTTTCGATAACGCTTTTCTTATAAGCTTTCTCTAACATTTTTTAAGTGCTATGGTGTATTTTTTGCATTTTTAAAATCTACTGCATCCCTATAAATCACGATAGTCAATAAATATCGAAATGCTATATTAAGAATATTTCTAAAACATATATCCATTTAGATAATGAAAAATCATAAAAAATATTAAACATAAAAATATAACACATTATTTTAAACAAAATCAAATATTCATACATATAAAATCCCACAGTTTTAACTACATAATATTCTATTCTATACGTACACAAAAAACAAGTAGCTATTTGTTTATATTAAAAAGAAGAAATATCTCAAATCGTTCATTCTCTTACTTGCAAATGAAACGAATATCTCCGTTAAAAATGGATATCAATATGAAATGAATAAAATTGAAAAATAAAGTATCTACATCAGAAAAAAATTTGCTAAATATTTCTTATCGAAAATATTAAGTGTCTAAATTTTTGAAATGTTTTGCCAGAGTTTCCTTTGCACGGCTAGCATCGGGAAAAATCCCAAGTATAAGAAATAGATATACTGGAACATGATCGGAATCACAATATATCAATCACAAACACCCGCATGGGTAAACTATCCAAACATTTACTTATATATATATATATTATAAAGTGTGTATGTCACATAGCATACACCCCTGTTAAGCATTAAAACGTACATTTTAGCAATATTAGTGAGTTCGGTGACATTTCAAAAGAAATATGAGCATGAAGAGAACCAAAAGCAAGTCAGGTGCCATCAAATAACTACAATTAACCCAAACAAGCATATGAGCACATATTTTATGGATTTATACAACTAAACCCACATAAGTAAGGCTACGACTTTTTTACTAACATTAACCAGGTTGCTAAGGAACTTAAGACATTATCATCTACCAAGATAAGACTTAAGACGTTATTATTTCTATTATTAACTTAGTTTGTTTATTGTTATTATTATCGTCATCGTTGTTGTTATTCGTATCATTATGATAAACTTAATTGATTTTTATAAACTTAGTTTATTATTGTTGTTGTTGTTGTTGTTATAAACTTAATTAATTTTTATGAACTTAGTTAATTATTATTATTACTATTATTATTATATATATAAATATAGTCATTTTTAATAAAACATAGTCATTTTTATAAAATTCGCTGATCTTCGTCTATAAACTTAGTTATTTTTTATGAAATTTAGAAATCTATAAAATGAATTAGATGTAAAGATGTTGAATACTTTATAATTTATTATAGTTATTGTTATCATTATAAACTTAGTTGATTTTCTTAAACTTAGTTAGTTTATTATTATTATAAACTTAGTTAATTTTAGAAACTTTTTTAATTCTTATTCAACTTAATTAATGAAGTTCATTTTTATAAACTTAGTTAATTTATTATTATTACTATTATTACTATTATTGTAAAAATTTAATTAAATTTTGTAAAACTTAGTTAAATTGATTAATACTTTATCATTGCTATTGTTGTTGTTGTTCTAAACTTAGTTAATTTTTATTAAACTTAGTTAATTTTAATAAACTTAGTTTGTTTATTGTTAGTATTACTACTATGACTGTTGTTGTCATTCTTGTTAGTATTATTATAAACTAAGTTAATTTATTATTATTATACATAAACTTAGTTTTTTTTATAAAACTTAATTAACTTAGTTAATTTATTATTGCAGACTTAGTTAATTTATTATCATTATTATTATTACAAACTTAGTTAATTTATTATTTTTGTTATTATTATAAGCTTAGTTAATTACTGTAAACTTAGTTATTTTTTATAAAATTTAGTTTTTTTTATAAAATTCGTTGATCTTCATCTATAAACTTAGTTATTTTTTATAAAATTTTGAAAATTATAAAATGAATTAGATGTAAAGATGTTGAAAACTTTATAATTTATTATTGTTGTTGTTATCACTATAAACTTAGTTAATTTATTATCATTATAAACTTAGTTAATTTTATAAACTTTTTTAATTCTTATTAAAAATAATTAATGAAGTTAATTTTTATAAATTTAGTTAATTTATTACTATTACTATTATTATATAAATTTAGTTAAATTTTGTAAAACTTAGTTAAATTAGTTAATACTTTATCATGTATCATTGTTGTTGTTGTTGTTGTTCTTGTTGTTCTAAACTTAGTTAATTTAAATAAACTTAGTTTGTTTTTGTTTATTGTTATTGTTATTATTATGACTATCGTTGCTGTTCTTGTTATTGTTATTATTATAAACTAGGTTAATTTATTATTATCATACATAAACTTAGTTATTTTTTATAAAACTTAGTTAATATTTTATAATTTATTACTCTATTATTATTATTGCTACTACAAACTTAGTTGATTTATTATTATTGTTATTATTATAAACTTAGTTAATTTTTATAAAACTTAATTTACCTTAGTTTGTAACAGCCTTTTCCCTCTATCCCACCTCAGTTTAGCTGCAACGCAAGTCTTCTCATTGGGTTTGAGTGCCTTTGAATCCTGCCGCAAATCATCTGTATTAGCTATAGTTGTTTTCCTAAAGCATGTGCATATATCATATATGCTCATCCTACCCACCATGAAGTCCAATTTCTCATAACTAAGGAGCATATATGATATTAGCAAAACATATTCTTCTTGCATTTTTAAGTCTTGCAAAATAATGCTGTAACTCAAAACCTTGTTACTTAATAAAATAGGAGATTTCTTTATCGAAGAACTTTCCCCTATCCATACTTCGGATTATCATAGTAGAGATTTTATTTGAATTATTTTGAAGTTTTTCAAGAAAATTGTTGGTGATAGGAAAAAGTAGTGTGTTTGATTCTAATAATCTTTGAAGAGACATGATGGTGCATGTGTTGGGATTGAACTATATGTAGCTAAGAAAGATTTACTTGGCAAATGCAATGTGAAGAAGATCGAATGGATCAGTTATCAATTAGAAGATGAATTAAGTAGAAGCGGGTTTTAAAGATTGTCTTGTTTGTTTCCAAAAGAAACTTCCAACATGACTTTATGAGATAGAAATTCGAAGATATCAATTTGAAAGATAATAGGACCATTTGTATTATTCTGTTACTCAATAAATAAAATATACTTTGGAATCATGAAGCAATATTGAAATACATGTCCATATAATCGTAAAATAAAAATATGACTACATTTATTTATTACTATCTCTGTTGTTACTATTGAGCCTGCACTACTTATTAACAACATTAATTAAGAGTATTTACAACTCATGTAACTTATATTGTAGATATTTATATGCATGTTTAACACGCTGATTTTTCACTATATAAAATTCATATACCGAAAGCCCGAAACTTATACCGGTAGCATTGTAATTATCAATTAAACCTAAGAGTCTAAACACAACTATATATATTTATTTCTTCAAATCAATAATCACCATATAAACGAAGCGAAATTTTAAAACTTAGTTAACTTGGTTAATGCTGTATTAATTTATATAAATGAAGTTAAATTTTATAAAATTAGTTAATTTATTATTGTTGTTGTTATTATATATATAGTTAATTTTTATAAAACTTAGTTTATTTATTGTTGTTGTTATTAATATTATTATTATAAACATAGTTAATTTCCGTACACATGATTTTAATTATTTTTATTAGTATTAACTTATTTAATTTTCATAAGCTTATTTTATATAAATTAATAAATGAAGTTAATTGTTATAATTTTAGTTAATTTATATTATTGTTATTGATGTTATTATTATTATATAAATTTAGTTAATTTTATAAAACTTTGTTAATTTGGTAAATATTTTATAATTTATTATTATTATTATTCAAAATTTAGTTAATTATTATCAAACTTAGTTAAATTTTAAAACTTAGTTAACCTGGTTAATACTTTATTAATTTAATATAAAAGAAGTTAAATTTTATAAAATTAGTTAATTTATTATTGTTGTTGTTATATATATAATTAATTTATAAAATTCAGCCAACTTGGTTAATATTTTAGATTTATTATTAATATTACTATTATTATATCAATTTAGTTAATTTTTATAAAACTTAATCAATTTGGTTAATATTTTATAGTTTATTATTATTATTATAAACTTAGTTTGTTTATTGCTATTATTACTATTATGACCGTCGTTGTTGTTATTAGTATTATTATAAACTTAATTAATTTTAATAAACTTAGATAATTTATTATTATTATTATATAAACTTAGTTATTTTTATAAGACTTTGAACATGGTTAATATTTTATAATTCATCGCTTAATTGTTATTATAAACTTAGTTAGTTTTTATAGAACGTAGTTCATTTATTCTTAATATTGCTATTATGATTGTTGTCGCTGTTATTAGTGTCATAAAATTTTATTTTCTCATCTTACAAGCTCTACGATATTTAAATTAGCTTATAGCTTGTTAACCAAGGTATTATTTTGGTACATTGCAAATATATGGAAAATAGCGCAAGTAAATAATCAATCGTAAACTAGAGAAAAATGTAGGTGTATTTTCCAGGTAATAAGTATATTTTTACTCAAGTCAATGATACATATTATTTAATATGTAATGAACTTATATGTATTACCTCCCAACTTCCACCAAATGCACACCTTTGAAACCGAGTCAATGGTCCAACAAGTGTAGGATAACATGAACGTGCAAAATTACCTACTCATTGGTATTTATCGTCACTAATGTTGTACCATGCGGTGTTACAGATTCTTACACATGCTCAAAAGCAATGTAATTTTCATTTTCACCAAGAAAACACACCTACAAACATAAGATGAACAAATAAATAAATAATCAGATATTCACAATCGCTTGGACTAATTTTTGTAATAAAAGAAATAAATAATATTTTAGATAATCAAAACCACGCCTATAATGCATAGTTTCTAGATGTAGAATTATGATCTAGAAATTATTATTATTGAAACACTAGCTTGTCATACCTTGACTTCGAATCAAATTCAAATGTGGGATAAATTCTCGCAAAAAGAGAGAGACCATGATTTAATAAAAATGTTGTAATCACCCAAAATTTTAATCATTTGAATTTGAGAATATTTAATTAATTTTAAATATTGAAATATTAGTTTTATAAGTCAAATAGTTTAAATTTCAAATATATGGATTTATTTGGGTATGTGAATAATGAATTTAAATATTGGAATTTATTTAAAAAGTTAAATCTTAGATTTAGTGTGAAAAAAATTGATTTCGAAACTTATTTAAATTCTATTAAATAAGAATGATAATAGTAAACTTTTAAATTTGAAATAAAAGTGATTTCATTGTTTTAATAATAACTCGGTTTAATTAACATGTGAAAATATCATTCCAGGGCACTGTCTCAGATTTCAACGAAACTAGTGCCATTGGATTCGTAATAATAAATTGTTGTACACTGTCGAGTTTCATGACGATCAGATATACTACGCGATGTGCAAGCTCGAAATGCATAGAAATTAATTACAGAAAAATCAGTATAATATAATTCGATTTTAAAAGCTAACTTCTACATATGATCGAATTAGGTCACGATAATAGTTTCATTGAGTTCGGAGTAGGGGTATATAGTATGGAATGTCAGTTGACACACCTCGACTGGAGTTCGAGATTTTGAGAAGCATATAGCGGGATATTTTGAATAAAATATGGTGCATCCTATTGCTTAGCCATACCCAGACACGTTTAGCACCTTACCCCATCAAATCGGTCATAACCTCCCACACCCTTCAGCATACCTCCCTCTTCTTTATAATCATGCTAAAGACATAGGAACCAACCCCCTTTCTTTTTAAATGCAAATTAAATTCAAATTAAACTTTATACTCCTCAATAAATTGAAAATCTAGGAGCTTTGGGTTCGTATGAGAGTGAGGTTCACGATTTTGTGTCTCAATTGGCGTGCATCAATGATGTGCAATGGTCGATTTTATAGACTGTGGGCTAGGCTTGGCATTTAAAGATGATGGATAAGGGGATGGGTGAGTTGGAGTGTACCATTGAACTCCTCTTGGCGATTGGCACCTACCAGCACCTACGACCAGAGCTCCAGCTGCTTGGAGGGTGATGCGACATGGAGGATCAGTGCATGCACGACATTAGGTCGCGATGACGTAGGGTTAGCCAGAGGAGAAATCAATGGCACAGTTGAGTTCGTGGAGGTGAGGGAAGTGGAATGGCGATGGTCGTTGACATTCTAGAGGGTGTAATTGAGATGCATCAATGGCAGCCGTATGTTTAGGGGCATGGACATAATTTGTTAGGGAGGTCGAGAAGAGGTGTAAGGGGGATGTGCACATCAAGTTTGGAAGAGGTAGTCGATGGTGTCATCGGATTTTCGATTCATGTTGTGGTGCTCCATGTCATAAGGGTAGATGCATGGTGATGGTGGTTTATTTGGTGCGTGTGCAAGCAACTAATTAAGGGACAGGGGAAGAGATATTAGGAGGTGATTAAGTTTTTAATGATTGTAACTAAGAGAATTTTATTATAATTTAATTAGTGAATCTTATTATATTGATAACTTATTCATATTAAGTCCAAATCGAACGTGGTCAGTAGTGTTAGGATCGTATTGATGTGAGCTACGTGATGGAATTAGATTGGTGACGATTGGCGATTGTTGAATTTACGTTGAATTCGAACGTCGTTTGAATTCAAACGGAACCAAAACACTTCGACAACAACTGGAATAATGGTGAGTTAAACTCACCTTTTTGGTTAACTAGTATGTTATATAGTTGATAAAATTTATTAATTGGATGTTTGGATGATTTACTGTTTTATCAATTGATTTGGGTTTATTCCCTCCCCTGGAGTGGATGACCTATTTATATACCCGCTTAGTAGCGGATGACCAATATTATATGATTATATATTGTCTGTGATGCAGGGAGACAGGTTGGAGGGATCCAATAAGATTCCCCACCACTGTTGATTTTTTTCATATATATGTGCTGATATATATATATAAGCTGTGATGTAGAGAGATAGGTTGCAGGGATCCAACGGGATTCCTCACCATTGTTGAAATGTTTTCTATAATATTCATGTTATATGAATTTTTGAAAATCAAATCTGATTGTTGTCACTATTGGTTATGGCATTGTTATATGTTCAAAACTTAATCCCAGTCGTGATGAAAAATCAATATCGATATTGGGTAAACGTTGGATAGCTATTGGCCTCAAAGTAGTATTTTAAAAATACTATAAATTGCCATTTGAGTTTGAGTTGGTTTTTGAGACGGAGAATGATTTAAAATCTGAATTTGGGTTTACGGAAATATTTTGTTTTAAAAAAATTAATTTATATTTTACTCCAACTTTATTATCTGTCTACCTAAGTCATTAGAAATGTTTAAAAGATTATTTATTTATATTTAGTAATGTTTTAAAGATTATTTATTTTTATTTAATATTGTTTTAAAGATATTTATCAATATTTTAATATTTTGAAAAAGTTAATTATTCAAATAATTAATATGGTTTGAAATTAATAATAATGATTATTAATAATATTTTGGAAATTAATTATTATTATTTATAGAAATGGTAAAGATTAATTATTATTTTATTAATGATGTTTTAAATTATTAATTTTTATTTTTAATATGTTTTTAAAGTTCATAATTATTATTTATTTATAATGTTTATTAATAATAATTATTATTATACAATAGCGTTTTTAAGTAAATGATTAGAATTTATTTATAAATGTTTTCGAGATTTATAAATAGAGTTTTATAAATAGATTTGGGTTTAATAAGAGAAGTTTTACAAAATGATTTGGAGACTTAAAGGGAGATTATTTACAAGATAAAAAGAGTTTTTTATAAATGATTTTAGATATTATAAAAGAATATTGGAAATGGGTTTATTGATTTATAAAAGAAGTTTTATAAATAGTTTTTATGGATTTATAAAGGGGTTATAAATGCTTTTAGAAATGGTTTCATATATTTATAAAATGGTCTATAAATGGCTTTTAGAAATTTATAAAAAATAGTCATTTATAAATGGTTTTAGAATTGCGTGAAAAGGAAATCTTCCTCCATTTTGTGAATATACTTATACCGTCAAGATAAGTATATTGATATTTTCCAAGTACTGAAAATATAAGGGTTTGTGAATGAATCTTTGTAAAAGTGTTTATACAAGTATTTACAAGATTATTTTAATTAATGAAAAGATTAATTAAAGAGGTTAGTGGTTGCTCATGTGCTTAACCAATGTGGTTTTCCCTTTGGAAATAAATCCCTGATTTGGATGTGTGTTTGTTGATAGTTGAATAACCGACTATCGGATATGGACCCAAAAACGTAACTTTGAAAATATCTAGGAGAAACACGTGAGTTATATGGCACAGCCATCTCCGATGATGTTGTATTGTGCGTACAATTCTCGTTTCGTTTTCCTAGGACAAACGATAAGGAAATCCGCCCACCAACGGTTAAGAGGTGATCTCCGCTCTTATCTTTAACTATTTATTTCCTAAAGAACCTGGGTTGTGTTTACCAGAAACTATCGAATGTTGTTTCGAAGAGACTGGTATCAGATATGTTATCTGAAAACCACTTCGATCAAACTCAAATGTTTCGAAGTGAAAACATCTTGAAGATGATGGAATTGATGACGGAGCTCTTTGAGGTGCAAGGGCTACTTGCTACTAATCCTGAGAATGATTCCGAAATGGATGTAGTAGAAGTAGTGCCTTCAGTTTGTCCATCTCCTAAACAACTTGTATGGATGAATGCTGGCGTTGCATTATTGCTTGGCGGTGTTAGTATTTCAAGTGGGAAGTGCTATATAAAAGGTAAAAATGCAGCCTCAAGCCTAATCAATGGGGGAGTGACTAAAACAAAGTAGATGTAGCAGGGCTAAGTGGGTCCCTCCCAATTAGGATATGATCATCCTTATCTAGAGTTGATATTATCTCTCATTTGTATGCTTCGGGGCCCATTAACAAAAGGGGTGATCATATTTGGTACTACTAGTCAAGTGGTAGGCTGGTTCTGTGTTGGCAGGGGATCCCGACGAGGTCCTCGATGTTATTTTATCTAGAGATGCACCATGACGGGTAATACTCCAGTAGCCCAATCATTGTATGGAATCTATTTTCCAATACGTGCCTTTACAGTTTTAGTTGTGTACCTATTATGCTGGAATTTAATTAATGTAACAATTCCGGTTATGATTAATAAATATTTTTATCTTGGACACTATTATAATACCAGAGAATTTCATATGAAATGGTTTGATTATTGTAAGGTAAACACCCTTCCGTGTTTATGTGCGGCGTGGTCTTACTAGATACTTTTGATTTCAAATGTTTTTATAACTTTAAAATCCAACTGGATGTGTTTTCTCAAGCTGGTTTTCTAGACTGACTTGAGTGTTATTTTATTGTAATGCTCGGGTTAGTTAGACCGAGCATATTATAGATTTAGTTAGGATGATTTGGAGCTTTAGGAGACAAGCTGGAGGCCTAGAGACGTATTCACGTACATGGTTATTTTTCCGTTACATTCATTGTTGTATTTATCAGCAATGTTGAGGACAGGTTGTTATAACTGTACAGGCTAATAATTTATTTAGTGTACTCTGATTGTTGTCTATATGTATATTACAGTTTTATTTTGTAATGATCATTATTGTATTATAGATTATTATTTCCGTTGTTAGATTCAATATTGTTTAATTACCTTTTCTCTTCTTTCTTCTTTCTTTTCCCTAATTATCCGCCTTTCCGTTCAATTTGAGTGAGTCATATGCGGTTGATTGTCCACTTAAACTATACAGAAAAACGAGTCATTAAAAATGCTCCCTAATGTGGGATGTTAAATTGCAACTGATCAGGAAACAATTAGCTTTGGGCTACAACTAAAAAATAATGCAGTAACCATAACTCATAAATAACATGCATCATTTCATTCGAATCAAAATTTCCTACGGTCAATTATATTGATATCCACTAGCCTGTTCCCATTGAACTTGTGCACATTTCTGATAGAAACTCTGTTAAACAAAAATAATATATCTATGATGAACTATAAACTGATATAAGCTGTCATTGAAGCAAAACAAGCAGTTAACTTGCACGAAAGCACATTGAGTAATAAACCCATAGGAATTAGAGTTTAGTAATCAAAGCATTCAACCTCACAAGTTTATCTTGTATTTGGAACAGAATAGCAGAAACGTAAGTAGAAAAAAACCAGACTTAGACTCAGACGCAAACATAGTCTCAAAATGTATGGAACCAACTAAACTAAAAAAAGAAAATGAATAACAGAAGTAAAAGAAAGAGGATGATTAATTGACCTCCCCCTTCTTACTACCCTTGGATTTGGCTTCATCCAAAGGAGACATGTCAGTGTCAGCCTTAACAGCAACATCGTCCTCATCAATGCTCAATCCCAATTTAAGCACATATGAATCCTGTTTCCAAAAGTGTTGGGATCATTAAGGCCGAACCCTGAAGTTAGCAAAGAAGTCTCAAACTAGAGCATGATGAGATCCTTCACATACTTTTCATTCTTGTCGGCTTCAGCTCTCTTCCTCAACTCCTCCATGATGTAACATCCCGTATCTAGAGGCCAAAAGCTAAGCGCTACAAATGCTGCAGTCATCCATAGTATTAACTTTTGGTGACAAAATACGGTAATGATAATGGTACCCATAATATCAGAAGCACTTGAATATGAACAAAATCACAGATTTCCAAAACAACATTTTACTAATTACATTTCAAAACAAATTCATATCCAAGTTACATAATCCCATATCATTTTCCAGGTAAAGATTAACTATAATCATTACAAAAATACGGCAAGAGCGACATATGACGATGCCTCCTTGGTTGATCAAAGAAATATAGTCATATCTGACTTAATACACAATGGAAATAAACAAAACAATCGGTAACTCCTAATTAGCTATCCATCAGCCACCTGCTCATCTCTGGAAGCTTTATTCGCAATGGACTAAAACCTAAATACCTTAACCCTCAGCCTACTCAAATCAATTTTGAGCACCCGAGAGTCTAAGGGGAAACAAAAACGTTGAGTCAAACATAAAGCCTAGTATGAATAATTCTGTTACATCTCGGTTTACTAATATTAAGCGAGACAACGCCGCTTAGATGAACGAGTTTCCCTCACTAATATCCTCTTTAAAACATATATTTTGCAAATCCTTTCCTGCAACCAAACTGGTTGATCAAACTAATTATATCAAAATAGCAATATCTGTTATGCTAATAAATGGACTATTTGTCCATATAACAGGTAATAAGTGGACTATCTGTCCGTAATATTATAGTAAAGTCCGTTATACTAACAAATGGACTATTTGTCTATATAACTAGGCTGACTGCCAGCAAATTGGACTAACTGTCCGGATCAAAATGGACTGTTTGTCCAAATTATTTTCTTAGGGTTAACTACCCTTCATCTTTTTCCTTGAAAACCTTTTCAAAATGATTTAACCTTTTAAATCATACTTATACAAGGAAAATATATTCTTAGCTTTACTCTAAGCTATTTTGCCATGTTATATATACTTTACTCAAAATAATGTTGATGAATTTTAATGAGGATTAGCTATCCTTCCAAAACAAGTTAAAAACCTTTTTAACTTGAAAAATACTTAGACTATATTGCCTATTTAATACATTCGAAACCTTTGTTTAAAACCTTTAAACAGTCCTTTCAAAAGAATTGAAGGTAACCCCTTTAAAACCATTGAAAGTGACTCTTTCGAAACCATTAAAAGCCTTTCGAAAACATTGGAAAAACATTTCCTTTCTTTTCTTCGAAAGCTTCAAAACATTAGACATCCTCCTCTAAAACCTTTAAATATTCCCTTTCGTAAACATAGAAAAAACCCTTCCTTTCAACCCTTTCGAAACCTTGGGGAACCACCCCTTTCGAAACCATTCATTAAAACCTTTCGAAACAGTCAAAACTCAATCCTTTCGAAAGCACTTTAGGTTCAATTTAAAACATGTGAAAACCTTTCGAAACCTCTGAAAATCGTCTCGGTCGAAACCATTTGGATTATGCCTTCAAGTAGAGCAAAAGGGTCAGTAACCCATTAAAGTCGAAAGCATCTGTTTCGAAACCATTTAAAACTGTCTCTTTCGAAACCAATTGGGTTTTACTTCAATCATTAGAAAAAGGGTCTTTAAATCGTTTAAGTCGAAAGCATCTATTTCGAAACCATTTCCTAAGTAAAGAAGTGATGGTGTCGAAACCATCCCTTCGAAAGCATTGGAGAAGTGGCCATATTTTAGAAAACAAGGTGCCCCTTTGAAACCATCTGGGTCGAAAGGTAAAAAGGCGACAACAAAATATTTGGACTTAGTCGAAAGCAGTTATTTAAAAAAAAAGGTGCAACCCAATCAAAACCATTTCCTTTAAATCCATTTGATCTAGTCGAAAGCTATTCAGTCGAAAGCAAGCAGACGCATTTTTAATTTAAAAGCAAAGTGATGCCTCAACCCCTTCGAAACCTCTGGTTTCGACTCCATACCTTCCGCCTACATCCAATTCACTATGTACCAGTTCCCTGATACCATGTGCATTGGTTTCGACAGTGTCGGAGGCGGAGCTAAGGAGGCGGAACCTGGTGCCGAAAGCATCGAAACAGTGAAAAACATATAGCAAATAGTTATTTTCACCTAACCTGCTTTACGTGTCAAATTTTGATTGGTTGCCTCTTTCTTTACCAATAAAAAGTACTGCAATTTTCAGAACTATCTTTTTGAATTATTTGCAAAAGGCCCCTTCTCCTTTTATAATTATATAAAACATTTAAGTCCCATACCTTAAATAATTTTATATACCCATTAAAACACTTAGGAAAATTCTAAAAAAATTCCAGAAAAACTCTTTTAATATGTTTTCCACCGTATAAAAATTTCAGACCCAAATCTTTTATTATTTAACCGTAAATAATTATTAACCTAAATTAACATTTTCTTTACTAGAAAATTCATATAAATTCCACAAATATTCAAAAAATTCTAAAAATTGAAAATTATCTCTAAAATATCATTTTTGATCTTCATAAAAATCCGCAAGGCATTTAGATGTCATTTTATAGGGTTTTCATCTTAAAACATATCATAAATTCAATATGAACAACCATAATTCATCAACAAGTATATATAATCATTCCATCATTTAAAAACATGGTAAATCAATGCAAAATAATTCATCAACAAGTATATATAATCATTCCATCATTCAAAAACATGGCAAATCAATGCAAACTATTTGGAATTCATCTTAAAACCGAAAATAATAAAAATTTGAGATGTAAACATTATTCACCTTAGCTTTAGAGATTAAAGAGATTGAGATGTGAATGGATTTGATTTGCTTTAGCTTCTTCTTAGCTTTTCTCTATCTTCTTCCTCTTTCTCTTGTTAATGGTGGTCGGCCTCTTGTTTTTAAATTTTTTGATAAAATGAAATGGACGTGTATGGGTACACAACCAAGGGTTTAGGGATATAAGAATGGTCTCTTTCCTATTTTACCCCTCCTCTATTTCAATTTAACTCTTATTTTAATTTATAAGTTAAATTGCACGGCTATCCTTTGATTAAATCAAATTTCAATCCCCTAATCAACACATTATTTTATTTATTTTAACTAATTAAATATCCTAAATAATGTTACCAAAAATATGGAGTGTTACACGTGATGACATTTTTAGGGTTGATTTTCATTTTCTTCTTGCTCGACATGTATCCAGCCATGCTCATCCAATTCCAAAAAATGATCTACTACCAATAAAAATGAAATATGTAATCTCCACGAATTTTTTTATTCAAGATAATAACTAGAGACCATTTAAACATCCGACTTAAAACTCCTAATTATGACGTTACTTTTTGTACCTTTGAACTTTTATATTCAGTACTTATATTCCTAAACTCAACCATTGCATTTTTACAGTCCAATTATTAATTAAAATCTTTTGGTATTCATGGATGTAAATCAAGGTTAAATATACCCATGATTAAATTGGCGAGATCTTCAACAAGAATATTAATTAGTTTTCATCCCAAAATTTTACCCAAAGACATACTCTGATACTGAATATTCCAAAACAAACAATATATATAAGAAAATAAACTAAATCAAGTATATTAGTTCATAAAACCTTAGATGCATCAGATCATAGATTCTTTAATGTATCAATGTCAGTCACATTAGCTATTAATAACATATACTTTATATGAGACACTAATGAGTAAGGACCATCGATTAACATGCACTTTAAAAATAACGTCCATGCATCAAAAAGTAGTCGTTGATCACTAAGATTGGTGTGACCTTATAGATGGTACGCGTGAAAATAAATTATTTTCAAATGGTATAATAACATTTTTTATGTAGGTGTGTTCATTGATGAGTATTCCAAGGAACGCATAAATTTGATGGTATAAGTCATCATGTTCTTGCACTATGGATTTATGGTAAAGAAATATGAAAAAATCCTCTATCATTCCAACTACAGTAATGTATTTAACCACATAGATCCAATTTTAAATTCATACTCATGAAACCCTGATAAAATAACAATGACATATAAACTCATATGTTTACTAAGTCAAAAGATTTAAAACAAAAATCTATTTTCGAATTTTCGAAAACAAAATTAAGTCAAATATGTTTACGGTCGAAGCATTTAAAAAAGATATTTTGAATAAGTTAAAACTTTTGAATTTGAATTTGAATTTAATTATGTATTTATATATAATCGAAAATAAAATTGATTACATATACATACATACATACATACACACACACACACACATATTTAATAACTCTCATATAGAAATAAGTTTGTTTTAAAGTTATTTTATATTACATATATATATATATATATGTGTGTGTGTGTGTGTGTATTTTAAATTATACTTATATGTATAAACTATTAATATAAATGTTTCATAAATATTTTAATGACCGAACTATAATTTTTTATTATTATTTTGTTTCATGTAAACATAGGATGTTATAATGAATTACACACACATTTATATATATAGCTATGATATTTGTACTGCGAATATGAATGTCATCAAATATCAAATATAAATTAAAATACATTATATTTAATTAGATTATCAATAAAATTTAGACAATAATAATTGTTATTATTTTAATCAATAAAATAAAATAAAATTATTATAAACCACTTTTATTAATCAAAGTACTAAATTTGATTAAGTATAAAAATATTTATTTACACAAACACTGAATAAAAATCTTATGCAAAATTAATAAAAGGAATTTTTTTTGAATTTCATTCTTTTGACCCCGCTGCCAATGCACTTGATTCGACAATAATTATTTATACTTCCAATAACTTTTGTTGTGCAATAGCATGCTGTAAGAGAAAATATATGTATACTACTAGCACTCCAATTAAACTAGTGTTCTTATTCGATAACACTAATATTTACTAAAAATGCTGCATTACAGATGTAGTGCAAGTGAAATAAGTGTAATGCAAATAATTGCATTATCGTTCCAACTTCATTTTCGATTGAATTTCACCAACATTGCAACCACAATCACAGCCTACGCATACCATAAATGATTGTGCATCAAAATCTACATCCAACAATCTTAGTCTTGGCTCTTTTTCCGCCTCTACCAAAAACTCTAATTTCGGCATCGTTCGTTAAAACTCTAACTTTTATCACCATGGTAATTTTTAGGAAACTATCACGGCAGTCAATCCTCTCGGCAGACACACCTATCAATTCAAAATTGGCATGTTTGATTATCATTTGTTAATGTCAACAAGTGTCGATTTCAGGGATCGAATTCGTGACTTTTAGTCTCGTAGCCAGTGTTGTCAACCAACTGAGCCAACTCTGCTAACTATAATTAATTAATTACAACTAATAATTAACTATTATTAATAAGTATTTGGTAACTACTAATTAATATATTATTGTTCATAAACTAGTAATTTAATGGTACATTTAATTTTTTTTATCAATCTAGTTTAATCTCAGTATTATTTTATGTATATTCATTGTCTAACATGACATTCTTTTATTTACATAACTTTTCTAAAAATAAATAATAAATTGTTCTAGTGTTTGCCAATATATAGAGGGGGCTCACGAAGGTGACGACTACCCCGATTAAGAGTAGGGGTGCGGGAGCAATGCTCTCGTGCATGATGTTCCTCATTGTCGGTGAGGTCGTTGGGATCTAGATGATAATGCCACTTAACGAGATGTAGAGCAACGTCTCGTCGTTAAAACGATATAGATCTGTTGGTGCAATCCATCATTTTTACATGCTACAAATTTTTTTTTTTTAAATACATAGATAAACAAGCTTTGCTTATAAACTCCGAATAAGTATGCGTTGAACATTCAATACATACCCTGGTAAATCACATGAATACGTAGTGGACAAGAATCAAACCTTTCAAGTGAGGGCTACATGTTTAACCAATTGCGTTACCTCACATGGAAGCAACAATTCCTACACAAATGCTCACTGCCAGATTTAAATATAAATAAAAACATAACGAGACCTACTATGTAAACAAGTGTGTTTTTTATTTGTACTACAATAAACTGTTCATTAATTAATTATTATAATAATTTATAAATTTTCATTATTATATCAGAACTTCGAATATATTTTTTTAGTAAAAATTTATTTATTTATTTGTCTTGACTGACCATCATTTTTTTCAATGTTCGAGTGGCAAGTTTATTCGAAGAATGGGGATAAATCTGATTGGGGTATCCGGATCTTGCCGGTTGCTCTGCCGTCTGCGTACTGTCGTTTAAATTAATCCACTCTATCAATCTTCTAATGTAGTCTGCCTACGTGTCCTCTTCAGATTAGCTGACACCAGTACATATTCTCTAATTATATTATTATTCATTAATTCATATATCTTAAGCTCAACCATCAGTCATATTCTAGATCTGCTCAAAATCCAATTGGGTTCCGAGGTACGATTTCTTCTTCAATAATTCGTATAACGCCTTTGCTTTTAATATTTATGTATGGTTTTGGGTTGATTTTATTGCGTACAGATGCATTTCTTTATGTGCCGTTTTAGGTTTTTAGGCTATATTATCGTGGTGATTTGATTCTAAAAATACAACCTCGCTAGTACCTATACACGTGATTAGTATTTTTCCTGAAAGAACAACTAGAAAAGGTCTGTCAATTCTTTAAAAGTGCCATACTATTCTGTGCAGCTTGATAATAAGGAATAGTTATACGAGGAGAGAAAAATACTTCAACTAATGGTTGATAGTTACAAGTTGTGGATGAATACGTGGTATAATGAATTGATTAGAAATAGGGTAGTTTTGTTAGGAGTAAAAGAAAGGAGATGATTGAACATTTGAGAATTTATCTTTTATTATAACAAGAGAAGCAAATGAGATTGATAGAAAAGCGATTTTCACGAAGAAAAGATGACATTAACAGTCATGTTGTGGCTCTTTTTAACATGTTAATTGGTGTCCAAGGGCCTAAAACTTCTCGATCCACGGTCAAGAAGCCTTCCACTATGCTAGTGGTCATGGACAATCACATTGTCGCTTTCTTTGATCTGTGTTTTGGAGTGTTCTGCATCATCTACAAACAAATCGACAACGGACCCTTGTGGTAAATATAATATATGTGTATATATGTATATGTATTGATACCAGGCCTGGTTTTAGGGCTAGGTTGGCCATGAGGCCGCCTGGGGCAACCCCTCGGACGGGGGCAGCAGGGGGAGGAAAAATGTTAACAGTGGTAAAGTTATAAATTAACTTTGTATTTTATCATTCAAATAAATGTCACTTGGTTAGGTGGCAGTGTGCAAGCTTGTTTAAGATGCGGTCCTTACTTTGATTCTGTGGCTTATCAAAATTTTCTCTCTCCTTATTTTACCCTTGAACTTTCAGTTTCCTGGGGCAACCCAGGCAATCAAGCCGGCCCTGATTGATATGTGTATATATTTATATGTATTAGAATGTGTATATATGTACATGCATGCAAATATGTACTTAGGAGAGGGATCCGCTGATAAGGCACCATACCCGCTAACCTCTAGTACAATCAATATGCAGGAGACTACAACAAATATTGCTCAAAACCGTGCCGGGAGAATCATCAAAATGCCAATTCGTTTTCATGAATAAAGAGCAGCTGCATAAGATTATTAGCCACGTTAGTTCTAGAGTAGGCATAGTACTAGGGTACAAGAATTAGTTATAACAAAGAATGACAACTGGCTATGTACAACTGTAATCATGCCTTTATAGGCTATTATAGGCTATGTGAAATGAAATATTGGCAGGTTGGTTATATATTTTCTTTTTGTGTGGTACTTTTCTGTTAATCTCCTTCTTCATGCCTCATTTTCTCATCTGAATATGTTCTTCCCTTTCTTTCCTCTTCTACCAATCATTCTGCCAAAAAAACTTCTCAACGTTTGGTGCTTTCACCTTGTTGAACTATGATCCGCAACGACGAGGCTCTGGAAGAACTCCGCGACGCCACCATCCATCATCAACAATCCATCGATTCCATACAATCCTCCACTACTAACCATTCCGCCATCCTCCAAACTCAACAAGCACAAATCACCGATATCCAAACCACACTCCAGTCTCAAGCCACTCCATACAACAAATTAGCCAAACACTTGTTGAAATAGCCATTAAACTCAACCACAATAACACGCCATCCTCACCACAAACAACCTTTATTCACTCATCCATACACAACCAAGCAAACCGCCAATCTCCCCTTTTACCAACCCCGTCAACCTTTTCCATTCGACCATCAAAATGCAAACTCATAACATTTGATGAATCCAACCCATTCGATTAGCTATTTCAAGCCGAGCGATTCTTCAAATATCATTCCACTTTCGATGAATAAAGAATTGATTTAGCTAGTTTCTATATGCAAGGTTAAGTTCTCATATGGTTTCAATGGATGCATAAAAATCGCCAACTATCCTCTTGGCCTTCCTTAGTCAAAGCAATCGAACAACGTTTTGGGTTCTCCTCGTTTATCAATGCACAAACAACCTTTTTCAAACTTCGACAAACAAGCACCGTAGAGGAGTACCAATCCACTTTCGAAATAATTTGTAACCGCATCATAAACCAACCCCTGACGCTATCCTCAATTGTTTCTTCTCCAGCCTCAAGCCCATCATAAAAAATGACCTACTATTGCTCTGACCAACAACCATTTCAGATGCAATAGACTTGGCTAAACTTATTTAAACTAAGCAAATCGACACTAAGAATTACTTAGAGCGAACATCTTACAATCGAAATAACCCACCCCTGTATCACTGCCACCAATACCTAACCCACAACAAACTCAAACAAACCTGAACGCCCCAACTACCCCATAAAACGACTCATACTAGCAGAGATGGATGCAAAAAGAGCAAAGGGTCAATGTTTCAATTGTGAAGAAAAGTATCCCCCGACCACAAATGCAAAACACAACGTATTTTACGGTTCTTACCAGGATCAAAAGCAGAACCGCCAGATCCACCGTTTTCAACCATAGACGAGCTACAAGAATCACATACAAATACCGACCTAGGGATATCATATCATGCTTTAATCGACTCAACTCACCCGCGTTCAATCAGATTAGCTACTGTCATCAACAATAAGCCAATTTCAATCTTGGTGGATTCGGGTAGCACTCATAACTACATCCACCCGAAGGCGGCTCGATTTTTAGGGCTCAAAATTGAAGACTGTCGCAATTTCTATGTGACCGTGGGCAATGACGAAAGGCTTTGCTGAGTTTGTCGAGACGTTCTTCTTCAAGTCGATGGTCACGAATTCAGTACGGATTTCTTTCTCCTACTCATCTACGAGGCTAAAGCAGTTTTTGACATTCAATTGCTTCAGAGCCTTGGGCCGATTGAAATGGACCACAAAAATCTCACTATGAAATTATTTCATGACGACATAACATTATCTTGATGGGCTTGGGCAGTAGTTTAAGCAGATCCGCTATTTCCTTTAATCAACTTCGTAGGCTGAAGTCCACTGATTATATTTCCTTTTATCTCCACTTGGATTTTTTTCCCCCAACATGCCCAATACCCTACATCTGGCCCAATTTCATTCACCTAGACATACAACGGCTCTTAGCCCACTACACTACCCTTTTCAACAAACCAAACTCCTTACCACCTCATCGAAACCATGACCACCACATAAACCTACACACAAAATCTCAACCAGTTAATGTCAAGCCTTACCGCTATCCCCACTTTCAAAAGAACGAAATTGAAACTCAAATTCATAATATGCTCCAATCACAAATTATTCCGCCAGCTACTGCCTCATTTTCTCTTTCGTATTACTTGTTAAAAAAGATGGACCATTACGTTTTTGCATCGATTACCGAGCCCTCAACGCCATTAACATCAAAGACCGTTTTCCAATTTCGACGATGGACGAATTATTAGATGAGTTGTTTAGATCTCTCTATTTCTCCAAACATGACTTCCGTAGTGGTTATTTTCAAATTCGTGTGAATCCATCCAACATCCATGAAATAGCAATCCGAACACAGGACGACCACTAAGGATTTTTAATCATGCCATTTGGCTTTACAAATGCTCCATTCGTATTTCAAGCGACTATGAATAATATTTTTCGTCCATATCTTCGGAAATTCATCCTAGTGTTCTTGGACGATATACTTATTTACAAATCATGGAGCTCTCACTTGCAACACCTTCAAATAACTCTTGATATTTTGATACAACAATTTTATGCAAACTTATCAAAATGCGTACTTGGGCTCAAGGAATTGAATTATTTAGGCCATATATTATCGGGCCTAGGGGTGAAAGTAAACCCATCCAAAGTTGTAGCTATTCTACAATGGCCACCATCGACCTCTATCACAGCAATTCACGGGTTCTTAGGCCTAGCAGGCTACTATCGAAAATTTATTCATCATTATGTAGCTATCACAAGCCTTATAACTGATTTATTAAAAAAGGGAGAGATATTTCATTGGTCCGCTACAGCCCAATAAGGCTTCTTAGATTTGAAGCAAGCAATTACTTCAACCCCAATTCTATCTCTTTCTGTTTTCTTCTCCACCTTTGACATTCATACTGACGCATCCGGCTTCGCCATAAGAGCCGTCCTGTCCCAACACCATCACCCCTTAGCATTTTTCAGCCAAACATTACCATCCAGACTCAAAACTGTATCTACTTATGCTCACGAAATGTTTGCCATCACTAGTGCAATTAAAAAATGGCATCACTATCTCCTCGGCCGCCACTTCACCATTACCACCGACCATCCAAGCCTTCGTCAACTAGTTACACAAGCCATTCAGACACCGGAGTAGCAAAAGTGGTTCTCAAAGTTGCTTGGTTTTGATTTCACCATTAATTTCAAGTCTGGATATGAGAATTGCTTAGCAGACGGATTATCACAATGGACATCAGAAGCAATGATGCAAGCACTCTCCGGTCCAATCTTAAACTTCACCGACGACATGTGTATAGCCTTGTGCAACGACCAGACATCTCAACGTCTTATACAGCAGCAACAATCGAACTCTATGACATCATTGAAATACCCCTTGCAGGATGATTTTATTTTCTATAGCAATAGACTTCTTGTTCCAGACTATAATGATTTATGAACCAATAACTTGCATCTTCTTCATTGCTCAAAGTCCAGAGGTCATTCTGGAGTGAAGGCTGCATTGACTAGGATTGCAGGTGATTTTTATTGGTCCAAACTATTCCATTCTGTTCAAAAGTTTGTCCAAAACTGTACAATTTGTTTACAATCAAAACCAAACATAACAGCCCCCAAGGACCTACTCCAACCACTACCAATCCCTAATCAAGCATGGGATGATATCTCAATGGATTTTATTACACATCTCCCATAATCTCGAGGGAAAACTTATGTGTGGGTTATTGTAGACCGTTTGTCGAAATATGCTCATTTTTGTGCATTGCCTACTTCATTTTTGGCATAACAACAAGCTTCTTTTTATATCCAAAAATATGTTAGGCAACACGGTTTTCCCCGTTCTATTGTCTCCGACAGAGATCGGGTATTCATGAGCCATTTTTGACATGAGTTGTTTCGCTTACATGGCAACTAGTGCTTACCAATCCCCAATCCGATGGACGAACGAACGTCGTAAAAGTGCTGCTTAGAAACATACCTCTGTGCCATCATCGGTGATCTACAAATAAAATGAGTTAAGTGTTTACCTTGGGCCGGTTACCGTTACAATACTTGTAAACATTCTTCTATTGGCATGTCACCATTTCAAGCTGTATGTGGGAGAGCACCACCAACTATTGCTGACTACATTATTGGAAAGGCTAGAATTCATGAATTAGATGATTGGGCCATAGCATTTGATCATTTACTTCATATACTTAAGAAAAATATATAGAAAGCTCAAGCCGGCGAACACAGGCAAGACAAATAATTTGCTATTGGTTCTTGGATATTTGTGAAGTTATAACCGTATCGTCAACACTCGCTTCGCAATAATCAACACTAGTTCTCTAAAAAGTATTTTTGGTCTTTCCAAAACGAATTGGTGCCATGGCCTATAAGTTGCTTCTACCACAAGATGCTCGTATTCGCCCGGTCTTTCTTTCATTGCTCAAACCATGCCCCAACTCGCAAATGACTACCCCAGTCCATCTTCCATCAGAAATCTTGTCATACACTCGCCTTGAGGACAAGAATGATTTTCTAGAGGGGGTAATGATAAAGTACCAGACCAGCTAACCTCTAGTACAACCAATATGCAGGAGACTACAACAAATATTGCTCAAAACCGTGCAAGGAGAATCACCAAAATGCCAATTCGTTTTCATGAATAAAGAGCAACCGCACAAGATTATTGGCCATTTTATTTCTAGGGTAGGCATAATACTAGAGTACAAGAATTAGTTATAACAAAGTTTAAAAATTTTGTTTTTTTTTCTTTTTATTTGTTACCGCACATGCATGGGCAGAAATGCCAGCCAATAGGAGAATGACAACTGGTTATGTACAACTGTAATCATGCCTATATAGGCTACGTGAAATGAAATATTGGCAGGCTGGTTATATATTTTCTTTCTGTGTGATGCTTTATGTTAATCTCCTTCATGCCTTATTTTCTCATCTGAATCTGTGCTTCATTTTTCTCTTCTCCAAATCCTTATGCCAAAAATACTTCTCAACTCCTTTTGGTTTCTTTGCATCTCGATCTGTATCCAGCTTTTTCTTAAAATATACGATTGTTGGAATTCAATAATATTTTGCAGTTGTGATCACGTAGCATCAACATCATATCTACAGAAAATTGCCTTATTCCGATATTTCCAGCCCACTAAACATTAGTATTTTCAAATCAACCACTTTAATAAATACTTTTTTTTGATAATAAGAGTGGTACAAGTAGAGCACTCATTACTTTAATAAATATTTTTACTATATAATATATTGCATTACTAATTTCGATGTTCTAAATGAATCGAAGTAAAGCGATTTCTTACAAAGATGATGATGATACGAAGGTCACGTTTGCAAATTTTTTATTGAATTCCGATAATTGTAGGTATAGAAAAATGAGTTGGACACAAATCATGATGCAAAAATGTTGAGATACAGATCCCACCTCATGTATGTGTGCTTGCATGCGTGTTTCATGTTTTATTAAGAGATCATCTTTGTAAGATGTATTGAGTATAGATCTTATACTAGTGTATCAAACTGGATGGCTTACCTATATAGATGGAGAAACACATTATGTATCATTTGCTACCATTGTACCAATACCATGATTTATTCTTTTATTGTGTTTGTATATCGCTGCTCAAATAGGATCATACTGTTTTGATACTTCGGATACCTAATGATTCTTGGTATGCCGGCATACACTTGTCATACTTATAATCTATGTTGTAGAACTCTTCCTATTCGTTCGCCTGGGCGATAGGCAAGACCTACCGACTAGCAATCGCTTAGGCGCACCTAAGAAAGTTTTACAATCTCCTAAACGATGCAAACGGATATCTAGGAACTGGTTAGATGTTAGTTGAGGCTTGATACCTTGTATAAGTATCTGTGTGCTAATTTTAGATGCTTTTGTCTGCTTGGCTGTTCTCAAGTCCATCCAAATCTCCATAAACTAAACCAAATACTAAATTTTATTTAGAATATGCGAGTTATAAAAAACGTCTAGCTTTGATTAATCTCTGCCTAAACAATTAATCCGTAGTCCATACCGCGTAGTGATTTTTACAACCTTGTTTATAATTGACTTTTCAGATGAATTGATTTGTTAAATATTACTCGAATATCCTGAGTATATATTGTTCTTCATCAACCAATTATTGGAAATAATATTTATTTACTCAAGTTTTTAACCACTTATTTTTCTGCTGGATCCAATAAAATTTTCCATTGAGAAAGTAAATGAAAACCTGAAGATAACCATCAATTACCAACACACATTTCCTACCCACATGAGCACAAACAAAGCATGATTAACCTAATAAGATTGTCAAGGCCAAAAAATCATGGTTAACCCGATAAGACCGTCAGCGCATTTTGTACTATTGAAATCCTATGACTTATTATCCAAAATCCTATAACTTATTATCCAAATTTTACGAATATTCCCTACTACAGATAAAAAGAGCCATCCACATATTTAAACATGCCGTACTAGTAATGAAATTGAGCCATCAATGGGTTTTATTAGATTCTTCTCCTAGTTTGTAAGTTTCATCCGTATGATATATTCAGTTGTCAACATATTTTTCTTGGAAGGATTTTCATGTTATGACTAATCATTTACATGTTAGGAGTTTCCACACTAATAAGGTCTTAGTGATAGTTTATATTGGCATGCATATGCTGAAAAATTAGGAAACTATCAGCTGTGTTACTCAACTTCGTAAGCACCTACTATTAAGTCAAGCTTAGGTGAGAATTTTTGACTTGAAACATCTAGATTTCTTATTCGTGAACATGACAAAATTTTGTACTACCACCCTATATTTTACGTGTGTAAATGTGAAAATTTCCAAATTCAAACTGAACTGCAATCTCGCACAAAATTATATTTATGTGAACATAAAAATATATGTTAATTTTGTGATTATGGTAGACAATAAATATAGTGTTGTGGATTGTAGACTTTATATGATGATTGGAAAAGTTCTAAACGCTGGCTGATATAAAAAATAGAGTTGTCAGTCATGGAAAAATAGTATGTGTAGTAGACAACAACATTGAAGACTTCTGAACAACTTTTTGCTGAAATGCACTATGTACACAGCCAAAGCTGCTTTGTTGATCAAAATCAATTGTCCTTTTGTAAATTTATTTCTGCAACATTAACTAGGGAGAATCACTTCTATTGTTTTTCCCCAAGTTATTGTAGAAATGATCATTATATATTTTCATTTATGAATGAACATGTTTTTGCTTTAGAAGAAGATGTTGCCTCCACCAATTTTTTGTGGCAATGTTGAATTTGATGCTCGCCAGTCAGAACTCGAGAGGCTTTTTGCAAAATATGGGAAAGTAGAGAGGATTGATATGAAATCTGGTAAGTTTTGTAAATCATTTACCGCTAATAATACTTTTCCTGCACTTAAATTACTTGTTAATGTAAGTGTCTATTAGCTTGCTTGATTTATATGAAACGGCTAGTGTATGTGCGCGCGCGCACACAGATGATTATACACGCATGAATGATTGCCCCACGACTCCCTATACACATTTGTAATGTTACAATGCATTCTTGAGGCATGAAAGTCCTCTTTAGCCATTCTTCATTCAGAGTTTCAAACTGGTTTCGTCATTTGGGAGAATTTCATATTCTGGATTTCTTTTACATGAGGATCACTGTGTACTTCTGACGATTATATGTTTGGTTGCTCATTGGCAAATTGGATACTATACTATGGTACTAGCTAACATTTTGTGCCTTTTCTTCTGTATAGTTTTGAATCTACAAGGATTATTTAAACAGTACCTTACATGTCCATGTAAAAACCCATGCACACATATGGTGTTTATAGATTATGGGAGACTACAATTTGTCTACGAAGCAACATGCAAGGCATTCATCATCTTTGCACCCTTCATTTTATGCAGCACAATGCCACTTCACGACTAGAGATGCTTTCTTTATGATATCTGATCTGATATCTCGAGTGTTTGTACAGAATATGAAATAGGGATGGATGTCAACTAAATATGTTGAGGGAACTCTAACATTGGTTTATTTTGTACGTAGTAAGTTATTGAATGGTAGGTCCATGCTCAATAATTTTTTTGGCGCAGGATTTTATTCGAATATCTAAGCCCTTTCTAGTTGACTGGATGTGCATTTCATATACTGCCTTTGTCGGTGTTGATCCGAATCCAGTCCGAATCATCATACACATTGCCACTGCATTCACATGGAACTGTTTCCCTCGCCACCACTGCCTTTCATTTCTCATTTCATAACCAAATTGTTTTTCATGCTGAACTTGCAATTCTATTGGAGAATAGATTATTGTTTCCTGACATCATTTTATTCGACACACTGAGGTCTGTTCCTTTTTCATTTTGTGCTCCGTTTATAGTGATTTCACCAAAACTGTGCTTGTGAAATGATCTGTAGGCGCGTTTGCTGTGTTCCATCAGAGTCCATCATTATACGTATAACTACCGCTAACATGAATTTTTCTATGCTTATTAGGATTTGCCTTCATCTACATGGAAGATGAACGTGATGCTGAGTACGCTATTCGGAGGCTTGATCGTAGAGAATTTGGTAGGCATGGAAGGCGGCTTCGTGTTGAGTGGTCAAAGGTAACTTTCACTAAATGATATGTGATGCAAATGGCTTAGTTGCATTAAAAGGTAGTTAACCGTACCTAATCATCGACCTCAACTGACTTGATTAACATTTGTAACCTCCAGATAGAGTATCATCGTATACACAGGCTGTATACCTGCTTTACGTACCATTCTCTTGAGGATGGATGCTCTTTTCACTTGCGTAGTACAGTGAGACATTTTAGTTAGCTAAAACATGCATTTTCTCTTCATTGTCCTGTCTCATCTATATAAGACAAACCAACTTTGTTGCTGCATCTATTCTGTTCTCTCTTCTGATAGCTCCCTTTGCTTCTATGTTATATGAACATCCTTCAAGTGTCGAACCCATTAAGCTAAGTGCAAACAAACAGATTAAACTTATTATAGTTCCAACACCCCACTTGACTCTAAATCTATTTAAATCAACTCGCTCTTCAAATCATCTGCCCTTTGCATACTCCAAGGCATTCAGATTTCAGCATATGTGCAATTTCTGTTAGAATTTTGACAGAGAAGAAGAGAGAGAGGTTAAACGGTAAAACTCAAAAGAACTACATTGTTATTGCTACTTCGACTGTAACAACTAGATGCCTTTATAGGCTACAAAATAAGATTGATTGGATAAAAAGCTAAGGACTAAACATGCCTGAATGTAGGATCACATACACCACTTCTAACATGAAAATAGCACACATGCTTTGACTTATTAAAACAACCTATTATACTTCTAACACCCTCCCTTAAACTAGATGTGCTAACATCCAGTTTACAAAGCAATGAACTGAGGTTCTCAATTTCTTCGTCTTGCATAGACGAACTCGATCACAACTTTCACTTCTACCTGGTTGGACATGCTCAACTGTTTCGTGTTGATTGGTACTTTAACCATCAACAACTACTTTTGGTTTCCTTTAGAGATTCACTGACCACTCCACTTGGGTCGTCCCTTGTATATGTCATCCCCCAACAAGCAAGAGCTGCGGCCCTTCTTCCTTTGCTTGTTGGATGACACGAAACCAAACATGCTTCACTCACATGTTTTACCTACTGCATTTGTAGACTTCCACTTCAAACAGTTCTCTTGAGCACTCCACAAATGTCCAACCACATGACGTTCAACACATCGTCATATCTTCTTCTATTTCTTTGCATGAGGACATCATTCTCCTTTCAACACTGCAATCATTTTACAGTTTCATACTCACTGACCAAATTCATACTCAAAAATTTGTCAACTCATACCATCATCTCAAGCTCCAAGCTTCCATCAAACACACTTTTGCCAACTCCTTCCCAAAAATTGCACAGCACCACCTGCACACTCCTACCAAACAACATATCACAAAACCATATTACCATCCCTCTTCTTACATACAGTCTACTCGATCATTTACTGACTGCTGCCATTTCCACAAACAAGCTACCTTACAACCACTGCTCCGTCACAACTTCACTACGTCCAACACCAAGTATTACTGCTGCCACAACAGTAAGCCTTCCTCCAGTCCACAAAAAACACAACCACAGTAAGTACATCACCATTCCTCCTTCAAACAATTCTTCTAGCAGCTTCGACCACCAACAATAGCGAGCATCATCAGCCTTCCCACTTCACTGCAGTGCAACCTGACTTCCCTGACCACAACCATCTACATACAAATCCATCACACATACCATATCCATTAAAATACTAAATGCTTCACCTCCTTGACAGCGACTCATCAAATACCCAACCTGAAACCTTCCCTGTTTCGCAACTATCTGACCACCAACATACTCCTCTTCCACCATCAGACCCTGAACCACAGCTACAACATCCAAACCGCCAACAACAACAATCAAAGCAACTACCTCCAGTCGCCACGACCAGCAATACATCCCTACAAACTTCGCCTACCTTCAGCTAACCCTCACCGCGACACAGAAACCGCCAGTCACCTCAAACCTAATCGCAATCCTCCAATCGCCCGACCTGCTATTCGCCTCCACTAGAACTTCGACCTGATTTAGATCGAACAGCATCCATCGCCCCTGCCGACCTAATTCTTTTTTTTTTACTCTCGCTCACTTGTTTCCTCAGCCCTCTGGTACTCTCTCTCTCTCTACCTTCTCTCTAACCTCGCTCTGATACCATGTTAGAATTTTGACAGAGAAGAAGAGAGAGAGGTTAAACGGTAAAACTCAAAAGAACTACATTGTTATTGCTACTTCGACTGAAACAACTAGATGCCTTTATAGGCTACAAAATAAGATTGCTTGGATAAAAAGCTAAGGACTAAACATGCCTGAATGTAGGATCACATACACCACTTCTAACATGAAAATAGCACACATGCTTTGACTTATTAAAACAACCTGTTATACTTCTAACAATTTCAACATTAAGCTAAGTACGGACACTGGTTTGATTTACACTTGCCTCATTTTAACACACAACTTGGCATGAAGTTGAATCCAATTCAGTCAGCATACTCTCCAACTCATCCATTCCAAAGATTATTTGTATCTCAAATTTTCATTTGTTCCTTTGCAGCAAGAGCAAAGTGGTAAAAGGTCTGCCAGTGAAAGAAGATCAACTGCCAACTCAAGGCCATCAAAAACATTATTTGTCATAAACTTTGACCCCATTAATACAAGGACGAGGGACTTGGAGAGACATTTTGAACAGTATGGAAAAGTATCGAATGTTAGGATCAAGAAAAATTTTGCATTCATCCAATTTGAGTCCCAAGATGATGCCACCAAAGCATTGGAAGCTACAAACATGAGGTGGTTCTGCTTTATTTTTTTTTACACCACTATATCTTTCTTTTATTTACTGCCACAACATTTTGTCTCAAATTAATCGTTACGTTTTACACTCTTAAATTATTTGATTTCCTATTTTTATGTTTTTCTATTTAAATGTTTGAAGACCACTTTATTTGTTGTTGTGGTTTCAAGTTTGTTCTCCATCATAATAGTTTGCTGTGCAACCTTTTATTTGCTACTAAATCTTGGTTATACTATAACCGTGCACTTTTCAACTTTGAGGTGATTAGGTTTCTGCTTACTCGAGTTTGACACTTCAGTCTCTTCCAAATGTAAACTACTTGCAATTAAAATATTTACTTCGTCTGTGCAGTAAGTTGATGGACCGAGTTATATCAGTGGAGTATGCAGTTAGAGACGATGATGCAAATAAAAATGGTCACTATCTGGAATCGGATAGGCGGGAAAGGTCTCCAGAATTGGCTAGAGGAAGAGGTAGGTCTCCAGAACCTGATAGAAAAAGAAGAGGTAGATCCCCAGAACCTGATAGAAAAAGAAGAGATAGGTCCCCAGAACCTGATAGAAAAAGAGATGATAGGTCCCCAAAATCTGATAAAAGAAGAAGAGATAGGTCCCCTGAACCTGATAGGAGAGGTAGGGATAAGTCCCCGGAACCTGATAGGAGAGGTAGGGATAAGTCCCCACAACCTGATAAGAAAGGAAGGGATATATCTCCAGAAAGGCCAGAACCTGATATGAGTGGAAGAGATAAGTCCCTAGAACCCGATAGACGAGAAAATGATTTGTCCCCAGAACCTGATAAGAGAGAAAGAGAGAGGTCCCCAGAACTTGATAGGAGAGGAAGAGATAGGCACCCAGAAACCGAAAGGAGGGGAAGGGACAGGTCCCCAGATCCTGATAAGAGAAGAAGAGATAGGCACCCGGAAACTGAAAGGAGAGGAAGAGAGAGGACCCCTGAACCTGATAGGAAAGGAAGAGATCGATTACCAGAAAAAAGTTGTGATCATAGGCAGTCCTCAAGTCCTTATAGAAGAGGAGAAGAGAAGGCTAGTCCTGAGCATGTCCATCTGAGGAGCCCAGACGGCAAGCACCAAGAAAAGGGCAGTCGCAGTCCCAACAACTATAGGAATTCTGAGAGTCCTGAAAACAAGATATGCTATAGTCGCAGGTGTATATATATTATCTCTGTTGTTCAAAACCCGACTGTTGTTATTTATAGCCATCTAATTTTTTGTGTTCATTGCAGCCCGTCATTCCCAGAGAAAGAAGAAAGAGATTAGGTTAGATGTTTGATCGTGCCAAGTTGGCATGTTGTGCACTTTGGTGTAGGTAATGTTTGTTTCATTATGTACTGTTATTGTGATTTTCTTTTTATCAGACCTATGAATCAACTTTTATACCAGTAAGTAAAACCAGTTGCATTTAAGGTGATTTTCTATTTCTGTGTATTATTGCATTTCTGTATATATATATATATATATATATATATATATATATATATATATATATATGATATTGTAAGGAGATTTTGTTTCTGCTGATTGCTATTTTAGTACTACATATTTGATATTAGCTCTATTTTTTTGCAGAAGTTATCTACACATGTACCTAGAACAATAGTAACTAGATATTTTTATCCTTTCAAAAATAAAACAGCAACAATGCCGTACTTCTCTGGGAACAATTTTTATTTGATTTCTTAGTCTATATAAGTGAGAATGTTGAAAATTGTCAATATTCATAGTCATGATGTGCCACATCATCACAATATTTTAGAGCAGGTTGCTCTGATGGTCCTGAGAGACGTTAAATAAGTTTTCAGTAATGTTCTGTACCTTGTTTGTTTAAGGCAATATTTCTGGCTTACATTCTACATTCATCATCTTTTTGGTATTTATGGCCATTCTGGATTAGTAACATAACTTATGCATGCTTCCTTAGCTTGTGATCCCCGAATCCTAACTAGATTATCAACAATGGATAATATTACACATTCATGATAAACTTGCGTACTAGTTATATACTTATCACATATTCAAGACTAAGCGATAAAAATCTCTACATACGTCCACACTCCTTAAGTTCAAACTCCCTGTCTTACCAACTAGCTTGTAGCACTTTCCTCTTTGTGGTGGCTTTATACTACCAGTAATGCATGATATCATCTGCTTAATGTAGGCTATAGGTTGCATTAGTGGCAGTGTCTGTGGCTTTCGGTCCAAAGAGCAATTCAAAAATCCGAACTCTTGCGCGTGTTGTTTCAGATTTGATTTTACAAAATGAACGCTTCATTATATGAAATAATATTATGATAATATAAAATTGATTGACTTGAAGAAAACTGTAAACGAGGATATAAGTTCGAACACTTCTTTAACAGTTTATTTAGAAACAAAAAAGGCTGCCATCATTATTTGAACTCACAATCTTTATAACAAATTTTAAAGTACAACAGAAGTGGATGAAAATGTTTCTAATATTTTTGTATTTTTGTATATTATTTGAGACAAAACTTGAAAAAATTTGGACTCTGGCAAATAAAATTGGGTCATATACCTCTTTAGCTATCTCCACTCATCTATAGTATTTGATTGATTGATATAGGTCTGTCCATGGGTTGGATTCGGTCTGGGATTCATAAAACCCGGACTTGAGTGCATTTACTAAAATCAAAATCCAAACTCGGCCTGAGCCCATTGGGTATTTCAAACCCATTACCCAAGCCTGACCTGTCGGATTTTTAAAGCCTGTTGGCTAAAAATCGTATACTCAAACTGGAATATTGAAACCATTATCATAATATTAGCTTGCAACCTTTTTAAGCTGCTATATAAACAAATGTTACAAACAAATTGGGTAATGATGAATAGGCCTGTCAATGAATCGGATTCAGTTCGGGTATCATAAAACCCGGACCCAAGTCCATTTACTAAAACTAAATCTCAAAGCCCGTCCAGACCTGCTGGGAATTTCAAACCCAACACCCAAGCTTGACCTGTTGGACCTTTTAAGTCTGTTGGGAAAAAACCGTAAACTCAAACTGAAATATTGAAACCATAATTATCATCTTAGCTTGCAACTTTTTGTTAAGCTGCCACATAAACAAAGGTTAAAAACAAATTAGATAGTGATGAAATCAAATTCTCAAATAAAAGTACACAAAGTATTGCATTTAGACAAACAACTGATGCATAAATAACATATACATTCATTTTTTTTACAACAGACAGATACTAATCAGGTCAGTCCTAAACCGGGTCGGGCAGCGATGCAACAGTACCCGCCCTAATAATAATCCGGTCGTCTTGGGTTCGGGATTGGGTAGTTGCGGCTAAATCTGTACCCATAATAGGGCGGATTTGTGCCAAAACATGTACCATTGACTGGCCTAGCAATGAAATCGAGTTCACAAATAAAAGTACAAAATGTTCTGCATTTAGACAAAGCAATGGTGCATAAATAATTTGTACTCGTATTTTTTTTACAACGGACATATATTAATCAAATCTGTCCTAATCTGGGTCGGGTAGTGATGCAACCATACCCGTTCAAATACTACTCTGGTCGGTCTTGGGTTCAGGCTTGGGTAATTGCTACCCATCATAATAGGGCGGGCTCGGGCCAAAACCCGTACCACTTGACATCACATCCACACGCCATATTAATATATTCAGGTTATAGCTCGTTTTCGAGGCGGTCTATCTGTGTTTGGATCCAAAGCAAAGTTCAAAAATCAATTGTAGAATTAATCTTAAATTTTCTGTGAAAAATAAATATTATGATAAAATAAAAAAGATTGATTTGAAGAAAATTTTAAATGAGAATATGAATCAGAATAATTTTTTGATAATTTATTTAAAAACAAAAGGAATGAGGCTATAATGATTTGAGCTGATTACAGATTTTGAAGACTGCAAATGGCACAAAAATATTATTGGTAATTTTCTATATTTGCGGATTATTTGAAACAAAACTGAAATTTTTTTAGGCCTTAAGAATAAACAAATAAAATTGGGTCTATGTGTTGGCAAAGACCGCATAAGCCTTGAGTCGGTCCTGATGGTCCATTCTGTGATTCAAACTTTGACGCTAGTGGAGGTGCCTAATAGGTAGAACTCATTATGTTGGACTCAACCCAAAATTTAATTCGTAAAAGAAGTTTGCTAATATGTTTTATGCTTATCACACATTTCATACTAGACAACGTACCACTTTACCCGATCACCCATCATGAAGTTACTTGCACGAGTGCTGGTGATGGTCGTTAAATCAAAAGCAGGACCAGTATGATGAGAATGTTCATATTTAGGTAGGACACTGTGTGTTCCAAATTCCTTACATGTATTTCTCATCAGCATGACCTAGAAATCAGTCATTTGGTTCCTCCTGGATGCTTGGATCCTTGCAGTAAAAATCTTACAACTACATCCTTTTGGTTTTACCAAATAATCTCATCCAGTTTCCTTGAAAATGTCAGACGAGAGTTCGCTCTAGGTTGAAGTTATTTAGTGAACTTTATACCCATATGGAGGAGCTAAGTTCATGCAACACACTACAGTTGTACAATATGCCTTATTTTTCAACTTAACCATCTACATGCTACACATATCAATTTAAGATGTAGACAATTATTATATCGCAGAAGGACTCTATGATAAAGGAACGAATTTGGTGCATTACTAGTGATATTGGAGCTTGTTTTTATTTGAAAATGGGTTGACTAGCTAGTAGCCACCTCACTAGAAAAAGCCATATGTGCACTGAGATAGGTTTGAAGTAGGATAACAACTCTTCTGTCCACTGAAATGAGATATCACTAAAAAACTTATGCCTCTTGCTAGAGAACAAATGTCTGTGTTCAACACATATTCCTTTTCTTCAAACATGATCCAGTAAACCTTCAGTCAAATAACACTGATGGTTTTGATAAAATGTCCACCTTTTTGTTTGGACCATTTGGCAGAGGCTGTTGTGTATCATGTTTATGCTGTGTGAACATAATTACATATCGCAAGTAATTGCATTGGGGACAAAAATAGTGGAGTCATTCTTTTTGATTGCGACTATGATTGCATGTAAGTGGCTTACATGTCACTGGTTGCAATTGGATAGATCTCACAAGGGAGTCACATTATAAGTCTATAATATCTTAGTTCAGATGTTTCCTTCATAATTAATTTTTCCTCTGATTAAGCAACATTTTCTACCTACTCTATGACATCACCTACAAAGATAGACATGTTAACAATGGACTTTTAGATCTTTATATTTTTCTCCATTGACTTTGCACACGGCTCTTTGTTTACCTTTGGGCCAGTATACTATAATCGAAGCAGGTTCATGCTTTATGAGCTGCCAAATGCACCAAGAGCTATTCAGACGATTGATAAAAGGTACACACATAGTTAGCAACAAGTCATAATTTAAAGTTATCTTATTTTGGAATATGACATAGTTGACTTCTTGTTTATATTAAAATGTGTTTGTAGGTCCCCTCTGGTAGTGAAGCAGGCGTGCCGGCCTTTTATATGCTGTCTGTAAGGTATGTGTTGGCTATTAGAAAACATGCTTTCTAATAATATACATATTTATTTCAATATAATAGTTGAGTGCTTTTTCAAATACCTGTTTCCTTATTTGAGTCATGAGTTGATAATAGTTTAGTTGGCTATAGTCTCTTTGGTTTGCTTTTAGCACGATCATTTTTTTTACTCAGTAAGTAGGGGGTTTTTTATCGTATTTTTGCTTGTAAAATTTGTTTGCTTCTTGCTGATATATGCATGATACCTACGATGGAAAAAAGAGGCTTGTGCAACATAAACACACATAACTGTATGGTGACTATGGTATATCATATCATAACTGGATGGAAGTTATAATTAGGACTATTATGGCATCGGTAAATATATCAGTAAATATATCAGTACCATACCATTACCAAACAGTTGATAATCAATAATGAGTTTTATCTGTATACCGGTATTATTGGTATGGCAACGGTAACTTTATCAATGTTAACGATAAATTCAATAGCAATGAAATGTCAAAACCAGAATTCCAACATGTTAATATAAAATTAATTCAAATAATGGACACCTGTTGAAGTTTATCGAACATTATGTAGATATTTGTGGTCAAATATATGATAATGCTTTCCTTTTAGTTTCCTTTTCAACTTTGGTTTTGTTAATGAGCCAAACTATTCTTTCGTGTAACCGTAAATAACTTGTGATGAATCAAGTAACTTCTTAACGTCAACTAATGTGTTTATATATATATATATACATATATATATATATACAAATGTATATATTGGATTTAGTATCAATGATAATTACCTTAATTTTTATCATTATCAAAGAAATAATACTACACACTATTGATGTTTTTATCTATTGGTAGATTTACCATTATCAACCATTGATATACCAATCTATCGGTTTACTGGTGATCGTTTTACCAATGGTAATGGTAAAGTAACAATATCCACTTTTAGTTTACCAGCACAACCTGTACGATAACGATTTTTCCATATCGGTAACCGTTACCATAACAGCTTTAGTTATCAATTTTTCATATCATTTCATTGCAAGCTTGTGCATATATAGTCATGGTTACACATAAGTCGAAAATTATAACTAATCCACTTATGAATTGACAACTCACTCCACTAAAGATAAATTTATATATTAGTTGATTATTTAGTACTTAATTGCTTCTATTTATCTTTAAAATTTGTATAGATTAATCTGAAAGTTTGCGTAGAATCCTTTTTATTTCCATTGGACCTTTATTATTACTCTACATCAATGTATAAAATAAAATGAAATCCCAAACTATTTAAGGTTGACCTACATGATAAAGTAGGGATATATATTAAACAATTACATTTATATTAACACTGAATTCTAACATTTTTTATTTCTAATTATATTAAGTAATCACACTAAATCAACATGCTAAGTTGATTAACGGATCAACAATGTAAGCAAGTTAACATCCTTGTCTTTTCTGCACTCTTATCTTTTCTTTCCGTAGAAATATAATAATATCAATATGAAATGTCAAAAGCAAGTTGACTAATATACAAATAGGGCTGTTAATGGATACCCGAAAAATCCGAATTCCGTCCGCATCCGCATTCGAAAAGCGAATAAATATTCGATATCCGAAAAAAGAATGCGAATGCGGATATGAAGACATCCGCATTCAATGTCAAAATTATAGTTCAAATTATGTGCATTTTGGTGTAGTGAAAGATATTCATTTATTATTTTATTAAGTTGGTAGTTTATATTATATGCATTTAATTCTTATTAAGTGCTAAAAACTATTTATTATCATCATATTTGTTAATTTTTAACACTTCTATAATTAATGAGATAGAAAAATATTTATGTTAAACTAATTTTTTTTTATATAATTCTTGATTTATTGGTCGTTAGCGGATAGAATAATTATCTGTTATTCGTCCATATCCGCGGATGCGGATATCCGATATTCAAAAATGATTTTGGATGCGGATGCAGATGCAGATATGACACTATTCGCATCCTAAAGCATCCTTTGACATGCCTATATACAAAGAAAATGTTCATATATGCCACAAAGGCACATATTAAAATTATTACCGTCTCATTTAAAATCTACAGAAACGTTAACATGTTTCATAATTGTGCTATATAATTATTGTTCTTGTTCATGACTACTTTTAATTACTTCACAATCATACAACCGATCCTCGGATTTTGAAACATCTTCTTAGCATTTGCCCTTAGGTATTTGAAATATGTATTTGTGTATTTGTGTATTTTACAATATACTATCTATTGCTAACATGTGCCCTTAGCACAGATGTTAACTGTACTGTAGAAAAAAATGTTGTTCTTTGATTTTAAATTTGCTAGTATTTTTCAACAACGAATAGTAAAATAAATAATGGTTAGAAAGCATCATCTTCTTTATATATAAAGGAAATAGTGAAGCTTTTCTCATTTATCTTTCAAAATATGTCAAATATCCATCCAACTATATGGTAACAGCTAAGTTTTTTGCTTATTAGGTTTACTAACATGTTATATAGACACCATATTTTTTTTATATATAAAATGACAAATTTATTTGGATAGAAAAGTTGAACTTCATTCTATCATAATGTCATAAATTTACGTTTGTCTAATATCCGTGTATCAATTAGTGAATAATTTTACATTTGCACTTTTGAATAATGTACAATGCAAATCACAGCTTTTTCAGGGTAAATATTTGCAGTTAAATAGTGTACAAAAAGTAACTTTATTGATTTTAAATCGATCAAATATCAAATCAAGGTATGAATATTTGGTGAGAAATTTAGTTTAATTGATGTGAAACAAGACAAAATTGGAGAGAATTTTTGTTACCCTTACAAAGTGCTTGTATTATCATCTAATCATCAATGCTCAATTTATTTAGTGGAAACAAAACTCCAACCAAACGTTTCAGTGAAGAATTTCAATTTTTTTTTAATAGTTGGATTAACGTTGGTGCAAAGATGACTATATCAAAATAAAGATTAGAATTCCATTAGCTCGTTGTGAACAAGTTTTATGTATTACCGTTGATCTCAAGAATGATCGTATATATGCACCATTTACAAAAACATTTTAACCACAACAAGTTTTATGCATTACCGATGATCTTAAGAATGATGGTATCCACGATTTGAAAAAAACAGCAGAAAACGTTAATATGAGAAATGATATACATAGCTTATGTAGTTATTTTTTCTTCTATTGGGCAGAAATCATAGAAATACCATATATTATTCAGAATAAAATATATGATTTTGACCAATTTGATTATGTGTACATAATCTGTGAATAGTGTAAGGTTAACTTTTCTGGGAGGTTGTTCATTTACTGCAAATACAGGTATTTATTACATATTATTTACCATTATTCTTTATAAAAGAACAAATTCATGTTTGTTAATTATGAGTAAGCTTGAATGTTTAACCCATATTCCAAGTAAATCATAACGTTCAAATCACGAAATGAATAGCGACAATCTGAGTTAGATATATTATTTTACATTATTTACTTTTGCAGATGTTTCGATATTTGGATAGGAAAAAATCCAAGTGAATTTCTGGTATTTTTGTATGTGAACATAACTAACTTTACAATATATGTTAATTATTGTTACTGAGCAACAATGCTAACAAAACATGATAATATGAAAAACACGATTGAAGATAAATTGTGATAAATTATTAGACACGATGACTTCATTCACTTTCTCCCTTTCCTCTCTCTAGCACTTCAAATTTTCCGTGTTCTAAATCCCTAGATGCTCAAGAAGTGTACTCTAATCCTTTTTACCCATGTGACAACTCATCTAACTTTTATATTAGGTTCGTCAACCTGTATGTTTCTGATACAAGAAAAGTGTGTTTATTTTAATATTTAGGGAAGAAAGAATCTTCATTTCTTTATGATATTATTGATTTCATGGTTTGGTCCTAGGTTGTTTCTTTTTAGCAACTCTTGGCCGCAACGAAACAATATTTATCCCTTAACGAATACGATTTTAAGAACCTTTGTAATATATTATTATTATTTATCATCAATCCACATAGTTTATAGAATAATCAGATGCATGGTACTACCTAAATGTACTTTATTTTTATATTGGAGCGCATTATTGATGTTCAAGTCATAACAGTTTATATCCTAAGTTGTCGGTCATACAATACTATGTTTCACCCAATTTAACCCATATTCGACCTGACTGTAAAATACCATATATTTAATAGAGATTAATTATAACATTTTTTACTATATTTACTATTTAAATAAATTACTTTTGTAAGTAAAGTCAATCTGGAGTAGGGCTAGGATGAGATGGTTCTGTTACGTGTAACATTTTATTTAAATGATGATTAATTGGATTTGATTGGTTATTGTGCTTTAGCCATCACTAATCATTTTTTACTTTTCATTTAACTGTATTCTTCATCTTCTAACCCTTCACTAAGCATCATCTCTTTTAAAATATATAGAAATTTGTCGTAGACCATTGGCTCAAGTGGTAGGTTATATGACACACTAGATTGAGGTTCTAGATGTTATGAGTTCGAACAATCGAAACATCAAAATGAACGTTATGCTTAAGTGGTAAGTTATAAAGCAAAGGAGAGTACGTTTAGGCTAATAAACGACATCTTTATGCATTGAAATCATCAAATCAAGGAGTGGAGTAAATAAACTTTGATTAAATTTCAAGTGCAATTTAGAATTCTTGATTTCAGGTTGATTTTCCGTTAGATTGATGGTAGAAGGTGAGTTATCCCTCCCATATTAATTCTGTTCTTATTTTGATTTATTATTATTTGTATTAATTAATATGTAAATTAGATAATAGTATTTTGGCCTACTTTGACAATGACTTATTTTGATGTGGTCTGCTTTGGATGTATTTGGTTGCATGTCTCGATGTATTTGGATGGATGGTGGGAATGTTTGTGTGAATGTAGGATGCTGTATTGGTCGGAAACAAGTGATTTCGATCAGAATTTAATGTTGGATAGTTGAGTTGACGTCCACATAGCTTATTGTAATGTTTGGGAAAGATGTAACTAACATCAATCAGGAGGCGGTCAAAGGAAGCATGGAGTGGTCCCATGGGTCGTTAGTCATGTGTGATCAACATCGACCATTCCAAGTGCCTTGCTCGAGCGGTCACTTTGAGCCGCCTCTAAATGTAAGTTCGATTGGTTATGTGTGGTCAATATCAATTAGTCCTTGAGCGGTCACTTCAAGCCACTTTCAAATGTAGTTTTGACTGATCCTTAACTTGCTTGATCGACCTACTTTGGGCGATCGGCTTCGATCACTTAAGTAGGTTAACCCATCCCACTTGAGGAATTTTGATAAGTGCACCTTTAAGCGTGTGCTAGTGATCAACAAAGTGTGTTTTTAAATATCATTTAAGAGCGCTTCGAGCATATTATAGCATCATGCATAATGAGCAATCATGTAGTTGTGCAGTTAAAGTGTTTAGCGGTTTTGAAGTGGTGAAGGTGCAAAGATTTACAGCAGGGATCAAACAGTGATACATTGGAAAATAGCGAAGATATAAATATATTCGTTTGAGATAAAATCAGATCTACAAAGTTGATTTGTTCTTATTCTCATATCATTTGTGTATAAAAAAGAAACATTGTTTATAACAAAAGCGAAGAATATCACAATCCAATGCAATTTGGATTTGGTGAATATAATAGAATTCTAATTCAAGTTGAGCGCTTAGGACTTGAAGTTAGACGTACCATAAATTTGTTGATTCGGTTCATAAGAGAATCGATCAAATTTACCATTTATATTAAATTTATTAAAAAAGTGCTAAAAACTCCTAATTTATTTAGCGGACTTAGCAGAAAATAGTGGGGGTTTAAGTGGATCTACTATTTAATAATGTTAAATTAAAAAAGCATAGCGACCTAAGTGCGCTTAAGCGCTTAAATTGGGTATTAACGAGGCTTTAGCGGGGCATTAACTGTATAGTTATGTATAATTGAAAAGATATGCATATGTTACTAGATAGTTAAGGTCTTATGAAAAAAGGTATGCAACTAATGATTTTAAGTTGGTGGCAACCATTTTAGCATTAAAGATGTGAAGACACTACTTATTGAAAAAAATGTACGGGTTATTTACAACCATAAATCGTTGGAGTATATTCTTTTGAAAGAAATATAATTTGAGACATCCACATTGGTTAGAGATTTGACCCCACATGGCTTTGTAAAACATTGGAATGGGAAATGTAGTAGTCGTTGCTCTTTGTCGATCACTTGCTACACTGACTTTTATATTTTCGAAATGGCGTAGCTTAAAATATATAGTTGGCTACGACGTCTGACCAAAAGGGTAAACTTCAAGATATCAACAAGTATGGAAGTTTTGATAGAGTTAGGGGTATGTCATAAGGGCAATTCTGTAATTTATTATTAATTAATTAACTATGTAATCAATTTTCGTTCATAATAGTAGTGTTCTTTTATGTCATATATCTATACTATATTATTATTAGTGAGTTGAATTTCAAGCTCACACAGACCCCCTTGAAATTTGGCAAATGAACAGTCGCATTTTTAATTTCTTTATATTTCAAACTTTAAAATGTGATAACTTTTTCTACATTGATTGGATTTAAGAATCGTTTTCACTATTAAATCTCAAATTTAATTTTCTTTCCATGATATCCATTGTTGATAGCTAAAAATAAATTTTTTAAAATCATAATTTTATATAGCAACTTTAATTGCACAATTATTTTGCGTCACCGTTGTGTACCGCGTTTCTGTAACAGCATTATTATGATGATCATAAACATTACATAGTAGTTTTACCTAGATTATTATAATGTATTTATTATCTTTTAACATATTTGAAAGGAATATTTTTTTTGAATTATACAATTATGGTTGCCTTTGAATATTGTAACTATATTATGTAATAAAGTAATAATCTTGATTGTGTTTGATAGTATTCAAACTTAGTGTAGTTATAATTTAACCCCATCAAAAAATGGTGTAATAATTTATAGGCTTTTTTGAATTAATTTAACTACGTTAGCATTTTTTTTATTGCATTTACTATTGATGATTTTGACTATATTTGATAACTTTATTCAATTTTAAAACAGTTATAAATTAATGAAATTAAGAAAATGCAATTATAATTTACCAGCAAGTTTTGGGTAAATTTAACTATATTTGAAGATTTTTAACCACATTTATGTGATGAAGTAATAAATTTGGCTACATTTCAGGAATTTATTCAATCTTAATACAATTAAAATTTAACTACATTAATAAAATGCAGTTATAATTTAATGACAATTTTGAATTATGCATGGTAAAAATTGAATATTTCAGCTATATTTATGTGATGCAGTAATAATTTTGGTTGTACACGATGATTTATTCGAGCTTACTGTAGTTAAAATTTAAATGCATTAAGAAAAAGCGGTTATTATTTTGCAGTATTTTTGGAATTAAGCAATTATTGTTTTTGAATTTTAACTGCATTTGTGTGATGCAATACTAATTTAGCCGTAGTAATAATTTTGTTTGATGTTAACAATAGTTATTTAACCGCATTATGAAAATATAATTGGAAAATGAATTTTGATTTTTGATAGCTTGAGATGATTAAATAATGACTTTACATAATTAATGCTTGATTCAACCGTGCAGCTCAACGTTTAATACATTGCTTCCAGGTTTGATGACATAATTTGGCTAAGTTTACTCAATTTCGTTTACAATTACGATGATCAATAATACAATAAGCATATAAGTTGTTGTATTCGGGCTTAAGGTAGATGCACAGTTTAAGTGCTGGGTCAAAACATGTGTTGTAGTGAGAATAATGTTGATAACCACCTAAAAGAGTTTATTTTTTATTTTTTGCAGTAAATTCTAAAATCACTTGCACCACCACCGTCGGAAAACTTCTAGAAAACAATTGATGAATGTATCTTTGTATAAATGATTATGTAGTCATAGTTTGATTATTAGATATAGTTAATAGGTCAGACGAGCAGTGAGAGAATTTAGTAATAATACTACATCAATAACACTTTTGCCTTTTTTGGCTGCAGGTATAAATACCTTCAATGGTTAAAATAATTGACTGATGTAATGCATCTATTAAGGCCAAGAAAACATCACCTATTTGCGCTCAAGCCAATATCATACACGCGTTGCTAGCAGTTATTTCTGAGGCTAAAAAATGAATGGACTTCTCACAATTGTTCTCTTCTGTATGTTTTGGATATTTTCAAATATTGGTTACTGCGACCAGCTGTATGCCGTGTTTTGTACCCTGCATCGACATAGATCAGATTCGGTGAACAATAGTAATTTATATTGGAACCCATGTTATTTTCTTATTGCATCATCATTTCTATTTCAATTGAATCTTCTGTTTTACTACTTTTCCTCTGTACTACATCTGTTGCTTTTTTCTTTTTTCTTTTGCTCCCTTTTTTCAGCTGTTGACAAATACTTTTCCTGACTGTTTATAAATTTCATCCTATTACTATATTTCTCCCCATTGCAAAAAACTTTTGTTACTCTTATTTAATTGAATCGAACTGCACTGTGTCTTTGTGTCTGCAGTTCACAGTGAATACTTCAACTATATCTATGCACATTGAAGCAGTTGTGTAATTGCAAAAGCAACAACATTGGCGTTATATGCCAGAGTGAATATATCTATGCATTAGCGGATAAATTTTTAACACATTATCCTCTAAATAGTTCGTGAACTTTAACATATTCACTGTAATTGTTTTGTTCGATTTTAATTGTGATTATCATAACCAAATATATCTATGTATTCTTTATCCTACCAAATTGTTATTCATGATGTAACACCATCGTTCAACAATGTTTTTTCATTACCACCGTATTAAATTTCTTATACATTTGGATATGACCTATGCAACAACAATATTTTTTCAACATCCGTGTGCGAAGCATGGGTTCGCACTAGTTTGTTATAATGTATTATAAATAATTAACTATTTATTTAAAATATATTTAACAGAAAATCTATAAATGGTGTGTTAGTGATAATAATTACAAATAGTTGTAATCATAAGTATTGTATTATATTATAATATAATAAACATACTATTTTAAATAAATATTCATGGTCAAGGTGCATCGAGACTTAATATCGATGCATCCGTTGATACTAGAATACGTGCCGCTCTCTAAATATTGGGCAGTATATTACTCATAACTGCTGGAGTCATCAAGGAGTTGCGTATTGATAATTATTATGAAATGACTCATTCGATGGTTTTCTGTTGGTTAATATAAATAAGGTCAAACAAAAAATATCGAAGTTATTAGGACCTCATAGTTCGATATTTTGATAGTGACAACCACACACGAAATATTGCTATGTATTCTAACTTTAGAGGAAAATATATTGATCAATGAAGAGATACAATGACGAAGCCAAGACGACAATGACAAACAAAGTTATATTAGTCATAGTGTTTTCTGTCTAGAAGTTTGTAATTGTTAAAATCTCTTCAAAGTGTTATACACACACGAATCAACAAATCATCAAAGTTGAATTTCTTTTTTTAAAAACAGGATTACACAGTTTCAGTCGACTAAAACTCTTCAACCAGTGGATTAAATAACATCAGTCGACTGGTCAAAATTATTTAATTGACTGATATCATGTGCATTATGTTTTTTTATAAATACAAGATAATCAGTCGATTAAAACTGCACAAACAGTCGACTAATGACCCAACCAGTCGACTGGTTGCATAGTTTCAGTCTACTAAATAAGGGCGAAAATAAACTGTTTTTTTTCTGTTTGAAAATTCATGTTCTCGACTTTAACCAGTCGATTGATTGTACCAGTCGACTGGTTAGACGAGGCTGTTATATTTTAATTTTCTAAAGACTTATTTAATGAAGAGCCTCTTCCTTCCATGAAGAGTTACAATTGTGTCTAGTGGCCGCTCATGAACACATGCGCTTTTCAAACATTATAAATAGTACTTTGATTCAAGATTCTAATAATCAATTTCTCTACTTTACTCTCAAATTCTCTTTGAATTCTATTCTTGCATTCAAAGGCTTACATTGCAATTTCCGATCACTTGAACATTCAAGTTACATCATTTAAGTGATCATCTACTTCCATTCTTCCACAAATACATAATATACCACTTACAGAAAAGATTATAGGAATGTTGTACTATATCGATTCATCCGTGTTATTTAGAGTACAAGAAGTCAACTGTTTACTACTTTTATAGTTGAAGTCATATTGGAGATCTTCAGGCACGAAGTCCTGTTCAATAGCTCAGACGGTTTTTTGTAAGATACCTATTTCTCTGAGTTAAGTGAGGGTTACTGTTTAAATCCAAAAGGAGTCTGGGACTGGACATAAGATGAGAAGTCCGAACCAGTATAGAAATCTCTAGTGCATTTTACTTTAAAGCAATTTTATTTCTGGTGCTATTATTTACAAGTCTTAATTTAGTAGAACAATTCATATTACTCAATCCATAACGACTTCTATTTGATATCAGAACAAGACGTTCATACAACCGTAACAAATTTTATAAAATATTATTCAAGTAATATGGAAAATACCACCGCTACTTTTGCTGAAGGACAATCTACCGTACGACCACTACTATTTAACGAGTTAAACTATACTTATTGGTCAGCTAGAATGAGAATATATATGCAGGCTAATGGGTATGACACTTGGAATATTACACAATAAGAATACACTGTTTCTACGATTTATCATGCATAGTGACGAAACACTCAAAAAGTAGATGCTACTAGTAACGCTAAATTTCTCTCTAGATAAAAACGAATTTAATAGAGTTAGTGTGTGTACATCTGGTTATGAAATTTGACATACTTTGAAAGTAACCCACGAAAGAACAAACAGAGTTAAACAAAAAAAATATTTCAATGTTAAAAAATCAGTTTCAAAATTTTAGAATGAAGTAAAATGAAAATATTGATAATATGTATTCACGATTTCAAGACATTCAACACTCTCAATAGATCTAGGGGAGAAATTTACAGATTTCGATATTGTTATGAAAATCCTTAATTCTTTAATTGATGAGCGGGAACAAAAAGTCTTAGCTATCAAAGAAGCTAATGATCTTCCTACCATAAAATCCGAAGAGTTGATAGAAAATCTCATGTCATATGAAGTGAATTTACAGGAAAGAAGAGATCAGGCTCAAAAAAGAAGAACGATAGTGTTTCAACCAAAAAAAGAAGAATACGATGTTGATGATGATGGTTTTGCACTTCTAGTCCAAAATTTCAAGAAATTCCTGAATATGAAGAATAAGAATAAATTTGGAAATAACAATACCACCACATCATCTTCATCACTCAAATGCTATGAATACGACAAATTTGGCCACATAAAGGACTGGCTGAGTCTCAAAAAGGAGAAAAATGACTTTAAGAACAAAAACGAATTTTTTTCATAAAGAAACATGCTTTTCAAGTCACATGGGATGATTCAGAGTCATCTTCATCCGTAGAAAGTGAAAGTGATTCGGAACAAGCAAATGCTTGCTTCATAGTCTGAAACGATGATGTGAGTGATATTTTTTTTATGATCTTGTAGAAGTTAATTCGGAATTATTAGGTAAATTAAAAGATCTCAAAAGAATGTATTAAGAAACCTTAGGAAAACTAAATAGGACAGAATTAGAAGTAGACTTATTAAAAAATGAAAAGGCATTTTGAAAGAACTATCTAAATCACAAGAATCTAGTGATAATTTAACATCTCAAAACACTATGTTAATTAGTGAAGTTGATATTTATAAAAATGAGAATGTTAAATTAGCAAAAAAAATTTGCAATTTAAGTTCTATTATTGATTCACTTAGTATAGAGATAAAAGAGCTTAGAAATAATTTTGAAAATCTGTATAAGAATGTTTTAAATTTTAATAAAGGGAGAGAAAATTTATGGAAGTGGTGAAGAGTAAGTTATTTATAATTTAAATATGAATTATAATTTTATTGAAGAGAGCATCAATTGATGGTAAATGTCTAATAAAGAATAATGGTAAACATGAATTTGCTCAGTTATAAAAGAGCATCAATTTATTAAAGGGAGAGAAAATTTAATTAAAATTATAAATAACTCACAGTCTTCCACTAATAAAAATGGTCAATCATGTCTAATAAAGATATTAGAACTAAAATTCTAGTGGTGAAGAGAGCATCATGGAAGTGGTGGTGAAGAGTAAGTAGAAAGTTTAGTTTAATTGATGTGAAACAAGACAAAATTGGAGAGAATTTTTAATACCCTTGCAAAGTGCTTATAGTTTCATCTAATCATCAGTGCTCAATTTATTTAGTGGAAACAAATTTCCAACCAAACGTTTAAGTGAAGAATTTGAAATTTGAAAATTTTATTTTTTTAGTTGGATTAACATTAGTGCAAAGATGACTATCAAAATAAAGATTGGAATTCCATTGGCTCGTTGTGAACAAGTTTTATGTATTACCGTTGATCTTAAGAATGATCGTATCCACGATTTAAAAAAACATTTTAAGGAAGTATCATACGCACGAGGAAAAAAATGCAGAAAACGTTAATACGAGTAATTATATACGTACTTATGTTTAAGTATGATGCTTATGTAGTTATAGTTATATTTTCTTTTATTGGGCATAAATCATAGAAATACTATATATTATTCAGAATAAAATATATGATTTTGACCAACTAGAAATATGTAACACATAACCCGTGAATAGTTTAAGGTTAACATTTCTGGGATGTAGTTCATTTATTAGAAAAACAGGTATTTATTACATATTATTTACCATTATTCTTTATAAAAGAGAAAATTCATGTTTGTTAATTATGAGTAAGTTTGAATGTTTAACACATATTCTAATTCATGGTTGTTATTTATGGAAGAGAGCATCAATTAAGCTAAAATGTCTAATAAAGTTGAATAAAGAGGAGAACGTGGAAAGAGAGCATCATGAAAGTGGTGAAGAGTAAGTAGAAAGTTTGGTTTGATTTTTTGTGTTTCATGTTTAGAATTTTATGTTGTTTGTTGTTCTTGTCTTTTAGAACTTTGGTATTTTTAGTTGTGGTTTGAAACTTCTTGGTGTTCAGGTTTGTGATGTTGAACGTTTGTTGTGTTTGAAATTAGTGGAATTTAAGTTCGTGATGTTAAAAGTTTATAACTTTAAAAACTATTCCTGATGTGTGTAATAACCCGCACCCCAGTGGATTCAGATTTCCGTTAAATCGAAAACCCAAGTCCACCAAAGTACGAATAGTTGGTTTGGTATTCTGTAAATAAACAAACGAATGCGTATTAGAGCACTAACGTTAGAACTTATAACGGAATGATAAAATATAACAAGTCACATAGTCACCGATCAAGGTTTGACATTTCTAATGTCTAGTGTCCTTGCCACTGTCGAGCATGGATAAAGAACATGACCTTTCACTGTTCCTGCCTTGTACCAGTACTTGTCCGTCTAAGCTATCATATGGGTTGTAATGTGGAGGGAGTCAGAACAATGTTCTACTGACTGGTAAGTTATACACTTTATACATAATACTGGTTTATGCCGATTGTCTTCCCTTTCATGTTATCTCTTTTAGTTTTACTTAGTTGCTTCGGCTCCACATATGCGTACGATACATCCCATCTAGCCGTAGTAGATTATAACTACGTACATATATATAAATATAAGTACCATAGTTTCCCATTGGACTTAGATACTATCCCCACTAGTATCTCTATCAGCACTCCGTTAGGATCCATCACCCTTGCCGTGTCACGATCTCATTGCCGCTCATACTAAGAAACTTTCATAGTGCCTAATAACGGCTTTATAATAACTTAGCCGTTCTCTATATGACATTTTTGGGGATTTTCTTATCTGCTTTCCAGTTGTAGACTCAACTCTATGGACTATAAATATGGTGGATTCAGCCCCACCGATTGTAGACTCAACTCCACGGACTACCTCATGCACGTTTGAAAGACTTTTCTAATAGGGTTAACTAGCCTTGCCTACTAACAAACAAGCTAGCAAACAATGTGGCGATGCATGACTCAACATGGACCGTACACTAGTAGGCAGTGTAGCCCGTGAGGTGTAACCCTTGTCTTTACCGTTGACTGCTAAGGATTGATGACGTTCACGACCTATGCACAACCCTACTTCTTTATTTGGTACCAATTCAACTGACATGCTGTCATAGTGTCGTTCTTTGCTCATCATCCGGTTTAGATTGCCTATTACTGACATACCCCCCTTTCTATTTTATTGAAGCAGACTATCTTATTGAAGCTGACTATATTTTCTATTGGGGTATTCCTTTATCTATACACAAGCGTATACTCTCTACTGGTCCTGTGGTTAAATATGTCTTACATCAGTAATGTATACACAACTGCTGGTTGCCCCTTCTGGTGGGCGTGCTTCTATTGTATGACACTACTGACCTCGCGTTCCAACCAATTTTAATGACTAATTATCATTCTTATTTATTTAATCATCTATTAACTTTAATAGTTCACATCCGTCATAAACCCATACTTGAGGCTACACACACACATGTGTGTGTGTATAAAAGATATTTTGATTCATTCTTACTTAATTATTTTGCCTCCACAATTTACTGTTAACCATATTTCTTTACTTTTTTATGCGTTTGTATCTTACTTGGTTTAGGACTATTTATTGCTTTTTTTTAAAAAAGATTTACAATGCCTTTTTGCATTCTTTTACCCTTTTTTTCAACTCCTATTTCTATTCCCTTTTTAACTTAATCTATTCTGGTATATTCTTTAATTTCTTTTCCTTATTTAATTCCCATCTTTAATTATATCATGCATCTAGTCTCTTAAAATATTCTTATCACATGTATATCTCTTTATTTAACATTTAGGGATTTTTTGCATTTTAATGCATTGAAATTACGTCTCTCCAAATGGAACGATTTACACTGTAAATTTCTATATCTTATCTAAGGAGAAAGGTTTATGTTGCGTTAGGAATTACAAGGAATTACCTATTTGTAGTTATTGAAATAGAAAGTACAAAATGCGGTAAACATCCTTATTTTATATATCTCCTTCTTTTTAAGTGAATTCCTTGTCATTTCAAATGACTCACTTTTATTTATTTTAAGCTTGATAATGTATAGAAACTCATACTGCAATATCTTATATTCCAACAATTTAAAATATCACTTAAACCCCTAAAATCTTACCGTGATTTCTTTATTTTACATTTTTTCTTCAATATCCATTTAAGTAATAATCCGTAATTATTATATCGTTTATAAATTCATGGTTTACTATTATTCAATAATAAATTTAAGGATTGCTTGCCTAAATCTTTTCCAGATTTACATTCATATAACATATAGATATATCAAGTTAACAATTATAGAATATATAGGCAGAGTTTATAATTTCATTGCATGTGTATACGTTTAGCCTACAACTCCAATTCACATTTTAGGCATAAAAGAATGGATCTACAATGATATAAATCTAATATTATATAAAAGTTTATAATTATTTCCACTAACCTTTTTAGCTCAAATTCTCTAGATTTAAATTCATTCTCTTTTTATTTGACTCCCTCTTATTTTAAGTTTAAAATATAAAAAAGGTATATACCTATTAGAAATACAGATCTGGGAAAGGATTGAATTAAATTTAGGTTTGAGTTTAAGATTTATGATTTACCTTTGTTTCTGTATTCTGAATCGATCATATTCTTTTCTTCTCTTATTCTTCGCTATTTGTGACAATCCGTCTTTTGACCCTAAGAAGTCGACACTAATACATCCACGGTATTCACGTGCCGAGCATCCAAGTGTTGAAAAGACAAACTGTTAGGGTGAAAAGAAAGGAAAGATAAAACATAATCTCACATCATGACGAGTAACGTATAACATCCAAATGATCTTTAAAAAGGAAAACTTTACAACAATCAAAGTCTATCCATCATCAGCTTGGACAGTTATAACAATCTGTCCTTACAAATGCCGATAAATAAAAAACATGAAATATAGCAGAAAATAAAATTTATCAAATGCTGATAAATACAAAACAAGAAATATAGCAGAAAATAAAATTTGTAAAGTCTTGGAAGCATTCGGCTCGTCTCCATATGCTCCAAGCGTCCATCGCTAAATCTAGAAAAGTACTTAGGTCTGATACAAGTATTATAAGAAAATAACACTCGAATCAGTCTAATAAACCAGCACGAGGAAATCAAATCATGCGGATTGTTATATTTATAAAACCTTTTTAAAAATAATGGTATCTCATAAGATCATGCCGCACATAAACACGGACGAGTTTTTACCTTACGATAACCATAACATTTCATAGGAAATCTTGTAATATTGTAATAATGTCTAGTGTTTAAAATAAATATTTAATCTTAGTTGGAATGGTTACATTAATTACATTCAATAACATATTTAGTATACAACCAAGTCATATATTGGAAAATGGATTCCATACAATGATAAGGCTACCAAAGTATCGTCTACCACATTACATCTTTTGAAAAATGTACCATGGTTACAAACCTTGCAACCCCTGCCAATACAGAACCAGCCTATCCCTTCCTGAATGGTACCAAATATGTCATCATCTCGATTGCTACATGCAACCGAACTGGGCCTCTGGCATGCATAAATCCATAAATATCGATCTAGATCGGGTGATGACTATACTCTAAGGGGTACGACCCACATAGCCTTGCTGCATATCCTATGTTTTAGCCATTACTGGGTGTGAGGCTCGAGGCTACATTTTACCTTTTTAGCAAATCCACATGGATTGCTAATGCTGCCCTCCATGCGACAATGTAATGCCAACATTCATTCTTACAAGTTGATCAGAATATAAACAAACAGAAGACTCTACTTCTACTACATTCTTTTTGGAAACAATCCAGGATTAGTAACAAGTAACTCTTGCACTTTAAAGAACTCCATCTTCGATTCCATCATCTTCAAGATGTCTTCAATTCGAACGCTTATGCCAGTTCGACGTGGTTTTTGGATAACTTATCCGATCCCGGTCTCTCTGAATCAACAATCAATAGCTTTTCGATTGACTCAATTTTGGTTCTTTCAAAAGTAAGCGGACTATATAAGAGTCCCAATGAGATTTCTAATATACCATTTTATGCGGAAGATGTTGCACCAGAATGTGTTCTTCTAAGGGAATCTCTAACCGTATGAAATCGCAAAACGTTCATATACTTTCTAGGTCAAAATAAGTCAAGTTGTTGATAGTGGACGAACCACTATCTGGTGTAAGTATATAGTTTGCATATAGTAAATCAGATATCATATATTTGGTTAAGTTTTGAGCAAGTTATCGATGATTCTTCTGGACCAATTGATCCATGAAGACGGATGATCAAACAAACTCCAAATGACTTGATATTTGGACAAGGCACTCAAATAGAAGACAGGAAGATAACCAAATGGAGATCACTCAAAAATAGACTAAGTGCATGGATCTCTAGCGATCCATCACCTATGGATCAGGTTAACGCAGGCAGCCTTCAAACTTTATAAGCTCCTTTATGACACTAAGTACAAGATTTCAACAAAGCGGCTTTAGCCCAAGTGCTCTCCAACCCCTATAAATACAATCCAACTGCAACATAAACAACATCTTCTAGACTGGCCGTTAGAACTCTGTAGAGATTGTTCTTCACTCTTCTCTTCCCTCACAATAGTCATCCAGGGATTCACTATGATTCTTCAATGAACTCTTGTACTTGTGGCTTGATCTAACTTAGAAGATTCAATCATATTGTAATCCGATTCAACTTGTAAGAGCAGTCAGTTAATAGAAAGTTATAAAGTGGACGTAGGCTTCATTAACAGCCGAACCACTATAAAAATCTTTTTGTCTTTTTACTACCGCTCTTTTTACATTTATTTTCTATATTATTGCTTTATAAGAACATGGTTGGTGCTTTCATACTCAATATGGGATGTTGATCCATTTTTTGGGTTAACAGTTCTTTAACTTATCCATCTACATTGTAAATCGAGGGATACTACGAGGTTGCAATCGAAAAGTGGTGATAAGTAAGATGAAATTTTGCAGGTACACTCTAGAGGGTGTATGCGACCTACCATATGAATTTCAGGTGGTGGGGCCCAACCTACCTAGATCGTTACCGATCCATCTAGTTAGGTCGCTAGCGATCCATTAAACAACCTCCAAATGATCCTATTTTTTTGTGAGCCTTCTTTTATGTCTTTTAAGTGTTCTCCCAGAATTTCAAGTCAAGTCGACTCAGTATGAGTTCTCTAGATCCATGTTAGTTTAGCTGCTTTTGGTTAAACAGCTTGAATCAGACGAGTCTTCACTTCTCGAGTTAGATTGTTTGGCATGCTATAAAACTTGGCAAATATTCTTAGAAGAGGTAGTAGATCATGATGCAAGAGGCTTTGACAACTCATGATGCTTCCTTTTGGATCGCGAGCGATCCATCTACTTGTTGGATTTTTGGCTTGTTTCTCTTTATTTCCATTGGCTTGTTCTTTTAGATGCTGTAACGACCCGTAAAATTTTATTCGTTTTAATATATTTAATTGAGATTTTGTGAATTTTTAAATAATTAAATTATGAAATATAAATTTGATATTTGGATTACGTCTAGTTAAACATAGCAAATGGTAAATTTTCAATTTATGATATGGAAGTTTATTTTCTTGTGTAAATTTTATTTTAAATTCAAATCAGTTAAAATTGATGATAATAAAATATTTTCTAAACCTGAATATTTTTATACAATAAATTTGTAAATCATCTTCTGAGTGAGGTGTCATATTTCGTTTCTTCAAATTTGGGCTTCTATTGCTCCGTTCATCTTATTTCTGACATTTTAGCAGCATTTTCGGTACCGAATATTGACTTTTGATAGTTCAGTCGTATCACTGGTATTTGTATACCGTTTTGATCGTCTCGTCGTACTGATCTCAACGGTATATCCATTTCTGTTTTTCGAACCCTGGTATGTTGTGAAATCAGTAAAACGATTTCCATATCGATACCATTTAAATCTTTTGAACTTCATGTGACCTTTCAAATTTCTACCGTACAAAATCAATAGCCACTAGCCATTATTTTTTTTTAAAATTTGTGACTTTTGCTTTTCCACACTAGTTCCAACATATATCGGTTGTCCCTTCCTTTCGTTCTCTCCCCTCTGCAAATCTATATTTTGTTTTTTTAACAATGTTCTTTCCTCTCGCCTGTCTCCCTCCCCTCACTCTCGAGCACGCAACCGAGTCTTCCACCAAAGGCTAGCAAACACCAACCTGCCTCCGCCTTCATCTTCCTTATGCTCTCCACCTCCCGCGCAACCAGCAGCCGACCACAGCCTGACCTCCGCCTGTGCTTGTTTTCCCATCAACCGACTCTTCCACGCTTGCTTCGAGCCCTCCACCTCACTAAGCTGTTGCCGAACCACCAATCCCCGCCACCTTGAGGCCAGCAACACTAATGTTCGACCATTCATCACCCAGCCGTTCCCCTCCCTCTCTTTCTCCTCACCATTGAACCCGCATCTCACAGCAACCTCCACCGCAAACCGAGAGCCACTGATGCAGGCCAGAATGAAGTCATAGGTCGAATACGACCTAACAAGTTGATAAGTCGAGACCGACCTAAGAAGAATACCACCGAGTTAAGATTTGGTGAGCAATGTTGGGAAAATGAAGTTCTAGGTCGCAACCGACTTATGGAAGGATGTTCGCGACCTAACGAAGGTGTTAAGTCGTCCCAGCGACTTAGTATAACTCGGTAGCGAGTTAACTCAAGTCTACGACCTAACGAGATACTGGAGCGACCTAACTTGTTTTTAGGTCGCATACGACCTAACAAGCTAAGGCATAGGTCGTGGGAATGACCTATCATGCCACCAGGGAAAGAGCTTCGACCTAACGAGTTAAAGGTACTACGAGCTAAAATGGAACGACCTAAGTTAGGTCGCAAGGAACTAGGTCGCAAGGAGTTAAGGCGTGAAGTCCTTAAGTCGCTACATGTTTTAGGTCGTTACCGACCTAAAGCTTAGGTCGCGAAGTTTCTGATGCGCATGTTCTTAAGTCGCGGAAGCCTGGATGCCGTTGGATTTTTCTACCGAGTTAATCTGAGCCATGGATTATGTTAAGTCGCGAAGAAGGTTAGGTCGTTTATGGAAAGCTGCTATGTGCTTTAGGTCGTGTACGACCTATGTGAGTTGCTGAATTGTGTTGTATATCTTCTTAAGTCGTAGCCTGTTTGTTTTTAGGTCGTTGTGGTATGTCGTATGCTTTGTTAGGTTGCGTCTGTTCTAGGTCGCACCATTCTAGGTCGTAGGTCGTTTCCGACCTAAGTACTTGTATTTTTTTGAAGTTTTTGCGTGTTGAGCTGTAAAGCTATAAATAGAAAGTGTGAGTCATTTGTAAAGGTTGTTGAATATTGAATAAAATTCTCTTTTGATTGCTTTGTGCTTTCAATTTAAATTGGTAGTTGAGTGTAATCTCCTATCTCCTCTTTCGGATAATCGAGTGTGCTCGATTCAACGATTGTAGAAGCCGATTTGCGGAATCAAGTGCGCTTGATCAACGCTTGAAGAATTGAAGATCTTTGAACCCGGTATCGTGCGCGATCAACGAGTTCGGGATAGCTAGAATTCGGTATCTTCGGATCAACGAATTTGGGCATTTCAGTATCTTCCAATCCACCGATTGCTACAATCAACGATCTACATTGTTTTTGTAATATCCGCTGCGTCATTTTGGTATCAGAGCTTGTTCTAACCAATCATAGTTAGATCGAGTCTTGGAGCCGAGAATTTAAAGTTTGAAAGTGAATAGCCGAGCTTGGAGTGTTAAGCCGTGGCCGAGAGGAAGAAGAGTTCATCATTGTTCGAAGATTGATTGATCGAAATTGAATTGGAGGCCGAAACTTTGTCCATCGTGTTCATTGCGATTTGCTACAAAGTGGAAGTTTTCGATCCATTTCATTTTGGATCAAAGTCCGAAAAGTGTTTGAATTTTGAAGTGTTGAAGAGTTTGTAAAGTTATCAAGTATGCCGCCGAGAAGAGCTAATCGCCACCAAAACGTAGAAGCTTTGTATCGAAGAGAAGAAGCTGATGAGATGGAGCAAAGAATCAATGAGAACTTTAGTGAAAAGCTTAACGAAGGAATTGGACGTTTAGAGAAGCTTATGACGGAGATGAATCAAAATCGGAGAAGGGTTTCACCAGAATCTAACCATGGGGGTAGTAGAGTCTCGCCACATTCCAATCGAGACAGAAGTGTTGAAAATGATCAAGGACGTGGGAGGAACGTGAATGATCGTGAACGAAGGAATGTAGATAGAAGGGATGGTGGTAGATGTGAAGGGAGTAGAGATGTTGGTGGTCAGAATCGACATCGTTATGCATCTGATTTTGAAGAGGAGTATGATGGTGGTAGTATTCAAGGAAGAGGTCAAGGAAGAAACTATTCTGAGTATGATCACAAATGGGAGTCGGGGATGAAGACAGAAATTCCTGAACTCAAGGGTGGTATGCAAGCGGAGGAGTTTCTAGATTGGGTAGCTAATGTTGAAGAAATTTTTGATTTCAAAGAAGTTCCAGAACATCGTAGAGTGAAGTTGGTTGCTACAAGGTTGAGGGGTAGAGCTTTAGCATGGTGGCAACAAACCAAGCTTACACGAGAACGAATGGGGAAATCAAAGGTTGAATCTTGGGAGAAGATGAAGAAGTTGATGAAAGCAACGTTCTTACCTTACAATTATCAATCTTTGATGTATCAACGTTTGCAAAATTTGAGACAAGGGACGAAATCTGTGAATGACTATGCTGATGAATTCTATCAACTTATTGCGAGGAATGATATTATTGAAACGGAAGAGCAGCTGACATCTAGGTTCATTGGGGGATTGAGAATGCAGATCCAGGATATGGTTAATATGTTCGATCCAAGATCTGTAGCGGAAGCACATCAGAAAGCATTGGCTTGGGAGAAGCAGGGTAGACGAGGAGGAGGTGTGTTTACAAATTCCAACAATCCAGTGAAGGGAGTTAGTGGGAGTTCTCATGTTTCAAAAGCTGTTGCCAAACCAGTTGTGAATGAGGTTGGGAAGGCGAAGGTCAATAATGGTTTCAAATGTTACAATTGCCAAGAGTTGGGCCACAAAAGTAATGAATGTCCAAAGCCGAAGAAGAGAGCGATGATAGCGGAGGTTGAGGATGAAGAAGCTGAATGTTCCAATTCACCACCTGATGAGGAGGAAGAAGAAGTGTCGGGAGACGAAGGTTATAATCTCATGATGAAGAGGTCCTGTTTAACTCCAAAGCAAGAGGAGGATTGTAGTTGGTTGAGGAGCAATATTTTTCAGTCGACATGTACTATTCTGGGGAAAGTTTGCAAATTTGTTATTGATGCTGGAAGCTGTGACAATATAAATTCTTCGGAGGCTGTGAGGAAGTTGGCATTGAAGACTGAGAAACATCCGAAGCCATACAAGCTAGCTTGGTTGAGAAAAGGCGGGGAGGTGAAGGTTGGACGAAGGGCTCGTGTGAAGTTTCCATTGGGAAGAAATGCAAAGATGAAATCTGGTGTGATGTCGTAGATATGGACGTTTGTCATTTGTTGCTGGGGAGACCGTGGCAGTATGATCGAGCTGTGCAACATGATGGGCGTACCAACAGTTACAGTTTCATGTTTGAAGGCACAAAGATTACTCTAGTTCCAAAGAAGCGACAACAGGAGGAAAACAAGTTGGAGGAGATTGAAGAGCTCAAAACTTTGTTATCTTTGAAGGAGTTCGTGAAGGAAATAGAGGAGGAGCCTGAAGTGTTCTTATTGATCGGACGGGAGAGTCAGGAAGTGGTTGAAATCCCAGAAGAAGTAAAACCAACACTGAAAGAATTTGACGATGTATTTCCAGAGGAGTTACCAACGGAGTTACCACCGTTGAGGGATATACAACATCAGATAGATCTTGTTCCAAGTGCTGTGTTGCCACACAGACCACATTATCGAATGAGTCCAAAGGAACATGAAGAGTTGCGGAGGCAAGTGGAAGAATTGCTTGAACAGGGGCGTGTACAGGAGAGTTTAAGTCCTTGTGCTGTACCAGCTTTATTGGTACCCAAAAAGGATGGAACGTGGAGGATGTGCACTGCCAGTCGAGCATTGAATAAGATTACTGTGAGATATAGATTTCCAATGCCAAGGTTAGATGATTTGTTAGATCAAATAAGCGGAGCTACTATCTTTTCGAAGATTGATTTGAAGAGCGGATATCATCAAATTCGTATCAGACCAGGCGATGAGTGGAAGACTGCTTTTAAAACCAGGGAGGGTCTATACGAATGGTTGGTCATGCCATTTGGTTTATCCAATTCACCGAGTACTTTTATGAGGGTGATGAATCAGATTTTTCGACCGTTCATTGGGAAATTTGTGGTGGTGTATTTTGATGATATTCTGATTTACAGTGGGAGTCCAGAGGAACATTTGAATCATCTTAGAGAAGTGCTGATGGTATTGCGACAAGAACAATTCTATGCTGCAACGAAGAAATGCGTGTTCATGACGCATAGTGTTTTATTTCTGGGATATGTTGTATCGGAAGAAGGAATACAGGTTGACCAAAGTAAAGTCGAAGCAATTAGAGATTGGCCACAGCCCAAGACGATAACGGAAGTTCGTAGTTTTCACGGGTTGGCTTCATTTTATCGAAGGTTTATTCCACACTTTAGTAGTGTGATGGCGCCTGTTACAGATTGTATGAAAGGCAAACAGTTTTCATGGTCAGAAGAAGCAAGGGATGCTTTTGGGAAGATCAAGGAGTTGCTGACGACTGCACCAATTCTAGTATTACCTGATTTTCAGCTAGTGTTTGAACTACACACTGATGCATCCAAGGTTGGAATTGGAGGAGTGTTGAGTCAGAAGGGACGTCCTATTGCATATTTCAGTGAAAAGTTGTCAAGAGCGAAGATGAGGTACAATACGTATGATGTGGAATTCTATGCTGTTGTACAATCTATTAAACACTGGAGACACTATCTATTTCAGAAGGAGTTTGTTCTGTATACTGATCATGAAGCATTGAAGCATTTGCAAGGGCAAGACAAGATTTCAGCGAGACATGCATCATGGATTGCATATCTGCAACAATTTACTTTTGTTGTTAAACACAAGTCGGGAGTGACGAATCGTGTTGCGGATGCGTTGAGTAGAAGAAATCACTTGATAACTATCATGAAGGTGGAAGTGACGGGGTTTGAAATATTGCCAGAATTAATTACCGATGATCCTTACTTTGCAAAGTTTGTTGATAAAGTCAAGGATGGAGAGATGGATGAGTTCGTGATGGTCGATGGTTTTCTTTTTAAAGGAAGTCGATTGTGCATACCAGAGGGTAGTCTGAGAATGAATATTATCAAGGAGTTACACGAAGAGGGACATGTTGGGAGAGACCGTACCTTACAGTTGATTTCACAGTCCTACTTTTGGCCATCGATGAGGAAAGAAGTAGAGAGGTTTGTGGAGCGTTGTCATATTTGTCAGGTTTCGAAAGGAACTGCGACTAATGCCGGTTTATATATGCCATTACCCGTGCCTGTAAAACCGTGGGTGGATATCAGTATGGACTTTGTGTTGGGGTTGCCGAGAACGCAGCGTGGTAATGATTCCATTTATGTGGTGGTTGACAGATTTTCGAAAATGGCACATTTTGTTGCTTGTAAGAAGACGGCGGATGCTGTTCATGTTGCTCAGTTGTTTTTCAAGGAGATCTATCGACTTCATGGACTGCCAGAATCTATTGTGTCGGATAGAGATACTCGATTTCTGAGTCACTTTTGGTTAAGTTTGTGGAAGATGGTGGGAACGAAGTTGAACTTTAGTAGCGCTTATCATCCGCAGACAGATGGACAGACTGAGGTGGTAAACAGATCATTGGGAAACTTGCTGAGGTGTCTTGTACAAGATAATCTGAAGAGTTGGGATGTGAAGTTATGCCAGGCAGAGTTTGCCCATAATCATGCTGTGAATCGAAGTACTGGGTTCAGTCCATTTCAGATAGTATATTCAAGTTTACCGAAGGGACCGTTGGATCTAACTGTAGTGCCACAATCAAAGAGGACGGTTAAGAAAGCTGCTGAATTTGTTGAAGGGTTGACGGAATGTCATAAAATCGTTCAGGAACGATTGGAAAAAGCAAACGAGAAGTATAAACAATCTACAGATTTGAAACGACGAAATGTTGAGTTTCATGAAGGTGATTTGGTTTATGCAGTGTTAACAAAAGATCGTTTTCCCGTAGGCGCTTATAACAAGTTGAAAGCCAGGAAAATTGGTCCGGTGGAAGTTGTGAAACGAATAAATGAAAATGCTTATAAATTGAAGCTGCCAGATGATGTGTACACGTCGGACGTATTCAACGTTAAGCATATCATACCATATCATGGAGAAGAGTTTATTGTGGATGAGGAAAGTACAAATTCGAGGACGAATTTTTCTCAACCTGGGGAGGATGATGCAGGCCAGAATGAAGTCATAGGTCGAATACGACCTAACAAGTTGATAAGTCGAGACCGACCTAAGAAGAATACCACCGAGTTAAGATTTGGTGAGCAATGTTGGGAAAATGAAGTTCTAGGTCGCAACCGACTTATGGGAGGATGTTCGCGACCTAACGAAGGTGTTAAGTCGTCCCAGCGACTTAGTATAACTCGGTAGCGAGTTAACTCAAGTCTACGACCTAACGAGATACTGGAGCGACCTAACTTGTTTTTAGGTCGCATACGACCTAACAAGCTAAGGCATAGGTCGTGGGAACGACCTATCATGCCACCAGGAAAAGAGCTTCGACCTAACGAGTTAAAGGTACTACGAGCTAAAATGGAACGACCTAAGTTAGGTCGCAAGGAACTAGGTCGCAAGGAGTTAAGGCGTGAAGTCCTTAAGTCGCTACATGTTTTAGGTCGTTACCGACCTAAAGCTTAGGTCGCGAAGTTTCTGATGCGCATGTTCTTAAGTCGCGGAAGCCTGGATGCCGTTGGATTTTTCTACCGAGTTAATCTGAGCCATGGATTATGTTATGTCGCGAAGAAGGTTAGGTCGTTGATGGAAAGCTGCTATGTGCTTTAGGTCGTGTACGACCTATGTGAGTTGCTGAATTGTGTTGTATATGTTCTTAAGTCGTAGCCTGTTTGTTTTTAGGTCGTTGTGGTATGTCGTATGCTTTGTTAGGTCGCGTCTGTTCTAGGTCGCACCATTCTAGGTCGTAGGTCGTTTCCGACCTAAGTACTTGTATTTTTTTGAAGTTTTTGCGTGTTGAGTTGTAAAGCTATAAATAGCAAGTGTGAGTCATTTGTAAAGGTTGTTGAATATTGAATAAAATTCTCTTTTGATTGCTTTGTGCTTTCAATTTAAATTGGTAGCTGAGTGTGATCTCCTATCTCCTCTTTCGGATAATCGAGTGCGCTCGATTCAACGATTGTAGAAGCCGATTCGCGGAATCAAGTGCGCTTGATCAACGCTTGAAGAATTGAAGATCTTTGAACCCGGTATCGTGCGCGATCAACGAGTTCGGGATAGCTAGAGTTCGGTATCTTCGGATCAACGAATTTGGGCATTTCAGTATCTTCCAATCCACCGATTGCTACAATCAACGATCTACATTGTTTTTGTAATATCCGCTGCGTCAGCCACCATTGCCTGCTGCCTTCTCGCAGCATGAACCTGAGGCTCCATTCCAAGCCGAGCTTGCATAGTTTTCTTTTAGGGTATGTTTTATAAGTACTGTATATATATGTGTTATATATAATATTATTTGTTTACGTAGATCCGTTATTTGAAATGTAGTATAAGCTATATTTTCGTATAGCTATAGTTATATTTGTATAAGCTATATATATAGATAGTTGTTTATGCGAGTTGAGTAAGAGTGTTTGTATATATACAAAGTTGTTGTATATATAAGATCACACAAGTACACTATACATATATTTTATATACCAGTCTGCATATGTTTCGTATATTTTGAGATATATATGTATATGTTTTAAAATTTAATATTGATTTTATAATAGGCACTGAGTTAGAATATAATAATGTTTGTAAAGTATATTTATGAGATTTTGAAAGAGAAATATATATATATATATATTATGAAATTGCTGTCACTTTATACTTGTCTACGTAAATGTAAAATTTGTAAAGTATGCTCATATAATATGGTTTTATGTTGATGTTTAAAAATATATTGTATTATATTTGCTGGTATATGGATGTTAAGGCATGCATGTAGGTTGCCGTATAAAGTACCTACAATAGGTTATGTATAGATTTTGAAAATTTTCCCGGTTACTGTTTAAGTTTCACCTATATTATAATAAATTATTTATATTGATTTTATAATGAACATTGATTAGAATTTTGAATTACAATGCATATATATATATATATATATATACCGGGTAATATGAGATATGTATGGTTTGGAAGCTTATAATGTCAGTATTGTAAAGTAGCACATGATTTATATTAGTTTATTTATATATGGTATATATAGTTTATATAGGATCTGTTGTATGAAATGTATAATCCGTTGTTTTGAAACTATATTATTCAGAGCTTTATATTATGAGACAGTCATATATATTTATATGTGAGTTGCAATAACTTGTTTGTAAGTATTTTGCATTTTATTAAGTATATATATATATATATATGTATTTATTTCAAATTACGGTATGTAGATATATTAGTTTTATTTTATGTGTTTATTTAAAACAATGATTTTGAAATACCCATATATATTTAAAATTTAATATGTGTGTGGATGTAGAATATGATTAATAGTTATATATAGTCATGTATATATGTTCGATTATACCATTTATCATCATCGATCCAGTTCTGATTTGATTTCGTCAATTCCAAGCTTTCAGCTCTGTTTGTCGATTCGTGCCAATCTTGCTTTGCTTTGGAATTCGTAGCTCAATTCTTGTCAAATCTATCTAGCCTCGAAAGGTGAGCAATCACTCACGATTAACGTTCTTATATTTATTAAATTTGATTTCAGTTGAAACGTCAATTGAAATATGCTGCTGTTAGTTATTTACATTGATATATATATATATATGCTATTATCTGTACCTGTTTACCTATGACATCTGACACCATTATCTGTTATTTATATTGATGATATATGCTTGTTATATTATTATCATATCTGTTATCACTTTGCAAGTTCCCTGTTAGTATAGAATTCCCTATGGGTTGAAATGATACATACCCGAACGATCTGTAGAATAGGAGGAAATCGTTATGGGTTGAAATGATAAACCCAAGCGATTTTCATTTAAATTGAATTTGGGATTGCGGGTTGAAAAGATATATACCCGTATAAATTTAAATTTCGGATTGAAATGATAAATATCCGTATAACTTGACCATAGGATAGAAAATTATATACAAACACCGTTGGTCTATATATAAATATTTTGAAAATGATTTCTATGGTTTTGGAAAGAAGTATATGGTTTATTAAATATTGATTTTTAAGATATTATATATAAATGTATTTTATAAAGGCTAAAATTTAGATTTTAAATTTATATGTTTGAAAATTTTAAAAGGTATAAGTTAGTTTTGAAATTATATTTTAAATAGATTTTATAATGATTTTAATAAATTCAGGTTGGAAAGAGGAATAGAAATTGGGTTGAAATTATATTTATTAAAGAATTATACATAAATAAGTTTGATTTCAAATTTATTAAATTTGATTTTTTTAAAGATATGATTTTATAACTTGAATTTGATTAAAAGTGACTTAAATGAATATTTCAAATTTACATAAAATTGAAATGGGATATCTTGTTTATTTAAAAATTTGTAAATCGAAGTTTATTTAAATAATATTGAATGATTAAGTAAATATTTCAAAACTAAATAATAGTGAAGTGAATTTGATATATATATATATATATATATATGAAATTACTAAATTTAGTTTTGAAAATGTTGAATATCTAAGGCTTTGAAATCTATTGAAGTTGAAATGGTTTAATTTGTAGTTATATCTATATTTGAAAGTGATATTAAAATGGTTTATTGAGTTTGAATTGAATTGAAATGGAAGAACCGAGATTTGATTTAAAATTGAGATTTTGGAATTCGAGTTAATTTGAATCGATTTGTGGAATTGGAGGAAACTATTTTATTTTATAAAGTATTTTTTTATATATGAAAATTTATATTTATATTTATATATTATTTTAATATAAACTATTTTATTATAAACTATTTTAATATTCTAATTATTTTATTTTAACTTATAACTATTTTTATATAAACTATTTTATTTTATAAACTATTTTTATTATATATATACTATTATTAATATCTAAACTGTTTAAAGGAAAATATTATGATTTCCAAAGTGCTATGATTTCAAAATGTTATGGTTTTCCAAAGTATTATGATTTCAAAGTGTTCTGGTTTCGAAAGTGTTATAACTTTGAAAGTACTATGATTTTGGAAGTGAATATTTTTGAAAAGGAAATGATATCGTATTGATATGGTTTTTAAAATGGCAATGATATTTTGGTTTTGAAGTACAACCTATTTTGAAATGACCGCGGTGTTATAATAACGTTTGGTTGTTAAAGAGACCGGGATCGGTTATTGTCATACTCTCTGCCAATACCGAAAACCACTTTAACAACTATGTACGCGGTGCAGATTCCAGAATGAAGTAGGATGGTGGTGACGTCCTATTGAGGTTTTTACGTGGACCCAACTCCCATGAGTTGGCATAAGGTGGCTAAAACGTGAGTGATTCCGGGCCAAGTGAGGTCATTCCTCCAATCGGGCACATTCCTTCGATACTATATTCTGACTTTGTGATTGATTTGGTGGCCACCCTTGATTTTGATTTGGGAGTATGTTCCGAGGTGGGCGGTATTGGCTGCTATGTGTTACCACCAGTCCGGATGCGTAATTGGTATATCTACCGTGGCATTGCCTTGTTGTACCGTGTCACCTACCCTAGCGAGCCTTATACGAGTTTGTTTTGTACCATACCTATGGAGTGCCCTCTGATAAGCCCAGTTTACGGGAAGTTACGGTACTGTATAGACTATAGGAATATATAAAAATGTGTTAAGGTGGAAAATGTAAAGCCTTAACGCTATTTTAATAGTTTACTTTACTATAGACATATTATAGTAGTGTATATTATTACATAGTAGATAGTTTAACGGATCCTTAGAGGATGGCTATCCCAAACATCCTTTAAGTTACTGTATTTCAGTTGATATTTCACTTGAGTTGGATTTATTGATATAAGAATGTTAATCCTGACTCGAGTGTTTTGTGTTTTGCTTTACGCTCGGGTCAGACTGAGTGACACAACATTAGAGACTCACCTTTGGAGTTGGAGCTTCGCTTGGAGATCCATCTATCTATTCAGCTTGCAGTATCAGTCGACTTCTGTGTTATATTCTGATCTTGTATTTGACTATTGTACTGAGACTTCTATGTATTCTAGACTTCTGTTGTATCTTGTTAACTCTGTTATATATATATAGTAGCTTCATGAACTACTATTCTTTTGTTTCCACTGCTTATTGCTATATTACTCTATGTTTGTGATTATTTTATTTACTGTATATGCTGAGTTTTGCCAAATATAAATTAACAATCTGATATTTTGAGCAATTCAAGTCCAACATGTGCGGATGCGAATGGTTGAAAATTTCAGGATGTTACAGATGCCTTGTTCAAGTTTCAGGTCATTGTGTCTTAGTCTGGATGGTCTAACTCCTGTTAAATTCTGATGGGTTAAAAACCCAATTAACATTTGCCCAACATAGTATGCTTTGGTTAGAAACAAAGTGTGCTCTGGAACAAGACAAGTTTCAGATTACTATTCTGTGAATTTCTATGAATCGTTGGAGTCCATCTCAAGATGTTTTCAATTGACTGACTTCTGATAGCCTTTCATTTTTGATTTCGATCTGAATTTCAATTCTTGGCATTGACGATGCAATCTTTGCTCCGTAGTTTACACAAGGGTTTAGGTCGGTATGTGGGTGCACGACGTATGTTAGGAGTCGACCTATGTAGTTTTAACTCGGCTGGCGGTGAAGCTAAGTTTTTTCTCGAATGATTGTACGTCGTTCTGGAGCGAAGTCTTGCTCTTTGTTTTTAACTGTTTCTTTTCGAGGACTTGGTTATGTTCCCGTCGTTGTTTTGAATTCTATTGCGACGATTTATTCCAAAATCGAATATAGCGGATGATTCAATTGTATCGCTCTTTCCGTTTCTTTACTCCAGTGATCCAGAAAAAAAAGCTTCCCACGTCGCTTCGGACAACGGCTCATCGATAACGGGTAAGTATGGAAAATATAATTTCGAAGGATGATATGGATTGTTTTTCAAATGTAAGCAAACTATCTACATAGATTGTTCGTTTGCAGTATTTGGGATACTGGACTCTTCTTATGTAGATAACACACTGCATTTGCCCCAGTCAACGATCAAAACCTAACTGGTTAACATATGCTAACTTCCCGTGGATTCCGAGCGTTGGTTATACGAGGATATTATTTAAAGTAAAACATACCCGACAGGGTTGAATGCCAAGTTTTATCATTGAAAATGACTTTCCGGTCATCCAATCTTTAGTTTGGCGAAGGGACTTCCACTCCTTTAGAAGCTGGGTCCTTCACAACGTAGGCTTCATTTATTATTCCTATCATATTGGGATGATTGATTACAGTTAAATTATAAGTCACAGCTGCTCTTATAGAGCTGTAGTTGAAGTTCGATCAGGCGCAGTTTCAGTCTTTGGAAACTAGCGCATGACTTGCTCGATTGTGATTATCCTTCCTTTGCATTTTTGGAATTCAACCTGTACACCAGCCTCTATCTTCGAGGACTATTGGTTTAATTGCTCAAATCCAAGCATTGCTTTTTCTCGCTGTTGCACCTCTTTGTGTTCATGTGTAGCATACTCGTTTACTGTAATTCTATACATGTAAGTAATACTTCTACGGTCATTTTGGCATATTCTATTTCATAGCTTTGTTCAGAACTATGAGGTAACTTGGTCTAGCCAGTTCTTTATCTAATCCCTACTTTTGCTCAATTGAGTTCGTTTCAACAAAGTATTGGTGTATCTGCGCTAGTTCATAAGGTTTATTTCTCTGAATACTAAGTTTATATGTTTTCGGGAGACTAGATCTCCTGGGCAATACGTTCGATTACCCTAGTTTGATTGACACGATAGCTCCTATCTCTAGAAACTAGGGACTTTGCTCTTGATTCCAAGCTCTGATTTTTTCAATAATGTCTGTTTCTTGACTGTAATCGAACTCCTCCAAGTTGACATCGTCGTCCAATGTCATTCTAGGTACATGTAACTACCCACAAATTTATCACTTTGATAAACTATATTTATTTTTAAATATTCAAATATAAGGCTTTATAACATAAGTCATGAGGATCTAAACCCTCATAAATAATGATAATAATTGCTTAAAAGGTTTAGAAACAAAAGAAGGATATTCGGATTTTTCGTCAAAAATGACGAGAAATCAGTTTTTAGTAAATTTGAGATTTTCTCAATAATCGCGCACGACTTTGGATAGGTACACTTATTTATCTAAATAAGTGAGAATATGAAATAAAATAATTTATTTTATTTTTGGAAATAAAAAATAATTAGGACATCATCATAATAATTAGTAATTAATTTATTGGATTAAATCGAGATTTAATAGTTTAATAATTCATTTTATATATTATAAAGTTATAGGAAATAGAATATAATGATTTATAAGAAGTCATGATCATTAGTTGTAACGTTATTTAGATTTTGACAGCGTAAATCCGCAGCACTTTTAGTTAAGTGATATAAGATTATTGAAATATGATTTGTAAACTTTGTTTACACTTGTATAAAGATAAGTATATGATAAAATATTTGACAGATAAAGAGAATAAAAATACGTTGTAAATCATTGCATAAAACGTCGCGTAGAAGTCGCCAAACATAACCATAATGTCGTATAACCTGCATATGAGTTAACGAAATCTCAAATGGATCCCACCCACATAAAGTAACATGTAGAAGAGTGTGTGGAAGGTTGTGGGCCGTGTGTAGGGGTGTAGGGGGGGGTATGGTGTAGCTTGATTTGACATAAAGCAAGAGATATGGTGCATTAATGCAAGCATGGAAGTAGTCACATCTCCTTGAATCAAGCAAGGGGGTACACACGCATTTAATGAGTATGGAGGAGTGTGTATAACATGTAATGGAGGGTAGGCATCTTGTGGGTAAGGTAGGGTGTGATGTGATGGAGGGTACGATGCATTCATGGAGGGTATGGAGCATTTAATGTTGGGTATGGTGGTGTAAGGTGTGTAGAAGCTTCCCGATGGGACATCCATGATTCAGGGGTATGGTGGGGGTGTAGGAGAGGACGGCATGGTGTGGGTGATGTGACATAAAGCATCGATGTGACATAAAGCTAAGATATTTCCTAAGGTTTGCCTATAAATACTCCTCCCTCTCTCATTTTCACTTTGTTTCTTCTTCATTTTCTCTCTTATCTCTCTCAAGCTTTCAAGCACCATTAATGGCTTCCATGCCGTGAATCAAAGAGAAAACAGATCACAAATTAGTTAAAACTCAGATCCGCCCAAGGATCTAAGCTTCTTGAAGCGTTCTAGAGCCAACTAGCTTGGTTTCTTCGTCGTCGTCGGAGTTCACCAACTCCACATACATGCCATGGCCGAAAGTTTCAAAGTCAAGATGGAGTTTGGGAAGCTCCGGTGAAGAAAAAGCAAGGGTAGATTATGCCGGAGTGAAGGCGTGAAGCACTTGTGGAGTTTGGAAGCAAATGGAAGTGCAAAAGCTCAGAGTTTGGCTTGGTACATGCCTAGGCCGAAGCATGTAGTGTTTGGTAGTGGATTGGAAGCTTGACAAGGAGCGAAAGCGATCGCGAATTCATCCGGAGAAAGCTTGGAAAGGAGGGAGCTTGATTGTAAGAGCACTTTGCCACTTAAAGTTTAACTTTATGATTATAAAGTGATATTAGTGTTTAATTAATATTGTAACACCCCTAATTTTATTGACATTATTCAGAAGATTTAATTAGAATAAATTAAATAGATTAATGTAGATAAGGCGATTGAGGTTGATTAATAAACTAGGTGGCCGTGCTTATCTAATGAACATAAACAAATAAATGATTAGGAAATCAAACACAAAGGCATTAGGGTAAATAGCCGCTCATATTTCCCACCCTTATGCCATCCTTCTTAGTCTTACATGTTCATTATTCTCAAACAAAAACAATAGCAACCATGAAGCAAGGCCGGGCATTATAAGAGAAGATAAAATCAACTAAAAGCATAGGATTTAAGCCAGAGGAAAATCAATCTCAAACAATCTCTATTCTCCTTATCTCAAGCAAGATGAATAATAGTGTAATCATCTCATTTTTACTTGTTTTAGTTCGGTTATAGATAGTAACCGAATGCATGTTGCTGTTCTGATGATGTTTGGATCTAATAATCATTATTTAGATAGAATAATGATTTATGGTGATTTATTTGGATTTTATGGAATTAAAATGATCGGTTTTAGAGTAAAAACCTTAGTAAACGACCTCTAAATGGCTTGATTTTTGGGTATGTTTTGTAAAACATAATTTTGGAGATGAATTTTTAATTTCATAATTTTCGGAGTTAATAGGAATATTTTATGAATTTCCTAAGGTGAAAAAAGCATTTATTTCGGATTTTAATTATTAAAATAAAATAAAATAATGATTTTTGCCTCGAATTTTTTATACGATGAAGAAATTGTTATTTCAGATTTTTGGTGAATTTTTGAGATTTTTCCCAACTGATTTCGATTTATTATGAATTTTCTAAGTTAAAAAGGCTTAATAATTATATTAAAATGTTAGTATAGTTAATTATTTTCAAAGTAATTTCAGAAATAATAATTCTGATCTGCAGCAACTTTTCTGTAAAGATATGTCTTTAACCAATAGAAATTTAACAAAAAATTGATAAAGTATATTATTAACCAATAGGAATTCGACAAAAATTATGTGTGGCAGTTTTCAAGATATTTACGACTCTACCACTGAAACTTCCACCTTAAAAACCTTCCGCAGCATTTCTGCAGTATTCTGCAGCTTTTTTGATGAATCTTTCGTCATAGAACCTTCCGCAACATTTCTGCAGCTTTCTGCAGCGTTTTTGATGAATCTTTCGTCATAGAACTTAAACCTTTCGTCATAGATTCTTCTGCAGCATTTCTGCAGCTTTCTGCAGTGTTTTTGATGAACCCTTCGTCATAGAATCTAAACCTTTTATCATAGAACCTTCCGCAGCATTTCTGAAGCTTTATGTAGCCTTTTTGATGAACCTTTCGTCATAGAACCTTCTGCAGCATTTCTGGACCTTTCTACAGCCTTTTTAGTGAACCCTTCGGCCTTGCCGAAAGCAACCGACTTTCGGTAGCAGTTGTAAAGGCTACGGAAGCTCTTTTGTAGCAGTTTTGTCCAGCTTTTTTTGTAAAACTTCAAATAGGCATAACTTTCTAATCGTAAGCCTATATTTCTATTGTGACCACTCTACGGAAAGGTAACCGTCATTTGAACACGATGGAATAGGTTAGAGATCTTAATTCTACACCTATAAAAAGCTATGGCTAAAACAAAGTTTTATATTTCCGAAAGGGGTTGTTTTTTATGCTTTCGAATATATTTGCTTGGTTTTCTTTGCCTTCGAAGGAGATACTTTCAAAGGGGTTGTAAAATTGTTTTATTTTGACCAAGTTTTATATTTTCGAAAGTTAGAATTTAAAGTATTATAAGGCAGGAGCCTAATGTTTTTAAGAGCTTTCGAAGGAGGTTACCCTATGAAGTCGAAAGCTAGGTTTCGAAGGCATCGAAAGGTTTTATGACCGAAACTCTATATTTTTGAAGGAAAAACCATGGCTATATTAAAGGAGTTTTTATAATGGTTTGAGAATAATCTATCTTTGATAAATTAAACCCACAAGAGTGGTGTAATGACCCGATATTTTCAACCATTCGCATCCGCACATGTCGGACTTGAATTGCTCAAAATACCGAATTGTTAATTTATATTTGGAAAACTCTTCATATACAGTAAATAAATAATCACAGATCATAGATCACAGACACAGAGTAATATAATGCAGCGAAAACAAAGAAATAGTAGTTCATGAAGCTACTATATAAATACATCAGAGTTAAGTAAGATACAATAGGAATACCAAGATACAACAGGAGTGACAATATGATAATCAGGTACAACTCGGAATACAACTGGAATCAACTGGATAATAAAATGAATAGATATCTGGATCTTCAAAGCAAAACTCCAGCTCCAAAGGTGAGTCTCTAATGCTGTATCACTCAGTCTGACCCGAGCGTAAAGCAAAACACAAAATACTCGAGTTAGGACATACATACTTATACAATGTAAACCAACTCATACAATGTAAACCAACTCATGTGAACTGTAACAAAGGTACAAGTAACTTAAAGAATGCTTGGGATCGCCCATTCTTTAAGGATCCGTTAAACTATCTACTATGTAGTAATATTTGCTATTATAATAATGTCTAATATAAAATAAACATACTTTTAAATAACATTAAGGCTTTACATTTTCCACCTTAACACGTAATAGTCCCAGTAGTCTATCCAGTATTAGCATACTCCCAAAATGGGGGCTACCCTCGATACTCCACATGCTACGGGAGAAATCACAACTCGTAGTAAAGCTTGCTATGGTAAGTGACCCGGCACAACTAGGAAATGCCAGGGTAGATATACCAATTACGCATCTGAACTGGTGGTGACGCATAGCAGCCACTACCGCCAACCTCGAACAACACTCCTAAATAAAGGGGTGCACCCAATCAATCACAAAGTAATAGAATGGTATCGAAGAAGTGTATCCGATCAGAGGTGCTACCTCATTGGCCCATCAATCGCTCCTGGTTTAGCCACTTTATGCCAACTCACGGGAGTTGGGTCCACGTATATACCTTTAGGATCGTTGCCACCATCCTACTTCATTCTGGAAACTCCACCGCGTACACAGTTGTTAAAGTGGTTTTCGGTATCGACAGAGAGTATGTCCATATCCGATCCCGGTCTCTTTAACAACCAATCGTTATTATAACCCATGGTGATACTTTTAAAATAATATTTTATACTTCAAAATAGAATATCATTTCAAATCCGAATCTTTATCAAAATAAAGATTAAATCAATTCCAAACCATTTCAATATATTTAAAATATCATACCATTTCAAAACTTCATTTCAAATCATTTCAATATATCAAAATATCATGTCTTTCCAAAACTTCATTATCAAATCATCATTTGAGTTCAAATCCAAATATTCAAATTTAAATACCTTTTAAATTCAAAGATACCATTCATTTATTATCATTTCAAGTCACCTTTTAAATAGTTTATATTTCAATCAAAATAATTCATCTAAACCATTTAAAAGTGTAATTATTATACTTTCAAATCAAGTATTCAATTTCCAAAGTTTTAAACTATTCTGAGTTCATTTACCAAGTTAAAAATCATAAACATTGAAAATTTCAGTCTTTCACAGCATTCAGAAAAAACTGTTATAAGTTATTCTTGAAAACATTTTAATTCAGCAAAGACAACATTTTAAAACTGCTGTTAAATCTCAGTTTAGATGAAATTTAGTTTAAAACAGCAAAGACAGCATTTTCAGAAATGCTGTAATAGATCAGGTATCAAAATAAGGGTTTTAAATTTATTCAGCAAAGACCGCAGACCACTACAGCAATTACAGAACTGCTGTAATAGACCCGAGTCAAGTTTTTAGTCTATTTAGTTCAACTATAGCAATTACAACATTCCAGAAATGTTGTAATAGCTCATTTATTCAATTTTAGTTCAAATCAGAAATCATAGCATTTCTGAATGCTATTAAAAGAAATTTCCAGATTTTAGTGTATTTCCAACAAATAATAAAATTCATTTAAAACCCTTTTTACATTATAAAAATCATGTTTTTAACATTCAAAAATGTTCATTAAAATACCTTTTTACATATGATTTTATAAAGTAAACTTTACAATAAAATCCAATTTTTCAATAGTTTTACTTAACCATTCAAATATACAATTTTCCCATTTTTACCTTTTACAATTTATTAACACTTACATTTTCAAATTACCATTTCACACATTAAACTAAATTTCCAATTTATTTAATTAATTTAAACCTTTAACTAGAACAAATTTCCCATTTCCAAGTCAAGTTATATTTAAAATTTCACATTTAAGCATTCATTTATTTAACCATTTTAGTTCATAGAAAAATCAATAATACTTTATCAAGTCATTTAAATTCAAATTTAAATCAAATTATCATATTTCCCATTTTCCAAATAAAATTAAATTTCCATTTTATTCATAACTTAAATTCATTTTTAAACCAAAATCCAAATTTCCAAACTTAAGTTATATTTCCAATTTCAATTTAACTAGTCATTTATTCAACATTTTTAACTTATAGAAAAAATCATAATTTCTTTATTTAAACAATTTAAAATCCAATTTAAATCAAATTAGCATAGATTTACACTTTTAAACATATTTAAAATATTCAAAATACTTTATAAAATAACCACGGGCCTGTATATAGTTTTCTAACCTAGGTCAAGTGATACAGATATGTATCATTTCAATCCGCAGTTTACGAAGAAAAATCTGGGTTCTATCATTTCAAACCCGCAATCCCAAGTCAAATTAAATTAAATAAAAACCGTTCAGGCCTATCATTTCAGCCCATAACTATTTTTCCTATTCTAATGTACGTTCGGGTATGTATCATTTCAACCCATAGTGAACCTAATCTACAGGGAACTTGCAGTGCGATAAACAGATATAAATGAACAGTTTAAAAAAAATAACAGTAATAGATGATATGACAGGTAAATTAACAAGTTAACATCATATAATATATAACATAAGCATGTATAACATAACATAACATAATATTCTACACATTCAATTGTTGTTAATTCACATTTGCATAAGTATAAATGTCAGGTGAGATTTACTCACTTGTTTACGCTGGAGTTATCAATTCAAATGACACAGACAGATTCCAGAAAGCACGATGACACAACAATAGATTCAAGAGGTAAGAGAACCAAGCAATTAATCTTGTACACAACCAATAAACAAGACAATAAAACATGAATCAATACAACATTGAATTGAGACAACTTTGAAAATAAAAGCAAAAATGAGTTGAATGCTTTTTGCCATGCTTTCCACACTCACATGCTCGGCCTAGGGGTTGATATGGCTTGGCCATAACATGGTTTTGGTTCAGGTTTGGACCTAAAAAGGCATGGCTACAAGTAATAGGAAGTGGAAGAGGTTACATAACATGAATACAAGGAGTCTTATGCAAACTAGTGAAGTTTTTCACAACATTTGGCTCGGCTACATGGATGTTTGGGCTCGGCTATACATGTTTCATATCTGGACAGAGGAGATGGCTGAGAGTAAATGGTCATATCATGGTGGTGGTGGAGCATGGGGAGTTGGCCAAGGTGATCTAAGGTGAAGGTGATGAAGACTAGGTGGCTAGGCATGCAATTTGGAAGGTTTTGTGCAACTTTTGAGGTGTTTGTCTTCATTTAAAGGCCATGGCCTGATCTGATCAGAGGGGAGGAGAGGGGTTTGAAGCCGTGGAAGGGGAGGAGGAAGGTGGTGGAGGCTATGGTGGAGATGGTGGAGGGTTTGGCCGAGCAAAGCTATGTGAAATCATGTCAAAAACCAAGCAAAACAATGCAAAAGGAAGGAGGAAAAGTAGAAAATTGATGAGAAGCCATTACCTATTCTTTTTGGCTGTGAAAATGAAATGGAAGGAAGCATTTTTCACGTGAGAAACAAAATAAAACTCACGGCTATCAAAATGTATACGGCCAAAAAGAGCAAGCAAGTGAAAAGTCAAGAAAATGAAAAGGTTTGGTAAATGAAAAGTCTTAGGTTAAAAGCTTTTTAAACTCTTCACATTTCCTTTTCTTTAAATCAAATAAAAACAAATAAAATTCAGTAAATGAATTTAAAAACTGAAACAAAGTAAAATAAAATAAAAATAAATAATTAAATTTAAAGAAAATAGAAAAAGAATTAAAGAAATAGCTTAAAAATTGGAAACAGGGTTCAAAAATTACAATTAAATCACCCGCCGTTCGTAGCTCGGTTGGTTTGGGAGCTGGGATAAGGGAACCAAAGGACTGCGTCCGGGCAGGTTCGAATCCCAACGCCAAACCATAAGTGGGAGTTTCAACATTACGCATCCGTGTGCGACGACTAAATAAAAGCGGGTAGACACACGGCGTGGGGTTTACTTAAGTGAGTATCAATGAATACCATGATCTTAAGGTTCCCCATGATCTCAAAAAAAATAAAAATTACAATTAAATCATCACAAGCTTTAGAAAAATATCTACTTCATTTTAAAAATATTTTAAAACAAAAATGTGAAGTAAAATAATTCATTTATATTTTCAAAATGAAATAAATAATTAAATTTAGAGGAATTAGAAAAAGAACTAAAGAAATTGTTTAAGAATTCAAAACAGGACTTAAAAATTACAAATAGAATATCACTAGTTTTAGAAAATTTCTATTTCACTTTAAAACAAATAAAAGGTCAAATAAATGAGGAACAAAATAAAGTGGGAATGAGAATAAAGTAAGATCTTAAGGAAATAGAGAAATAAATAAAGAATTTCTTTAATTAATTGAAATTGGAGATTAAAAATTATAAACAGAATACAACTGACACTGGAAAATGTAAGTTACACAAAAAATGTTTTAGAACCAAACTATATACATAACAAGTTATTTTACCCATATAAACATAAATTAGAACATTACATGACCAAATAAAATATTATTTATATAATTTAAAATAAACAATTTTGTTAAATACAGCAAATTACACACAATATTTAAAAGGACATAACTTTCACATTATAAATCAGATTTCACGAAACGAAAAGCATTATTCTTAAAATTTTATTTACCTTCATAAAATAAAGATAAAATTCAAAATTTCAACATTTTAAAATTTTAAATTAAAAGTCAAAGTTTGACCATATTGACCAAAATTCAAATTTCTGGAAAATATTATATTTATTCATGTTTGGAATTCTAATTCACATTAAAATCAAAATTCATATTTAAAATAACAAAATTATCTAATTTAAATAAATAAAATAAAGTTTTTTAATCAGGAAATTAAATTAAAGTAATTAAAATATACACTTAAAAAAAATCACAAAATACAGGGTTGTTACAAGTGGTATTGCTATGTTGTTACATTGTTGCTTCTTATATAAAATATTCAATTTATATAGACTCATAACTGTATTTTAGGAAAAAGGGTAGGAGAACCAGTTAGGTTAGCCCAATAGTGAATGGTTATAATAATTTATACTCATTTATAAATGTTTTGGAAGTGTCCCGGGAAAGTTCCAGAACAATTCACCAAACGGTCAAAATTGGGCACTTTTCGGAGTGATAGTTCGCGGTTATGCGATCTGTAATTTCAAACAGAAGTGTAAAATGTGTTTCATGTCGGAATGACTTGAAACGGAAAACGTTTTGTCTGCAACGTTAATAGCTTTCAAATGGATCTGAAAAGTTAAGTTTTCGATTTGAAAATCTCAAGTTATGAGTAAAGTAGTGTTCAAAAAGGTCGTTGCAAGAGCGGTTAAATCCCTATTTTTATAAGAGTTTTATAATTATGAAAATTATGAAATAAATTTCTAAATTCATTATTAATATAATAATGAGGTTTTAGAAGATAAAAATGAATTTATACTTAATCAAAAGTATAATTATGGAAAATGACCTTGTTAATCACTATTTACTAACGATTAAGGAATTGGATTTTGAAATTAAGAAACCGGAAGGAGTTTTTGATTCAAATATTTTATTAATGATTTCATAATAATTAATTATAATTTTTAAGATTTATTTGGGAATTTTCTAAAGACTTAGAAAAATGGTCAAATTCTATAGTCAAATGAATTGTTTAAATAATAAACAATATTTGGAAATAAGCTCGGAAGTGGCATTAGACTTCAAGGTATGGAAGCGACTATTATTTAAAAGATAAAGAATGTGATCGAACCAAGATCCGAGAGGAAATAGTTCCCTAACTTGGAAGGCCTCATTATTTGCTGATAAATAACTGAGTTTGAAATCGAAGACTTAAGTTATGAATGAGGTATTATCTCTAAATGAGAATTAAAGTAAATAACATAAAGGGGTATGCAGTAATACATAAGAGTACATGTTGTCCCGTTTGTGAGATTTGAGAAAGCAAACATGGTAGTTAACAGGATGGGAAATCCATCTGACCTTGTTTATTTCTTAGACGAGGGGTGGAACGGATCGAAAGGTATATCCGGGTACTTATAACAGATTATGTCAAAGTTTTGACAAGATAAAGAAAAGGGAATTGGATAAGCGAAAAGGAATTGGAACTCGATTGTTGTGATGTTAAGTTGGGTAGTTTTCTGGGTGTCGGTTTGATGTTGGTTTAGGCCTTTAGGGTTTGCACTTGGGAAATTATTCTCTTAATGATTTACAATCAGGAACTGATTCTAATTGGGAAAAACAGGTTAAGCAATTAAATTAAATGAGGCTTAACGATTCTGTATACACATATACACATTTTATTTCGATAATTGATATCGAAGGAACCGGGGTCAGATTTAGGGTAAAGTCCCGATCCGAAGACCACTACGAATGAATGAACATCGTTCTTGATATGGACAAATGATTGAAGAAACCAAGATGGAAAATCTCTATGATGTTGAAGACCAAAGATCTTTTATGGCAAGCGGGTTGCTTGTTGATAACCTCGGAGTTGTTCCCGAGGTAAATGAATAGCAGTGATTCCTTGTTGTGGGATCTGCGATGATGCAAGGGCTGTGGCTACTGCGATAAAGGATGCAGTAGGGTGGTGCCTTTGGTTCTTCCTTTACCTAGATGACTTGCATGGGAGAATGTCTGGCAAAACATTTCCAATGATTACGAACGTTGACTTTTACAATCGTACATCTATTTGGGGGCGGAGAAGGCAACTTCTCTTAGCCTAACACCCTTCTCTAAGATGTACGAGCTTGGGGTTGTATTTTCTGGGAGTCAATTATTAATTGGCGGATCTGGCAATGTGGCTTTCAGAGTGAATTAGCTGGAATGAAAATGTAATGCATTACCTCGAGCTTCATCAAATAGGGAGTGATTGAAACAGGGCGTGCGGCAAGATGAGTCATGGTTTAGCACCTATGAGAATGCCCGCATTTTCCCTTCTAGACAGAAAACTAATTTACCTCTATATGTCGGTATTAAAAGTATGTGGTATGAGTGCGCTCGAAAGGTCGGAAACGACCGGGGAAAATGACATATTCGGTCTATCGGTTGGATAGGCAGTTTTGTTTAGGCATGGGGTGGGGAAATCGCACCTACGTGCATCCCTCTAGAGGTGTACTGTACGGAAGGTAGTCCCTTACCTTGGTTGCTTGTATGGAATCCAATAATCCACTAAGAGCCTTGTACGATTTTGGTTATAGACCAAATGCTGGAATTTAATGAATGTAACAATTTTAGCTAAGATTCATAAGTTTACTTGAAAAACACTTTAAAAATATTGTCATTAAGAATAATATCCTTTATTTTTGGTGTAATCATTTTATTGTTATCATAAGCAAAAAACGCGTTCAGTGCTTTTATCCTACAAGGTCTTATGTGATACCCTTTGTTTTCAAAATACGGATTTCTGGTTTGGCATCCAATTATGACACTGTCACATTTTGGATTGTGTTCTTACGTTGGTTTTTCCAAGCCCGATTCGGGTGTTTTCTACACTGGGTCAATACCGAGTGATTTCAGGATTAGCTATGCAAGCCGAGAAGCGAGAAGGCTGGACTTGGGAGTTTCTTGGATAGAGATCATATAGGATCACGTTTGCTTTGGCGTAGTGCAACATGATAGGAGGTTCGAGCTTTCCAGAGGAGTGCTGAAGATTTGCATCTACGTATGGGCGTAGTCTTGTTACTTATGCATGCTATGTTTGTTGTTGTTTACCTATTTCGGCAATTGTAAGGATGGAGTTTATAACTGTCCAGGCTGATCATAGGTTAGACTCTGACTGATATGTTTTTAAATGTTTTCCGCTGTAAAGATATTGTTCAATATTATATTTTCTTCATGCGTTGAGAGATTCTTTTCTATTCGTCTGTGTTATTCTGTTCTGTTTTTGTTTCTTTTATTTCATCCTTAATGAGTCGGTTTTTCGTGTCTTGGGAATTCGTGACTGAGGAGTATCAGTGCGGGTTTTCGGGCTGCGAAAAATCAGGTCGTTACAGCTGGTACCAAAGCATTGGTTAAGCGACAACCGTGGCTTAATTGGGTGAATGTCTAATTAGAGATAGGATCAATAATATCCTAGGACGAGTTACTCGTTAGAGATAGGGATAGTAATACCCTAGAACGAGTCTGAGTGTGTGTATACATACATACATACATACGTACATACATATACATATACATATGCACATACATACATACATACATACATACATACATACATACATACATACATACATATACATACATACATATACATACATACATATGAGCGCGTATTTGTTATTTTGATATATAAAATGATTTTTCATGGTAAATGAAATAATTTTACCTTATAATTATATTATGTCTTTCAAAAGGAATGATAGCAATATCATTTATTGATTGATATGATTAGTGATATTTGAATTTAGAAGAGCGTATTGAAGTTAGACATTCAATCTGAGTCTGGACAACTTGTGATTAGAATTTCACAATTCGACTATAAGTTGTTTGGTAAATGACACTAAGTTGGTTAGGATCACACATTAAACCGAGATTAGGTTGATAATCTTAGATAGAATAAGATACCGCATCTCCGACCGGGGTTATAGGTAATCAATTTATTTTGATACGCTTAGCTTTGTATTATTAAGGATTGATTGATGTATGATGGTTGCTTATTAAATATAAAATCGGAACATGGACATCTTGTGACTAGAATCTCACAATTTGACTATAAGATGTTCAGAGATAAGTTAAGACACTTAGATCGAAATAGAAGCAGTAGACTTGGTTATCGACGAAGACTATGATATACCCTTTGCCGACATGCTTTGTTCTGAGGAAGGGAGTGATATGTGGATCACTGATCCAGCTATTTCCAACAAGGAATATTCAGGATTTCGCTTTGAGGATTGGTCGGGATTTCGACCCGAGCCAGTGGTAGGTTGATGAGTTCAAAAATGAAGTTTGAGAAGGATGGATAAGCAAACTCATGTATTATTATTATTATGCTCAGCCGATAGTCTATAGTAGTATTGTGTAGTAGAATCTTTTGTGTTGGATGTTCTTTTCATTAAGGCTATGTAGCAGAAGAAATTGTGTAACCAGTTGCGAAAGTAAAATAGTTCTCTTTGTATCTATGTCCACTTGTCTAGAAAGATAAAGAGTTTTCTTGTAAAAACGTAAGGAACTACGGATAAGAGTTTTTCAAAGATTAAGAAATCTAAAATTGGTAAAAGATAACAACATCCTTAGTTAATAAAATGACTAACCCTCAGTTGTACAAAGAACAAGAGTTTGTATAACAACCACCTTGTGAATTCAATTTCACGATTTGACAAAAAGATGTTTGATAACAATTGTGATATGAAAGTTCAATAAAATTTATTAAGATAATAAATTGATATAGGCAATTTGTAAAGTCACACTTTATGGAGAATATGTTGTAAATATAGAATTCTTAAAGAATTTGAGGAAATGAAATCATAACAATATTATTTCCAAAGTTTTGTAAAATATGGAAAGTTCGGTGAGCAAGTCTCAGTTTGTTCGGTGATGATCGGAATAATCTTCCGAGTATTGGTCTAATGTTTGTTTCGACAATCGTGATCATATACATAGTGGATTATCCTCTTTTTCAGTGGGCAATTGATAACAGGTTTAGTGCGGACAAATCCTAAAGATAAGAAATAACTTGCTAGAGTTATAAAAAGGTACAGTAATTTTAAAGAAGAAATTAGAAAAAGAAGAAAAGGTTTAATGATGATTAGTTCGAGTGTCTCGAAAGTAGCTAAAAATGGGTAGGAGATTGTGTTCGGATGGTAAGTACTTCTCTTGAGTATATCCCTCATTGTTAAGGGAATGTAAAGATACTATTAGTAATACCCAGATCCTAGTTGTTTTGTAAATTCTTGATCTATACCATTTTGGGATAATTTACAAGTATTTTAAAAGATAACCAAGTACGTATAATGTGCATGAATCACTTCATCACATTTTAGTCGGTTGAAAATTCGAGTACAGAGCTTGAAGTGTTTACACCAGTACAAAAGAGTATGGATAACTTGATTCTTGATGGCAAATGTTGATAAGAATATTTGAGTAGGATGCTTGATTTTTTTATCTTAGTTGAGCGCTATGTAAGGAAAGCAAAGGATTGGGAAATAAGAAGTCTGATCAGTGTTCCGCACTAAAAGATGAAGGGATCGGTACTAGTTCGGAAAGGATAGTTGTGAATTCAGATAGTAGATCGAATCATACAGGTTGCGTATGGATGGTTTATATACATCATACGGGAAGAAAGTTGGCACTCGTCATATTTTCCGATCTAGGTAATTTCGGCGACGAAATTCTTTTAAGGAGGGGAGAATGTAACGACCCGCAAGTTTATCACTTTGATAAACTATATTTATTTTTAAATATTAAAATATAATGCTTTATAACATAAGTTATGAGGATCTAAACCCTAATAAATAATAATAATACTTATTTAAAAGGTTTAGAAATAAAAGAAGGATATTCGAATTTTTTATCAAAAACGACGAGAAATCAGTTTTCAGTAAATTGGAGATTTTCTCAATAATCGCGCATGACTTTGGATATGCACACTTATTTATCTAAATAAGTGAGAATATGAAATAAAATAATTTGTTTTATTTTTGAAAATAAAAAGTAATTAGGACATCATCATAATAATTAGTAACTAATTTATTGGATTAAATTGATATTTAATAATTTAATAATTCATTTTATATATTATAAAGTGATAGGAAATAATGATTCACAAGAAGTTATGATTATGCTTAGAAAAGATAACACTAGTTGTAACATTATTGAGATTTTGACAGCATAAATCCGCTGCACTTTTTGCATATTCAATATAAAGGATTTTATAATAATTCCAGGGTGTTTAAATGATATACTATTATTGAAATATGATTTGTAAACTTTGTTTACACTTGTATAAAGATGAGCATATGATAAAATATGTGATGGATAAAGAGAATAAAAATATGTTGTAAAACGTTGCATAAAACGCGCGTAGAAGTCGCCAAACTTCACCAGAGTGTCGTATAACCTGCATATGAGTTAACGAAACCTCAAATGGCTCCCACTCACATAAAGTAATGTGTAGAAGAGTGTGTGGAAGGGTGTGGGCCGTGTATAGGCGTGTGGGGGTATGTGTAGCTTGATTTGACATAAAGCAAGAGGTATGGTGCATTAATGCAAGCATGGAAGTAGTCACATCTCCTTGAATCAAGCAAGGGGGTACACACGCATTTAATGGGTACGGAGGAGTGTCTGTAACATGTAATGGAGGGTAGGTGTCATGTGTGTAAGGTAGGGTGTGAAGTGATGGAGGGTATGGTGCATTAATGGAGGGTATGGAGCATTTAATGGAGGGTATGATGGTGTAAGGTGTGTAGAAGCTTTCTAATGGGACATCCATGATTCGAGGGTATGGTGGGGGTGTAGGAGAGGACGACATGGTGTGGGTGATGTGACATAAAGCATCGATGTGCCATAAAGTGTCGATGTGACATAAAGCTAAGATATTTCCTAAGATATTCCTATAAATACTCCCCTCTCTCTCTCATTTTCACTTTGTTTCTTCTTCATTTTCTCTCTTATCTCTCTTAAGCTCTCAAGCATCATTAATGGCTTTCATGTCGTGAATCAAAAAGAAAACAGTTCAAAAACTAGTTAATACTTAGATCCGACCATGGATCTAAGCTTCTTGTAGCGTTCCAGAGCCAACTAGCTTGGTTTCGTCGTCGTCGGAGTTCACCAACTCCACATACATGCCATGGCCGAAAGTTTCAAAGTCAAGATGGAGTTTGGGAAGCTCTGGTGAAGAAAAAGGAAGGGTAGATTATGCCGGAGTGAAGGCGTGAAGCACTTGTGGAGTTTGGAAGCAAATGGAAGTGCAAAAGCTCGGAGTTTGGCTTGGTACATGCCTAGGCCGAACCTTGTAGTGTTTGGTAGTAGATTGGAAGCTTGACAAGGAGCGAGAGCGATGGCGAATTCATCCGAAGAAAGCATGGAAAGGAGGGAGCTTGATTGTAAGAACACTTCACCGCTTAAAGTTTAGCTTTATGATTATAAAGTGATATTAATGTTTAATTAATATGGATGCAAGTTAGTAAGACACACTTCGTCTCTTTAGCTTAGATTTATGATGAAAAGTTAGTAAGCAACTGTAAAGAAAAGTTACTAAACTTGGTTGTGTTGATTTACTAATCTTTGGATGATAACATTGGATGTTATATGAATGATTGAATGATTTGGTTGTGTTGATGGTGTGATATTATATGGTAAGTATAAACAGTACACCTATATTAGTTTGACATGTTTATATGTTAATATCATGACTTTTAAAAGGAATTCCAAGTCACGTTACACATACATTAAAATGTGTACAAATGGAAAGGGTTAAGCCTCTTTAAAATAAAAGAGAAAAAGGATTTAAAATGGGTTTTAAATCATAGAAAAGTTTGCATATAATATTATAATAATATAATATTATAAAAGATAAAATATTGAAAAATAATATTTTATATGTTGACAAAGTAGAAATAAATGGTTATAATAATCTATACTCATTTATAAGTATTTTGGAAGTGTCCCGGGCAAGTTCCGAAACAATTCACCAAACGGTAAAAATTGGGCACTTTTCGGATTGACAGTTCGCGGTTATGCGACCTGTAATTTCGAACAGAAGTGTAAAATGCGTTTCAAGTCAGAATGGCTTGAAACGGGAAACGTTTTGTCTGCAAAGTTAATAGCTTTCAAATGGATCTGAAAAGTTAAGTTTTTGATTTGAAAATCTCAAGTTATGAGTAAAACAGTTTTCAAAAAGGTGCTACAAGAGCGGTTAAATCCAGATTTTTATAAGTAAAGTTTTATAATTCTGAAAATTATGAAATAAATTTCTAAATTCATTATTAATATAATAATGAGGTTTTAGAACATAAAAATGAATTTATACTTAATCAAAAGTATAATTATGAAAAATGATATAGTTAATCATTATCCACTAGCGATTAAGGAATTGGATTTTGAAATTAAGGAACCGGAAGGAGTTTTTGACCCAAATCTTTTATGAATGATTTCATAATAATTAATTACGATTTTTAAGATTTATTTGGGAATTTCTAAATACTTAGAAAAATGGTCAAATTATATAGTCAAATGAATTGTTTAAATAATAAACAATATTTAGAAATAAGCTCGGAAGTGGCATTAGACTTCGAGGTATGGAAGCGACTGTTATTTAAAGGATAAAGAATGTGATCGAACCAAGGTCTGAGGGGAAATAGTTTCCCAACTTGGAAGGCCTCATTATTTGCTAATAAATAACTGAGTTTGAAATCGAAGACTTAAGTTATGAATGAGGTATTATCTATGAATGAGAATTAAAGTAAATAATAGAAAGGGGTATGCGATAATACCTAAGAGTACATCTTGTTCCGCCTGTGAGATTTGAGAAAGTAAACAAGGTAGTTAACAGGATGGGAAATCCATCTGACCTTGTTTATTTCTTAGACGAGGGGTGGAACGGATCAAAAGGTATATTCGGGTACTTGTCAAAGATCATGTAAAAGTTTTAACAAGATAAAGAAAAGGGAACTGGATAAGTGAAATGGAATTGGAACTCGATTGTTGTGATGTTAAGTTGGGTAGTTTTCTGGGTGTCGATCTGGTGTTGGTTTAGGCCTTCGGGGTTTGCACTTAGGAAATTATTCTCTTAATGTTTTAAATCAGGAACTGATTCTAATTGGGAATAAGGGGTTAAACAATTAAATTAAATGAGGCTTAACGATTCTATATACACATATACACATTTTGTTTTGATAATTGATATCGAAGGGACCGGGGTCAGATTTAAGGTAAAGTCCCAATCCGAAGACCACTACGAATGAACGAACGGCGTTCTTGATATGGACAAATGATTGAAGAAACCGAGATGGAAAATCTCTATGACGTTAAAGACCAGAGACCTTTTATGGCAAGCGGGTTGCTTGTTGATAACCTCGGAGTTGCACCCGAGGTAAATGAATAGTAGCGATTCCTTGTTGTGGGATCTGCGATGATGCAAGGGCTACGACTACTACGATTAGGGATGCAGTAGGGTGGTGCCTTCGGTTCATCCTTTACCTGGATGACTTGCATGAGAGAATGTCTGACAAAGCTTTTTCAATGATTACGAACGTTGACTTTTACAAACGTACATCTTTTTGGTGACGGAGAAGGGAACTTCTCTTAGCTTAACACCGTTCTTTGAGACGTATGAGCTCGGAGGTTGTATTTTTGTGGGAGTGAATTAGTAATTTGTGGATCTAGCAATGTGGCATTCAAAGTGAATGAGCTGGAATGAAAAGGTATTGCGCTACCTCGAGCCTCATCAAATGGGGAGTGATTGAAACAAGGCATGCGTCAAGATGAGTCATGGTTTAGCACCCATGAGAATGCCCGCATTTTCCCTTCTAGACAGAAAACTAATTTCCCTTTATATGTTGGGATTTAAAGTGTGTGGTATGAGCGCGCTCGGAAGGTCGGAAACGACTGGGAAAATGGCGTATTCGGTCTATTGGTTGGATGGGCAGTCTTGTTTAGGCATTGGGTAGGGAACTCACACCCAGGTGCATCCCTCTAGAGGTGTACTGTACGGAAGGTAGTCCCTTACCTTGGTTGCTAGTATGGAATCCATTAAGTGCCTTATACGGTTTTGATTGTAGACCAAATGCTGGAATTTAATGAATGTAAGCTAAGATTCATAAGTTTACTTGAAAAGCACTTTCAAAATAATGTCATTAAAAATAATATCCCTTATTTTTGGCACAATCATTTTATGGTTATCATAAGCGAAAAACGCATTCAGTGTTTTTATCCTGCGTGGTCTTATGAGATACCCTTTGTTTTAAAAATACGGATTTCTAGTTTGGCGTCCAATTGTGACACTGTCACATTTTGGATTGTGTTCTTACGCTGGTTTTTCCAAGCCTGGTCCGGGTGTTTTCAACACTCGGGTCAGTACCAAGTGATTTCAGGATTAGCTATGTAAGCCGAGAAGCGAGAAGGCTGGACTTGGGGAGTTTCTTGGATAGAGATCATATGGGATCACGTTTGCTTTGGCATAGTGCAACATGATAGGAGGTTCGAGCTTTCCAGAGGAGTGCTGGAGATCTGCATCTACGTATGGGCATAGTCTTATTACTTATGCATGCTATGTTTGTTGTTGTTTATCTATTTCAGCAATTGTAAGGTCAGAGTTTATAACTGTCCAGGCTGATCGTAGGTTAGACTCTGATTGATATGTTTTTAAATGTTTTCCGCTGTAAAGATATTGTTCAATATTATATTTTCTCCATGCGTTGTGAGATTCTGTTCTATTCCTCTGTGTTATTCTGTTCTGTTCTTGTTTCTTTTATTTCATCCTTAATGAGTCGGTTTTTCATGTCTTGGGAATTCATGACTAAAGAGTATCAGTGTGGGTTTTTGGGGTGTGAAAAATCAGGTCATTACGACCCATGTGCTGGAAAGACATGTTGCCATCATCTTTTGTTAGAGTGAATTCTTCCAAGTCCAGTGTTGAGACCCTAATCATGTATCAATTTCTATCTCCAGAAACTGGTGCATGGATGAATCAACTCTGTAGATTTTTTTCTTGATGTTGTGAATCTTCAAATAGAATGAGTTGTCAGAAGGTAGAGCTGAAGATTCAGTCAAACTCTTGCTTCAGTTTCCGAAAGATGATGTACCGATAGTTTCATTCTGGGTGTTTCTTCTTAGCATCACCAAACTTCGGGTAATGGCATATTCCTGCAAGTTGGAACCAAATGATCTAGTTAGACCGTAAGTAGGTCATCGATCCTTCTCATCATGCCAAAATGCCAGCGACGGTTGATTTTTGAATGTTAAATCCTTCATTTCCTTTGTTGGCGATTATGTTTCCAAAATGCTCTGTTTTGCGATACAGAACCATTTTCTAACCAACATTACGGTTATTCGTGTTTGGACTTTGCAACATTTCTTTCGATCAAGTATCTGTATATCTATCCCTGCTCGAGGGACTAGCTATTTTGAATATTTAGGCGATTGTGAGAGATGGAAAGTTATGGACAAAGATTCGATTGCCCATGGTCTGGGTCTCAATCCTATTCTAGGATTGAGGTAGTCCGATGGTTTTAGTTTCTACCTTCCGTGATTATCCCTACATGACCTTAGTTGTGCATGCTTTGCTTGATTGCCGTCATCAAGGAAGTTCTGTTCATACGCCAATTCATGTCTTCAGGAATTGATAACCTAGCTGCTTGATTTCCTCGAGGCTGCCTATCTTTTGGCTATATCTAAATTCTTTCTAAGTTGAATTCAAGAAATTCGGTTGTGTACCAGCTTTCATCCCTAAAAATTAGCACACGAGTAGTTCAATTTTGGGATTTTCTTTCGGCGCTGCTTTCTTTCTGTGTAGTGGCTGATTCCTACGATGAAAGGTCGAACCATTCGACTGACCTATGAAAGATTATGTCTTCCTGTTGTTGTCTATTTTCAAGCAACGATAGTTTTCTAAAGACAAGGGTAGATCTTAGTTGAGGACCTACTTCTATCTCCGGAAGCTAGTGCATATATAGTCTCCCCTTATGCCTTTGAATGAGCAAACAAAGATTGAACCTAGCTTATGGGAACAATTTCCTGAAAAGAATCCGAGCCGGGTGAAAACAAATGAATTTTTAAGAGTGTGTCTGTATATACATATGACAAGTTGATTGTTGGTATAATATTTGAATAAAACTTGTATTTGTTTATATTAAAATAAATGAAATATATCGTAAAATATTTTAGAAAGTCTAAAATGTACCTAGAAAACAAAATGTTATTAACTTTTTTACACTTTTTAAACAAACAATAGGTTCGATCGACTGAAAGAGAAGAAGGAAAAATAAAACAAACCATGCTTCAATCGACCGAGTTATTATTCAGCTGACTTTGAAATAAAACATATCGTTTACCAGAACTTAACATTCTGGTCAGTCGACTGACTACAACATTCAATCGACTGGTCTAATTAAAAATAAAACATACTACTATGAGATTCAATCGTCTGAATATTTATTTTAGTCGACTCTTTAAGCAACAAATTTTGGTTTCCAAACTACTAGTCTAAGTCAATCGACCGAGTGCCAATTCAGTCGACTGATAATGGATGACAAATATTTCCAGCCAATTTTCAATCGACTGAACTATACTACTAGTCGACTAATTGAGCATATTTCGCTTTTTTAAATAAAAACCCATTCTCCCTCACGTCTTTTAAGACATCTACTAATTCAAAATCCCAACCTCTACTCAATCCCTTACATTTTCTGACTTTACTCTATCATCTCCTCCTCCAAAGAGATAAACAAAATCAATTTCCTTTCTCATTACTCAATTACAATGCCTCGAAAACATTCAAGAGAATCATCTACACCCACTAGACCATTTAAATGTCAAATCAAATAATGGCTATATGTTTGTAGCAAAATTGGGCACAACACTCTTCAGAAGTTTTTGAAGAGATAAAGTGAAGAAATTAAATGTAAAAAGGGGATTATCTAACAAAAACTCCAAATCTCAGATATGAAACTAAATAAAATGCAAGGAGACAGAAGAATTTAGAGTGGTTCGGCGTATCGCCTACGTCCACTATGAAGTTGATAGCTTTATTGATCTCTCTTTGAAGATTACAAGTGAATTCAATGAATTACAGTAGGTGATTATGATTTGCAGCAGTGAATTTCGAAGTCCGCAGCAGCAATGGAGGTAAAATCTGGATCTGGCAGAGTCTGGGCGTTGGAGATCTCAAAGAAGGAGAAGAACCCCTTTTTTGTTGGCTTTGGGGGGTCTATTTATAGGTGTAAGAGGCTGGTATTTCGCTCAGATCTCGGGAGACCCTCTCTGGCACGTGACCAGGCCCGCGCGCCCAAGCCCGTGAAGTTTCGGTCTGATCCGTGATCGATACGAACAGATTTCATATCGATCAAGATTTCATCCAATGGAGTCGAAATTTGGCGTGGACATTCTTTAGCATGCACGTAGTCTTCTGTGAAAATTTCATAGCATTTGGACTTGTAGATTAGGAGATATGATCGATACGAAATGGGATTCTCGGTTGGCTGTTTCGTTCGACTCGCTCTGTTCGACTCGCTTTCGTTCGACTCGGTGACGTGGCGCTTGAATCTTTGGATCACTCTGCCTTTGATGTTGTTTTGAGAGAGTCGAAGTGTGCACTGATTGAGCGAGTCGAAGTGTGCATCGATTGAGCGAGTCGAAGTGGAGCGCCTTGAGGGATTCAAATAATGGCTTCGTGATGGACACGAAGTGGTCATTGTTCGATCGATTCGATCGGTGGCTTTGCCAATGGAGTCGAACTCGATGGAGTCGAACAGTTGGTTCGAGTGGAGCGAGTCGAAGAAGGCTTTTCTGAGGGATGCGAGCTGAGCGAGTCGAAGCAGGCTTCCTAGATGGATTCGAACGGAGCGAGTCGAAGTGGGCATTTCCGAGGGACGCGAGCTGAGTGAGTCGAAGAAGGCTGTTTCCAATCAACTTTGCATCAGTTGTAACTTGAGCATACGAACTCAGATTGACTTGAGATTTGGAATGTTGACCTTCATAGCTTAGCTTGTCATGTTATATTAATTTAAGCTCGATTTGGACTCAGAAAAAATTCGTCAATATCCATAGTGAGCCTGTGTATAACCGATCTCTGGGATGGATTGTCATTGGTTTACTAGTCAATTTCTTGGTGTCACAGCCTTGCCAAAAGGCGGGATAACATTTGCCCCCCAAAGTACATCTTGTGGAAACATGACGTGCTTTGAAATGCTGCCATCTTTACTCTGATTAGTTATTGTCTTTTCGATGAAAGCTGTAATCTTCGACTGATTTCCTTGATATTGTAAATCCCTGACTGTCAACTACTATACCCTGTACTGTTGAAACCGATTGCTGTGTGCTAGTGATTAGCCGTATGTTGTTGTAATTGTTATTAAATGAGTTTCTGATTCCTGTAAATCTGGAATATCGAATATTAGTCCGACATATATGCATATATGTTAACCTGACTCTCGTTGACGTTTGTACGTTCACGAGCCGTTGTCAGTTTATTTTATATTGAATTCCGTATCGATCCTCTCCTGAACCGATGTGAAATTCGTGGTAACAACGCTAGATGGTTGTTTTTGAATGTTCCTTTGTAACGATCCTCTCCTGAATCGATGTGAAGGGTTGAAACGTTGAAGATGACTTTCATTGAACTTATGGATGCGAAGCGAGCATTTCGATTCGATGGAGTTGGCCTCTAGAAGCCATGATTTGATGGAGTCGAAATGCACAGGGGACGGAGTCGAAATGCACAGGGGACGGAGTCGAAATGCACAGGGGACGGAGTCGAAATGCACAGGGGACGGAGTCGAAATGCACAGGGGACGGAGTCGAAATGCTTGTTCGAATCCACCGGGATGCAAATCGTTTTGTCCCTTTTTCTTTCGAGCCCATATAAATACTCTGTACTTAGCCATTTTTCCACTTTTCACTTTCTGTTCTCCTGCCTTGCCTTCGTATCGCTCTGAGACTCGAGAAAACAAAGAAGAAAACATTCTTGCCTTCGAACCGATTCACACCTTCAATTACTCGAACTAACTGACAGATTTAGGTAATCCACTAAGTGAATCCACGCGTAAACAATGAGACTCGGTTTTTAACACCAAATCAACCAGAGTCGTGATCGATCGAAAATTCCTTGGCCTCAGCTTCGCGTCGATCTAGAGTAGGGGTTTCGAGATGATGAGGTGGAGGCCTTCGTATCGATCGATGGTGGAGCTTTGCATCGAGTCGAATGCTTTGAATACATAGATTGATATAAAGGGGTTGCATCTGATGGATTCAAAACGATGGCCTTCGACCGAGTCGAAGTGGATGACATTGGATCGAGTCGAAGCAGCAGCCTTGGATCGAGTCGAAGCGGCAGCCTTCGATCGAGTCGAACCGTGTGGCTTTGGATCGAGTCGAAGCTGCAGCCTTGGATCGAGTCAAAGCGGAGGCTTTGAAGAGAGTCGAACTGTGCAGCCTTGGATCGAGTCGAAGCGGAGGCTTTGAAGCGAGTCGAACTATGCAGCCTTCGATCAATACGAACGTGTCCCTGAGCGATCGATTCGAACTCGAACCTTAGCGAGCGATTCGAACTTGAACAAGTGGCTTGTGTGACGGATACGAATTTGAATGTTAACGAATTTTTAATTCCTTGCACACTTGAACAACTGACTCCGACGAGCTTCAAACTTGCATAACTGGACTTGATCGTTGAACTGCATATTTGATTTCCCTTCGAAGCTCGTCGATGGAACTGCAACTCTAACATAATTTCAACAAACTTTAACTTGGACTAATTGCTAATAACTGGATGGCTCGGTTGTGACGGTCAGCGATGACGGTCCTTCCGACCGAATTCCGAAGTCTCGTCGTTTACATGCTTCTTCCAATTCTGTAGAACTTCTTAAATGATATATAGTACCGCACTGCACAACACACTCACACACTTTACACTGGGGGATGTACGAGCGTTATTGTCAGTTTAACAATGATTTTTTATAAGCTAGCTAGTTATGGAACCTTCAAGTTCTCAGCAGCCGGAACTCCCGAGCTCTATTCCTCCAACCATAGAGATACCGGTTATTGAAGCCGAAGTTATAGAGCCAGCTCCGGACGAGCGCCTAAGTGCCCGGTTCATTTGTAGTCCACTGGACTCTGTGCCGTCGGGCATCTCCGAAGATATGCTAGGACGGATTTGTTTAAGGCACGGTTTGTCGCTTGACGACGTGTTTCTACCTGGGCTAAATAACAAGCCACATAATCCTTCGGAGGGGTTTACCGCTTTCAACCGTCATGCTTGCACAGCGGGGACACTTCCTCCCTTCAATCAATATACAAGGGAGATGTTATCATTTCTTGGAATAGCTCCATCCCAGCTACACCCCAACAGGTATGCTTTGTTGAACAACACCTTCATTCTATTTATGGAGATCCTCTTTCGACCGCCGAAGCCGATCAAAATCAGATATTTATTTAACGTCAAGAGCGGTGGAGACAACCCTTCTTTCACCTTCTTGGAAGCGGTCAGGAACTGCCACATTGTGATGGGCTCCTAGGGAAGGCTAAGTTACTTCAAGACCGAATGGTTCTACGTTCGGTGCCCCCTGGCTTTGCTAGGCGATGGTTAGATAGACGTAAGTGTTGTCATTTCTCTCTTGAATCTTCGAGATATTATTAACTGACTTCAAAACTGACATGCTTCCCCTCTTTTATAGCCGCGATCTCTCGACCTGATGGTGCATACTTCCGAGAGCTAGTTCGGATCCTTCAAGCGTTTCTGGGCGAAGAGAGGCATATCGACTTGGTTCTGTCTGATAGAAATTTAAGGACCGTCGGGCTGATAGAACGGAGGCAGAGCATACGGCTGGAAGGGACACTTAGAGTAGTCCCGAAGAAACGGGTGAAGCGCAAAGCACCTACAGTCGTGATAACCGATGAAGTTGATCCGGAGAGAATGCCTACCGATACTAAGCTCCCAGCTGGGCCTTTTTCCGATGCTCAGGATTCAGGAGGAAGAAGAAAAGGCAAGGCTGCTGCCCACAAGCGTTCTAAATCCAAGAGATTAAAATCTGTTGTTATGTCCTTGCCTACTCAGGGATTAGAATTTCGGAGGCTTCTTCCCCGCCAGTAGAGAATCCTTTTGAAGGGCTTGCCGATATTGCGATTCCGGATTTTGTGTCGTCTCAACACGACGCCGGGATGGAGGAGCTTGATAGTGCTATTGAATTGAGCGGGTTGCTTGCTATGAGTGTGATCGACATTTCCGGTTGGTCGGGGGATTGCACATGCTTACACTTCACTACACTACATGATTCACAACTGTAAATCGTCCAACTTGGGAAACCACTAACTCTTCCTCTGTTTCTCATTTTCAGGTACTATGTCTGGAAGAGGATCGATGCTCGAGAATCTTCGCTCGGCCTGAAAGGCTTCTTCTTATTACGATTCCCGCAGGAGGGACTCTGATAGAGATCGCGATCACGAGTACTCTAATCAAGATAGGTACGGGCGTGATAGGGATAGAGAATACAGACATCGGTCTAGATCACGCTCTCCTCCTCCTATAGTTCCGTCTCCACCCCCTGTTTTTGTTTCACACCCGCCAGAACCTCTTCGTCACAGGCCATCTTCTCATACTTCTAGACCTGAGACTCATCTTTAGAGAGTCGAGACCACAACTTCCATAATCGCAGAGCAGGTCCCTGTTGAGCCCACATGAGAAGGGGCCCTTAAATTAGCCCAGATGAAGAAGGATTTTCCGAATATTTTCTTTGATGGCTATGTCTTCCCACCTCACCTAAAGAGAATTCCATATGGAGTGGAGAATACGGTGCATGATTACGTTTATGACATCTTCACCCAGTTCAGAGAGTGGGCGAAGGCTGCATAAAAAGTTTCTAAGGTGGCCTTTGAGCGAGCCAAAGCGCTTGAGAAAATGGAGACCGAACTCGCTCAAAGGGATCATCATTCAGGTGCTTACTGCTGAGTCCGAGTCTTCTCGGAAGTCTTAAATTGAGTCCACCAAAAAAGATGATGAAGCGAATGTGGCCATGGAGAGGTTGAGGCAGACGCATGTCGCCTTGGTGGAGGAGATGGGCCATCGGAACACTGCAGTTACCGCCGAGCGGGATGCGGCGGTCAAGGAACTCAATGAGCTTAAGGCTAAATTTTCCGACATGGCCAAGGAAAAGGATGATGTAAATAACGCAGCCCAGGAGGCGTGTGAGCAGGCTGTTCTGCTTAGGGGTGAGAGGGATGCAGCTGTGGCTAAAGTCCCCAAGGTGGAGACTGAGGTTGAGGAGAAAGTAAAGTCGGCCGAGTCCAGGCTAGAGGTTGACATCGAAGACCTTCTCATTGTTTACAACGCTAATGTGCTGAGGCATAGGGGTCTAGCCTGGCTCGATGATTATCCGACGCATCTTCACAACGCTTGGGGCCGATTGGTTGAGGAGGAGAAAGCGGTGCATCTAAGTGAGTCTATTGATGAGTTTGAGCTCGAGAATCGTCTGCTAACCGAAGATGAAAAGAAGATTCTCCATGATTCAATGATTTCTTATGAGAAGGAGAGACTCGGCACCCAGCACCTGGAAGTAGGAGAAGGCTCCGGGGTTGAACATCACAATGCAAGTCTTGAACTTCCAGCGTCAACCCAGCCTGAATCTTTGCCTGCGGTTGATCCACAAGCTGTTCCTGCCTATAATCCGGATCAGCCGCAGATGTCTCCGGCTACAGCGCAAGTGACTGTAGCCGCCCCGTCACTTACAAGTCAAACTGAGGAAGGTACTCTGAACATTCCACATATCTTTCTTAAGTTGAAATCTTCGATCGAGTTAAGTTCTAACAGTTCTCTTATTCTTTGTCCAATGATCGATGCTGCACACATCGGGCCTCCTGTTACCCAAGAATCACATCAGACAAAGGAGGCTATCGTTACCGAAGTGATCACCATGACTACAACTGCCCCGCTTGATGATATGCAGGGGAGTACGATTGTGTTTGATGAGCAGCTGATGGATGAACTCTTTCGCCGTCACGGCGATCCTCTCGCTGACTTGTCATCTGTCATGAGTGGAACTGATCCTGCTACAAGTTTTTCAATGTCGACTACTGATGACCCCAGCGGGGCTCGAGCAGTAACTGAAGAGGAGATATTCACTCAAATCGACGCTGAAATGGCAGCAGCGGCTCATGGTGGCAGCTTTGGAGGTGAGATGGCAGCACCGGGACCTGCTTCACTCAGAATGATATCTTCTGGTGGTACTGTTTTCATCACCAGCATGCCCATTCCACCTTCTGTACTTGATCCTGTTCCTCCGACTCCGCCTACAGGGAGCATTCCTATCCACTCTTGTTCGGAGGAGAATGTTGATATAATGCCCTCGCCTAAAGGCCAACCGCCGAAAAGCAAGGGCTCGAAGAGGAAGATTAGCGGTGGCTCCAGCGGGTATACACCAAGGAGGAAGTCAAGGAAGAAGAAAGATTAGGCATACTTATCTGGTGTATTTTGACTTTCATTTTGTTGGCCGTGTATAGATGTGGGTTCGGCCCTTGCTAGTAGTAATTTTTGGAAACTTGTACACGAACTTCTATTATAAACGATAGAAATGAAACTTCTATTTTTTGACTTCTTTTCTGTCATTGTGCATTTGCCTAAGTGTTTTCAATATCTGAAATGCACTTGTGAAGTTTCAGTTTCCGAATAAAGTTTGTTTTTGTTCGCCAAGTTTGGGTGCTGTGGACATGGTTTACGACCAGGGAGCGAGTTGAATTTTTATGCCGCATAGCTCCAGTCGATGGTTGATGTGTGAGTCCTGCCCCCCTGCCTTGGAGGTGAGTCGTAGATCATCAATCGACGATCGCTTCTTTCTTACAACATGTTGAGTCTAGTGCCATCGAACGGATGTCTGAGGCAAGCAGAGATTGAGTAATGCATCCATGCTTGTTTGATTGTCGATGATCATATCCGTACTCCGGGGATTCCCATTTGTTTATCGGCGGTTGGTCATGCCAGCTTAAGTTTCAATCATATGTCCGCAATTTGGGGACTTGGAATTGATGTTTATACTCCGACTTGCGCTCTGGGAGTTCGGAGTTGTTGTTTATACTCCGCTTCGCACTTTGGGTACTCGGAGTTGATTTTTATACTCCGGTTCGCACTTTGGGAATTCAGAGTTGATGTTTATACTCCGGTTCGCACTCTGGGAACTCGGAGTTGATGTTTATACTCCAACTCGCGCTCTGGGAGTTCGAAGTTGATGTTTATACTCCGAATCACGCTTTGGGAGTTCGGAGTTGATGTTTATACTCCGGTTCGCACTCTGGGAACTCGGAGTTGATGCTTATGCTCCGACTCGCACTCTGGGAGTTCGGAGTTGATGTTTATACTCCGACTCGCGCTCTGGGAGTTCGGAGTTGATGTTTATACTCTGACTCGCGCTCTAGGAGTTCAGAATTGATGTTTATACTTCGACTCACGCTCTCGGAGTTCGGAGTTGATGTTTATACTCTGCTTCGCACTCTGAGAATACGGAGTTGATGTTTATACTCCGGTTCGCACTCTGGGAACTCGGAGTTGATGTTTATACTCCAACTCGCACTCTGGGAGTTCGGAGTTGATGTTTATACTCCGACTCACGCTCTGGGAGTTCAGAGTTGATGTTTATACTTCGCTTTGCACTCTGGGAATACGGAGTTGATGTTTATACTCCAGTTCGCACTTTGGGAACTTGTAGTTGATGTTTATACTCCGACTCGCGCTCTAGGAGCTCGGAGTTGATGTTTATACTCCGACTCACGCTCTGGGAGTTCGGAGTTGATGTTTATACTCCGACTCACGCTCTGGGAGTTCGGAGTTGATGTTTATACTCCGCTTCGCACTCTGGGAATACAGAGTTGATGTTTATAATCCGGCTCGCACTCTGGGAATTCAGAGTTGAATGATGGATTGTCGTGTATCAATCCTTTTTTGATTCTGATGTGATGGATGGTCCCCGAGCTCGGGTTTCACTTAGCGAGTGATTGGTTGCATCACAGTCTCCCTATTTGAATAAACTCCACCGTATTGTGGAACTTAGCTCTCCATGCATAGTGATGATCATATGAAGCATTTCAAGTAAATCACAGCTCTGGTTCGAAGAGATTGCATTTTATTGCTGAAATAAGAAAATATGGCAAAGTCAGTTGTTTTATTACAAATTATAATTTCAAAATGCAGAAAAAAATTGCAAAATGGAAAGTAATCTAAATGAATAAAAATAGCCTGTCATGTGTAATAGCATTGAAGGCTCTCACTGTTCCAGGCTCTTGGCAGAGTTAGAACGTCGACGGTCGATAGTTTGAATTTGTCATCTCCGAGCCTTTGTTCAATTACATACGGTCCTTCCCATGTCAGTTTCATATGCGAAGGAACCAAATAGATTCTTTTGAGGACGAGATCGCCTAGTTCAAAGGTTCATGGACGGACCTTGGCGTTAAACAAACGGGCGACTCGACTTCGATGCGCAGCTGCCCTCAAATCAGCTTCTTCACGCTTCTTATCTAACAGATCGAGAGATTCAGCAAGTAATATGGAATTTGTCTTTGGATCATAGTATGTCACACGATGAGAAGGTACTTCTAGCTCGACCAGAACAACGGCTTCTGAACCGTAAGAAAGAGAGAATGGAGTGTGACCGGTCGCAGTCTTGTGGGTTGTTCGGTAAGCCCATAAAGCCATAGGAAGTTTATCAACCCACTTGCAACCGACCTTTTCCAGTCGTTTTTTCAGAATTGATTTTATAACTTTATTAACAGCTTCGACCTGTCCATTTGCCTGAGGGTGTGCAACTGCAGAGAATTTCTTTTGGATGTGAAATCATTTGCAGAAATCTTTAAATTCAGCACTGTCGAATTGGGTTCCATTGTCTGTAATAATGGTGTGTGGGAGACCGAATCGACAGATGATGTTACGAACCACAAAGTTGATTACTTTCTTCGTTGTAATAGTAGCGAGAGCTTCAGCTTCAGCCCACTTTGTAAAGTAATGAACCGCGACAATGGCGTACTTCGCACCACTTTTTGCCAAGGGTAGGGCACCAATGATGTCGATGCCCCGCATTGCGAATGGCCATGGGCTGACCATTTGCGTTATCTCGGTAGGAGGAGCTCTAGGAATTCGGGTATATTTCTGGCACCTATCACATTTCTTTGCATAGTCCAACGCATCGCGATTCACGGTCGACCAGTAATATCCGTAGCAAAGTATTTTCTTGGCAAGTGCTTGCCCCCCGGTGTGATCGCCACATTCTCCCTCGTGCACATCGCGTAATACTTGTTTAATTTCATCGTAAGCGATACACCGGAGTAGAGGGACTGAGTACCCCCTTCTGTATAGGAGTCCATTTTGGATGTTAAATCATGAGGCCTTCCGAAGGACTTGTCTCTTTTCACTCCTGTGCTCCGGCAGGGTTCCGTGCTCAATGTAATTTCTGAGTGGGGTCATCCATGAATCCTTTTCGAGGATGGTCTCGCATACCCAGTCTATTTCTACCCGGTCAATGCTTGGGGAGGATAGCGCTTCTACGGGAACGAGTCCCATTTGTTGAGCTTTACCTGTGCTGGCTAGCTTCGCCAATGAATCGGCTTTTTGGTTGCGTTCTCGAGGTATAAAATAAATGGCATAATAATCAAACTGATTTAGCACTTCCTGAACTCGAGCTAAGTAAGCAGCTAACCTTCGATCTCTTGCCTGATACTCTCCCCGTACTTGACACACAACTAATTGTGAGTCACAATAAATTTCCACTACGATAATTCTCAAATCTCTAGCAAGTTATAAGCCAGCTAAGAGGGCTTCGTATTCAGCTTCATTATTAGTCGCATGAAAATCAAACTTCACAGCATAGCATATGGATCAGCCTTCGGCGGTTTCGAGCACAACACCAGCGCCCAAATACCGGTCGTTTGATGCACCATCAGTATACAACTTCCAGACATATTCGGGGGATTTACTGGTTTCAGGCAAGTCTTCTGGAATGGTAAATTCAACTATGAAATCAGCGAGGACTTGTCCTTGGATTGCTCGTCCTTGAGTGTAAGTAATATCAAACCGACTCAGTTCGATGTTCCACTTGAGTAACCTACAAGACGTTTCAGGCCACGAAAGGACTTGTCGTAACGGCAAGTCGGTGTAAACAACAATGGGATGTGCCTGGAAATACGGTCGGAGTTTTCTTGATGCAATTACAAGGCAGTAGGTCAACTTTTCTAGCTTTGGATAGTTCCTTTCAGCCCCAGTCAATCGTTTGCTGATGTAGTATACTGGCTTCTGTATTCCGTCTTCTTCTCGAACCAAGGCAGCGCTGATAGCGTTTTCTGATATCGCCAAGTATGTATACAATTTCTCATGATCAATAGGCTTTGATAGGATCGGTGGTGTGGATAGATGTTGAACTAGTGCTTGGAAAGTGCCCTCGCACTCCGTGGTCCATTCAAAGTTTCGTTTCCCTTTTCGGACCAGATCAAAGAAGGGAATGCATTTGTCAGTGGACTATGAAATGAACCTGCTCAATGTCGCTACTTTCCCATTGAGGCTTTGGACTTGCTTTATAGTCTTTGGAGTTTCAAGATTTCTGATTGCCCAAATCTTTTTAGGGTTAGCCTCGATTCCCAGAGCGTTAACGATGAATCCAAGGAATTTTCCGGATGCAACTCCAAAATGACATTTCAGCGGATTTAGCTTCATTTTGTATTCCCGAAGTATGTTGAATATAGTTTCCAGGTCTTTAACATGGTCAGTGGAGAGTCGTGACTTCACAAGCATGTCGTCTACATATACTTCCATTGTTTTCCCGATTTGATTGGCAAACATCCGATTGACCAATCGTTGATAAGTAGCCCCGGCATTCCTAAGTCCGAACGGCATAACTTTGTAACAGTAGAGTCCCAGATTGGTTACGAAGCTAGTATGTTCTTGATCGGGTAAATGCATCGGTATCTAATTATAGCCAGAATACGCGTCCATGAAGGATAAGAGTTCATGCCTAGCTATCGAATCTACTAGCTGGTCAATTCTGGGGAGTGGGAAACTGTCTTTGGGACATGCTTTATTCAGATCGGAATAATCGACACATGTTCTCCACTTTCCGTTCGGCTTTCGGACGAGCACGGGATTCGACACCCATTCAGGATATAGCGCATCTCGAATAAACCCGTTCGCTTTAAGCTTTTCTACCTCTTCTTTAAGGGCGGTAGATCTCTCTGGATCCATACCACGCCTTTTCTGTTTGATCGGGACATGCCGTGGGTCAATGTTCAGAGTGTGGCTTGTGACGTCCGGCGAGATCCCACACATATCGCAATGTGTCCAGGCAAATATGTCAAGATTTGCCCGTAGAAATTCAACCAATTCCTCTTGAGTTTGCTGGCTTAGCTGAGATCCAATCTTTATCATTTTCGAATCATCGTTATTGTCAACTGGGACATCAATCGTCAGTTCGGCCGGGGATGCTTGACTTTCTTTAGATTCTCCTTCGTCGTCAGTTTCCCTTGGGTCAAGATCCTTGAGGAATTGGCTGGGGTGCCCGAGCCTGGGCCTGGGCATTAATTGTCAATTATCGGCAAAACGGTCGCAGAGAGATTCCTCCACGCCCTTTCCTTTCTCCTTTCGCCGCGCCTCCCGCAGCTCAGCAACATAGCAGGCTCTGGCATCAGCCTGATCTCCCTGAATGATTCCTATTCCATGATCAGTGGGAAACTTTAAAGTCAAACACCACGGGGTGATGGCTGCCCTGAATTCAGCGAGGGCCGGTCGGTCCAAGAAAGCATTGTAAGGGGAGTCTATGTCCAAACAATGAACTGCAACATCCGTACTCTCCGACGTTCTCTAACTGCCAACTCTACTGGCAGTTCCACCATTCCAGTGGGTATAGTAGCGCTTCTGTTGAAACCATGGACTCGGGATTGACAAGGCTTCAAGTCCGTGGCTTCCATTTTCATTTGATCATAAGCTCGCTTGAATAAAATATTCACAGAGCTTCCACTGTCAACTAAGATCCTCTTCATCCAAGCGAGACTTACTTGTGCTGAGATGACCAGTGGATCGATAGTGGGGGCTTCGACTTTATCAGCGTCTCTATTCCTGAACACGATGTCATCTGTTATCGTCTTCTGTTGCTTGGCTGGAGCACCTTCATCAAAATTACTACAACACTCGAAGTCCGCATGCCTGATAGAACTGGCATACGACTCCATTTCCTTCCAGCTTTGATCTACTGGGTGAGGACCACCACTTATTGTATTGATGACCAACCTCCCGCCTGTACGAGCGGGTTCCTCCTGTCTTTCCTGATTTGATGTATGATTCTGATTTGATGGGCCCGCACCACCAGACTACGGTGCCCGCACATACTGGTCCAACTTCCGTTCACGTATCAGTTTTTCAATGAGGTCTTGTATATGACGACACTCATTGGTGTTATGGCCATAGCTCTCATGGAATCTACAAATTTTCCCGTTTGGATTTGTCTTTCAGTCGGTGGTTTCGGGGTAGGTTTCTTGTACTGCATGTATTGCAGGTCTGCAAATACACATTTTCCAACGACGTGTTCAATGGAGTGTAATTATCGTATATGGAAGCTCTACGCCGTGGACCACGATTCTGATCGCGTTTTTGTTTTGATTTGCATTGTCCCTCTGCTGATTCTGTTTATTTTGTACGTTCAACTGAACTTTTCCAAAACTATCTCTGGACTGTTTAACAGCGATGTTACTTTGGATTCCTTCGTTGTTGGGCCCTACGTCATCCTGCTTCCTAGACTATTTCACATCCTCCCTTCTCAAGAATTGGGATGCCTTGGAATAGAAACGATCCAATGACGCAGGTGGTTTTCCAACTAACCAATTTCCAAACTCGGAATCAGCATCAATCCCCTTAGTCAATGCCATCAGGATAGAGTTATCATTGGGATTGCTTATTTCTGCACACACAGCATGGAATCGCTCCAAGTAACGTCTAAGTGTTTCTCCGGGAGCTTGTGTAACACTAGACAGAGTGTTAACATCTTTAGGCCTCGCCACGTGCATACGGAATTGCTCAACAAACTTGGTTGCCATCTGATCAAAACTAGAAATGGATCGTGGTGGCAGACGAGTAAACCACATGGTTGCAATGCCCCCCAGGCAAATGGGGAAACTACAGCATTTTACTGCATCATCAGCTCCTGCAGCATTCATTAGCCATTCGTACTTCAAGATGTGTTGTTTGGGATCAGAACTCGCTTCGTAAACTGGCAAAGTTGGCATCCTGAAGCGCCGAGGTGGTTCAACATACATTATGTCATCGGTTAAAGGGGTATGACTCCGGGAGATTCCCAGTCGTCATTAGAGAGACCCTGACTTTCATGGATCAATTGGCGGATCATCGTTGGTATATCCGGCATTCGGATACTTGGAGCATGTTATGCCAAGGTGTGGTCGGGTTCCACAGCGCGAGTCTGGACCGGACGCGGTCGACGGTCCATGCCTCGCCTCCTTGGTTCAACATCCTCAGGGACATAAGGCTCAGGAGTTTGCTCTCGTTGGTTACGTTGAGGATCAGCTTGGTTTCTAGCATCACCTCCCCGTCCGATAGTGATGGTAGTGGCAATGTTGCCGGTGACATGGTAAGGAGCAGCACCTCCTCGAGTTGAAGGTTCTGTACGGAGACTAGCAGATGGTCCAGCTCCAGGTTACCCAAGATTCGAAGCAGGTTGGTGTCCCATGGCTTGGGTGTAGCTTACACCTAGCCGTGGACGTGTGGACCTGGTTTGGCCATCGGAGGAGGCTGAACTTTCTGTGGAAGAATAGGAACCTTGGTCTCTTCTGGATCTTCTTCGTCTTTGGCGATTTAGCTGGTTGGTCAACTCTGCGTTGGCGCACAGTTAGTCAGTTAGCTGTTGTCGACTCTGGGTCAATTCTTGGAACAACGTCTGGAACTCTTGTCTGATAACTGGACCTGTTGGATCTGAAGGTCCGACGACATCTTGGTTTGATGGAGGCAATTGCGCGGGATTCTGCCTGTCCCGTCCTCCTTGATCAGCAGCTGTAGAGGTAGTCCGTGTACTTACCATGGTGAGATAATGAAAGTCCTTTCCTAGATCTGATGCAAATTTGAATAGAATGGAAGGGCTTCAAAGTTCTAGATCTGGATCTTCTTCTTGGATTTATGCAATCCGATATAGATAGCAGATCCAAAGAGCAGGAGAAAAATTGGGTTTTTCTTAGTGAAAGCACCAAAGTGTTTGTACCAAAATTGGGCATAACACTCTTCGAAAGTTTTTGAAGAGATAAAGTGAAGAAATTAAATGTAAAAAGGGGATTATCTAACAAAAACTCCAAATCTCAGATATGAAACTAAATAAAATGCAAGGAGACACAAGAATTTAGAGTGGTTCGGCGTATCGCCTATGTCCACTATGAAGTTGATAGCTTTATTGATCTCTCTTTGAAGATTACAAGTGAATTCAATGAATTACAGCAGGTGATTATGATTTTCAGCAGTGAATTTTGAAGTCAGCAGCAGCAATGGAGGTAAAATCTGGATTCGGTAGAGTCTGGGCGTTGGAGATTCAAAGAAGGAGAAGAATCCCTTTTTTGTTGGCTTTAGGGGTCTATTTATAGGCGTCGGAGGCTGGTATTTCGCTCAGATCTTGGGAGACCCTCTCTGGCACATGACCTGGCCCGTGCATCCGAGCCCGTGAAGTTTCGGTCCGATCCGTGATCGATACGAACAGATTTTGTATCGATCAAGATTTCATCCAATGGAGTCGAAATTTGGCGTGGACATTCTTTAGCATGCACGTAGTCTTCTGTGAAAATTTCATAGCATTTGGACTTGTAGATTAGGAGATATGATCGATACGAAATGGGATTCTCGGTTGGCTGTTTCGTTCGACTCGCTCTGTTCGACTCGCTTTCGTTCGACTCGGTGACTTGGAGCTTGAATCTTTGGATCACTCTGCCTTTGATGCTGTTTTGAGCGAGTCGAAGTGTGCACTGATTGAGCGAGTTGAAGTGTGAATCGATTGAGCGAGTCGAAGTGGAGCATCCTGAGGGATTCGAATGGAGCGAGTCGAAGTGGGCATTTCCGAGGGACGCGAACTGAGTGAGTCGAAGAAGGCTGTTTCCAATCAACTTTGCATCGGTTGTAACTTGAGCATATGAACTCGGATTGACTTGAGATTTGGAACGTTGACCTTCATAGCTTAGCTTGTCTTGTTATATTAATTTAAGCTCGATCCGGACTCGGACAAAATTCGTCGATATCCATAGTGAGCCTGTGTATAACCAATCTCTGGGATGGATTGTTATTGGTTTACTAGTCAATTCCTTGGTGTCACGGCCTTGCCAAAAGGCGGGATAACACTATACAATGATGTTGTTGTCCATTAAGGGGATTTGGCTGCTCGAAAGATCTTCTTATTCTCCTTTCTTGGCCTTTCCCTTGATGATCCATCTTAATTTCAAGGTCTTGCAAGTTCGGAGAATACGCTGTCTGTCCTTGGTTTTGAGTTTCTTTCCTTCTTTGTTGACCTATGATGCTGTTACCCTTTTCTTTGTTGTTGCGTAATGAGGTGTCTAGATTACTCCTTGGAGATTCTACCTCCTCTTCTCCTTTAGAAAGCTTTTTAGTAGACTTTTAGGAAGGAACATTTTCAAGGAGTTCTTGCATCATTGGAAGTTGTTGAGTTAGACCCTAAATCATAGCTTCGCTGTTTATTGGCTTCACTGGCGTTGAAGGTTGTCCAGGTCCACATTTTCTGAGTTGACGTTTGGAGTGATATTTTCCTACATTAAGCAAGATAATCTTTAATTTAGACAAGAGCTTAAAAGGCCTTGTTATAAGTCCAAATCCAAGTCAAAAATTTATCATATGCATGTCTACTGATTAATAATAGTTAAATATGCACAATTCTTGAGAAATAGGCTATGCAAAATTGTTCAAGTCCTTATTCTCATTAGTTTCAAAAGTTACTAAGGATTATTTCCCCAAATCAATTTAGGGTTGCAATTCTTTAATTTAAGAGTGAAAAATAAAATTAACCCATATTTGAATGGCCGTGAGGGTCTGTTTATAGTGGTAGAAGCGAGTGATGTGGTTGACGTGCATCTTTCCAGTAAAATTTTGCATCTACTTGTGTTGCTGATATTCGATATCCCAACAATTCTCGAGGTTCGGCATCCTTGCCGCTTATAGGAGCTTTATACCAACCATTGTTATAAAGGATTTATATTTGATATCTTTTCTTCATAAGTAGATACTTGAAGTGCTTTATTGGTATGGTACCTCTCTTTTGATAAGTATTCTATGACGTCCGCCACCGTATAAATTCGATACCTTGTATGGAAACTTGGCAACCCTTATGATAGTTGATACTCTTTATCCTTTATGTGCTGTTAATTTTCGTTATCTTATACCAGGGTATTTACTCAATATCCTTTATAATTGTAGATACCTGATATATCCCTTTACAATTATATGCTCGATATTCCTTAGCGGCACAACATCTTTCCTTAATTTCATACTTGGCGGTATCGTTGTATCGTAATAGAGCGACATCTTCGATATCTTTTTATTGTTTTGCCTTCGATACTTCTCATTGTGTTCGATATTCTTTAAACTATAGATGCATGCCATCTCTTAGGTTGTACATACATGTCATCTTTCCTTAATAGACCATCATTCTTTATTGTCGAGGTTCAATATCGCGCCTGACCAAATAATGCTTATCCTTCCCTTGATGTTCACCGTCTCATAGAGGTTTGATACCCCTTCCATCTTATTTAAATGATCGATATCTTAATTTTATTGCAAAATCTTGGCTTCACCATTTTCTTTAGACACTTGATAATCTTTACAGGTGTTGAAGCTCGATAATGTTCGATATTGCCATATTTGGTTATAATAGTTCGACATCCCTTCTATTGTTGTTGGAGTGCGCTACTGTTGACCTAAAAAATGGACCAACACCCCGGTTAGAGTTTGAAAGCACCAGCCCTGTTCTGACAGAGCAATATCACAGATCACAGATATAAAGAAAGAATAGTAAAAAAAAGTAGACAGAGAATTTTTATAGTGGTTCGGCTATTAATGATGCCTATGTCCACTTTATAGTTTTATTATAGACATTGCTGTTACAATAGATGTTTGATTACAAGGCTTTGATTATTTTCTAGCTAGATTGAATCTCCAGAGTTGGAATCCATTTGAGAATCATAATGTATTCCTTTGGAGATTGTTATGAGGGAGGTAAAGAGTGAACAATAATTACAGCAGAGCCTCAACAACCAGTCCGGAGAAGATCCCCTTATGTTGCAGGTGGGATGGTATTTATATAGATCAGAGAGCTTCTGGGCCAGGCATGTCTTCGTCAGCTTGCAAGTAGGTAATAGGCGACCTAGGGGGACTTTGGATCGCAAAACGAGTCAGAACCATAGGTCGCCAACGACCCATGACCTATGGGTCGCTGGCGACTCGTAGACTTTGTTCGTTTTATGGGCCAACGTCTTGCCATTTTTGGTAGCGTTCAATAGCTGGTTCGTTTGAAGGTTCGAGAAGTAGCATGGGTAACTGATGATCCGACCACTTAGGATTTTTCTGGGGTGTCTAGAATTGAAGATGTTTCCATAGCCTTTTATTGTCCTTGTTACATTTTGATGATAAGTCACTAGCTGCTTACGTTCAGCTGTTGATCGGATTAATGGAATGCTGATCTCTTAGCTTCATCGATCCCGGTCGTTGTCTTAGTCGTATAGCTTGGCCTTTGTCGATCCTTTGTCCTAGCCTTTCTAGTTAAGTCCTGAACCATCCCGTCTACACAAGGTTGTTCTGTTTTCTATTGGTTCCCGCTGGGCTAAAAACCCGGATAACATTTGCTCCCCAGAGTACGTCTTCATTGCAAACAAGGAGAGCTCTGGAAGTTATTGCTTTCAATATCCATCTGTTGATCTCCAAGTAATCGTATTAGAGTTTTGCGAATATGCTAAACCAATGTTGTTGGTTGTCTTTCTTTGGTCCTGACTGCTTCTGCTTACCTCAACGTATCACATTTCGGCCCACAGTGTCCAGGCATGGCTTGGAATGGTGAACAATTGTAAGAGATCGAGTTCGAAAAGAATAGGTGAAGTTTTCCTTTCTCTCTCTCTCTTCTTTTCTTCTATCATCTTTTTTTGTTAGGTATCTAGCGATCCATACGGGTCGGGTCGCTAGCGACCTAAATTCTGCTTTATAAAAAGAAAATGTGCACGTTATCTCGGGTCGCGGGCGACCCATGATGGGTCGCCGGTGACCCTTGTACTTAGCAATTTTTTGCCATCCTCTTTCCTACCTACTTATATCATTCTAGCCGACCCTAACCATTCACTCGACCCGAACCATTCCACTTCTTCACGTGATCAATCTTTCCAGCGATTCGATCTGAAGCAATCCAAGCAATATCTTGACCTGCTTCCTTGCTTCGTTTGGATCTACCCGCTGTTGATCCATCCACGCATCTACTTATCTCGTGACACCCTAGCCATCCATCATCTTGTTTGAATCCAAACCCGAGCCCACTGTTGGACTGTAGCCGACCCAATATTAGCTCGCCAACGATCTAATCCATAGCTCGCTGAGTTTGATTCGTGATTTTTCTTGTGCCTTCAAATCAGTTTGAGGTGGGTTTGCTTGGTTGATTCGCTAATTGTTATGTTGGTACAATGATTGAAAACTAGTGTTCAGTTTGAGAAGTCCGAGTTGATTATGGTTTGACGGGTCGAGATAACCAATCGGGTCTTAAGTTTCTTTCGGAAATGACATTTGGGCTGTGGTCCAACACTTGACGCGTTTTGCTATCTTCATCCGTTAAACCAAAATTGACTGTGCCCAGTTTCGTAGATGTTACCGCATGACATATTATTTGGATATCCCAATTCTTCCAGAGAACTTGGGCTTATCCTGCTTGGTTATTCCGCACTCGGTGCTCCTGTAATGAGACGAGTTTTTCATGTCGCTTTGGACAATGGATCGGTTAGCGATCATTGATCGATAATAGGTAAGTGCACAAGAAGTATACACAAAAATGGACTGACACGGGAAGTTCTTTTCTTCTTCCATTGTGAGTGAACTATCTACATGGGATAGAGCGTTAGCAGTGTACTGAGCACCAAGTTTATCCCATATAGATAGCACACTACACTTACACACTTGCCCTAGTTCACACTCGAAATTCGGCATGTCGATTACAAGTTAATGTTTTCTTCGAAATTCAAGTGTGAGAGGGAAAACTTATGATTTTAGGATAGATTTACCTGACCGTTTTCGAACGCGAGTTCTGTTATGTAGAATGAAGCAGTCATCTACACGCCGTAAGTCAAGCAGGTGAAGCCCGGCGCTCTCTAAAGCCGAATCATCTTCCGCCTCGCAAGCCCGGTTTGGTCAATTAGTTCCGGTTGGGCCCATCATGGACCGCACACCTCCCAACTTTCGAGTCCTGCTTAATCCACCTGGAAGAGCTTCATCAGTGGTTTCCACCAAAGTTCTTCATAATATATGTACATAGCATGGGATTCCCGAAGAGGACGTCCGTCTGCCTGCGAAAGACGAATTCGCTTATATGCTCCCGGGGTACACTGCTTGTCATCGATACGTGTGTCTGAACAGAGCTATGCCTCCCTTCAACGATTTTCTACATGAGATGCTCTCGATCTTGGGAATTGCCCCGTTCCATCTTCATTCGAATGGTTACGCCATCCTTACTTGCATGTATATCCTTTTCTTGCGGATGTTCAACCGCGCTTCAAGTTTCGATGAGTTGCGGTATTTTCTGGCGTTCAAGAGGAGAGATGATTGTCCCTCTTTGATTATAATCGAGGCCCAGAGGAATCGAAATATCATCTTATGCTTTCAAAGTAACTTATCATAGTTCAAGACATAATACTTTTACATTAGATGCCCCAAGGGGTTCAACCGTCGATGGACGACAGGGGTAAGCTTCTATTTTCCGTTCATCGAGCTCTGAGGCGTTGTAATGGAGTTTCTAGCTAACTATATTTCTCTTGCAGTTATCCAAAGGATGAATAGTGATGTGGCGCTTGATGAAGTTGCCAAACTTTAAAGGCTATTAACATCGAAGAGAGGTGCGTTAATGTTCTATCGATCGATGAGAACTTGCGTCGGTATAGACTATTAGCTCCGGGTAGATCCGCTGTTTAGATTGAAACTCCCTCTCCTGGCTGATCCAGGGTTCTCACAAGGTCCACTTCTTTATCCCATGGTTCCAAGTAAGGTCAAGAGAGAGGTAACCCATCCAGAGGATCACCCAGTGAGGCCCACAAGGAGGGAGACGGTGCAGCGACTGGGCTGAGTGGTTCAGTTAGAAAGCCTCCGATCCTAGAGGAAGCAGAGGACGAGTTCATGCATAGAGAAGGCAAGGCCGTGATAGACTCAGAAAAAGAAGAAGGAGAGTTAGAGAGTAGTAGCGATGAGTCTACCGCTAGTGATTACTTCTCATCAGAATCTGAAGGTGAAGACTCTGAGTCTTGCGATGAGACTCCAGGAATGAGTCCTGATCTCCCGAGCCCACTTACTTCCGATGCAAGTGGTAAAGGCGAAGCCCCTGAAACTAGAAGACATCATGATTCTCCGAGTAAGGATGCTGGGGCGGGGTTCAGAGTTTTCAGCCATGTTTTTGTCGACTTCGACGTGCTCATGAAAGGGGACTTTAAATTCGACACGATGCCTTTTTGTTCGAGCGATCTCGCGCCGATAGTTAGCTCGGTCCTGCCTATAATAACAGAAATCAGTCTGATCCCACCTACGACAGCCGTTTGTTCTGGTTTGTGACGACGTTTTAGGCCCCCTATTAGGGACACACAACATTACACTTATTTCCATCTCTTCATATATTTTCTTAGTTTATATCATGCTTCTGAAGCCTCTTATGTGTTTCTCATTCCAAGTATGACGAGGGGACGAGGCTTTTACGATGACTTCAAAGATTATACCGATTCCCTGCGGTACCCCAAGAGCCCCCAAGCCACATCAAGTTCGAGAGACGGAGGAATAATACATGTAGAGGAAAGAGCTTGAGGCTAAAACCCTCCGTCAGGAAGAGAGAGATCGATCTCATTCATATAAAGGCGGGTATGAGAAAAGAAGATCTATTGAGGAAAGAGATGAACCATCAAAGAAGTTGAAATTTGATTATCGCCCCCATCCTTCACAGCTTGCTTCGAAACACTCTTCCGTGAGCCGAGAAGCTCCTGTCACTTCTGCTCTGATTCTTCCCCCAACCCACATTTTGTCCTCTTCCATCGTTACTGCTTCTCCTGGTGCCTTTCACCCCAACCAGAGGCCTCCTATGCTCTTCCCTCAGGTCCTCCTAAACTTGAGGCTGCGTTTCCGGGTTGGTTCTTAAAGGGGGTTAAGTTCGACATGGATCTCCATCCTGTTCGCAGGGACTCCTTCATGCCATATCTCCAAGCTATCCAGAGCGACCTAGAACAGGCCGAGAATTGGGAGAAGCTTTGCAAACAGCTAGCTGACACAAATAGGAATAACTATCAGGAGATCCTCTCCTTTGAATCTGAAATGATGATTTTGAGAGGGCATTGGCTGATTGGGATGCTAAAATTAAGCAGTTGGAGAAAGAGAAGGAGGCGACGCTTCATGAAAGCAAGAGATCCTCCGGTCTGATGAAAGAGTTGAAAGAAGCACATGAAAAGGTTGAGATCATCTGGAGGGATGAGGTTAAAAAGACTCATGCTGAGTATGGTAAGCTGAAAGAAGAAGTTGTCGCCCGCAATGCCATCATTGAAGCTCAAAGGAAAACCATTACCGACCATGATTTAATTGTTGAAGGGCCCAACCAGATGATCGCCGACCAAGCTGAGACCATTGCTAAGCTACAGGCTCAGGTCGCGCAGCTTAGTGCCGACAAGGCTGTCGTTGAAGTCGAGAAGGCTGCGGTGACAACGGAATACTTGGACCTACAACATGCCTTCGATAGGAAGATGGAGAAGCTGGATGCGACAATTCTGAACTTCTACGTCAACTCCCTGTTGCATCAAAAAAGTCTCACCTATCTTGGCTCGAAGTTTCCGTGCACTCTCGCCCTCGTTTGGGAGGAAATCTTATCTCGTTTTGTTGGCAGCGGCGACATTTACTCCGATCAAGAGCTGCGAGATGCCTACCTCAATGATGAATCCAAGATAGCGCTACTTGAGGGCCAGAAGATTCTCTAAGTCGAACGAGAGAGGAAGGCCACCGATGCTGCCTTGATGACTACCACCGACGTGCTTCCCAAACCTTTTACCTCCGGTGTGGGCGGACCGTCGGAGTAGCTCCATGACCAACCGATGAGTTCAGGAGTTGATATTATTCCTCATGTGGTGGAGCCCTCAAAAGAAGGCAATGGCGGTGAGTTCGAAGTCGCTATTCTTGATGCTACCCTTGGTGTAGGTAACGTCCATGCTTCTCCCGAATTCGGGAGTCTCCATCTTGCACCACAGGAGCAAGAGGAGTTTAATGCTTTCCTTTTTGATCTTATAGGTCCATCCACTTTTCTTGTTGACGTGCCGACTAATTCATCGCCTGCCCCAGCTGCCATTTTCACATCCTCTGAGATTGTATCCGTTCCTGCTCTAGTTCCCATATCCACGTCTAGTTCACAACCGAGGTCAGAGGCCGAGAAAATAACCGCGCTCCACGGCTTGGACGACCCTTCAGCTTCTTTGGAAGGTGATATAACTACAACAGAGGCTAAGGAGCAGGAGACGCAGACGGAGCAGCCGTAGAAGACTCAGCATGATTTGGTTGCCGTCAAGAAGGAAAAGGTGGAGGCAGTCAAAGCTTTGAAGGGCTCTCGGAAGTTAAGAAAACGCAAAGGAAAGGGAAGCTCTTCTGAAAAACATTTGGAGGAGGGGGAGGAGATTATCACCGAAGTGCATGTTGACATTACTGGCAGCGACACCTCTCCTTAAAAGAAGCAGAAACTGCCAACCAGAGGTGGGAAGGGAAGCGTTGGCAAGAAGCGTTGAGCGGTTGGCGTGAGGATGAACTTTATTTTGGCCAACAGCTTGCAAGAAGATGTACCTGCTTTTGACTTTTTTTTCTTTTTCAATCATTTTGTTCAAGTGTAGAGTCTGGACTTTGTGTCCTTACTGTAGATTCTGTATTTTCTCTTTGTTGGCCGTTGTTGTGCGGGTACGGCCTCCACATTTTGTTCCTGTGTACAGAATATCATAAGCAATACAATGATATTTTGACAGTATTTTTATCTAAATTCATATATGCTTTGTGTACTTGTGCTAGTTTCATTTTTAGTACTGTGACTATAGCCAAAGTCCCTCATTCGAATTAACAGAACTTAGAGATTGACAGCACTTAGGGAATTTTTGCTTAGAAATTCACAAAACTTTTAAAAAATTTCTAAAACTTAGAATTTTTTTTGTTTGGGAGCTGATAAAACTTTGAGATAGAACGCGTGAACTTATGATTGTTTGGAGTGACAGAACCTGTGAACTTATTGTATTTGTTTAGTTCTATCTTAGTACAGGTGTATCTTGTGAACTTATTGTATTTGTTTGGTTCTGTCTCAGTACAGGTGTATGCCCCCCAGTTCATAGAGCTGTTCACTTCAAACCATTTTCAAGTTGCCGATAACTTACGGTTTAACTAACCTTCATTAAAAAATTTGGCTAAGTTACAACTTGATTCTACTTTTATTTGGAGATATTGTGATTTTAGCGTGCAATCTCATTTTTTGGCAACGTTCAGGTAAATATGCAATTTGTGCAAGGGTATATGTAGTCGATCATTGAGTGCCCTCCTTTTAGCACTAATTTTGTCCGGGTTGCACTCATTATTCCTGACTATATGTTTACGGTTTCTCACGCTCCTTGGCGTTGCCTATCTTCGGGCAACGTGAGGAGTTAGAGTTTTGGTGTGCGGCTCATCAAATGTGTGGCTTTTGTTTTTCCTCCGTGTTGCCTATCTTCGGGCAACACGGGGAGTTGTCATTTCGGTGCTCCTCGGGGTTGCCTATCTTCGGGCAACATGAGGAGTTGTTATTTTGAGGCTCTTCGATGTTGCCTATCTTTGGGCAACACAAGGCGTTTTAGTTTTGGCGCTCCTCGGTGTTGCCTATCTTCGGGCAACACAAGAAGTTTTGATTTTGGTGCTTCTCGATGTTATCTATCTTCGGGCAACACGAGGAGTTTTGATTTTCCTTGGTGTTTCATATCTTCGGGAAACATGAGGAGTTGTGATTTTGGGACTCCTCGATGTTGCCTATCTTCAGGCAACACGAGAAGTTTTAGTTTTGGTACTCCTCGGTGTTGCCTATCTTCAGGCAACACGAGGAGTTTTGGTTTTGGTGCTCCTCGATGTTGCCTATCTTCGGGCAATATGAGGAGTTTTGATTTTCCTTAGTGTTGCCTATCTTTGGGCAACACGAGGAGTTGTGATTTTGGGGCTCCTTGATGTTGCCTATTTTTGGGCAACACAAGGGGTTTTAGTTTTAGTGCTCATGGTGTTGCCTATCTTCGGGCAACACGAGGAGTTTTTATTTTGGGGCTCCTCGATGTTGCCTATCTTCGGGCAACACGAGGAGTTTGGATTTTCCTTGGTGTTGCCTGTCTTTAGGCAACACGAGGAGTTTTTATTTTAGGGATCCTCGATGTTGACTATCTTCGGGCAACACGAGGAGTTTTGGTTTTAGTGCTCCTCGCTGTTGCCTATCTTCGGGCAACTCGAGGAGTTTTAGTTTTTTTATCCCACTCGATGCTGCCGGAGCAGTGCCAATTGTCAAAGGGCAAAGATTGGGGTTCACTGATCTAACTGTTTGAGTTGATTTGCTTCCGTCGACTCGGCGGGTAATTATTATGAACACAGTTTGGTTGTTTCAGGAAGCAAATTTATTACGAAATGCATGGCATATTCTATGCCTATTTACAATGCCATCTGCATTTTCGGGATGGCTTATTTATTGAAAAATATAAAATACATAAAGTTGCTTTTAAATGAAATAACGGCGGAGCGATTCGCTGTTCCAGGCTCTAGGAATTGCGATCCCGTCAACGGTCATCAGCTTAAAGGTCCCATCCCCAAGCTTCTGATTAACGAGATATGGTCCTTCCCAGTTTGGTCCGAAGGCTCCCGGGACAGGGAAAACTCGCTTGAGCACAAGATCTCCAACTTCAAAGGTTTGACCGTGAACTTTGGAGTTGAAATACCGTGCGACCCTTTTTTGGTAGGCGGCAATTCTCAACTCTGCTTCTTCTCTTTTTTCATCAACCATGTCTAGCGATTTGAGTAGGAGTTGCTCGTTTTGCTTTTGATTGAAATTCTGCCTCCAGTGCGAGGGGACTTCTAATTCAACATGAATCATTGCCTCTGAACCATATGCTAAGGCGAACGGGTGTGGCCAGTTGCTGCTTTGTGTGTTGTCCTGTACGCCTATAGTGTAGGTGGAAGTTAATCAACCCAATTTCCTTTTGCTTTTGTTAATTGCTTTTTGATGGTGGACTTGATGATCTTTTTTTATTGCTTCCACTTGCTTGTTTGCCTGCAGATGAGCCACTACGGAAAAGCTTTTTTTGATTCGGAAGCGCATGCAAAAGTCTTGGAACTCGACACTTTCGAATTGTGTTCCGTTGTCAGTGATGATTTTTTGTGGCATACCAAACCTGCAAATGATGTTTTTAGTAACAAAGTTATTGACTTTCTTTGGGGTTATGGTGACTAGCGGTTCCGCTTCGGCCCATTTTGTGAAATAATCTACGCCAACTATAGCATATTTGACTCCTCCTTTTTCTATTGTAAGTATGCCAATCAAATCGATCCCCCATAATGCAAACAACCATGGGCTGACCATCTGCGTCAGTTCCATTGAAGGATTTCTCTTGATTTTACTGAATCTCTGATAGTGATTGCATCTCCTGGAGTGATCTGCGGCGTTAGGATTTATTGTTGGCCAAAAGTACCCATATCGAAGGACTTTCTTTGCCACTATCTGCCCCCCAGTGTGGTCTCCACACTCGCCTTCATGTACTTCCTTCAGGATCCGTCGTGCTTCATCATTGGTCACACACATAAGATGAGAGGTCGAGAATCCCCTTCGATAGAGTACTCCATCCAGTATCATGGACCGTGGCGCCTTACGGAGGAGCGTTTTCCGTTGATTTTGGTCAGTTGGAAGGGTTCCCGCAAGTAGATAGTCTTTTATCTGTGTCATCCATGTGTCCGGTTCGACGGTGTCTTGGTTAGAGTTTCCACTGGGACCAACCCCAATGGCTGGGTTTTGCCAGAGCTTGCCAGTTTAGCCAGATAATCTGCCTTGCTGTTTTGCTCTCATGGTATGCGAGTTATAGTGTAGTGCTCGACGTCGCTTAGCAGCTCTTGCACTTTGGACATATACGGGGCAAGATTTTCATCCCGCGCCTAGTACTCCCCTTTTACCTGACACACGACCAGCTGGGAGTCGCTGAATATGTGGATAGATTTTATTTTGAGTTCATTCACAACCTTCATCCCTGCGATTAGTGCTTTGTATTCCGCTTCATTGTTTGTTGCTGGGAATTCCAGGTGCAAAGTATAGTTAATGGCTCGCCCTTCAGGGGTTTTGTGACACCCCGCACCTCTAATCACCCCGAAAATCGGACATGACTAGAAGCACAGAAGGTCGGGTGAAATAAAAAACCATAACATAACATAGTGTCTAAGACAACATAAAATGATTAAAATATTATAGCGGAAGAAAACTTTCACTAATTATAAATTAAATGCAAAACAGCTTCATTAAAAACACCATTATCCCAAATTTATTTCTAAAACCAAAAGTACCAAGTAGTCTGCACCAAAACATAAAACATAACAAAGTTCACAATATACGTCCTCATATATAGAGTAAAGTACGGAAAAGAGAAACGAAGTACATGAAACAAAAGAAACAAAAGATGAAGATATCAACTGCTCCAATGACCCTCCAAGCTGCAAAGAACTGCAACCTAGACCTGCCCTCCTGTGATTTGGAGAAAATAGGAAAAATAGGAATGGGTCAGACATAAAGTCTGGTGAATGAGAAATAAAATCAAGTAGAAAAAATAAAACAGTTTAATTCCAGCCCTTCCCCGGATATCGCAAAGGGTGAATAATATAATGCAATGAATCCTTCTTAGATACAGTTCCTAAGAAGCTAAAGTCCGTGGTTACTCTAGGGAAGTCAACCATGTAGTAATACTAAACGTCAATCGGCCTGTCAGACCTGCTGTCCTTACCTATCCACGTGCTACAGCGTGAAAGTCATGCTCTTCACCCTTGCACTATGACTAAATGCCTCTTACGTCTGATCGGTGCTAACTCAAACAACCTCGCAAGACCCTGAAGTTACGCTCAGGCTCCGCCAAACTGGAATCCTATCCTCCTGTCTCCTCGGTCACCAACTTGGACTTTCCCCTATCTAAAGTGTCGGTCCTCCGAAAGAGAGCCCGCAACTAGGTCGGCTGTGCAAAAATCCTGCAACGATCTTCCTAAAGAAGCCTATGTCGGAGCAAACTTGTCCTGTTCCGTCCGCGTTGATCTGCCTGAAAAAGCCTCTGATTGCGGATTCTATATATCCTACGTACTAGCAACCTATGAAAGGTAACAAACATTCTTGCGAACCAACTTGCCCGTTCCTAGTACATACAGCCAAAAATATATTTTGGTCTTAACTGCATGTAACACCTATCCAGACCTTTACAAGGTCTGCCTACCAAATCGCTTCCAGATTAATTATTTTTACCGTTACAGTGTACATACTGTTTATTTCCATTAATCCGCTTCAGGCCATTTTTACATCCAATTTGGTTATTTCACAATTTCCCTTTTTCTTACATAAATGGTGTTTCAGTTTCACATTCCTTTAGTCCATATGGTTTTTCTGTAATTTTTATGCCATTTTGTTATAGATTTACACTAGCCTTTAGGGTCCATTTAATTTACATTTTTCCACCCTAATTTATGTTCTCCTTTTAGAGATTTAATTTGTACAAATTTTTTATCCAATAGCCACAAACCATTTAATTACACAAAATTCCACTTTTACATTTTTAGGCCACATATGAAACAAACAATTATGCCAATTAGACTTCCCAATTTTGTTTCAAAACCATATTCAAAATTATGTAATTATATCAATCAAAACCATAATTTTATTCTAGTAACATATTTTGAATTAATTCAACTAACCTGTTTTACCATTAGAAATTGAATAACAATTCTAATTCAATTTAATTAAACCAATCTTATTTATGCCATGGAACGTGAATAACAATTTGTTTATTCCAAATTTCAACCCAAACATGAATTAGAATTGAGAAGTGGAAGAAGAAGAAGATAAAATAATTTACATAAATTTCAATCTTACTTATGCCATAAAACATGAATAGATAATTTATATGTCCATATTATAAACCAAACATAAATTAGATTTGAGAAGTAGAAGAAGAAGAATTTTCAATAATTTACATCTATTCTCAATTAGTAAATAGTAACAGAAATTAATTCATATTAACGTGCCATAAAAGAATTGAAATTGAACTACTTTATTTTTTATTTCATATTAATTCCCACTCACCTGGCACTTGAGCTTGCATAAATTTGAAAAAAGCTTTGCTTTAATATTTCTTCCTTTGATTCTTCTAAATTCCCCAAATTGCTTGAATATATATAGATAATTTAATTTGGTAGAGATTTGTTTATTTAGTAGAGAAAAGGAGGAAGAATAATACACACTACTTTTACTGTAGGATTATGGCGATGGCTGAATAAGAGATTAGGTTTAGGTTAAATGGGTTATTTATAGATTGTTTGAGTGATTATAATCCATTAGATTATTTTAGATAAAATCTGGTTCTTTCATACACTTAACGGTTATCCATTCTAGCCCATACACATCACTCAACCAATAAAATTTAGCCATCTCTTCCTATTACATCACTGGAGCGAAAGGGAAGCCGCCACATGTCAGAAACAATGCTGAAATACGTAGGAAAATCGCTGGAAACAAACCAGGTAAAAAAACATCGCTCTAGATTTTGGGCAACAACGGGACTTGATCCCTGGTCACTAAGGAAGTCAACATGCGCCTTTACCACTGTATCAAATGCGCTTTTAATTTCTTTTTAATTATATTTCCCGTAAAATATCGGGGTGTTACATTCTCCCCCTTAAAGGATTTCGTCCCCGAAATCTCCAAAGGCGGAAGAACGTATTTAACAACTAGCATCCAAGAACTACATCCATCTACTCAATCATCATCCATTTCAACCATTGTTCTTATTTTTTACTAATGCAATTTATGATTTATGCAAAGTGAAATGCATATGAACTTACCTAATGCGAAAAGGTAGTCGGTCTACTGATTGACCTCCTGTAATGCAAGTATGCTTATGCCATGCAGCCAAATGTATGCAATTACCCTAGTATAATTGATAATTCTATATGTATGTTTCAATCATTCACCCAAATGCACCATCCATATGCAACATCCATTTATATATATATATATATACATACAACTAAGTGAAAATGCAATAGGTAACAGGCACGCATATGTAGGTGTATTTACCTAGTTGGCCGATTATCCTAATAAATATCTATCTAGTGCATGCAATGCATCCATTTTCAAACATTGGCATCCACTTGCAATCATTTTCATCCATTAAACATAACATGCCCTACTGATATGTTTACAACCAAGCTACCATCCATATGTTTCACCTAAAGATTATCGAAAAGACCCTAACCAAGGAAAGATCAAAGATCAAAGATAGGATATTTGAAGTGTACCTTCAAATATAAAAGGATAAGAAGTTTGAATTCTCTCCTCAGATTCCCATGTGCACTCCTTGGGATCATCTCCACTCTGAACCTTCACTAGACGAACTTCCTTGTGGTGTAATCTCTTGACACCGTTTTCCAATATACGGGTGGGTATACGACGCATAAGTGATTCGCGCTCTACCTCCACTTCCCTTAGCTGATCAGGTTCTACTACTACTACGGAATCATGTAGACACTTCCTTAGATGCGAAACATGAAAAACATCGTGAACTCCTGCCAACTTATTTAGAAGATCAACTCTGTATGCCACTTTTCCAATCCGTGCGGTAATAAGGAAGGGTCCTATAAATACCGGTGTCAACTTATCCACTGAGCCAAATCTCATAATGTTTCTCAAAGGATAAACCTTGACAAAAACTATATCTCCAAACTTAAACTCAATCTTCAACCTCTTGCGATTCAAATCCACCTTCTCGGAAGTTTCCCTCACCAAGTCTAGTCCAAGCAAGATCCTATCGGTGGTATCCCACCAACAGGCTGGTGATCTACATGGTCTGCCATAGAGGTCCTCGAACGGTACCATCCCAATGCTTGCTTGATAACTATTATTATACGCGAACTCCACCAAAGGTAGGTAGTCTTTCCAAGAGTCTCCGAAGTCAATGATGCACAATCTGAGCAAATCTTCCAAAACCCTATTTACCCTCTCAGTCTGTCCATCTGTCTGAGGGTAATATGCCATGCTTAGATTCAATTCCGTTCCCAAGGCTTGCTGAAGACTCCTCCAAAACTCGCTGGTGAATAATGGATCTCTATCGCTCACAATGCTAGCGGGAACTCCATGAAGCCTAACTATCTCCCTTACATAAAGAGTTGCCAAAGAAGCTGCCGTCCTATTACTCTTAATGGGTATTAAATGAGAGCTCTTCGTCAGTCTATCCACAATGACCCAAATGCTCGTGTTCCCCCTCCGTGACCTTTGTAATCCATCCACGAAGTCCATAGAGACGGTCTCCCATTTCCATAATGGAATATCCAATGGCTGCAACAGTCCTCCGGGCTTCTTCTGTTCCACCTTTACCCTTTGGAAAGTAATGCAGTTTGATACATAATCCGCCACCCTCTTCTTCATTCCGAGCCAATAGAATACCCTCTTCATATCCCGGTACATCTTATCACCACCGGGGTGCACCGTCATCCTAGAATAATGTGACTTGGCCAATACCGCATCTACTAAATCCTCACTACGGGGAACACAAAGTCTGCCATCCCCTAATGTCCATGGTATAGCGCCTAAGATGTGGTGATGACTCTCCTTTACCAAGCTTATCTAAAATGTCCTTTAACTCTTCGTCCTCACCTTGCCTTGCTCCAATCTGCTCCATCAAAGTAGGCTAGACATCGAGGGATGCTAATAATCCTGGAGCTAAATTCGATGGAGGTCTAAAATTAAAGTTAGCAATGTACTCCAAATGCTTCCATTCCAAAACGGAGGACTTAAAACCACTTTGCGTCTACTCAATGCATCTGCCACTACATTAACCTTGCCAGAGGTATAGGAAATCTCAAAGTCATAAAAGGCTAAAAACTCCATCCATTTTTTGTCTCAAATTCAAGCCTTTCTGAGAGAACGAATACTTCAAAGACTTATGATCCGTGAAAAGCTCAAATCTTTCTCCTAAGATATAGCGCCTCCAAGACTTGAGAGCAAAATCTATAGCTGCCAACTCAAGATCATGCGTCGGGTAGTTCTTCTCATGCGTTTTCAACTGTCTACTCGCATAGCACACTACCCTACCCTCTTGCATCAGTACCGCCCCTAGCCCCATACCACAAGCATTTGTATAAACTGATAAAGGTTTGGTTCCATCCGGTAACACCAATACAGGAGCGGTAGTCAAAGCTTCCTTCAATCAACCAAAGGCATCCTCACACTTGGCATCCCAAACAAAAGACGAGTTCTCCTTGGTAAGGCGGGTAAGTGAAGCTGATATCCTAGCGAAGTCCTTAATGAACTTCCTATAGTAGCTCACTAGCTCACAAGACTAAGGAAACTCCTTATGTCCGTGGCATTCTTAGAGGTCTGCCAATCCTGTACTGCTGCCACTTTCGCCGGATCTACTGCAAGTCCATCCTCCGAAACGACGTGTCCCAAAAAGCGAACCTCATCCCTCCAAAAGTGGAACTTGGAGAACTTCGCCTTCAACTTATGTGCTGGCAGGGTCCTAAGCACTTCTTCTAGGTGAATAATATGCTCCTCCTTGCTTCGCAAATAAACCAAAATGTCGTCGACGAACACCACCACAAACTTGTTCAACGATTCGTGAAATACTCGACTCATCAGGTCCATAAAATATGTCGGAGCTTTGGTTAGCCCAAATGGCATGACTAAGCACTCAAATAACCCATCCAGAGTCCTAAATGCAGTCTTCTCCATGCTATCATCCACCACACACAACTGATGAAATCCCGTGGCCAAATCAAGCTGCGAAAATAGCTTGGCTCCTACTAGCTGATCGAAGAGATCGTCTATATGGGGAAGTGGATAACGATTCTTCTTCGTCAGCTTATTAAGCTCCCTATAATCCACGTAAAGTTTGAGAGAGCCATCCGCCTTAGTGGCAAAGAAGACGGGTGCACCCCACTTAGAAATTCTCCTACGAATGAAGGCCTTGTCCAAATGCTCTCCAATATGCTTGCTCAACTCACGACGTTCCTTAGAGGCCATATGCCTTACCGTTAAAGCAACCAGTTTGGCATTATCGACCAGATAAATCTTAAACTCGATCGCTCTTCGAGGTGGAAGGCCAGCAACCTCCTCGAACACATATGGAAAGTCTCTAACAACGGGTACCCTCAAACTATCGGGCGATAAGTCAAGAGAATAAAGGTAGCTCAACATGACCGATCCTTTAGGATCACAAGATACCTCAAAGGTACATCTACTACAAGTGCCTAACCTCACTACCCTCTTATCGCAATCAAGAATAACACCATACATGGATAGCCAAACCATACCAAGAATCAACCGAAGCCCGAAAAAGCACAATACAAAGGCACTACAGTCAAACTCAACCCCTAAAATAAACAATTTCAAATCCCAACATAACATGGACAAATAAGCCGATCCTCCTATGGGATTTGATACTACTACTGGGTTAGTCACTAAGCAAGCATCAAGACCAAGACCTCTACCAAAGTACTAGATATAAAAGAGTGCGAAGCTCCATAATCAAATAGGGCACGAACAGGAAAATTAAAGATAGATAATACACCTTAGAGGATCACCTTCTTTCCCTTGTCCACAACCGGATGAGTACTAGAGGAAGGAGCTGCCTCTAAAGCATAAGCCTAAGCAGGCTATGAAGGTGTCTGTGAACTGTCCGTGGGCTTCGACAGATAGTCCTTTTTCATATGCCCCACTTGATCGTAAAGATAACACCTCAGTCTTGGTCGCTTTCCTGCCCCTCTACAATATTTAGCAAGATGACTTGGTTTCCCACAAGTATTGCACTTCCAATCCTTCCTTGGAACTTTCCTTTTTCCACCCGACCCTCCTTCTCCTCTCCTCTTTCTTTTCCACTGCTTCTTCCCATCACTCTTCTGCGCCACATCTCCTTTCTTCTCAGTATCAGCAAGTAAAGCCATCTCTACCAATCCCTCAATAGTGGCTCCCATTGAAATGTGGCTCACCGCCAAACTCTGCAGTGGCTGACTCAAACCCTTAGCGAACTTCAGCGCCTTCTTGTGAGGAGTATTGATTAGGTCTAGCCAAATCTGGCAAGCTCATTGAATTTATTAACATATTCCTTAACTGTCATATCTGCTTGCTTGAGCTGTATAAATTTCTCTAGCTGCACTCCCTTTTCATCCTACGATAAGAATTTTCTCTCGAATCTAGTACGAAAATCCACCTAAGTCAAATTATCAGCCTCAGCCTCAGCCTCCACAATCTCCCACCAACAAAGAGCCTCTCCCTGCAACTGCCATGAAGCCAACTACCTCCGAGCTAAGTCCTCCAATCCCATAAGTCCAAATAGCCGCTCACAACTACGGATCCAAGCTCTCGCCTTAGTATATGACTCGGTTCTAAGAAACAGCTTGCCTCCTAAGCTGGTGTAGTCCTTTTATAACTTGGGAAAACCGGGAATGCCTGGTGGATAGGCTGGAGCCCCTTCCGCCGGAGCAGCATCCCTAGCTGGTGACTCTGCTCGTGTAGTAGCCTGCAAATAACGTCTGAACCAAGCAGGCATATTAAGGACTGGAACTTCGGGGATATCTTGCGGTTTAGACATTTCTATCCGTGGATATTAAAAAGATGGGATTAGATACTCCATAAATAGTTCAATAGATAAGGAGGAAGAGATATGAGGGACCCATTTCTAAATTTTTTTTCCAAAATATATACATATACTTTTAAAAGTATTATTTGGAATACCCTTTAAAAATTTATTTGAAAACCTTTATATTTTTTAAAATATTTTTAGGATTACCAAAACCTTAGCTCTGATACCAACTTTGACACCCCGCACCTCTAGGCACCCTGAAAATCGGACATGACTAGGACCATGGGTGGTTGGGTGAAATAAAATCCATAACATAGCACAGAGACTAAGGCAACAACATAAAATGTTTAAAATATTACAGCAGAAGAAAAATTTCGCTAATTATAAATTAATAGCAAAATAGCTTCATTAAAAACAACATTATCCTAAATTTATTTCTGAAACCAAAAGTACCAAGTAGTCTCCATCAAAACATAAAAATACAACAAAGTTCACAATATAGGTCCCCATATATAGAGTAAAGTACGGAAAAGAGAAACGAAGTACATGAAACAAAAGAAACAAAAGCTGAAGATAACAACTGCTCCAATGACCCTCCAAGCTGCAAAGAACTGCGACTTAGACCTGCCCTCCTGTGATTTGGGGAAAATAGGAAAAATAGTGAGAAATAAAATGAAGCAGAAAGAATAAAACAGTTTAATTCCAGGCCTTCCCCGAATATCGTAGAGGGTGAATATTATAATGTAGTGAATCCTTCTTAGATACAGTTCCTAAGAAGCCAAAGTCCATGGTTACTCTAGGGAAGTCAACCATGCAGTAATACTAAACATCAATCGGCCTGTCGGACCTGCTATCCTTATCTATCCACGTGCTACAGCTTGAAAGTCATGCTCTTCACCTGTGCACTGTGACTAAATGCCTCTTATGTCTGACCGGTGCCGGCTCAAACAACCTCGCAGGTTCCCGAAGTTGCGCTCAGGCTCCGCCAAACTGCACTCCAATCCTCCTATCTCCTTGGTCACCAACATGGACTTGCCCCTATCCAAAGTGTCGGTCCTCCGAAAGAGTGCCCGCAGTTGGGTCGGCTACGCAAAATCCTCTAACGATCTGCCTAAAGAAGCCTACTTCGGAGCACACTTGTCTTGTTCTGTCCGCGTCGATCTGCCTGAAGAAGCCTACGATTGCGGATGCTATCTATCCTACGTACTAGCAACCTATGAAAGGTAACAAACATCCTTGTGAACCTACTTGCCCGCTCCTAGTACATACAACCAAAACTATATTTTGGTCTTAACTGCATGAAACACCTATCCAGACCTTTACAAGGTCTGCCTACCAAATCGCTTCCAAATTAATTAATTTTACCATTACAGCTTACATACTATTTATTTCCATTAATCTGCTTTAGGCCATTTTTACATCCGATTTGGTTATTTCACAATTTCCCTTTTTCTTACATAAACAGTATTTCAATTTCACGTCCGTTCAGTCCGTATGGTTTGTCTGTAATTTTTATGCCATTTTTTACAAATTTACACTAGCCTTTAGGGTCCATTTAATTTTTTTTCCACCCTAATTTACGTTCTCCTTTTAGAGATTTAAATTGTACAAATTTTTTATCCAATAGCCACAAACCATTTAATTACACAAAATTCCACTTTTACATTTTTAGGCCACATATGAAACAAACAATTATGCAAATTAGACTTCCCAATTTTGTTCCAAAACCATATTTAAAATTATGTAATTATATCAATCAAAACCATAATTTTATTCAAGTAACATATTCTGAATTTATTCAACTAACCTGTTCTACCATTAGAAATTGAATAAAAATTCTAATTTAATTTAATTAAACCGTTATTATTTATGCCATAAAACATGAATAAAAATTCGTTTGTTCCAAATTTCAACCCAAACATGAATTAGAATTGAGAAGTAGTAGAAGAAGATACACTAATTTACATAAATTTCAATCTTATTTATGCCATAAAACGTGAATAGACAATTTTTATGTCCCATAATTTAAACCAAACGTGAATTAGATTTGAGAAATGGAAGAAGAAGAAGAAGTTGCAATAATTTATATCTATTCTCAATTAATAACAGAAATTAATTCATATTAGCATGCCCGAAAAGAACTGTAATTGAACTACTTTATTTTTCAATTTCATATTAATTCCCACTCACCTGGCACTTGAGCTTGCATAAATTTGAAAAAAGATTTGCTTTAGTCTTTCTACCTTTGATTCTTTAAAATTCCCCAAATTTCTTGAATATATATAGATAATTTAATTTGGTAGAGATTTGTTTATTTAGTAGAGAAAAAGAGGAAGAATAATACACATTAATTTTACTGTAGAATTATGGCGACGGCTGAATAAGAGATTAGGTTTAGGTTAGATGGTTTATTTATAGATTGTTTGAGCAAATATAATCCATTAGATTATTTTGGATTAAATCTGGTTCTTTCATACACTTAATGTTATCCATTCTAGCCCATACACATCACTAAACCAATAAAATTTAGCCATCTCATCTTTATTAGTCCATGAGTTGATGTTTTGATGACAACAACCTTAGAATAAGATTATAAAATATAAATACTAACATTATAGTTTAGATATATATGTATATGCAGAATTTAACCATGCAGGTACCAAGAATGAAGACTGTACAGTATAGAGATTCAAGATATCAAGATTAAAGACTCATGAGTATCAAGAATATCAAGATTATCAAGAGTTCAAGATTTCAAGATATGTATTGAGTCTAGAATTATGTTAAAACTTCACAATAGCACAGAAATCTTCATTCTATATTTTCATTTGGGATGGAACCCATTTCTACCTTTTTAGTGGCTTACAAACCCACGACAAATAGCTTACAAACCTACGACAAGTGGCTTACAAACCCACGAACATCCTGGTTTTGTACAAGTTCTCGAGTCCTGATGTGATGAGATATTCTGCAGGAAGAAGCTTGCAAAACTACTTCAAAATGATTTTCAAAACTGCTTTTCAAAATGTTTTAGCGTTAAAAATTATCTTTCAAATGATTTTCAAAAAGATGTTTTAGCCTTAAAAAATATTCTTTGATTTTGTTCTTAAATAAATTCTTCTTTTAAACTATCTTTTAATATATTTAACTTTTAATATTTACTTAGATTTAAATATAAAATTATCTATATATTATTCTCTATATTTATCTATGAATTTTGTCTATAGTCAAGTATATTAATAAAGTTTAAAATAGTTTTAATATAAGATAACAGTTATTTTAAAAGAAAAACAAAACATCAAAATTTCCTTTGGGATGTCGACATGCCATAGTACCCCATGTCGACATAGTGTTAGTTAGGACCAAAAATTTGAATTTCAAAAGAAGTGTCTATTCGCCATAACCTTTCATGAATAGACATGGCTGTTGTTCTTCTATAAATAGGGGTTAGTTTCAACGAATTTTTGATTAGATTTTCTGGTTTTTCACTTCTCTTCTTCTTCCACATTTTCTTATTCAAAATCCTATCATCACTCTGCCGAAATCAACATTGAATCTAACTAGATCATCTCTGGTTTGATTCTCTATCACTATCTCAACAAGATCCCAGTGCTATTCAGAGTTATAGGCTTCTTTGTAATCTATCTAGCTAGAAAAGGTGTGATTGTAGCCTTGGAAATCAATCAAGCGAGAAAAGGTGTGATTGTAGCCTTAGAAATCAATTGGGTGAACTTGTTGCCCTGGAAATCAAGTATCTTTACCCAGAGGATTGTGATTCTAGAGGGTGTACCTCGTAGCCTTGAAACCGAGGGTGTAATTGTACAATTGCTTTTGAAAGAAAATCCGTACTTAGTTGTGTGGGACTGGATGTAGGGTAACTCCGAACCAGTATAAAATTCGGTGTGTTCTTTCTTTTATTGCATTTACTTTATTTCTGCATCTGTGTTTGATTCTGTGATTATATCTGTGTCTGAATATTGCATACATTTGTGTACAAATCAACAATAACTAAAAAGATTTAGTAATTTCTCATAAACACTATTCACCCCCCCTTTAGTGTTCATTCTAGCCTTAAGATCCATATTCCGCATTCCTCGCATTTGGTATCAGAGCAAGGTTTTCAAAAGTTTCATAATCTGAATTTTGAAAAGTTTTCTAAATGGCTACCAACACTGGTACTATTTCTAACACTAGCTCATTTGTAGAAGGTCAGTCTACTGTCAGACCACCACTTTTCAATGGCAGTAACTATGCATATTGGGCATGTAGGATGAAAATATATTTACAATCTATAAGATTAGACACTTGGAATATCACATAGAATGAATATTCTGAACCCACAACTGACTTTGCACAGTGGACCACTGAGCAAAAGGCTGTTGCACAAAATAATTCTAAAGCAATGAATATTCTGTTTTGTACACTTGATAGGAATGAATTTAATAGAGTGTCAGTTTGTAAGTCTGCATATGAAATCTGGAAAACTTTGCAAGTTACTCATGAAGGAACAAGCAAAGTTAAACAGACTAAAATTTCCATGCTCACAAATCAGTTTCAGTTATTTAAAATGAATTCTAATGATTCTATTTCTGATATGTATAGTCGATTTCAGGATATTGTACATTCTCTCATATCGTTGGGAAAAGTGTTTTCCGAAGAAGATCAAGTCAGGAAAATTTTAAACTCTCTCACTCCATAATGGGATCAAAAGACACTTGCAATCGAAGAGGCAAATGACATCAGTACTTTAAAGATAGAAAAATTAATTGGAAATCTAATGTCGTTTGAAGTCCAAATGATCGGGAGAAGAGAAAGCAATGCATCTGAAAAGAAATCAATGGCATTCAATGCATTGACCGATGAATCAGACTCAAATAGTGATAATGATGAAGTGATAGCTCTTATGACCAGAAATTTTCGGAAATTCTTGAAATACAGAAAGGTGAAAAATTTCAAGAGAAACAACTATAAGAATCAAGGAAATCAGAATGTAGTGACAAATAATTTCAAATGTTTCAACTGTGACGAACTAGGCCATACCAAAAGAGACTATCAGTATCCAGAAAGGCAGAATCCTCCTATAAACAATGAATCAGTAAAGAAACGGAAGCGTGCATTTACTGCTACTCTAGATGACTCAGACTCATCCTTAAGCGATGAAGATCAGAAGACAGATAACTCAAATTTGTGTTTCATGGCAGTTCATGACTTCAACAAATTCAAGGAAACAGACTCAGAAAAAGGTACACATTTACAATACAATTGATTGAAATTGCATGCTTAGAATTAGATGATTGATTGCTTGATTGATTGTTTTTTTGAATTGGTGTGTTGATTGAATTTTAAATTTATTTTCTATTATTTTATTATAATTTTATTATTATTATTATTATTATTTTTATTTTTATTATTATTTATATATATATGTTATGGAATATAATATAATCATAATATTATTCCAGATATATATATTTAGTCATAAATATATATATATATATATATATATTAGAGTAGTTAGGAAAATTAAATCATAGAATATCTCAGGCACATGTCAACATGGTCCCTACCATGATGTCGACATGGGTACAAATTTTGAAATTCAAAATTTGAATTCAAATGCTTGAATTTCCCTCCACCTTTTCACTTCATTCAATACTCTGAAAAGGCATCTTTTGACCAAAGAACATGTCTTTAAAAAATCTATTTATTCAGTATCTTTTATCATAACTTTTCACTTTCATTTTCAAATTCAAACTCTCTCTTAAAAAACTCCAAGCTCTTTACTCTCTACTTTAATGGATTCTTCAAGCAACCTCTCCACCATGAGACTTTCTAGAAACTTGAAAGAGCAACTCCTCAATAATCCGGAGGCAATAAAAGCATACATCAATTATGCTAACTATGAAAAGTCCATCCCGGAAAGTTTGCTATTTTTCAAGATTTTGCTTCTTATGAAATTGATACTCTTTTTGCAAATAATCAAATTCTTAGTCTTGTTGATTCTTCTCAAAATGATTTTGTTTGTTACCCAAATCTTGTTAAAATTTTCTATGCAAATCTCAACCGAGAATTTTATGAAGGAAATGATAATGAAATTTGGAGTAGTGTCAAAGGCACTTAAATTGTTTTGAATTGTGATCTTTTGGGTACCATTCTCAATTGCAAAAGCATGGGAAAGGATCTTTCTAGTTTTCAAATCGATGAACATGATCGTGAGACATTTCAACATATTTTTGAAGGAGATGAAAACTTTGAATTTAAAAACCGAAACTTTCGTCCTAAAGCAAGAATTATCAATCTTCTTTTACAACATACTTTGACCCCAAGATCGGGAAATTTTAACAATCCTACTTCAAAAGTGTGCAAAGCATTTTTTGCTATTTTCGGAAATTATGATATCAATTGGGCGCAAGTTATTTTGGATGAACTTCGTCCTAAAAAAATTGAAATGGGAGAAAACACTTTATATCATGGAATTTACCTTACTCGGATTTTCAACTATTTTGGAGTAAATTTCGAAGGAGAAGAATTTATTTCAAGAAAAGTTTTTAATATCTCAAACATTTCTCTCATGAAAATCCCATATGTTTTTCAACCTTATGAGACTCTTGCCGAAAAGCAAGATCGTTTGGCTCATGAAGAAATGGAAGAGGAGGAAGAAGAAGAATGGGATGAAATGGAAATAGAAGAAGAAGAAGAAGGTGAAACATCCCTAGAAAGTATTGAATATCTCTTCAATCCTACCAACAAAACCCTTCTCAAAAACCAAAAGATAATTGTTAAGAATCAACGGATTCTTAAACGATCCGTTAGTAAGAAGTTGGACAAAATGTTATCCAAGTTGACTAAGTTTTTCTCCAAAGTCAGCAAGAAACTTGGATTATCTTCATCTTTGTCATTCTCTAACTAGTTGTATCTTTTCATTTCATGATGTATTACTCTAGTTTGCTTTAGTTTGAATGTTTATGTAGTTCTTTATGGTTAATCATTGTATTATCCTATTATGCAATGAAATTGATTTCCTTTTCTGTTATCTAGCTTATCTTTTCTCATGAATATATGTTAGAGTATATATATATATATATAAATATATAAATATATATATACACAATTATTCACAAAATCAAAAAGGTCATCAAAATTCACTGGACCATGTCGACATCCCCCCTTGACCATGTCGACATGTACTGGTCAGAAATGACATTTCATTTCAAATTTGAAATTTGAATAACTACCCTATGTCTATTCATTTCAAACGAATTCCTACACATATAAATATCTATTTCTTCCAGAATTCTTCACTCAATATTATTTTCTATCTTCTTTATCTCTTATTCTTCTAACAAATTCAAAAATGGCAAATCCTATTCACAATTTAACCGAGAATCTTGAAGAGACTCTTAATTCGTTCAAGAATATTCTTTCGTTTATTCTTCATAACCAGCGACACTTAGAGTTGAGTCAATTGCAGATGATCAAGGAGCAAGAAAGGCATTTCAATGCAATGCGATGGATGATTTCTTCACTGCACAAGGATGATAACGAAGCACATCCTCCTGTCTCTCTCACAAATGACAATGAAAATTGGGATGCCATCAAAGCAGACCCTATTTTCGGAGAAGAAGGATGAGTGGAAGTTCCTCGAAACGTTTGATGTTGGTTTGTTTGCTTTGTTTGATTTGATTGCTTTGATTGAAATTGTGTGTTTTGATTGGTTTGATTGACACTTGGTGTGGATTGATGAATGTATAAATATACATTGATTGAATATCATGTCTATAAGTATAGTTATTTCTTAATCTATCTATTATATAATCTATTATATAGTTTAATGAAGGTACTTAAGTACAAGAATGAGGGGGAGTTATATAGTTTGGAGTTAGTTTGTTTTTGTTGATGAAAAAGGAGGAGAAATATAAAATAGGAGAGTTAGGCATAGATTAAGGGGGAATTATCAGTTTTAGGGGGAGTTATTAGGATAGAAGTAATATTTTATAAACAAAGGTTTTCATCATCAAAAAGGGGGAGATTGTTAGTCCATGAGTTGATAGTTTTGATGACAACAACCTTAGAATAAGATTATAAAATATAAATACTAACATTATAGTTTAGATATATATGTATATGCAGAATTTAACCATGCAGGTACCAAGAATGAAGACTGTACAGTATAGAGATTCAAGATATCAAGATTGAAGACTCATGAGTATCAAGAATATCAAGATTATCAAGAGTTCAAGATTTCAAGATATGTATTGAGTCTAGAATTATGTTAAAACTTCACAATAGCATAGAAATCTTCATTTTGTATTTTCATTTGGGATGGAACCCATTTCTACCTTTTTAGTGGCTTACAAACCCACGACAAATAGCTTACAAACCTACGACAAGTGGTTTACAAACCCACGAACATCCTGGTTTTGTACAAGTTCTAGAGTCCTGATGTGATGAGATATTCTGTAGGAAGAAGCTTGCAAAACTACTTCAAAATGATTTTCAAAACTGCTTTACAAAATGTTTTAGCATTAAAAATTATCTTTTCAAATGATTTTCAAAAAGATGTTTTAGCCTTAAAAAATATTCTTTGATTTTGTTCTTAGATAAATTCTTCTTTTAAACTATCTTTTAATGTATTAAACTTTTAATATTTACTTAGATTTAAATATAAAATTATCTATATATTATTCTCTATATTTATCTATGAATTTTGTCTATAGTCAAGTATACTAATAAAGTTTAAAATAGTTTTAATATAAGATAACGGTTATTTTCAAAGAAAAACAAAACATCAAAATTTCCTTTGGAATGTCGACATGCCCTAGTACCCCATGTCGACATAGTGTTAGTTAGGACCAAAAATTTGAATTTCAAAAGAAGTGTCTATTCGCCATAACCTTTCATGAATAGACATGGCTGTTGTTCTTCTATAAATAGGGGTTAGTTTCAATGAATTTTTGATTAGATTTTCTGGTTTTTCACTTCTCTTCTTCTTCCACATTTTCCTATTCAAAATCCTATCATCACTCTGCCGAAATCAACATTGAATCTAACTAGATCATCTCTGGTTTGATTCTCTATCACTATCTCAATAAGATCCCAGTGCTATTCAGAGTTATAGGCTTCTTTGTAATCTATCTAGCGAGAAAAGGTGTGATTGTAGCCTTGGAAATCAATCAAGCGAGAAAAGGTGTGATTTTAGCCTTGGAAATCAATTGGGTGAACTTGTTGCCTCGAAAATCAAGTATCTCTACCTAGAGGATTGTGATTCTGGAGGGTGTACCTCGTAGCCTTGAAACCGAAGGTGTAATTGTACAATTGTTTTTGAAAGTAAATCCATACTTTGTTGTGCGGGACTGGATGTAGGGTAACTCCGAACCAGTATAAAATCCGGTGTGTTCTTTCCTTTACTACATTTACTTTATTTCTGCATCTGTGTTTGATTCTGTGATTATATCTGTGTCTGAATATTGCATACGTTTGTGTACAAATCAACAATAACTAAAAAATTTAATAATTTCTCATAAACATTATTCACCCCCCTCTAGTGTTCATTCTAGCCTTAAGATCCGTATTCCGCATTCCTCACATTTGGTATCAGAGCAAGGTTTTCAAAAGTTTCATAATCTGAATTTTGAAAAGTTTTCTAAATGGCTACCAACACTGGTACTATTTCTAACACTAGTTCATTTGTAGAAGGTCAGTCTACTGTCAGACCACCACTTTTTAATGGCAGTAACTATGCATATTGAGCATGTAGGATGAAAATATATTACAATCTGTAGGATTAGACACTTGGAATATCACACAGAATGAATATTCTTAACCCACAACTGACTTTGCACAGTGGACCACTGAGCAAAAGGCTATTGCACAAAATAATTCTAAACCAATGAATATTCTGTTTTGTTCACTCGATAGGAATGAATTTAATAGAGTGTCAGTTTGTAAGTCTGCATATGAAATCTGGAAAACTTTGCAAGTTACTCATGAAGGAACAAGCAAAGTTAAACAGACCAAAATTTCCATGCTCACAAATCAGTTTCAGTTATTTAAAATGAATTCTAATGAGTCTATTTTTGATATGTATAGTCGATTTTAGGATATTGTACATTCTCTCATATCCTTGGGAAAAGTGTTTTTCGAAGAAGATCAAGTCAGGAAAATTTTAAACTCTCTCACTCCAGAATGGGATCAAAAGACACTTGCAATCGAAGAGGCAAATGACATCAGTACTTTAAAGATAGAAGAATTAATTGGAAATCTAATGTCGTTTGAAGTCCAAATGACCGGGAGAAGAGAAAGCAAAGCATCTGAAAAGAAATCAATGGCATTCAATGCATTGACCGATGAATCAGACTCAAATAGTGATAATGATGAAGAGATAGCTCTTATGACCAGAAATTTTCGGAAATTTTTGAAATACAGAAAGATGAATAATTTCAAGAGAAACAACTATAAGAATCCGGGAAATCAGAATGTAGTGACAAATAATGTCAAATGTTTCAACTGTGATGAATCAGGCCATATCAAAAGAGCCTGTCCGTATCCAGAAAGGCAGAATCCTCCTATAAACAATGAATCAATAAAGAAACGGAAGCGTGCATTTACTGCTACTCTAGATGACTCAGACTCGTCCTCAAGCGATGATGATCAGAAGACAGATAACTCAAATTTGTGTTTCACGGCAGTTCACGACTTCAACAAATTCAAGGAAACGGATTCAGAAAAAGGTACACATTTACAATACAATTGATTGAAATTGCATGCTTAGAATTAGATGATTGATTGCTTGATTGATTGTTTTTTTGAATTCGTGTGTTGATTGAATTTTAAATTTATTTTCTATTATTTTATTATAACTTTATTATTATTATTATTTTTATTATTATTATTTTTATTATTATTGTTATATATATTTTATGGAATATAATATAATCATAATATTATTCCAGATATATATATTTAGTCATATATATATATATTAGAGTAGTTAGGAAAATTAAATCATAGAATATCTCAGGCACATGTCGACATGGTGCCTACCATGATGTCGACATGGGCACAAATTTTGAAATTCAAAATTTGAATTCAAATGCTTGAATTTCCCTCCACCTTTTCACTTCATTCAATACTCTGAAAAGGCATCTTTTGGCCAAAGAACATGTCTTTCAAAAATCTATTTATTCACTATCTTTTATCACAACTTTTCACTTTCATTTTCAAATTCAAACTCTCTCTTCAAAAACTCCAAGCTCTCTACTCTCTACTTTAATGGCTTCTTCAAGCAACCCCTCCACCATGAGACTTTCTAGAAACTTAAAAGAGCAACTCCTCGATAATCCGGAGGAAATAAAAGCATACATCAATTATGCTAACTATGAAAAGTCCATCCCGGAAAGTTTGTTATTTTTCAAGATTTTGCTTCTTATGAAATTGATACTCTTTTTGCAAAGAATCAAATTCTTAGTCTTGTTGATTCTTCTCAAAATGATTTTGTTTGTTACCCAAATCTTGTTAAAATTTTCTATGCAAATCTCAATCGAGAATTTTATGAAGGAAATGATAATGAAATTCGGAGTAGTGTCAAAGGCACTAAAATTGTTTTGAATTGTGATCTTTTGGGTACCATTCTCAATTGCAAAAGCATAGGAAAGGATCTTTCTATATTTCAAATCGATGAACATGATCGTGAGACATTTCATCATATTTTTGAAGGAGATGAAAACTTTGAATTTAAAAACCGAAACTTTCGTCCTAAAGCAAGAATTATCAATCTTCTTTTACAACATACTTTGACCCCAAGATCGGGAAATTTTAACAATCCTACTTGTTGCTGCTCTTAAAATTCCTATATTTCTCTCTTTCTTTGTCATGTTGTTCCAGTTTCAAGGCCAGATCAATTACTTGATCAAATGTTCTATCTGCATATGGTAGCATAGCTCTGCTAAGTCCTGGGTTCAGTCCTTTTATATACCTATCATTTTTGGATGCTTCATCTGCCACTAGCATTGCTCCATAATTGGATAGCCCCTCAAACTTTTGAGTGTATTCAGTGACATTCAAAGTTCCCTGCCTAAGTTTGATAAATTCTTCAAGCAAAGTGGTCTTGGCTGATGCTGGTACAAATCTTGCCTCCAACATCTCCTTGAACTGATTCCAAGTGATTTCATTTTCATTTCTTCCAGCTATGATCACCTCCCACCAGCTTAAAGCTACCCCTTTCAGTTGTCTAGAAGCTACTTGCCTCTTCCTTTGGTCATCCAACTGCATATCATTGAAAATCCTATCAAGTGTTCTCAACCATGCTTGAATTTCCATCACACTCTCAGTTCCTTCAAAACTCCTGCCTCCCAAATTGGAATAAGTCTTCAGTAGTTTTGAAAGCTCTTCATGTGGGTTCTCAGGCCTATGCCCAATTCCATCTCTTAAAACCCTCACAAATTCTTGCATATCAAGCATTTGAGGTGCACTGGGTCCTGCATTGTGATGAGATCCTCTTCCTACCATGGTCTGCTAACTAAATTCTGGGTAAATGGTATTAGTATATTATGAGTACTTCTATAATTTCTATTTTCTTATCTAAATTATTTCATCCAAAACAAACAGACATAATACATTTCTATAATACTTAACAATCAATGCAACCAAGTGCTCTGATACCAACTGAAATGACCCTCCTATTTCCACCCTAATTTCATAAGGATTTTTTTTTAAGAGATGATATATAGATATATCATTCATTACAAATATATTTCCCAGAGTCATTTTCTTTCTCCAATAAACAAAATATATCCAGGATCAAGATAACTTACCAATATAAATATATCAGTGTATTTTTACTAACATACACATACATATGAAGATGTATGTGTTCCTCTTGTTTATATTCAGAGTATATACTTTATTTTTTTTTATTTGTTGTACAAGAACATTCTGTTTGATTTAGATTTTAGCAATTCAGATTAATTGATTTTTGACCATAGAATCCACTGGAAACATGTACTTTAGTCTGTTATTCTAATTAAGAAATGATCAAGTAATAATCAGTGGAAAGCAAGCTTTTAATATGGATGATTGTGTAAAAGTCTGTATAGTATCAATCTCAGGTTAAAAGAAAGTGGATCATAAGTGAACACAAGCAACATCTAGGCGTAATGGAAACGCGCCTAACTTATACATGAGAGGTCACGAGTTCGAGTGCTATGCTGGTCGGTTCAAACACAATTTTTTTTTCCTATATGGTTTGAAATCTGATATCTACCTATATCTGCACATATATGTTTAATTTTTTTTTGCCTATAATCTAACATACAAAACAATATTTCTTACTTTATTTTTGAAATCCATTCCTACAACTGTTCTAGGAATTTATGTTTATATTTTTTGCCCAGATATCAACATGTACACAGATATACATGTACATGTCAATATCTTTGCTCATTTTCCAGAAAACTGGGTGAAACAATTGCTAAATGTACTAAGCTTTTGAAATGCATTTTTATTTTCAGAATACAATCTATCATGATCAACCAATACTTCATTTATTTGAAGCTGGTTAACTCATGAATCCTGTATCTGCTATACACTAGTTCAAAGCAATGGAGATACCATTCCTTGCATTCTGTCTGAAGCTTTTAAAAACATTTTACTTTTCTCAATACAATTCAGAAATGAATTCAAACTTATTTACAAAGCATTTCAGTAAAAAGAAAATAGAATCCTTTTAAGTTTACTTCTTGCTAAATCCAGATTTTATTCTAAAACTCAGTGCTCTGTTATGTCTCAAGATTAGCTAATACATATATAAATTATGCAAAACAGTAGCTCACATAATTGTATATTTCTTACTAGATTTTTATAGCTGATACTTGAGCATATTTTTCTTGTTTATGTTTCAGACACTACTTCAAAAACAAATCAAACCTTAACACACAACAATTTCAACAGAACAACAAATTTAATCTGACACTTTACAGAACATAAGGGCAACTTGATTACTAACCATAAAAAAATATTCAATACATGACTGGAAATCTTAGAAACATAAAATTTTTCCCTGAATACATGCAGATATAATTAATTTAAGCTCTTATTGAAACTAGCTAGCATGTTCATTCACTCCTCCATAATAGCCATAACTTCATTTTTACTTAGTGCCTGGGTTACCTGAAAGAGCATGAGTGGCTGCCTCATTTTAAAATGAGACACCCCATATGCCATGAGCAAACAAGGGTCAGATCTATGATCTGGTATGAGTAACATCAATACATTCATGATATTAAGCAATAGAGAATATAAGGGTACTAACTTGTTATTTAAGCAAATTTCTGCAATCAATTACTTTAACATAGTATAATTAAGTTGATTCAGGTATGATATATTCATTTATCATTCTTACACTTGTATACATAATCATGCAAACATAATTATCTATTTGCAACAATTGCATTCACTGGAACCATCTTGGTTCCATACCATTCAACCTAAGAAATATCCATATTCCTATTTCTTCATTTACAGGTTGTATTATTCAATTTAAATCCCTGCCTCATCTGCTATTAAGGATCACAGGGACACATTGCAATGAACTAATTCACATCATTGCACAAAGATCTCAGGGCTTAAACAAACCATGTGCCAACTTGCATACTTCAAATATGACAAGCATTCCAGCAGCCTTCTTGGCCTTCCCTTCCCTAGTTTATTTACTAGTGTATTGTCTTAAATCCTATCATCAAATATGCTAAGTGAACATGTCACTGCAAACATGGAAACATCCATAATCTTTCCTAGCATAATTCTCCTCAGAAATAAGCAGACAGTTATTTCCTAAATGGGGTCAATATGTCTTGTTCTTAGTAAAATATAAGAACATTTTCAACTGTAAAAGAGGCATGGCATGTTATATTGATCTGCAAGCCTTTATGATTGATTCAGATTCAGGATCTGGTTCAATCATAATTTTAGCTTGTGGGATTCTTTTTTTTTGATTTGATTAAGGGCTCAGCACTTAGAAAATTTCTATTACACCCTTAACATTTTTCTTCTCAAGCCTCAGCACTTATACCAAGTATAATGCAGCTCCCAACATTTTTGTAAAGTTTCCATGCCATAGATCTATAACAGTTAAGAGTATTCTCTATATAATTTTTAAGATCCTAAACTTTAACATTTATAAGTATAAATAAAACAGTATGATACTCATCCAAAGACAAATGTCTCAACCAATCAAAGATCATCAAAATCATCCTTATTAAATCATATCAGATTTAAAATAAGACATCCAAAAAGCATTGATGAAATCATATACATCAAAACCAGAAATATATAAATGGCAATATAAAAAGTGGCTGCCTCATCTCAGGTCTTAATGCCATGAACTCAGTGAGGTTACTCACCTAAATATTTCTTCTTATTAATCTAGAAAATCCTTGTATGAGTGTTTTCTTCTTCCTTCCAATATTTTTCTTCCTTTCTTATTTTTGTGCAGCTCGGGGTAAAGATAATTCTACTGGCTAAAACTGCCTATTTATATGCATTTTTCCACTAGGGTTTTGTTAAAACAGAATTCCATTTCTGTCCTGGCTAGCATCATGCATTTTTCATTCATAATACCCCGACCATATTAACCAATTTAAAGGCTGCATTTTCTTTATTTTACTTTTCAGAAAATGGCCACTCACCTAGTCATGTTAAAAGTGTGACTATCCTATTTTATATTTTAATTATTCCTGAGAATCCCCTTTGCTAATTTTGCCTATACAAGCATATTGACTTGTATCACATTTCATGTCATTTTAATGTTATAGTTTCACTTGCTTATATATATATACTTTTTAGTACTTAAAAATGTATATTTGTATACATATCTTATCTAGGCTTATTTAATTCCTTTTTAATTTCAGAAACATATGCACCTATATGTATACAGGTTTACAAATCCTTAATATATATATATATATGTATAATTTTCTTTTCTGGGTTTTAAATAAAATCTGTTTACTGATTTAAAGTAAAACTTACTTTTCTTATTTTCTAAGATGATCCATATAATTCCAGAAATCAAATATCTATGTTGCAAAATCATGTTTGTATTTCTTTTTAATTCTTGTTTTAAATCCAAGAAATCTGGAGTTCTTCCTTGTGCCATTTCAGTGTGCACGTGCACACATATACTTGCACACTATTTATTCCAGAAATTTCACCATATTTAAATCTAAATATTTTAAAAATTAAATCATTTTACAAAAATGATTTTCACAAAATTTTGGGGTATTACAATTCATGTTATTCAGAACACATTCGTCAATAAGTTATTTGTATTAAGTGGAAGTCCTCTTCGGCTGTTGAGGCGGAAAAATTCCTGTTCAGCTGCTCAGTTGTTGGATACTTATTCCTCCGGGTTAAGTGAGGGGTTTAGTCAAAATCCAGAGGGTATTCTGGGACTGGACATAGAACGGGAAGTTCGAACCAGTATAAAAATTCCTGGTTTGCTTACTTTAATTTTTATTTTACTGCTATTATCAGTTTCCACATTTATATACCATATTACACGATCCTTAGTACTGCACGTTCACTTTCATTTGGTATCAGAGCAAGGAAATCCTATAACCGTCACAAAGTTATTTGATATCTATTTCTAAGTAATATGACAACTACACAAACTAACAATGTTGGCACTAACACTAATACTAGTTTCACAGAAGGTCAATCAACTTCACGACCTCCACTTTTTAATGGTATAAATTATAATTATTGGTCAACTAGAATGAGAATCTATATGCAATCTAGTGGATTCGATATCTGGAATGTTATACAAAGAGAGTATACAACTCCTACTGAAGAATACTCAACATGAAGTAACACATAAAAACTAGATGCTACATCAAATGCAAAGGCTATGAATATTTTATTTTGTGCATTAGATAGAAATGAATTCAATAGAGTTAGCATGTGCACTTTCGGTTATGAAATTTGGAGAACTCTTAAGGTGTCGCATGAAGGAACGAACAAAGTTAAATTAAGCAAAATCTCTATGTTGAAAAATCAATTTGAAAATTTCAAAATGAGGTCAAATGAATCTATAAATGACATGTACTCTAGATTCCAGGATATTTATCATGCTTTACTATCATTAGAACAAAAGTTTACTGATTTTGATGTTGTTACAAAAATCTTAAATTCTTTAACGGACGAATGGGAATGAAAAGTCCTAGCTATTGAAGAAGCAACTGATTTATCAACATTAAAACCAGAAGAATTGATAGGTAATTTAATGTCCTACGAAGTAAATTTGCAGGCAAAAAGAAATGAAGCACAAGAAAATAAAAATGTGGCATTCCAAGCAGAAAAAGATGATTCCGACTCAGATAATGAAGATATGGCAACGATCGCTAAAAATTTCAAAAAGTTTTTGAAATTCAACAGAAACAAATTCAAGGGAAACAAAAATAATTTCAACAACAATTCCAATAGCAGCAAACCATCATCTTCAGCAATGGAATGTTATGAATGTCATAAGAAAGGACACATGAAGAAGGATTGTCCAGAGCATAAAAAGAGTAATTTCAAGAAGGACAAAACCAAACGAAAAGCTTTTTCAGTCACTTGGGACGACATTGACTCATCATCCTCATCAGAGAGTGAAAGTGATAATGAACAAGAAAATGTGTGCTTCATGGCTTCATCAGACGATGTAAGTGATCTTACTTTTGAAGATTTAATTGAAATTAATTCTGAATTAGTAGATTTAGCAAAGCAACTTAAAAAGAAAAATAAGGAGTTGCAAAGAAAGTTAGATAGGACAGCCTTAGAAGTAGATATGGTGACAGATGAGAAGAAAATATTAGAAGAAGAACTTGAAATTTCTCAACAATCAAATTCTAACTTATCTTCTCAAATTTCTTCAATATCTGAAGAACTAGAAATTCAGAAAAATAAAAATGATGTTTTATTTTTGGAAAATAATAGTTTAAACTCTAAAATTAAGGATTTAGTGTTAGAAAAATCTAGTCTTAAAATAAAATTTGATGATATCTCTAAAAATGTATCTAATTTCAATAAAGGAAGAGAGAATCTTTCTAGAATACTTGAAAATTCTCAATCCTCTAACAATAAATCTGGACTAGGATTTAAGAAATAAAATAATTTTGCTAAAAGTAGGATTAATAATAATATTAAGAAGGATATTAAGAAAACAATTTACCCAAACACTAAAACCATCAAAATATGGATTCCAAAATCAAATAATATTTTGATAAGGAATAAACATATCAAAATGTTTATGGAAACTGTTCATAATAAAAGAATTATGTTTATAAAGGGAATTCTGAACCCGTATAGGTTTGGCTTCCTAAGATCTAACTCTTAGGACCCTAAAAAGAATGGGTACCAACTTTTTATAAACTTTTTGCAGGTACCACATAAGAAGAGAGGAAAATGGATTTTAGATAGCGGTTGCTCAAAACACATGACTGGAAACAAAGAAATGTTGTCGAACATTATATACTCAAATGGAGGAGCAGTCACCTTTGGAGATAACTCAAAAGGATATATCATCGGCAAAGGCGATGTCAGTAGCAACAGTACCTCTAATTTACCTCTCATTACTGATGTTTTATTAGTTAAAAATTTAAAACACAATTTATTAAGTATTAGTTAGCTATGCGATAAAGGTTTTAATATAACTTTTTCAGAAAATAAATGTAATATTTTTGATAAAAACCATAACACTATTTTCGAAGGAATAAGAGATAAAAACATTTATATCTTAAATATGAATGTTAATAATGATTCAAATTTGTGTTTAGTAGCTAAAGAAAACGATTCTTGTCTTTGGAACAAAAGATTTTGTCACATCAATTTTAATACCATTAACAAACTAGCTAAAAACAAATTAGTTAAAGGATTACCCAATATAAAATTCAAAACTAATATATTTTGTGATGCATGTAAATTAGGAAAATTAACAAAATCTTCTTTTAAATCTAAAAAGGTAATATCTATAGTACAACCACATGAACTTTTACACATGGATCTTTTTGGTCTAACTCAAGTTCAGTCTATTAATCATAATAGATATGTGTTTGTTATTGTAGATGATTTTTCTAGATACACTTGGATTTTATTTTTGAAAAATAAAAGTGATACTTTTGATAATTTTAAAGTTTTTGTTAAAAGAATTCAAAATATTAAAAGTTTGAAAATTAAAAATATCAGAAGTGATCATGGAGGAGAATTTAAAAATGAAGCTTTTGAACAATTTTGTAACAAGAAAGGTATTAACCATAATTTTTCGTTTCCTAGAACATCACAACAAAATGGAGTTGTAGAAAGGAAAAATAGAACGTTACAAGAATGTGCGAGAACTTTATTAAATGGAACCACTTTATCGAAACACTTTTGGGCAGAAGCTGTAGCTACTGCTTGTTATGTGTTGAATCATGTTTCTATTCGACCGTTAACTAAGAATACTCCATATGAACTTCTAAATGGAAGAAAACCAAATATTTCATATCTTAAAGTTTTTGGTTCTAAATGTTTTATTTTGAATACTAAAGATCAGCTAGGCAAATTCGATCCAAAATCCGATGAAGGAATATTTATTGGATATTCGGAACGAAGCAAGGCTTATCGAATTTATAATAAAAGAACTCAAATTATTGAAGAAAGTTTACATATTTCATTTGATGAAAATTTTAAAAATATAAATCCAAATATTTCTATCAATTCTGATGATGAAACTATTCAGATCATCCTATACAAAATATAATTGGAGAAGTAAATACGAACATTAAAACCAGACATCAATTAAATCAAGTTGGTCATGTAGCTTTTCTCTCTAACATAGAACCTAAGAATATAAAAGAAGCCGCAACTGATGACTACTGGATTCTTGCCATGCAAGAAGAACTAAATCAATTCGAACGAAACGAAGTTTGGGAACTTGTTCCTAGACCAAGTGATCAATCAGTCATTGGTACTAAATGGGTCTTCAAAAATAAAGCAGATGAACTAGGAAATATAACTAGGAATAAAGCAAGATTAGTTGCACAAGGATATAATCAAGAAGAGAGAATTGACTACGAAGAAACGTTTGCTCTAGTCGCCCGACTTGAAGCAATACGAATCTTATTAGCTTTTGCATGTTTTCATAATTTTAAACTTTATCAAATGGATGTTAAAAGTGCATTTTTAAATGGATACATAAAAAAATGTTTTTGTTGAACAACCACCTCTTTTTAATCATGAAAAATTTCCGGATCATGTTTATAAACTCAAAAAGGCGTTATACGGTTTAAAACAAGCACCACATGCTTGGTATGATCGTCTTAAAAGCTATTTATTAGAATCTGGTTTTGAAATTGGTAAAGTAGATCAAACGCTTTTTATTAAGAAAACTAAGAAAGATATAGTAATAATTCAAATATATGTTGATGATATTATTTTTGGCTCGACAAATGAAAAGATATGTCAGGAATTTTCGACTATAATGACAAATGAATTTGAAATGTCTCATATGGGAGAATTGTCATATTTTCTTGGATTACAAATTAAACAAATTGAAAATGGAATTTTTATTAATCAAGAAAAATATTGTTATAATTTAATTAAACGATTCGGTTTGGAAAACACTACTGCCAAACCAACTCCTATGAGCACAACGATTCATCTCGATAGAGACGAGGAGGGCAAAAGTGTTGATCAGAAACTATATCGTAGTATGATCAGATCTTTACTATATTTAACAGCGAGTCGACCCGATATAATGATGAGTGTTTGTTTATGTGCTCGATTTCAAGCAAATCCCAAAGAATCACATATGCGAGCAGTTAAACGTATTATTCGTTATCTAACTAAAACCAAAGATTTCGGACTATTTTATCCAAAAGAATGTCCTTTCGAATTAGTCTCCTACAGCGATGCTGATTTTAGAGGAAGTCGGACAGATCGAAAAAGTACGAGCGGAACGTGTCATTTCATTGGACGTTCCTTAGTCTCTTGGTTCAGTAAGAAACAAAACTGTGTTTCCTTATCGACGTGTGAAGCAGAATATATATCTGCTGCTTTTGCATGTGCACAAGTCGTATACATGCAACAAACACTACATGATTTTAATTGTCATCTTGAAAAATCTATAATTTATTGTGATAATACTAGTGCAATAAATCTCTCTAAAAATCCAGTCAATCACTCACGAACAAAACACATCGATATTCGTCATCACTTTCTTCGTGATTGTTTGGAAAAAGGATTAATAAATTTAGAATTTATTAATACTGAAAATCAAATTGCTGACATTTTTACTAAACCGTTAAATGAAAATATTTTTATAAAACTTAGATGTGACTTAGGAATAATGTCTTTAAAAGATTTATAAATAAAAATATGCAAAAATATTAAAAACAAAAATTGTTTTATTTCTGACCAAAGCGGGACTCAAACTCATGACCTCTGACTTGCTTGTTAGATGTTGTGTTATAGCCACTTGAGCTATGGGTGTTTCTTGTCTCAGTTTTCTTTAGAGTTTGTTTTATTTATTTTGGTTTCAGAAAAACTATTTTTAGTTCTAAACTTATAAATCATACATTTACAAACAGCTTTATTGCTAAACTTCTGTGATTATATTTAAAACTAGTTCCTATCCACTCATTTTTCAACAAACAAATGCTTATATATACTATGCTTATTTTTTCAAAACATATACTAAGAAAGTTTTAAAATCAAAACTTGAAAATGTCTTCAAATAATGACTTCTATAATTCCGAAAACTCGCGTCTATCGTATACATCTCTGGACGACGATGGTTCCAACAGCATTCCTGAAAACGGACCCTATCCTATCTTTCCCATGCCTAAACGTGTCCTTGACTTCTCTTCCTCGGATAAAGACCCTCGACATGGATGGAAACCATGGGGAAACTCCCATACAGGCTATACACCGAAAAAGAAAAAAGGCAAGAATGCAATGGTAATATCTCCATTAACTAAACATAAAATTGATGAAATACACCACTATCAACAACAACAAATGGATATGCAGCGGGAACTCTACTATGAACAAAAAGTCACGGCAAGACGTTTAAGTTTTCTAGAAAAGATGGCCATGAAATTTTGTTCATCAAAGAATGATACATTGCTGAACCCACTTATAGACCTTCATCCTCTTCGAATCCTGCTCAATCTCCAATAGCTCCAAAATGGTCACCTATAGAAGATGTTTCGTGTAACAACCCTAGATTTTTGCATATATTTTTAAATTTGACTTTATTTTATTTTGAAACTATTTTAAACTTGTTTGATTTCAAACATTTCATTTTTAAAAATAAAAAGTTAATTATTATGTGAACTATAATTTCAAACTAGTATAAATTGGTTATTTCACTGAAAGTGAATTTCTGGTCAAACTGTTCAATCTTTGGCTTCTAAACTTAAAATTTTAAATATTCAAATTCTTAAATTTTATCTTTTATTATGAAAATAGATTTAATAAATTGAATACAGCTTTTCGTTTCGTTGGAAACGGAGTTAAATTGTGAAAGTTATGTATATTTCAATATCGTGTGTAAACTGATGTATTTAGCAATATTGTCTATTTTAAATTATATTTTATTTGTCATATTTTATTTTAATATGTGTTAATATGTTATTTTATGTATATTTTTATCTTTTAATAATTTTAAAGTGATAGTATAATTTTTCTAAAGTTTACTTGAATTTATTTCAATTTGTGAAACCTAGTTTCCATTTTCTTTTCTATTTTCTTAATTTAATTATATATAATTAAAATTTATTTATTTATTTTATACATTCACTTTTATTTGCTGTGTTTTACTCTATTTATATTCATTTTTCATGTATTTAAGTTAAAATAGTTTTTCCAAAGTGTATTGAATTTATTTTCAAATTTTCTAGACTAGTTTTCATTTTTGTGCTATTTTCTTATTTTAATCATATATATATTATTAATTAATTATTTATATTTTATATTTTGTTTCATTTTCGAATTTAAACTGAATTTATAATTATTTTCAGTTATATAAACTTATATAAAGAAATTAAAAGAAATTTGAAAGGTTATGACTTTTGATTTGCCTAAGGCCTTTTATCTCCCAACCTTTCACATTTGTAACTTACCTTTTCATCAATTAGCCTTTACTATCCACATCTTTCAGCTGCATACTCTATTTTCTATTCACATACATTCATTTTCATTTCTGAAACAAAAGAATTTCGTCCATGGCTATTGAGGAAAGTTTGGGTAATGATTTTCAACTTTTTCTTATTCTTTTTCTACTTGTTTACATTGATTTTTGCACTTGCTCTCTTCTTCTAGGCTTGGCTCCTCCTCAACCAGATCTGACCTGACCTCCATCACCCCCTTCCTCTGACCATCACCCATCCTACTACCTCTCCATTTCAGGCCGAGATAATCCAAGGTGAAGACCACCACAAAATCCACCAAAACCCATCACAAACTATCACTTATGGCCTAGAATTGTCATCTCCTCCTTCTACCACCATTTGCCGCCACTACCTCCACCACCACCACCTCTGACCTGACCTCCACCCTCTGCCACATCACCCATCACCACCTGCACCACTAGTTTGGCCAACCTTGCCTCTGGACGAATACATTAGGAGCTTAGAGATGAAGTTGTTGCCTTGTAGTTGCCTTGAAATTGTATAGTTTTGCACCTAGATCACAACCTACCTTCAAACCCATGTGTAGGCCGACCCTTGCACACCCAAACCTGACCCAATTTCCTGAGTTAGCTGAGCCTAATCACTGCCTAACTGAAGTACATGAGGTTGAGAACAAGTAAAATTCATTCGATGTTGTTTTGGGCTTTGAATTCTAATGTTATTTGATGTCTAAATCGCGTTGAAACTTACATATATTTGTATTGTTTTGTGTAAATGTTTGAACAAGGCTATTAGCTTTGGCTCCCCACTCTCAAATCATATTCGTGTTGTCGTGCCTTCGAAGCTTCTCTATTGTGTGTTGTTGTTTGTCATCTCCAGCTAATACAGGTGAGTAAATCTCACCAGACATTTATACTTATACAAATGTGAATTGACACCATTTGAATGTGTAGAACTATTATATGATGTTATAACTGCCTGTGATCATTTATTTATGATGTTAAACTTATTTACCTATCATATCATCTGTTATTTTTATATGTTATTAACTATTCATTTATATCTGTTTATCACACTGCAAGTTCCCTGTTAGTATAGAAATCACTATGGGTTGAAATGATACATACCCGAACGGACTTTAGAATAGGGAAAGATCGTTATGGGCTGAAATGATAAGCCTGAGCGACTTTTTATTTATTTTATATTTAACTTGGGATTGCGGGTTTGAAATGATAAAACCCGGTTTTTCTTTGTAAACTGCGGATTGAAATGATACATATCCGTATCACTTGACCTAGGCTAGAAAATTTTATACAGACCCGTGTTTTATATATTTTTCTGAAATTATTTTTAAATATTTTAAAAATGTAAATATTATGATATTTTGATTTAAACTTTACTAAAATGATTTCTATAAAATAATTGTGATTTTCTACAAATTAAATAAGTGAATTAAGTAAATGGTGAAGTAGAAGTTGAAATATAAGTTAATTTTGGAATTTATGATCTTCTTTATAAATGGAATTTATGTAAAGTAAGAATATATGACAAATTTGATTTAAAAAATGAATTTAATGATTTGTTAAGAAATAATGATTTTATAAAGTGTTAATGATTTTTTATAACTTAAAATATGAAATAAATGAATATTTAAGCTGAATTTGGAAATATAACTTAAATTTAAGTTTTGTGAAATTTGTTTAAAAGTGAAATTTTAATTAAGTAAAATAAATGGAAATAAGTTATATTTTGGAAAATTAAACTTAGTTGTTAAGTTAAGAATTTAATTAAAGAAATGAAAATTTAATTGTTATTTAATTTGATTTTTGTATGGAAATTTGACTTTATAAAATCATAGAAATAAAGGTATTTAAATGATTGTTTTTAGATGTGAAAATATATGATTTTATAAGTTAAAATGATTTATATTAAAAGTTAATTATGTGTGAAATTGTAAATAAAACTCTGAATTTGATTTGACAGCATTTTTGAAATGTAATGTAAAGATATTACAGCATTGGAAATTGCTGCAGTTGTTTTAAATGAACCAAATAGCAAATTTGAACTAAGAGTTATTATAGCACTGTGTTACTGCTATAGTTGTTAAATTTAACTAAAATTTTAATTGAAACTAAATTAAGATATTACAGCATTTTAAATGCCGTCTTTTGTTAATGAACTGTTTTTAAACATAACATTTCGTAGCATTTTCTAAGTGGTGCGAAAGTTGAATTTTTCTTTGTTTAATAAATTCAAATGAATAAATGATCTTTGAAAAAGATTAAATTTTGGAAATAAAATATTTAATTATTAAATATAATGAACTGACTTTAAATGATTTAAATGGAATAGTTGATTTGGGAAATACAACTATTTTGAAATGTGATTAAATGGTATTTAAGTTTAAATGAAATAAATGATGTTTTGAAATGATATTTTGATATTTTGAAATGAATTTGAAATGATATTAAATCTTGGAATGAATAATTGAAGTTTATATTAGTATGAGAAATATTTGGTTTACTTGTAATTTGAATCTATTTAAAAGACATTGGACTTATGAAATATAGGATAATAAAGCTTTGGAATTTATTTTATAATTTGAATAGTTATTTTGTGGATTAAATCTATATTAATTTATAAGATTTGAAATGGTCTATGGAAATTTAATTGAAATAAATGATTGAATTGAATTGAAACTTTGGAAATTTTAATACTTGATTTGAAAGTATAATAATTACACTTTTAAATGGTTTAAATGAATTATTTTGATTGAAATATAAACTATTTAAAAAGGTGACTTGAAATGATAATAAATGAATGATATCTTTAAATTTAAAAAGTATTTAAAGTTGAATATTTAGATTTGAACTCAAGTAATATTTTGATACATTTAAATGATTTGAAATGAAGTTTGAAAGGATATCATATTTTGATATATTAAAACGATTTGAAATGAAGTTTTGAAATGATATGATATTTTAAATATATTGAAATGGTTTGGAATTGATTTAATCTTTATTTTGATAAAGATTTGGATTTGAAATGATATTCTATTTTGAAGTATAAACTATTTTAAATTATAACCACTGGTTATAATAACGATTGGTTGTTAAAGGGACCGGGATCGGATATGGACATACTCTCTATCGATACCGAAAACCACTTTAACAACTGTGTACGCGGTGGAGTTTTCAAAATGAAGTAGGATGGTGGCGACGATCTTAAGGTATATACGTGGACCCAACTCCTGTGAGTTGGCATAAGGTGGCTAAAACAGGAGCGATCTCGGACCAGTAAGGTAGCACCTCTTATCGGACACACTTCTTCGAAACCATTCTATTACTTGTGATTGATTTGGTGCGCACCCTTGATTTGGGAGTGTCGTTTGAGGTGGAGTTGTAGTGGCTGCTATGCGTCACCACCAGTCCGGATGCGTAATTGGTATATCTACCCTGGCATTGCCTTGTGTGCCGTGTCACCTACCATATCGAGCCCACTACGATTTTGGTTTAAAGATCCAACCGCGTTAAGGTTCACCATCCCCTTAACGCTATTTTCTATATGATTATACTTTATTGATTAGACACTACTGTATATAGCATATATTACTATATAGTAAATAGTTTAACGGATCCTTAGAGGATGGGCGGTCCCAAGCATCTTCTAAGTTACTTGTACCTTTATTACAGTTCACTTGAGTTAGTTTACATTATATAAGTATATATTATCCTGACTCGAGTGTTTTGTGTTTTGCTTTACGCTCGGGTCAGCCTGAGTTATTCACAGATTTGGATTTTCGCTCTCTTGGAGATTTGAATCGCTGGAGATTATCTGCTTGTCTTGTCCTATCTATTTCAGTTCTGTTGTTCTATTCAGCTTGTACTTGGTTATCATATTTAGACTTCTGTTATATCTTATTTAACTCTGATATATTTACATAGTAGATTCATGAACTACTATTTCTTTTACTTCCGCTGCATTATTTTACTCTGTGTCTGTGATCTGTGATTATTTATTTACTGTATATTCTGAGATTTGCCAAAATTTATTTACAACGCGGTATTTTGAGCAATTCAAGTCCGACATGTGCGGATGCGAATGGTTGAAAATAACGGGTCGTTATAGTTGGTATCAGAGCATTGGCTTTGAGGCAAAACTTAGCATATGGAGTAGATTTATTTACAGAATCACTTTCGTTCGAGTTTGAATCTTTTCCTCTTGATTCGAATTTCCTTTGAATTTTTGGAACGTTCCCTGCGGTTCCAAAATTCATTCTTGTCCCTCACTATTCATCTTCTTTTAATTTTGGAGTATCACATAACCCCACTTCGAATGAGCTTTATAGTGAATTGGCGGTCTTGCCAATATTCTATTGACTTGTAAAAATGGAAACTCCTTTACAATTAGCATCGATTCACCAGAGATTTATATCTATCCTTGGTTTAGATGGTAATATCTTTTATTATTCCAAACTCTATCTCTTGAGATCGGATGTAGATTTACCCCAGAAAGAAAAAATATACATTTGATCTTATTCATTAAGTAACGGTTGACCCAGTTAAGGTTGCCCGCGATTTATCTAGGCTTATCCATCTTCATATTTTGTTAATTAATCATCTTGTCTTTGTTTCCAAACTATCTTCAAACATTTTGAATTTTTACTTGTAAATCTATGTTTGTTTTATACATTGTGTTGTTTGAGTTGTTGATGTTGATTTGGGCTTCCGATCGATTCGTCTGATCAACGCTATCGATAGGATTTCTAAAACACTTTGACAGAACAAACTGATACAATATTATTTTAAAATTTGGTTAATGAAATAAATTTTGATATAAGTAAATATTATGGAATTTAATAAATTGATTTAAATTGATTATTTGAAATGATAATACTTGATTTATCATTCTATAAATGAATTTATAAATAGTTGTTTATAAATTTGATTTGGGAACTGAAATGAATTTAAATCAAGAAATTTGAGAATTTAATTTCCGATGGTTTCAAACCTTGTGTTCAAAGTTTTAAAAGGATATATTATTTAAAGTATTTTGGAACAGAAATTTGTTTCCAAAGAATTTTAAAGTTTTAAAATTTTAGTGCTCTTCTCTTTGTCACTGGAAAATAATTTCGGTGATGACCGCGACATCATCGACTTTCATTTTCGAGTTTCGAAGTGAAGAAACCATTCTATAGTTTTGCTACAGCTTTGTTTTGGGAAATTTGATTGATTTGAATTTCTAAAATATGATTTGAATTATAATATATATAGATATATGATTTAAATTTGAATTGACAAATCATGTACATACATTTATTTATCTTTAAATGGTTTGAAAGGAATCGGAAATTTTATTCTTAAAATTTTATCTTAAAGATAATTTCAGTAATAAAAAGAAAATCAAATTTTTTGAATAGATGATTCAAGCTTGAAATGATTGAATTAGGATGTTTATAGTGTATATTAATTTTAGAAAGTTTTATTTGTATAATTCTCAATTGCATTCCAATATAACTTACCTTAATTTTTAGAAGTTAACAAATTAATTGGATAATATACAATATAAAAAGATTTTATAAATAAAATTTGAGTGGTTATAATAAATATTATACACTTAAATTTTAGTTATAAAAGATTAACAAAGGTAAATAGAATAAAGGGTTAATTGAATAATCTATAATATAAATGATGTTAAAGGAACTAAAAATAAATTAAAGAAGTTATAATAAGTGTAAGTATATTTAACATAAGTGATAAAATAGATTGAGAGGGATAAATTTAATTTTAATTAGGAATAAAGAGGAATTAAATTTATTAAGTACATTATGAGTATAATAATGATTTTTCCAATCCATGATTTCTGAAATTGTTAGTTTAAGAAAATTGGATGATAAGATAATGTAATTAGAGGTAGTTAAGATTTATTTAACTTGTGTAAAATTAATTATCAGTTTAAGCTGAAACCATAGAAATTTCAAACCTATTATCTTATTTTGTTTTTCAAACTTATTACCTAATTTTGTTTTTCAAACTATCTTTTGGTTGTTCTTATTTTTCCTTATCTTGAAACAGACTGGTATAGGTATCTTCTATAATCTTTCTGTTTAGAATCTTTCTACAATCTTTAATAATCTTTGGTACTTATTTTAATCTGAGCATTGCTTGTCATCCACCTTGTTAAACTTACCTATAACAATAGTTTTCAGGTATAATCTCAATCTCCTTGTTATCCTGTCTTAATCTTATTTCACTCTATTTTTTTGTGCTATCCCGTACTTCATTCCTTTTCGGGGACGAAAAGTTTTAAGTGGGGGAGAGTGTAACAACCCTAGATTTTTGCATATATTTTTAAATTTGACTTTATTTTATTTTGAAACTATTTTAAACTTGTTTGATTTCAAACATTTCATTTTTAAAAATAAATGTTAATTATTATGTGAACTATAATTTCAAACTAGTATAAATTGGTTATTTTACTGAAAGTGAATTTCTGTTCAAACTGTTCAATCTTTGGCTTCTAAACTTAAAATTTTAAATATTCAAATTCTTAAATTTTATCTTTTATTATGAAAATAGATTTAATAACTTGAATACAGCTTTTCGTTTCGTTGGAAACAGAGTTAAATTGTGAAAGTTATGTATATTTCAATATTGTGTGTAAACTGATGTATTTAGCAATATTGTCTATTTTAAATTATATTTTATTTGTCATATTTTATTTTAATATGTTTTAATATGTTATTTTATGTATATTCTTTATCTTTTAATAATTTTAAAGTGATAGTATAATTTTTCTAAAGTTTACTTGAATTTATTTCAATTTTTGAAACCTAGTTTCCATTTTCTTTGCTATTTTCTTAATTTAATTATATATAATTAAAATTTATTTATTTATTTTATACATTCACTTTTATTTGCTGTGTTTTACTCTATTTATATTCATTTTTCATGTATTTAAGTTAAAATAGTTTTTCCAAAGTGTATTGAATTTATTTTCAAATTTTCTAGACTAGTTTTCATTTTTGTGCTATTTTCTTATTTTAATCATATATATTATTAATTATTTATTTATATTTTATATTTTGTTACATTTTTGAATTTAAACTGAATTTATAATTATTTTCAGTTATATAAACTTATATAAAGAAATTAAAAGAAATTTGAAAGGTTATGACTTTTGATTTGCCTAAGGCCTTTTATCTCCCAACCTTTCACATTTGTAACTTACCTTTTCATCAATTAGCCTTTACTATCCACATCTTTCAGCTGCATACTCTATTTTCTATTCACATACATTCATTTTCATTTCTGAAACAAAAGAATTTCGTCCATGGCTATTGAGGAAAGTTTGGGTAATGATTTTCAACTTTTTCTTATTCTTTTTCTACTTGTTTACATTGATTTTTGCACTTGCTCTCTTCTTCTAGGCTTGGCTCCTCCTCAACCAGATCTGACCTGACCTCCATCACCCCCTTCCTCTGACCATCACCCATCCTACTACCTCTCCATTTCAGGCCGAGATAATCCAAGGTGAAGACCACCACAAAATCCACCAAAACCCATCACAAACTATCACTTATGGCCTAGAATTGTCATCTCCTCCTTCTACCACCATTTGCCGCCACTACCTCCACCACCACCACCTCTGACCTGACCTCCACCCTCTGCCACATCACCCACCGCCACCTGCACCACTGTTTGGGCCCACCTAGCCTCTGGCCGAATACATTAGGAGCTTGGAGATGAAGTTGTTGCCTTGTAGTTGCCTTGAAATTGTATAGTTTTGCACCTAGATCACAACCCACCTTCAAACCCATGTGTAGGCCGACCCTTGCACACCTAAACCTGACCCAATTCCCTGAGTTAGCTGAGCCTAATTACTGCCTAACTGAAGTACATGAGGTTGAGAACAAGTGCAATTCATTCGATGTTGTTTTGGGCTTTGAATTCTAATGTTATTTGATGTCTAAATCGCGTTGAAACTTACATATATTTGTATTGTTTTGTGTAAATGTTTGAACAAGGCTATTAGCTTTGGCTCCCCACTCTCAAATCATATTCGTGTTGTCGTGCCTTCGAAGCTTCTCTGTTGTGTGTTGTTGTTTGTCATCTCCAGCTAATACAGGTGAGTAAATCTCACCAGACATTTATAGTTATACAAATGTGAATTGACAACATTTGAATGTGTAGAACTATTATATGATGTTATAACTGCCTGTGATCATTTATTTATGATGTTAAACTTATTTACCTATCATATCATCTGTTATTTTTATATGTTATTAACTATTCATTTATATCTGTTTATCACACTGCAAGTTCCCTGTTAGTATAGAAATCACTATGGGTTGAAATGATACATACCCGAACGGACTTTAGAATAGGGAAAGATCGTTATGGGCTGAAATGATAAGCCTGAGCGACTTTTTATTTATTTTATATTTAACTTGGGATTGCGGGTCTGAAATGATAAAACCTGGTTTTTCTTTGTAAACTGCGGATTGAAATGATACATATCCGTATCACTTGACCTAGGCTAGAAAATTTTATACAGACCCGTGGTTTATATATTTTTTCTAAAATTATTTTTAAGTATTTTAAAAATGTAAATATTATGATATTTTGATTTAATCTTTATTAAAATGATTTCTATAAAATAATTGTGATTTTCTACAAATTAAATAAGTGAATTAAGTAAATGGTGAAGTAGAATTTGAAATATAAGTTAATTTTGGAATTTATGATCTTGTTTATAAATGGAATTTATGTAAAGTAAGAATATATGAAAAATTTGATTTAAAAAAATGAATTTAATGATTTGTTTAGAAATAATGATTTTATAAAGTGTTAATGATTTTTTATAACTTAAAATATGAAATAAATGAATATTTAAGCTGAATTTGGAAATATAACTTAAATTTAATTTTTGTGAAATTTGTTTAAAAGTGAAATTTGAATTAAGTAAAATAAATGGAAATAAGTTATATTTTGGAAATTTAAACTTAGTTGTTAAGTTAAGAATTTAATTAAAGAAATGAAAATTTAATTGTTATTTAATTTGATTTTTGTATGGAAATTTGACTTTATAAAATCATAGAAATAAAGGTATTTAAATGATTGTTTTTAGATGTGAAAATATATGATTTTATAAGTTAAAATGATTTATATAAAAAGTTAATTATGTGTGAAATTTTAAATAAAACTCTGAATTTGATTTGACAGCATTTTTGAAATGTAATGTAAAGATATTACAGCATTGGAAATTGCTGCAGTTGTTTTAAATGAACCAAATAGCAAATTTGAACTAAGAGTTATTATAGCACTGTGTTACTGCTATAGTTGTTAAATTTAACTAAATTTTAATTGAAACTAAATTAAGATATTACAGCATTTTAAATGCCGTCTTTTGTTAATGAACTGTTTTTAAACATAACATTTCGTAGCATTTTCTAAGTGCTGCGAAAGTTGAATTTTTCTTTGTTTAATAAATTCAAATGAATAAATGATCTTTGAAAAAGATTAAATTTTGGAAATAAAATATTTAATTATTAAATATAATGAATTGACTTTAAATGATTTAAATGGAATAGTTGATTTGGGAAATACAACTATTTTGAAATGTGATTAAATGGTATTTAAGTTTAAATGAAGTAAATGATGTTTTGAAATGATATTTTGATATTTTGAAATGAATTTGAAATGATATTAAATCTTGGAATGAATAATTGAAGTTTATATTAGTATGAGAAATATTTGGTTTACTTGTAATTTGAATCTATTTAAAAGACATTGGACTTATGAAATATAGGATAATAAAGCTTTGGAATTTATTTTATAATTTGAATAGTTATTTTGTGGATTAAATCTATATTAATTTATAAGATTTGAAATGGTATATGGAAATTTAATTGAAATAAATGATTGAATTGAATTGAAACTTTGGAAATTTTAATACTTGATTTGAAAGTATAATAATTACACTTTTAAATGGTTTAAATGAATTATTTTGATTGAAATATAAACTATTTAAAAAAGTGACTTGAAATGATAATAAATGAATGATATCTCTGAAATTTAAAAAGTATTTAAAGTTGAATATTTAGATTTGAACTCAAGTAATATTTTGATACATTAAAATGATTTGAAATGAAGTTTGAAAGGATATGATATTTTGATATATTAAAATGATTTGAAATGAAGTTTGGAAAGATTTGATATTTTGATATATTAAAATGATTTGAAATGAAGTTTTGAAATGATATGATATTTTAAATATATTGAAATGGTTTGGAATTGATTTAATCTTTATTTTGATAAAGATTTGGACTTGAAATGATATTCTATTTTGAAGTATAAACTGTTTTAAATTATAACCACGGGTTATAATAACGATTGGTTGTTAAAGAGACCGGGATCGGATATGGACATACTCTCTGTTGATACCGAAAACCACTTTAACAACTGTGTACGTGGTGGAGTTTCCAAAATGAAGTAGGATGGTGGCGACGATCCTAAGGTATATATGTGGACCCAACTCCCGTGAGTTGGCATAAGGTGGCTAAAACAGGAGCGATCTCGGACCAGTGAGGTAGCACCTCTTATCGGACACACTTCTTCGATACCATTCTATTACTTGTGATTGATTTGGTGTGCACCCTTGATTTGGGAGTGTTGTTCGAGGTGGAGCGGTAGTGGCTGCTATGCGTTTCCATCAGTCCGTGTGCGTAATTGGTATATCTACCCTGGCATTGCCTTGTGTGCCATGTCACCTACCATATCGAGCCCACTACGATTTTGGTTTAATGATCCGACCGCGTTAAGGTTCACCATCCCCTTAACGCTATTTTCTATATGATTATACTTTACTGATTAGACACTACTGTATATAGCGTATATTACTATATAGTTATAGTTTAACGGATCCTTAGAGGATGGGCGGTCCCAAGCATCTTCTAAGTTACTTGTACCTTTATTACAGTTCACTTGAGTTAGTTTACATTATATAAGTATATATTGTCCTGATTCGGGTGTTTTGTGTTTTGCTTTACGCTCGGGTCAGCCTGAGTTATTCACAGATTTGGATTTCCGCTCTCTTGGAGATTTGAATCGCTGGAGATTATCTGCTTGTCTTGTCCTATCTATTTCAGTTCTGTTGTTCTATTCAGCTTGTACTTGGTTATCATATTTAGACTTCTGTTGTATTTTATTTCTTCTGTTGTATCTTATTTAACTCTGATATATTTACATAGTAACTTCATGAACTACTATTTCTTTTACTTCCGTTGCATTATTTTACTCTGTGTCTGTGATCTATGATTATTTATTTACTGTATATTCTGAGATTTGCCAAAATTTATTTACAACGCGGTATTTTGAGCGATTCAAGTCCGACATGTGCGGGTGCGAATGGTTGAAAATAACGGGTCGTTACATTTCGTCTCCAAACTCTTGGGAACATAGATTTTAACGGACGGTGGCTAAACATTTATATATATATATGTTGCTTGTTTTCAATAAGGTGTATTAATATAGTGCAACAATAATAAAATTTATATTTCTATAATTTTTTTTTAAAGAAAAACAGCAAAATTGTGCATTTCTGACAGGATCGGTCGACCGAAGGCCTGTGTCGGTCAACCGAACCCATCTCGAAAGTTCCACTTGTTCTCAGATAACCCAGTCGGTCAGCCGACCCAGAAATTCGGTCGACCGAACGTATTTTCTGCTGCTTTTTACTTCATATTTGTAACCCATCCATTCACCTTTTCAACCTACCTCTTCACTTTTACTTTCCCAATTTCGGTTTTTACCCTAGCCCCCATTAAATTTTCTCAAATTTTGATACTTTTCCTCCAAAACAATGGCTCCCAAGAAGAGAACAAAGACTACCGATGCTTCATCTTCATCAACTCCAGTAGAAACTCAAATCGCCTCATGGCTTGTCAATGATGTAGCACTTCAAAGATGGATACAACTTCAAGATGCCAAAATCTTTGAAGAATCATTTGTATGTTACCCTGATTTCGCTCCCTACGGTATTGAAAATGCAGCTATTGAGAGTGGACTTGATACATTCCTTGACCATAGGAAAAATAATTTGAAAATCAATCATACCATGGTCAAGTTATTTCTAGCAAACCTTAACCTTGTCAATCCACCGAGAAACACTGACAATTGTGTTTGGACATCGGTTTGTGGCACTTCAATTTTCCTTTCCATTGATCGAATTAATCACATTTTGCATGCACGACCGGGTGGAATTTCGTTACACGATGTAGATTGTAATATATCAAGTCATGACCGAATAAGCCATCTATTTTTTGAAGATGACGCTATTGATTTAAGACAAACATCATCCCTTCGACCTAAAGCCCGACTCTTTCATCGATTCATGATGAAATCTATAGTTCCTAGAGGCGGTTCATATCACTTAGTATATCCCGAAAACTTCAAAGCATTGTATGCTATTTACGGGAATGTACGAGTAAATTGGGCACAACTTCTTATGGATGAATTTCTCTCTTTTAACCAAGGAAAGATGCTCCATCTTTATTATGGAGAATACATAATGAGATTAATCAATAGCTTCATCATCCATGCTCCGAAATCCAAAACCTCCAAAGTTCGTTCTTTTGATTCAAGGACCATAAAACTAATGAAGTTGCTCGATGCACCTCCTAGATTTATAACATTTAACCAATGGCATACTACTCCTCGAGAACAACCACGCCGTAGCTTTTCCACACCGCAACCATCAACTCATGCTACGGAACGTCTAACTCGCCAACATTCAATTCAAAGACCAACTCCCGGAATTAGTACGGAGGCGGCCATTGATATTTTGGCTCAAAATCAACTTGCCTTAGATGCCCGGTTACGAAAAATTGACGGTCGGTTCAAGAAAATTAAGGGCTTCTTCGTCAATCTATAGGATGCCTTATCATGCACTTCCGAAGCCGGTGCCTCTCACCTTGCTCCCGGAAAAAGGCCGGCACCAAACTTCTCTTGGTCCACTTCGGAGAATACAAGTTCCGGTACATCGCGAACTCACACTTCTAACGCTCAATGACGTGGTAAGGAACATGCTCCTCCGAAAGAAAATATTCGTCCCGAATTTTGGGATTCCGATGATGGTGAGGAGTGATCATATTGTTTTACAACTTGCTATTTCATAATTTCAAGTATTATGTTTTTTATGAACAATATGTCTATTTTTAGATGTTGTGTAGTAAGTAAACATCATTAATATTCCTATTTGGTTTGAGTATGTAATATTGAAAACTCGATGTTTTCTTACTTGTGTTACATGTTCCATATTTTTTTTATATATATTACATCTAATAAGTATTCCTTTTTGTCGATGACAAAGGGGGACAAATATATGAAAGCTAACAAATTATTGTAGAAAAATCGCCATATATTCAGGGGGAGAGTTATAATATATATGTATATACTACTTTGTCACATAAGTATTGCCATCAATCAAAAAGGGGGAGAATGTTGATTCATGAGTTTTGATTCATGACACATGCTTCAGAGATCATATGACGAGAATACTATATGAAAGCGACAAAAAGAGAATAAGCGTATATTGTGCACTACAAAGGAGACAAGACTACAATCCAGAGATTAATATGAATATTTTATTGTATTGAGTCTTAGAATATTGTTAAAATCATTCCTCAAGTAGTCACACACACACAAATTACTTTACATTAATTTATACATGAAAAAGTATGCACTGTGCAATTGACAGCAGGTCGGCCGATCGACCAGGAACTTAGGTCGACCGACTCTGTGTCAGTGCACAGATATGCACTGTTCTGTGTACGTTTTTGAAACTCAGCTGACCGGCCAGTTTTCTCGGTCAACCGACCTGAAAATAATGGCTAGTTTTCTGAAGAGTTGCGATCGTTCGTGAAGAGGAATGTCCTTCAATCCAAGAGATACAGACACAACTTTTGATTGAAACTCTTCATGAAAGATTGTAACTATTCTACAACTATATAAACATGTTCAATTCACTTCTACAATCAACGATTCTTGTTTATAATTCTGAAATCTATTCTCTATTTATTTCTGCAAATAAAAGCATTCATTCTCATTCAATATTGCTAGAATCCCTGAATTAATTCATATACTTTGATTCTACGCGATTATCCTCCTTCTAAATCTTCACACACACTATATATTCTTGAGGATTGGATTATAGGAGAATTGTACTATCAAAAGACAATCCGTGTTATTCAGAACACATTCGTCAACAAGTTATTTGTATTAAGTTGAAGTCCTCTTCGGTTGTTGAGGCGGAAAAATTCCTGTTCGGCTGCTCAGGTGTTGGATACCTATTCCTCCGGGTTAAGTGAGGGGTTTATTCAAAATCCAGAGGGTATTCTGGGACTGGACGTAGAACGGGAAGTTCGAACCAGTATAAAAATTCCTGGCGTGCTTACTTTAATTTTTATTTTACTGCTATTATCAGTTTCCGCATTTATATACCATATTACACGATCCTTAGTACTGCACGTTCACTTTAAGATTTTACATCTCCTATCCATTGTATAACGTGAGTGCAATAACTTTAGAGATGTTACAGGGTTTTCCATCTCCTAAGGATTCGTTAAACTATCTATATGTAGTAAGATACGCTATATATGTAGTGCCTAATCAATAAAATAAATATTTTTCTTAGCGTTAAGGCTTTACATTAATCCCCCTTAAAACATTTTTAAGCAGGTAGTCTATGCTAGTCCTGTAACACTACCAGTAATGTTGGTAGCCAATGAGTCCCCTATAGGTACCATACTAAAACAAAATCGTAGTGGGTGCGTATAAGGATAAAAGTATGACAAGGCACGTTAGGCAATGCCCAAGGTAGGATACTACCAGTTCGGGTCGCAGGGCTGGTGGTAATGCATCATAGCCAAGACCGCCCACCGCGTCCAACACTCCTAAAATCAAATCAAGGTGCACCAATCAAGTCAAAAATCAATATGGTAATACGTAGAAGTGTGTCCGCTAGGGGTAGCTAGCCCACTTGGCCCTTACAAGCCGTCCTGTTTTAGTCATTTCATATTGGCACAAGTGCCGGGGTCATCCATCATCGTTCTCTTTCGTCAAATCCAGCAAACGTTCTCCAAATCCAACCACTTCATTCTGGATCATCCACCACGTACACAGTTGTTAAAGTGGTTCCAATATTGACAAAGAGTATGCCAATAAGAGGCCCCGGTCTCTTTAACAACCAAACGTCATTTTTCACACCAGTTGGCTCTTTTAAATTTCAAGAAAAAGTCATATTTCATATCAAAATATCAGCTTGCTTCAAAATCATTTCGAATTCAAAATAGATCACACCTTCAAAGCATCCGTATTTAAATCAATGATTTAAACCTAAATAATTCCCACTCTTAAACAGTTTGAATATTGGAAATGGTTTAAATAATTAAAATAGTTTGAATATTAAGAATAGTTTGGATAATTAAAAATTGTTTAAATATTGAAAAATAGTTTGGAATAATTAAAATAGTTTAAAGATTAGAAATAGTTTTGAATATAAAACAGATTTTAATATTGAAAATAGTTTAGATAATTTAAAAAAGTTTATATATTAAAATAATTTGATTATTAAATAATTCATATATTAAAAAGGTTTATATTAAAACTATTTCTTTCTTCAAAACAATTTGAACTCATGTTCCAATTTCAAATCGCAGCAAATTCAATTTTTCAACTTCCAATTTCAAGTCAACATCATATTCAAATTTCGATTTAAATTAGCCTCAATTCAAAACAAATTTTAAACTTTACATCAAATTCAATTAAAACAGTTCTATTTAAATGATTGAAAATTTCAATTTAATTTCCCATTTTTAAATAATTTAGTTTAAATCCACTTCACATCCAGAATTTGGAAATACCAATTTAAACCGATTTAAATAAAGTAAATTCAAAGTTTAAATTTAAAACTAAACCTTTCAAATAATTCACTTTCGATAAATTCAAATCATATCTCAATTTCAACTTATGGCGACAAATTATCCTTAAATAATTTCATTTAAACAGTTTCAATTTCAACATTTCAAATCTCGAATTAGAAAATAAATTAATTCATATAGTCAAATTTCATGATTTTAAAACCATTTAATTTAACCAAATCCGGTGTCCGTATATAATTTTCTACCCTATGGCCAAGTGATTAGTTATTTCAATTTTACTTACATGGATGGATATATATCATTTCAACCCATAATTAAATGTCATAGGTATATATCATTTCAACCTATTTCTTAGTTCATTTCTGTTGGTCTAAATGATAATATAAATGATGTCAATAAATAAACAGGTAATAACAGGAATAAGTCAAATAAATAAACAACCATACATCCATCATCATCAATAGGCATACAATAACAATTAACATCCAAATCAACCAATATATCACAACAATTACTAATTATTAATTGTCGGTGTTTAACTAGCACTTAAATTCAATATTAATTTAAATGTCAATTTAATTCAATATAAAAATTCAAATTAATTTAAATGTCAATTTAGATTATCAAATAGCAACTAATAAAATTTTATCACTTCATAATTTCAATTTTACTAACATCAGAAGATTTAGTATTGCGTGAGTGGGTTAAATCACTCACCTCTGATTTATAGCCCATTAAAAATCCAATAAAAGCCCAAAATTTTAATAGTCTTCAGATTCAACCACACTAGTTCGATATTGTCTGGAATTTCGATACGAGTCCAACGAAAGAAACCGCGCGTGAATCAGAGCTCGTATGAAAAAGTTATTAATGTTAGAAGGTTTGAATTTTAAATTTTAATAAAATAATATAGTGGCACAATTGTAATTATCCTTCTCCCTAAACCAACGTTACCAGAACAAAAAAAAAGACCTACAGCCGCCATTCTAAACCCCATGCTGCACACATCTACAGGCAGTGATTTGATGATCTGCCACCATCACTGGAATCGCCACACCCTCCTCCACCTTCAGTCGAAACGCCGCCGCCTCTGGTGCCTCAATTTGCATGCAAACGGCCAAAAACGGTGCCACCTGTTCTCCTCAATTCTGTCGAATCCAGAAGCAAGTAGCTCGATCCAACCATACATCTTGTAGATCTCGTCGAGCTCTACAACTTTCATTTTGGAGTCGTCGAGATCGATGAGAGATGAGAGAGATCCAAGGGAAAGAAGATGGAGCGATTCTGGCCATAGAAGGTGGCGGCCATGAAAAAGAATTTAGGTTTCTGAAATATTTTAATAATAATTTGTCTCGATTTGCGTGCCTAATTATAGCGTGAGGTCCAAAACAGCTGAACTCCAATCGAGGCGTGCTAACAGGAAATCTATATTTAAAACGGCCTTCTGAACACAATGGAACTAGTTTCGAGGCCTAATTCCATCGTATACAAAAGTTAACATTTTATTGTTCGATAAATTTAAATTAAATTATATCCAATAATTTACCAGTTCATAATTATGGACAAATACAATATTTCTTATTTACAAATACATAATTACAAACTACGATGTTCATTAATAATTCGATTATATTATTATTCCATATTTGAATCAATTTGAAAAATTATATTTCAAAAATAACATTTTCCATTTGAATATAATGGGCCAAAGCGATAACAAAGGCCCGAAAAGCCCGTTTCGTCCTAGAAACGAAAGTAGATCATCCTATATGTCAAAATATAGGTTTTCAATATCTTTAAACTCAATGAAACTAATTTCAAACCCTAATTCTGTTGTATGTAGAAGTTAGCTTTAAAATCAAATTATATTCATTTTTTGCGCATTAATCAAAATGAATTATTATTAAATTAATTTAATCATCTTTAAATTATAAATTAAAAGATCCTATCATCATTCTTGATTAAACAGGGATTAATAATCTTTTTAAAATTAATTTTTCCATGTTAAATCTAATATTTAAATATTAAATTAATTTCAACGTTCAATTACAACTATAATAAAATCCTAGTTCATTATATTTTATAATACAAAAAAATTCTTTTATTTGGATTTACATTCTTATTATTAAATCAACAAATCCCTTATGTGTTAATCAATCATGAATTTCCATTTATTACACTCATTATTCTACAGTTAATGACTTTTCTTATATTAACTGAAATATTACAATTGCATTGATCTCATTGATTTCCAAATTAATTTCAATGGATTAAATTATAAGATGAGAAATAGGACAATAATTACATTTAAGTAAATTAAACACATTTATAAATTTATTGTTTACAACAAAAATTATAATTTTACTTACAATGTTAAAACCAATTAAATTAAATAACCTATGATTTCTCTTTTTTATACAGCATTTAATTTTATTCCGTATTAACCTTTATTATTACCATTAATTGAAATTACATTAAAACAGTTGTCAACTACATCCAATCAACATTATTAAATTATATCCTGATAATTTTTTTCATTAATAAATTATAAATTTTTATTTATGACAATATTAAATTACATAATCTTATCTAATTTAATATTTTTAATTGTCGAAAATACGGGTCGTTACAAAATTCATTTGAAATTAAATTATCAGGCTCAGGCATACAGGCATAAATCTGCAACGATAAAATCTAGTATTATATAAAAACATATAATATTCCCACTCACCCTTAATCAGCGCTTCCAAATCTCTAGATTTAATCAAGATCAGACCTTATTATCTTTATTCTCCACTTTTTTACTCCCTGTTTGGATCAACATACATATTTTATATATCTATTAGAGATTGGATTAGAGAGAAGATATTTGAATTTAGATTTATTAATTAGAACTATATATAAAAGTTCACCTTTGATGTACCAACCTGATTTGAATCTATCTTCTATCGTTTATCCATTTCTATTTTTCTCCAAAGTGTATATGTGCAATCTATTCAATTTTTACGTACTTAGAAATTTTGAGAGGAGAAGAGAAAGTGATAGAGCTTCCGTGCTCACTAAAAAAATAATGAGTTGAAAGTGAAGCCCTATGTCCTAATTATGGAGGTTCAAATCAGCACTAACCATCGGATATGAACTGAATTAGATCTAGACTGCACGGCCTCCATTAATTGCTGCCTCCAAGACAAGGCGTGTGGACCGCCCCAAGCCAAGGTCGACCGCTCACGGTAGAACGTGGATATGACATGGTCGACCTGACCCATGAATTTTGGTGCATTTCGATCTCATTTGATTTATGGTTGATTTGTTTCCATTAGCACTCAATTAACGTTAATTAACATTATCTCCTGCCTTAATTTTCTTAACCATTAAGCAACCATTAACTTTAACTGTATTAGTAGAAACATAGTTCGACCAATTTTCCACCAATTCTTACCATCCAAATTCCTATCACATTGCTACTAACATCCGAATTTAGATAAATTCAGTTTTCAAAACCTATCTTCTTATGCTTGGAAAGGGTCCAGATGGAAAATTCCATATTTCCTCTATTCTCTTACATAACCTTTTTCCACTACACCATGAGATCTACTCCTTTGCCCCCAATCATCTTTCCTACCTTCCCAAGTACAGTTTGTATAAGTAACTTTTATTTTTAAAGTCCAAAAATATTGATGTTTCAAAAACCATCTTTTTAACTTACCACTCATCGATCCTAGAAACCGTCCACACGCAAAATAGCTTCTTTATTGATCACTGTATCCATTTTACTACAAATACAACTATGTAATAAAATCTACACTAATCAACTTACCGACTATTCCCCAATGTTAGAATGCGGTATTTTTAAATTTCTAAAACTCAAAATCTTTAGCTTTAAAAATCTTTCCAAAGATATGTGTATTTTTTTCAATCATATTACTTGTAATGAAAACTTTTCATAAATAAATTTTACATAAATTTTTCTCTTTTAAGATATATGCATAATTACATTTTATAACTAATTTTTCGCATTTCTAACATCAGGGTTTAGCCAACCATCAATCCTCCATAACGGACTCCACTTAATTGCGTGGTAAATTTCCACGTTCTCAAAATTTTTTTCTTTCTTATTAATACCAACCAGCAAACATGTTGAATTTTAAATTTCAGTCTTCGAGGAACAAGAATCTTAACTCGTGGCTCACTTCCCCATAATTATGTCCTTTGTCTTCTAAAATTTATCATCCACAAATTTTTTATTTTTAAGAATTTACAGTTTCATTTTACTTTTATTTAGTAGTTAGTTAAATAAATCTTCTTAATTTATTACTTAACTTCCAGGTTCAACTATTTCCTTTTCCCTTGCATTAGTTAAGTGACCTTATTAAATCTCTTTTTCAATGTTTTCTCAAATCATTACGGTATACATAGAAAATACATAACAAGGAACATTTCCCTAAACTTACATAATTCATTGCAACAACTAGAGCTTATAACGCACGAAATGAAAAACTAACACTAGACGAAAACACAACACCACTAACTACCACCACAATTAGAATGGACCTTCCTGACAGGCCATCCCTGAGCAAAAATCTTCAAATCTTATCCTTCCTTTATTACTTACGATGAATAAGGTCTATTCATCTCTTACATTCAATACCTAATTATGGATTAAACCATGTCCCCTCTCACTACAGTGGATAACAAATACAACCTATGTAGTCTTCATACTAAATGGTAACTAAGCTTGGGGAAATAATCTTTCATGTTTTCTCTTTTGCTTCCTCAACTTAAGTCTGCCAATATCTTCCATGTCTGTTTACCAGCTCATTACCATCTATTACTATCTTCCTTAATCCCATAGTATTCTAAATCCTTGGTATTTCCTTTATGCATAAGCCTCATACAAGGACATTTTAAAACTTATAAAAGTGCTCTTTAATATCATCTTTATGGGTTACACACACATCAACATAATATTCCTAGGATATTTCTAGGGTCCTCACATTCTACGAGGATTCCTTGTCTTTTTCAAAAGTAGTCATCGTTATCTCCTTTATAACCTTATTCTTTTTCCCTGTCTTACTTAGGTACTAATTCAAATCTACTCCATATTTAAAATCTTGGCTTGGTTTTTATCATTTTTCTTCAAACATGAAATCTTCAAAAAATAATTCTATTTGAAATATCTAATCTCAAAACTCTTGTCCTTAAAAGTGTTACATAGAAACTTTTGTTAAATTCAAAAATACTTGGTGTTTTTAGCACTTTTCAAAACTTACATTTAAAGATTTTTGAATTTAACTTATTCCTTAAACTTAAAAGGGAGCGTTAGCAATTCTAAATTTAAAATCATATCAGTGTTTTCTTTTAAAGAATTTTATTTCAAAAAAATCTAGGATTTTTATTTTTAGTAATTTATTAAGTTCTCTTTCCAAAAACTTATTTATTTCACTAAACCATTTCTTCCAAGAACACACTTCACATGTTTCTAAAACACCTTTTATAACTTTTTAATTATAAAAGATGGAGTAGATAAGAACAACTCTCATCCTATCAATTCCTTTACATTTCCTACCCACCTAATCATCCAATATTTGCAGAGTTTCAACTATCATAAAAGGGGGATTTTTAAAAGACATCTAAATTAAATGCTCATCAACAATGGAAAATGTGTATTTTCCTTTGTTTAGCCTCTCTAATTAGATTACCAACATTATTTTTAATAAAATTTACTAACACCATTTGTAATCACTGCGCTTTTTTTTATTACACTTTAGGATCCTATATTTTAATGCATCAGAACCCTTTCTCCCTCAAGGTAACGCTATAATTCTCTATGAATAGCTTAAAAGAGGGTTCGTGTTTTGTATGAAATTACATGGAATTATGTTTCATTTTCTTATCGAAATAGGCAGTACAAAATACGAGTTTCCATATTTTCTACATCTTTTCCTTTGCATTTACATTCCTTATTATTTCAAACAAAACACCTTTATTTGTAACTTGATTATTTCATAGAAACTTATTTTGTTATCCCTCTTTATTCGGACGAATTAAAATATGTTAAATCCCAACCTAATTAAAATAAATTAAACCTCTCTTCAATTTAATTTCAAAACTTCCTACTAATCAACACTTCAACCGAAACAACACTAACTCTAATTGTTTCTCTTAATTTACCATCTCTTTATTACTTTAGTGCAACCACTTACCGCTTAGTTTATCTTCTTTTCTAAACTATTTAATCTATTCAAAATCCTTACCACTTATATTGTCCACCCATACAGAACTTTTTATATCTTAAAAACATTAATTACATATAAAGATTCACGAGCTATATTGCTCCATCATTTCTTTAAAAGAAAACAACCTTAGACAAAAATTTCATTTACTGAACTCTAAATATATAAATATTTTCTTACAAAACCTTTAATATATATACATATATATATATTCTCCAATTTTAATACTTACGTTTTTCACTAAAAGTTCTTCTAATGTATACAGTCTATACTTTTGCTCAATTTCCAAAAATTTCTTATTATTCAGTTGGACTCAATGTGGACTTCCGGCTATTCTCTTAAGAACATCCTTCTTACCATTTCAAAAGATTCAAAAATCCAATAATAAATTAAGGGTGACTATTTCACACCTACTTCAGGAACTCCTCCACATTCCACTTTCTACAAGATATGGACCCTAATTTTCCCTTTATTTGGACTTATTGTACATCATCAGTAGGCAATCAAAATGGGGATCAACAATCATTAAGCTATCAAAGACCGACCGAGGAGTCAAGTACCATCCAGTTCTAGGGATATTCTATATGTAACTACTATATAGAAGGAATTCTTAGGATTTTAGCATATACTATATTTATATTTATGGTCAAAATACAAATACATTAACTCATCATTTCCTATTTTTTCAGGAATCGACTAACCTAAGATTTGATACCAAATGTAACAACCCGCATATCAGTGGGCCTAGATTTTTCGCTAACCCGAAAACAAAAGTCCACCAAAATATGGATCGTTGGTTTGGTATCCTACTAAAAGAAAAATATATTTGAGCACTAATGGTAATAACTCACAGCGGAAATAAGAAAATACAATAAATCAATATAATTACTGACCAAAAATAGACATCTCAAATGTTAAGAGCCTCGGTCAGACAACTACTCCAAATCAACATCGGTACAGCCCTTCTAAATCTTATGGGTTGTAATGAGGAAGGGGTCAGAACAGCGTTTTGGTGACTGTTAAATAATACACCTTATACATAACATTAGTTTCTATCGATTGTTCACTATTTCGTTTTGTGTTAGATTTTACTATTAGTCACCATGACTCCATTGCAACATACGAACCATACCCATTTGTACCATGTAGGTCTATGTCTATATTGGTGTGTATATATATACCCTAAGTCCACAAATGGAGCTAGAAACTATCTCCGCTAGTATCAATCGCACAACACCTCGTAAAAATCCATCGCCATCGTATCACCGAGGAAATCCTACCATGAGCGTCGTTGACCTCCGGTCCATGACCTTCAGTCCATAAGGTCCTAATGCTTTAGGAATTTTCATCATGTATGCTAGGCTTTTATGTACCCTTGTCTGCTCCTTATCATATTTTAGGCTCCACACACCACCACCCCATCTATGTTTTAAAGGAAACTTTGTATGGGTTAACTATCCAAGCCCAATCAAACAAACTAACAAACAAATATGGGATTGCATAACCCAACTGAATCAATCCTAGTAGGCGGAAGAGATCAGTTAAGTATAACTATGTCCTTCCCGTTGACCGCAAGAGACCGATGCTGAGCTCGAGAAATATGCAACTCCTACCCCATAGGTACCCAAGTATGCCAACCATTTAAATACGCTTGTTGCAACTCATGTTGGTTCCTAAGCATGCCAAATTTTCCATGCCATGTTGCATGAGTCTGATCTCCCTCGCCGCTCATTCAGATTGTCTAGTGCAATCAAGGCAATACCCCCACTTAAAAACTTTGAAGCAAACCTAATTTGACTATGCACTTGGCGTAATTATAACATAAAATTTATAATCAAGGCAATAAGCACAGTCCATACCTAGGGGTACCCATATAGTATGAAATTGTACACTCACCACTGGTCCTATTGGTTGGTTATGTTTTGAGCATTCCAACCCAGTCCAGTGACCTTCATACATTGGTCCATTATAACTATTGTTTGTACCAAAATTGGGCACAACACTCTTTGGAAGTTTTTGAAGAGATAAAATGAAGAAATTAAATGGAAAAAGAGGATTATCTAACAAAAACTCCAAAAAACAGATAGGAAATTAATAATAATGCACAGAAACACAAGGATTTAGAGTGGTTCGGCGTGTTGCCTACATCCACTATGAAGTTGATTGCTATATTGATGTTTCTTTGATGATTAAAATTAATTTCAGCGGGTTACAATAGATAATGATGATGTACAGCAGTGAAATTCGTTATTGGCAGCAACTATGGAGTTTAGATCTGGATCCGGCAGAGTCTGGGCATTGGAGAATTCAAAGAAGAAGAAAATCCCTTTTCTATATGCCCTGGGGCTCTATTTATAGGTGTAGGAGGCTGATATTTCGCTCAGATCTCAGGAGACCCCTTCTGGCTCGTGACTAGGCCCGCGCGCCCAAGCCCGTGAAGTTTCGGCCCGATCCGTGATCTATACGAATGAATTTCGTATCGATCAAGATTTCATCCAATGGAGTCGAAATTTGGCGTGGACATTCTTTAGCATGAACGTAAGCTTCTGTGAAAATTTCATAGCATTTGGACTTGTAGATTAGGAGATATGATCGATACGAATTAGGACTTTCGGTTGGCTGTTTTGTTTGACTCCATTATTTCGAATCGATCCCGTTCGACTCGATAGTTGCGTGTGACTTTGAGGTGATGTGGCGCTTGAATCTCTGGACCACTCCGCTTTCGATGTCGAGTTGAATGAGTTGTCCTTGAACTTCGCCTTATTCGTATCGATGGTGCTGGCTTGCTCGTATCGATACAAGATGCACAGTTCGCATCGATGAAGGCTTCTGAGTTCGTATCGATGGTCACGTTCTGTTCGTATCGATAAATGTGGTGTAGTTCGAATCGATGGAGGTTGGATTGTTTGCATCGATGAAGTTGCTCCAACTTGATGGATATGAACAAATGAACATGTGATGGATACGAAGTAACGACTACTTGATGGATACGAACTAAGGAGCCTTGATGGATTTGAACAAGGCCTCCCAGGATGGATACGAACTATAAAACTGCCGTGTGAAGTGGAGCTTGTTCGATGGTGGAGCTGAGTAGATCGATACGAACAAGCATACTCTCTCGATGGATACGAAATGACACATCTTGATCGATTCGAGCAAACGCTCGCTGATATATCCGAACAAGGTCGATGCAAAGTGGATTCTGGCTGACCGATACGAAGTGCGCTGTCCCTCGATGGATTCGAAGTAGGCTATGGTGATCGATGCAGAGCCGATCGAGTCAAAGTAAGCTTCCCTGATGGATTCGAACTCGATCGATTCGAATAGAGGCTAGTTTTCATCTAATCTTGCATCGATCATAACTTGAGCATACAAACTCGTATTGACTTGAAATTTTTAACGTTGGCTCTCATAGCCTCGCTTGTCGTGTCATATCAATTTTGCCTCCATCTAGACTCGAACGAAATTCGTCGATATCCATAGTGAGCCTGTGTATAACCGATCTCTAAGACGAACTGTCATTGATTACTAGTCGATTCCTTGGTGTCACGGCCTTGCCAAAAGGCATGATAACATTTGCCCCCCAAAGTACGTTTTATAGAAACATAACGTACTTTGAAATGCTGCAATCTTCACTCTGAATAGTTATCGTCTCTTTGATGAAAGTTGTAACCTTCGACTGATTTTCTCGATAATGTAAACTGTTTACTGTCAACTGCTGTACCCTGTATTGTTGCAACTGATTGTTGTATGCTAGTGATTAGCCATTTGTTGTTGTAATCGTCATCAAATGAGTTTCCAATTCCTGTAAATTTGGAACATTGAAGATTAGTCCGACATATATGCATATATGTTAATCCGACTCTCGTTGAAGTTCACGAGTCGTTGTCAGTTTATCTTATATTGAATTCCGTATCGATCCTCTCCTGAACCGACATGAAATTCGTTGCAACAACGCTCGATGGTTGTTTTTGAATGTCCCTTCGTAACGATCCTCTTCTAAATCGATGTGAAGAGTTGAAATATTGTCTTTGCATTGGTTTTCATTGCATTGATGGATACAAAATGAGCATTTCGAATCGATGGATATGGGGTTCGATGGATACGAAGCGGTCGTTCGTATCGATGGAGTTTAATGCCTTCAGAACAGCCCCTGTTGTGTATTTCGAATCGATGGATCTGGTTTTATTGGATACGAATAGACAACTCGTATCGATGGGTTCGAACTGATCGCTCTTATCGATGTACTGGAGATGGAATCGAAGATGATCGATGCGAACAGCGGTTTCGTATCGATGGATTCGAACTGTACTATTCATATCGCTGCACTGGAGATGGAGTCGAAAGTGGTCGATGTGAAGAAGGGCTTCGCATCGATGGATCTGTTAAAGACTTCGTATCGATATAGACTCGAGTTCATGGATTCGAACAGCTTGTTCGAATCGATCCCGTGGCGATGCTTTGTAACCGGTCGAATCCATTGGGAGGCGAATCATTTATTCCTTTCAACTACGAGTCCATATAAACACCATGGACTTAGCCATTTTTCATTTTTTACTTTTTACTTTCACTTTGCTTTCGTATTGCTCAGTGACTTGGGAAAAGAAGAAATTGTTCTTGCCTTCGAATCGATTCAGACTCTCGATTACTCGAACTAACTGCCAGATTTAGGTAATCCACTAAGCGAATCCAACGCGTAAACGATGAGATTCGATCTTAAACATCAAATCACCCAGAGTCGTGGTCGATCGAAAATTCTTCGGCCTTTGCTTCGTGTCGATCTGGAGTAGGGGTTTCGAGATGACGAGATGGAGGCCTTTGTATCGATCGATGGCTGAGCTTTCGCATCAAATCGAGTGCTTCGAATATGTGGATCGATGCGAAGGGGTTGCGTCTGATCGATTTGAAATCCAAAATTTCCGATCGATATGAATCATGCGCCAGGGGATTGATACGATGAAGGCTTAATTGATCGATACGAAATGGTGGCCTTGGATCGATTCGAAGTCCTTAACCTTAATCGATTCAAACTCCTACACGGATGAATATTAATTGTCACTACGAACCGGACCTTTATGATCGATATGAGTTGAACCTTAAAGGACTTGTGATCTCTTGCATACTTGAACAATCGACCCCGACGAGCTTCATTTCGGCATAATTGGACTTGACTGTTGGACTGCATATTTGACTTTCCTTCGAAGCTCGTCGATGATACTATAACTTAACAAAACTTTCACAACTTTAACTTGGATCGATCGCTAATAACTGGATGGCATGGTTGTGACGGTCATCGATGACGGTCATTCCGACTGAAATTTGAAGTCTCATCGTTCACGTGCTTTCTTCAATCCCGTAGAATTTCTCAAGTGATATACAGTACTGCACTGCACAACACACTCACACACTTTACACTGGGAATGCACGAGTGTTATTGTCTGTTTAACAGTGATTTTTCATAAGCTAGTTAGTCATGGAACCTTCAAGTTCACAACAGCAGGAACTTCCGAGTTCAATTCCTTCAACCATCGAGATACCGGTCATTGAAGCCGAAGTTATAAATCCAGCTCCGGACGAGCTTCCAGGTGCCCGGTTCATTTGTCGTCCACAAGATTCTGCGCCATCCGGTATTTCTGAAGATATGCTGGGACGGATCTGTTTAAGGCACGACTTGTCACTTGACGACGTGTTACTGCCTGGGCCAAATGACAGGCCACATGCTCCCCTAGAGGGGTTTACTGCTTTTAACCGTCACTCTTGTACGGCGGGAACACTTCCTCCTTTCAATCAGTATATAAGGGAGATGTTATCATTCCTTGGAATAGCTCCATCCCAGCTACACCCCAATGGATATGCCTTGTTGAACAACACCTTCATTCTGTTTATGTAGATTCTCTTTCGACCACCAAAGCCGATCGAGATTAGATATATATTTAACATTAAGAATCGTGGAGACACCCCTTCTTTCACCTTCTTGGAAGCGGTTAGAAACTGCCAAATAGTAACTGGGTCCTTGGGAAGGCTGAGTTACTTCAAGACTGAATTGTTCTACGTCCGATGCCCCCCTAGATTCGCTAGCCATTGGTTTGATAGACGTAAGCGTTGCAATCTTTCCCTTGAATTATCAGGATAATAATAACCGACCTCAAAACTGACGTACTTCTCTTCTTTTACAGCCGTAATTTCTCGACCCTATGGTGGATATTTTAGAGAGCTAGTCTGGATCCTCCAAGCGGCTCCAAGCGAAGAGAGGCATATTGACTTGGTTCTGACCGACAGAAACTTGAGAATTGTCGGGTTGATCGAACGTAAGCAAAGCATACGACTAGAAGGGACACTTAGGGCAGTCTCGAAGAAGCGGGTGAAGCGCAAGGCGCCTGGAGTCGTAATAGCTGAAGAAGTTGATCCGGAGAGAACACCTACCGATAAGGAGCTTCAAGCTAGGCCTTCTTCCGATGTCCAAGATTTAGGAGGAAGGAGAAAAGGCAAGGCAGTTGCTCACAAGCGTTCTAAATCTGTGAGATTAAAATCCGTGGTTATGTCCTTGCCTATCCCGGGGATTAGAATTTTGGAAACTCCTCCGCCGCAAGTAGAGAATCCTTTTGAAGGGCTTGCTGACATTCCAATTTCGGATTATGTGTCGTTTCAACACGACGCCGGGACGGAGGAGCTTGATAATGCTCTTGAACTGAGCGGGTCTCTTGCTATGAGTGCGGCCGACATTTCCGGTTGGTCGGGGGGTTGCACATGCATACACTTCACTGCACTACATGATTCATAACTGTAAATCGTCCAACCTAAGAAATCGCTAACTTTTCCTTCGTCTCTCATTTTCAGGCACGATGTCCGGAAGAGGATCAATGCTGGGGAGCCTTCGCTCGGCTCGAAAATCTTCTACTTACTATGATTCCCGTATGAGAGACTCAGATAGAGATCGCGAGTACTCTAACCAAGATATGTATGGGCGTGACAGGGACAGAGAGTACAGACATCGATCTAGATCTCGCTCTCCTCCTCTTAGACTTCCATCTCCACCTCCTGTTCTTGTTCCACATCCACCAGAGCCTCCACGTCACAGGCCATCTTCTCACACTTCTAGATCCGAGACTCATCTCCAGAGAGTTGAAACCACGACCTCCATAATTGCAGAGCAGGTCCCGACTGAGCCCACAGGAGAAAGGGCCATTAAATTTGCTCAAATGAGAAAGGATTTTCCTAACATATGCTTCGATGGCTACGTCTTTCCACCTCACTTAAAGAGAATCCCATCTGGAGTGGAAAACACAATGCATGATTACGTTAATGACATCTACACCAGGTACAGAGAGTGGGTAAAGGCTGCAGAGAAAGCTTCTAAGGTGGCCTTTGAGCGAGCCAAAGCGCTTGAGAAAATGGAGACCGAACTCGCTTAAAGGGACCGGATCATTCAAGTGCTCACTACTGAGGCTGAGTCTTCTCGGAAATCTGAAATTGAGGCCGCCAAAAAAGCTGACGAAGCGAATGTGTCTATGGAGTGGTTGAGGCAGACACATGTTGCCTTGGTGGAGGAAATGGGCCATCGGAATACTACAGTCACCGCCGAATGGGATGCGACAGTCAAGGAGCTCCACGAGCTTAAGGCAAAATTCTCCGACATGGCCAAAGAAAAGGATGATGCGAATAACGCAGCCCAGGAGGCGTGCGAAAAAGCGGTTCTGCTTAGTTGTGAACGAGATGCGGCTATGGCTAAAGTCCGCAAGGAGGAGACTGAGGTCGAGGAGAAACTAAAGTCGGCCGAGTCCAGACTAGAGGCTGATATTGAAGACCTTCTCGTTGTTTACAACGCTAATGTGCTGAGTTACAGGGGTCTAGCCTGGATCGATGATTATCCGACGCATCTATACAACGCCTTGGGCCGATTAGTTGAAGAAGAGAGGGAAGCGCATCTGGGTGAGTCTGTGGATGAGTTTGAACTCGAGAATCGCATTTTGAATGAAGATGAAAGGAAGATTCTTCACAAGTCAATGATTCTGCATGAAAAGGAATGACTCGGCGCCTAGCACTTCGAAGTAGGAGAGGGTTCAGGGGTTGACCATCATGAGGTGAGTTTTGAAGTTCCAGCGTCAACCCAGCACGTATCCTCGTCTGCGGTTGATCCCCAAGTTGTTCCGGCCTACAATCCGAATCAGCCGCAGATGTCTCCGGCTGCAGCGCAAGTTACTGAAGCCGTTCTACCACCTGCAAATCAAACCGAGGAAGGTATTCTGAACATTCCACATATCTGCCTCAAGTTGGAATCTTTATTTGAACTAAATTCTGACAATTCTTTTATTCTTTGTCCAGTGATCGATGCCGCACTTGCTACTCAAGAATCATATCAGACGTAGGAGGCTATCGTTACCGAAGCGATCACTATAGCTACAACAGCCCCACTTGACGATACGCAGGGAGGCACGCTTGTTTTTGATGAGCAGCTGATGGAGGAACTCTTTCGCCGTCATGGCGATCCTTTAGCTGACTTACCATTTGTCATGGGCGGAGGCGTTCCTGCTACAAGTTTTTCGATACCAACTGCTGACGCTCCCAGCGAGGCCCAAGTGATTACTGAAGAGGAGATTTTGGCCGAAATCAACGCTGAAATGGCAGCAGCGGCTCATGGTGGCAGTTTTGGAATGTGGAACAGTGGCACTTGGTCCAGCTCCGCTTAGAATGATATCGCCTGGCGGTTCAGTTTTCGACACCAGTGCGCCCATTCCATCTTCTACGCTTGATCCTATTCATCCGACTCTGCCTGCAGGAAGCATTCCTATTTATTCGAGCTCGGAGGAGGATGTTGAGATCATGCCTCCTCCTGGAGACCGACCACCGAAAACCCAGGGCTCAAAGGCGAAGGACAGTGGCGGCTCCAGTGGGTCTACACCGAAAAGGAAGCCGAGGAAGAAGAAAGATTAGACATGCTTCCCTGGTTTATTTTGACTTGCATTTTGTTGGCCGTGTATAGATGCGGGTTCGACCCCTGCTAGTAGGAATTTTTTGGGAACAAACTTGTACATGAATTTCTTTCATAAATAGTAGAAATGAAACTTTTTCTTTTAGCTTATTGTGTATTTGTTTAAGTGTTACAATGTTTGAAATGCACTTGTAAAGTTTCAGTTTCCGAGTCAAGTTTGTCTTTTTGCACCAAGTTTGGAAACTGTGGACATGGTCCGCGACTGGTAAATGAGCTAAATTTTGACGTCGCACTGCTTCAATCAATGGTCAATGCTTAAGTCCTGCCCCCCAGTCTCGGGGATGAGCTGTGGAACATCAGTCAGTGATTGCTCCTCATTTATAACGTGTTGAGTCTAGTTCCACTGAATGAATGTTTGAGACAAGCGGAGATTGAGCGGTTTATTCACGCTTGTCCGATTGTCGACGATCATATCCGCACTCCAGGGATTCTCATTTGATTATTGGCGGTTGGTCACGCCGGCTTGAGTTTAAATTATACGTTCGCGCACAGGGGACTCAGAATCGACATTTATACTCTGACTCGCACTTTGGGAGTTCGGAGTTGGCATTTGTACTCCGTTTCATACTCTGGGAATTCGAAGTTGACATTTATACTCCAATTCGCGCTCTTGGACTTCGGAGTTGGTGTTTATACTCCATTTCGCACTCTGGGAATCCGAAGTCAGTGTTTATACTCCGACTCACACTCTAGGAGTTCAGAGTTGATGTTTATACTCCGTTTTGCACTCTGGGAATCCGGAGTTGGTGTTTAGACTCCGACTCGCACTCTAGTAGTTAAGAGTTGATGTTTATACTCCGTTTCGCACTCTGGGAATCCGGAGTTGGTGTTTATACTCCGACTCGCACTCTGGGAGTTCATAGTTGATGTTTATACTCCGTTTCCCACTCTGGGAATCCGGAGTTGGTGTTTATACTCCGACTCACACTTTGGGAGTTCAAAGTTGATGTTTATACTCCGTTTCGCACTCTGGGAATCCGGAGTTGGTGTTTATACTCCGACTCGCACTTTGGAAGTTCAGAGTTGATGTTTATACTCCGTTTCGCACTCTGGGAATCCGGAGTTGGTGTTTATACTCCGACTCGCACTCTGGGAGTTCAGAGTTGATGTTTATACTCCGTTTCGCACTCTGGGAATCCGGAGTTGGTGTTTATACTCCGACTCACACTCTGGGAGTTCAGAGTTGATGTTTATACTCCGTTTCACACTCTGGGAATCCGGAGTTGGTGTTTATACTCCAACTCGCACTCTGGGAGTTTAGAGTTGATGTTTATACTCTGTTTTGCACTCTGGGAATCCAGAGTTGATGTTTTATGCTCCGACTCGCACTTTGGGAGTTCGGAGTTGATGAGCAGGCGGTCAATCACATCTGCCATATGTTTTTGGGTCTCGCTCGCACTTTAGGAACGAAAGGTGTATCAAGATCATGGATGGTCAGATCTCATCCACCTTGAGTTAACAAGTGAGGTCGTTAGGTGGCCGGGTCCAACCTCCTCAAACTTGGCTCAAATACGGACGAAGTCGTTAGGCGGACGGATCAACCCTCTTCGTAGACGTATTTTAATACTCCAGTTCACACTCTGGGAACTGGGAGTTAAGTGATGGATTATCATGTATCAATCCGTTTTTGACTTTGATGTGATGGCTTATCCCCGAGCATGGGTTTCACTTAGCGAGTGATCGGTTGTATCGCAGCCACTCCCTATTTGAATAAATCCCACCGTATGGTGAGACTTAGCTCTCCATGCATAGTGATGATCATACGAAGCATTTCAAGTAAATCACAGCTCTGGCTCGAAGAGATTGCATTTTATTGTTGAAGTAAGAAAATATGGCAAAGTCAGTTGCCTTATTACAAATTCTAATTTCGAAATGCAGAAACAAATTGCAAAAAATGGAAAATAAACTAAACGAGATAACATAGCCTGTTATGTGTAGTAGTGACGGAGACTTTCGCTGTTCCAGGCTCTTGGCAGAGTAAGACCGTCAACGGTCGATAATTTGAATGTGCCATCTCCGAGCCTTCGTTCAATAATATACGGTCCTTCCCATGTTGGCTTCATATGCGAAGGAACTGGATAGATTCTTTTCAGGACGAGATCGCCTAGTTTAAAGGTTCACGGGCGGACCTTGGCGTTGTACAATCGGGCGACTCGATTTCAATATGCGGCTGCCCTCAAATCAGCCTCTTCACGCTTCTCATCTAGTAGATCGAGAGATTTAGCAAGCAATATAGCATTTGTCTTTGGATCATAGTATGTCACGCGATGAGAAGGTACTTCTAGCTCAACTGGAATAACGGCTTATGAACCATAAGAGAGAGAGAATGAAGTGTGACCGGTCGCGGTCTTGTGGGTTGTTCGGTAGGCCCGTAAAGCCATAGGAAGTTCATCGACCCACTTGTCCCTGACCTTTTCCAGTCTTTTTTTCAGAATGGACTTTGTAACTTTATTAACTACTTCGACCTATCCGTTCACCTAAGGGTGTGCAACTGCAGGGAATTTCTTTTGGATGTGAAATCGTTCGCAGAAATCTTTAAATTTAGCACTGTCGAATTGGGTTTCGTTGTCCGTAATAATGGTGTGTGGGAGACCGAATCGACAGATGATGTTGCGAACTAAAAGTTGATTACTTTCTTTGTCGTTATTGTAGCAAGAGCTTCAGCTTCAGCCCACTTTGTAAAGTAATCAACTGCGACGATGGCGTATTTTGCACCACCTTTTGCCAGAGGTAGAGTACCAATGATGTCGATGCCCCACATTGCAAACGACCATGGGCTGACCATTTGCGTTATCTCGGTAGGAGGGGCTCTAGGAATTCGTGCATGCTTTTGACACCTATCACATTTCTTTGCATAATCCGAAGCATCGCGATTCACAGTAGGCCAGTAATACCCATATCGAAGTATTTTCTTGGTAAGTGCTTGCCCCCCGGTGTGATTGCCACATTCTCCCTCGCGTACATTGTGCAATACTCGTTTAATTTCATCGTGAGCGATACACCGGAGTAGAGGAACAGAGTACCCTCTTCTGTACATGATTCCATTCTGGATGGTGAATCGTGAGGCCTTCCGAAGGACTTGTCTCTTTTCACTCCTGCGCTCTGGCAGTGTTCCGTGCTCAATGTAATTTCTAAGTGGAGTCATCCATGAATCCTTTCGGGGACGGTTTCGCATACCCGGTCTATTTCTGCCCGGTCAATGCTTGGGGAAGTTATCGTCTCTATGGAACGAGTCCCATTTGCTGAGCTTCACCTGTGCTGGCTAACTTTGCCAATAAATCAGCTTTTTGATTGCATTCTCGAGGTATACAATAAATGGCATAATAATCAGACTGATTTAGTATTTCCTGTACTCGAGCTAAGTAGGCAGCCAGCCTTCGGTCTCTCGCTTGATATTCTCCCCGAACTTGACATATGACTAATTGCGAATCACAATAAATTTCTACAGCGATAATTCTCAAATCTCTGGCAAGCTTTAGTCCAGCTAAGAGGGCTTCATATTTAGCTTCATTATTGGTTGCATGAAAATCAAACTTCAAAGCATAGCATATAGATCGGCCTTCGGGGGTTTCGAGTACAACACCAGCGCCCGAACACCGGTCGTTTGATGCACCATCAGCGTACAGCTTCCAGACGTATTCAGGGGATTTACTGGTTTCGGGAAAGTCCTCTGGAATGGTAAATTCAGCTATGAAATCGGCTAGGGCATGTCCTTGAATTGCTCGCCTTGGAGTATAAGTAATATCAAACTGATTCAGTTCGATGTTCCACTTGAGTAACCTACCAGACGTCTCAGGCCGCGTAAGGACCTGTCGTAATGGCTGGTCGGTGTACACAATAATATGATGTGCCTGGAAGTATGGTCGGAGCTTCCTTGATGCAATAACAAGGCAATAAGCCAACTTCTCTAGTTTCAAATAATTCCTTTCAGCTCTAGTCAATCGTTTGCTGACGTAGTATACTGGCTTCTGTGTCTTGTCTTCTTCTCGAATTAAGGCAGCGCTGATAGCGTTTTTTGATATTGCCAAATAAACATACAACTTTTCATGATCAATAGGCTTTGACAGGATAGGCTGTGTGGATAGATGCTGAACTAGTGCTTGGAATGTGCCCTCACACTTTGTGGTCCATTCAAAGTTTCGTTTCCTTTTCGGATCAAATCGAAGAAGGGAATGCATTTGTCGGTGGACTTTGAATTGAACCTGCTCAATGCTGCTACTTTCCCATTGAGACTCTGGACTTGCTTTATAGTTTTCGGAGTTTCAAGATTTCTGATAGCCTAGATCTTTTCAGGGTTAGCCTCGATTCCTCTAGCATTGACGATGAACCCAAGGAATTTTCCAGATGCAACTCCAAAATGACATTTCAGTGGGTTAAGCTTCATTTTGTACTCTCGAAGTATGTTGAACATAGTTTCCAAGTCTTTAACATGATCAGTGGAAAATCGTGACTTCACAAGCATGTCGTCATCATATACTTCCATGGTTTTCCCGATTTGATTGGCAAACATCCGATTGACCAGTCGTTGGTAAGTAGCCCCGGCATTCTTGAGTTCGAATGGCATGACTTTGTAGCAATAAAGTCCTAGATTGGTTACGAAGCTGGTATGTTCTTGATCAGGTAAGTACATTGGTATCTGATTGTAGCTAGAATACGCATCCATGAAGGATAAGAGTTCATGTCCAGGTGTCGAATCAACGAGCTGATCAATTCTAGGAAGCGGGAAACTGTCCTTGGGAAAAGCTTTATTCAGATCGGAGTAGTCGACACACGTTCTCCATTTTCCGTTCGGCTTTCGGACGAGCACGGGATTCGACACCCATTCGGGGTATAGCGCATCTCGAATGAAACCATTCGCTTTAAGCTTTTCTACCTCTTCTTTAAGGGCGACAGATCTCTTTGGATCCATACCACGCCTTTTCTGTTTGACCGAGACATGCCACGGGTCAATATTCAGGATGTGGCTCGCGATGTCCGGCGAGATCCCACACATATAAGAATAGGTCCAAGCGAACACGTCGAGGTTCAACCATAAAAATTCAACCAATTCCTCTTGAGTTTGTTGGCTTCGCTGAGAGCCGATTTTTATCATCTTTGAATCATCATCATTATCAATCGGGACATCGATCGTCAGTTCGGCCGGGGATGCTTGAGTTTCTCTAGATTCTCCTTCATCCTCTGTCTCTCGTGGGTCAAGATCCCTTTGGAATTGGTTGGAGTGTCCGGACCTAGGCCCTGGTGCTAATTGTCAATTATCAGCAAAACGGACGCAGAGAGATTCCTCTATGCCCTTTCCCTTCTCCTTTCGCTACGCCTCTCGTAGCTCGGCAACATAACAGGCTCTCGCTGCAGCCTGATCTCCTTGGATGACTCCCACTCCACGATTAGTGGGAAACTTCAGGGTTAAACACCACGGGGAAATAGCTGTCTTGAACTCAGCGAGGGCCGGTCGGCCCAAAAAAGCATTATAAGGGGAGTCTATGTCTAACACAACGAACTATAATGTCCGCACTCTCCGGCGTTCTCCAACTCCCAACTCCACTGGTAGCTCCACTACTCCAGTGGGTATAGTAGCGCTCCTATTGAAACCGTGGATTCAGCACTGGCAAGGTTTCAAATCTTTAGCTTCCATTTTCATTTGGTCGTAAGCTCATTTAAATAAAATATTCATGGAGCTTCCACTGTCAACTAAGATCCTCTTCATCCAAGCAGGACCTACTTGAGCTGAGATGACCAGTGGATCGATAGTGGGAGCTTCGAATTTATCAGCATCTCTATCTCTGAATACAATGTAATCAATCATCGTCTTCTGTTGTTTGGCAGGAGTCCCTTCATCAAAATTACTATAACACTCGAAGTCCGCATGCCTTATAGAGCTGGCATACGATTCCATTTCCCTCCAGCTTCGGTCTGCTGGATGAGGACCACCACTTATTGTATTAATAACCAACCTCCCGCCAGTTCGAGCGGGTTCTTCTTGCCTTTCCTGGTTTGGTGCACGATTCTAATATGATGGGCCCGCACCTCCTGACTGCGGCGCCCGCACATACTGATCCAACTTTCGTTCACGTATCATTTTTTCAATGAGATCTTGCAAATGACGACACTCATTTGTATTATGGCCATAACTTTCGTGGAATCTACAAAACTTCCTTGTTTGGATTTGTCTTTCTGTTGGCGGCTTTGGTGCAGGTTTCTTGTATTGCATGGTATTACCGGTCTGTAAATAGACATTTTCCAGCGACGTGTTCAATGGAGTATAATTGTCGAACATTGGAGATCTACGTCATAGACCACGATTATGATCTCGTTTTTTAGCTTGATTTCCACTGTCCCTCTGCTGGTTCTGTTTATTTTGAATATTCAACTGAACTTTCCCGGAACTATCCCCGGACTGTTTAACTACGATGTTACTCTGAATTCCTTCATTACCAGGTCCCGCGTCATCCTTCTTCCTAGACTGTTTCGCATCCTCCCTTCTTAAGAATTGGGATGCCTTGGAATAGAAACGGTCCAATGACGTAGGCGGCTTCCCAACTAACCAATTTCCGAACTCGGAATCAGCATCGATCCCCTTAGTCAACTCCATCAGGATAGAGTTATCATTGGGATTGCTTATTTCTGCACACGCAGCATGGAATCGCTCCAAGTAACGTCTAAGTGTTTCTCTGGAAGCTTGTGTAACACTAGACAGAGTGTTAACGTCTTTAGGCCTTGCCACATGCATACGAAACTATTCAACGAACTTGGTGGCCATCTGATCAAAATTAGAAATAGATCGCGGTGGCAAACGAGTAAACCACATAGTTGCAATGTCCCCTAGGGAAATGGGGAAACTACGGCTTTTTATTGCATCATCAGCTCTCGCAGCATCCATCATCCATTCGTACTTCAGGATGTGTTGATTGGGATCTGAACTTCCTTCGTAGACTGGCAAAGTTGGCATCCTGAAGCGTCGAGGTGGTTCAGCATATAATATGTCATCGGTGAAAGGGGTATGACTCCGAGAGATTCCCCAGTCGTTATTACTGGGACCCTGACTTTCACGGATCATTTGACGAATCATCGTAGGTATATCCGGCATCCGGATACTAGGAGCATGCTGGGCCAAGGTGTGGTCGGGTTCCACAGCACGAGTCTGGACCGGACGCGGTCGACGGTCCGTGCCTCGCCTCCTTGGTTCAACATTTTCAGGGACATAAGGCACTGGAGTCTGCTCTCGTTGATTACGTTGAGGATCAGCTTGGTTTCTAGCATCAACCCCTTGTTCGGTAGCGGTGGTAGTAGCAATGTTGCCTGTGACATGATTAGGAGTGGCACCTCCTCGGGATGAAGGTCCTGTATGATGATTAGTGGATGATCCAGTTATGGGTTGTCCAAGATTTGAAGCAGGTTGGTGTCCTATAGCCTGGGTGTAACTTACATCCAGCCATGGGCGCGTGGATCGGTGATGACCATCGAATGAGGCTGAACTCTCTGTGGAAGAAGAAGAACCTTGGTCTCTTCTAGATCTTCTACGCCTTTGGCGATTTAGCTGGTTGGTCAACTCCGTGTTGGCGCGCAGTTGTTCAGTTAACTGTTGTCGACTCTGGGTCAATTCTTGGAGCAGCACCTGAAACTCTTGTCTGGTAACCAGGTCTGACGGATCTGAAGGTCCGGCGGCATCTTGGTTTGATGGAGGCAATTGCACGGTATTCTGCCTGTCCCGTCCTCCCTGATCAGCAGCGGTAGAGGTAGTCCGTGTACTTACCATGGTGGAAGGGTGAAGTCCTTTCCTAGATCTGATGCAAATCTGAATAGAATGGAAGGGCTTCAAAGTTCTAGATCTGGATCTTCTTCTTGGATTTATGCAATCCGGTATCGATAGGAGATCCAAAGAGCAGGAGAAAAATTGGGTTTCTCTCAATGAAAGCACCAAAGTGTTTGTACCAAAATTGGGCACAACACTCTTCGAAAGTTTTTGAAGAGATAAAATGAAGAAATTAAATGGAAAAAGAGGATTATCTAACAAAAACTCCAAAAAATAGAAAGGAAAATAATAAGAACGCACAGAAACACAAGGATTTAGAGTGGTTCGGCGTGTTGCCTACGTCCACTATGAAGTTGATTGCTTTATTGATGTTTCTTTGATGATTACAACTGATTTCAGCGGGTTACAACAGATAATGATGATGTACATCAGTGAAATTCGTTATTGGCAGCAGCTATGGAGTTTAGATCTGGATCCAGCAGAGTCTGGGCATTGGAGAATTCAAAGAAGAAGAAGATCCCTTTTCTTTATGCCCTAGGGCTCTATTTATTGGTGTAGGAGGCTGATATTTCGCTCAGATCTCGGGAGACCCCTTCTGGTACGTGACTAGGCCCGCGCGCCCAAGCCCGTGAAGTTTCGGCCCGATCCGTGATCGATACGAATGGATTTCATATCGATCAAGATTTCATCCAATGGAGTCGAAATTTGGCGTGGACATTCTTTAGCATGCACGTAAGCTTCTGTGAAAATTTCATAGCATTTGGACTTGTAGATTAGGAGATATGATCGATACGAATCAGGACTTTCGGTTGGCTGTTTTGTTCGACTCCATCATTTCGAATCGATCCCGTTCGACTTGATATCTACGTGTGACCGTGAGGTGATGTGGCGCTTGAATCTCTGGACCACTCCGCTTTCGATGTCGAGTTGAATGAGTTGTCCTTGAACTTCGCCTTATTCGTATCGATGGTGCTGGCTTGCTCGTATCGATACAAGATGCACAGTTTGCATCGATGAAGGCTTCTTAGTTCGTATCGATGGTCATGACATGTCCTGTTCGTATCGATAAAGGTGGTGTAGTTTGAATCGATGGAGGTTGGCTTGTTTGCATCGATGAAGTTGCTCCAACTTGATGGATACGAACAAATGAAGATGTGATGGATACGAAGTAACGACTACTTGATGGATACGAACTAAGGAGCCTTGATGGATTCAAACAAGGCCTCCCAGGATGGATATGAACTAGACAACTGCCGTGTGAAGTGGAGCTTGTTCGATGGTGGAACTGAGTAGATCGATACGAACAAGCATACTCTCTCGATGGATACGAAATGACACATCCTGATCGATTCGAGCAAACGCTCGCTGATGGATCCGAACAAGGTCGATGCAAAGTGGATTCTAGCTGATCAATAAGAAGTGCGTTGTCCCTCGATGGATTCGAAGTAGGCTATGGTGATCGATGTAGAGCCGATCGAGTCGAAGTAAGCTTCCCTGATTGATTCGAACTCGATCGATTCGAATAGAAGCTAGTTTTCATCCAATCTTGCATCAATCGTAACTTGAGCATAGGAACTCGGATTGACTTGAAATTTGGAACGTTGGCTCTCATAGCCTCGCTTGTCGTGTCATATCAATTTTGGCTCAATCCGGACTTGGACGAAATTCGTCGATATCTATAATGAGCTTGTGTACAACCAATCTCTAAGACGAACCGTCATTGGTTACTAGTCGATTCCTTGGTGTCACGGCCTTGCCAAAAGGCAGGATAACAACTATAATAGATAATTTATAATTATTCACACCCATCATAAATGCATATCCAAGGCTACTTATATACATATTTTAGACTTTTGTATACTTATTCTTCTTTTATTTTCTTTATTGCCTTAACTTCTTTTATGTCTGACTTTAAGTCTTTAGTCTTATTACGCATTTATCTTTTATTCTACTAATTTCATTTACCTCTTCTTAATTTCACGCATCAATATCGTTGCTACAACATTCATTAGTTCCGCCTTTTTATTTCTATTCCAAATCTTATTTCTTTTTCTTTCCTATAATCCAAACTAACTTTTTCATTAGTTTCCATTTTATTAACCATTAAGCTACATTCTTATTTAGATATTACAGTTTTGCAGTTTACCATATTTTAATAAATTGGAATCAAACTTTAACAATTTAACTATTACATAGTAAATTTCCATAGCTTATCCTAAAGAGGTAGTTTGTGCAATGTTTGTAATTACAAGAAATTTTCTTTTATTTGTTGAAATAGACGGTGTAAAATAGACAATCATCTCTGATTTATATATTTATTTCTTTTTATAAGTATATACTGATTACTTGTCATTTCAGACATCAAACTTTTGTTAAGTTTGAATTTGATAATGTATGGAAAGCTGCTTTTAGTAACATACATTCCAGTAAATTAAAATATCACTAAAATCCCGAAAGTGTGGTTAGCTTTATTTTCAGTCTTATTCATCAACATCAAATAAAATGGAATCCCAATTTATTATGTTTTCAGTTAATAAGTCTGACATAAAACTGATAATTTAAATCCTTTTGCAATTATGGAATTAAATCTAATCATTACGTAATTACAGAAATTAAACTAATCATTATGTAATTGCATAATTAAAACTGATCATTACGCTTCTATAATTATCACTACAAATTTATTGGTAAGTTTACATTCTTCAACATTTCATATATATGAATTCATTTGAAATTAAATTATCAAACTCAAGCATATAGGAATAGATCTACAACGATATAATCTAGTATAATATAAGAACATATAATATTCCCACTCAACTTTATTTAGCGCTCCTAAATATCTAAATTTTTATCCAGATCTGACCGTATTATCTGTATTCTCCACTTTTTGACTCCCTATTCGGATCCACAGACAGTATTTTATAAAGATCCATTAGAGATTGGATTAGAGAGAAGAGATTTTGATTTAGATACATTAATTAGAACCAGATCTAAAAGTTTACCTTTGATGTAGTAACTTGATTTGAATCTATCTTCTAACCTCTGTCCTTTTCATTTCTTCTCCAAAGTGTATACATGTAATCTATTCTATTTTTGTGTATTTAGAAACTTCTTGAGGAGAAGAGAAAGTGAAAGAGCTTCTGAACTCATTAGAAAAATAATGAGTTGGAAGTGAAGCCCTAGGTCCTATTTTATAGAGGTTAAAATCAGTGCTAACAGTCAGATGGAAGCTGAATAAGATAACGGCCACACGATCTCCATTAACTGTCTCCTTCAAGACAAGGCAGGTCGACCTCCCCAAGCCCAGGTCGAGTGCTCACGGTCAACCACTGATTGGTCTAGGTCGACCTGGCTTAAGAATTTCGAAGCATTTCAATCTCATTTGATTTCTGGTTGATTTGTTTCCTTTAACACTCAATTAATGTTAATTAACTTTATCTCCTACCTTAATAAATTTTCTTAACCGTTAAGCAACTGTTAACCTTAATGGTGTTAGTCAATCATTAATTTATTTCAAATTATTTTCTTAATTGCATATATAATTATTTCCAACTATGAAAATTTAAACGCTAATAACTTTTTTGTTTGAACTTCGGGTGGAAAAGTTTATATATAAAAATTGTTCAGAAAATTGCCACGAATCCAATGGTACATATTTCATGGACAAATTCCAACATTTATAAAAATTCTATTATTCACCATTTATTATTTATTTAATTAATTTTCATTTTTAATTAATTAATATAAAACTATTAGGTGTTACAGTTTAATCATGTAGTGCACTCTTTCATTAAGCAAAACCTTTACCTTCCTTAAATAGGATTTTACGCATTCTCCTTTTGGTCTAGAATTCATGTAGTACTTGGTTTATGACTAACCGCGAGTCATTGTGCATGCACATAAACTTGATTCCCAATTCTTCAGCAATCTGCAATCATTCTATTAAAGCCTCATATTTCGCTTCATTATTCTTATAACACCTCAAAAATTTAATGGGAACTTTAATAAGAAATTTAATTGAAATAAAACAAGGACTAAATAGATTTTTTTATAGACATCCAAATTTGGCTACAAAACTTACACCACTATATTCATAGCGATTTTACCGACGATTTTCATATTTAATACTTCGTAGTCGGAATTAATACAGAGAATCTATGGCCATTGGAAGGATTGAAAATAGAATAAGATTAAAATAAAAACTTCACAAAATTATAAGGCAACCGGTAGACCAAACAGGGTCGATTGTCGACCGGTCGTGGTTAACCTAGGATAGTAAGCGATCAACCTTGCCTGTCTATTGTCATGCAATTTCTGATGCATTGTGACATATTTGAGTGGTCATGATGCCTTGATTTGGAGCAAAGTTTTGATGAGCGTATAAGATGACTCTAAATATTCTCTAACCTAGATCGAATGGCCTAAACTAAACCCAATACCTATAAATACTAGCCTAATCAAACCCTAATTCTCAGATAACTTATACAGTAACAGAACTTTGCCAAATATTTCTCCCTTCCCACACTCTAATTATTTCTTAAAAATCAAGTAAAAACAACCTAGAAGGAAACAAGTGTTGTAATTAAGACGGAGCAAGCAAAGTTAGCGAATAGAGAGGGGATTCTAAACTAAGAGCAAAAGGAAGAACTTAGGCTTGAAGTGAGTGGGAACAACTTTTATAAGATGATTATTACAGTTGGATTTAGACTATTTTAATTGATTTAAGATGTTAGAAACCCAAATTGAATATGTAAAACCTTAACTTGAAATATATAATCTTAGTATAAGAATCATAGTAAACTGTTAATTGGATATTGATGTATGCACCTCTTTGTACTTTTGAATCTGCAAACCCTAAATCAACAAAGCATAAATTGAATTGCAAATTGATAATTAGATTGGTAATCTAGTAACTATGGCTTACTAATAATTTCTAGTCTCATCGATTAACTAGTAATTAACCATTAATTAAAGTGATAATGACCGAATGTAGAAAACCCTAAATTTACTACGCGATCGGTCGACTCTAGTATCCTAGTGGTTGACTGGTAATGGTCGACCAATAGTAGTCCATCGAAGAGGTTGAGTAGTCGATCGTTCGTGAAGAAAATTGCAAATCTTGAACCTCGACATAAGGCATAAGTTGGTAATAATAAAATTATATAATTTCAGTTAAAAAATTATATAAATGGACATTGTTTGTTTGAGCCTATTTTGGGCTAAGTACATGTGTTAGGGATAGTAGGGAAGTCAGTTCCCTATTGGAGGATAGCATGTCATCGCTATATTGGGCAAAATTTCAATACTCGATTGAGAATCGAGAGTTGACTAAGGCAATGTATTTTGTAGATTGAGAGTTGGAATTTGACTAGAGCGATGGATTTTGCAGATACTCAAGGGAGTTCGATGGTGGACACGCAACACTGATGGAGATGCCAGTTGAATGAGCCCGGTGTTAATGAGGGATTGTATATAGACAGTCCGGCCCGATGCAGCACGATAAGAGGCTATAGAGTTGAAAAGGAACCATGTACTAATAGGACTTCTTATATACATGGTTCCGACACAAAGTAGTACAGGTAGATGCCGACATAGTACAATAAGAGGCATTTAGCACTACAATCGAGAGATGGACATGGGCACATATGATGAGTCGTATGGTGAGTTTTCATTTCTGGGTTACCCAACTATAGGCGTAGTAATGGTATAGGTATTCATGGGGGAGAAGTTCCCACAATCGCTTACGGGAGATATTTTTCTTATTGGGTGAATCTAACGACATTGGCCGATCATTAGTCTGGGGTTCGGTTCATAGTTCGACCCTTTATGTTAGATAAGAACCCTTAGGTATTAGACCTTACAGATTCACGGACACTTATAGGGCACCCTTTGTCATTTAGAGTAGTATTATATCTATCTCCACATGGTCATCAAATATTAAACTTGTATTCATTCACTAGACATTTTGTCTGACCTATTCTTCATCTTTTCCCCACCACAGGTGGATATGGCAGTAGGTGATTGGCACATTCTTGATACTTGAAGAGCCATGCTTATCTTTTGAGATTCTTTTATCATATTTACTCTCCTTGTATTATTCTATCATATCAGTAGCTTTTTCTCTCCATGTATTAGACTTTGAGAGATATTTTTCTACGTACTCTATATTGGACAACATATTGTTTTTTCTGAGACTATGATTTGGATATTTTCTAAAATGGACATTTTCTTATGTTATATATGTTTTATTTGTTCTATTGTGAGTTCTGAAAGTTACGTATATGTTAGATTATACCTACTTATCTTATTCTCCAAAATGATAAAGGTTAACCCGACGATTCGCATTTCTCGGCACAACGCGATGTTGAAAGCCACACAAAGCTTTGGATCAATGAGTGTCAAGAGGTGTGGGCTATCAAAGTTGGTATCGGGGCACAGGTTCCAAGTTTCTTAGGATTAGGATTGTATTGAGAGAACGTACTTGTGATGTTTTTGAAAAAATAGTTTCGAAAAGGATTTTTAAAATAGTCTCCAAAAGTTTTCAAAAATGGACTTTTTTCAAGCATGTATATAAGTATAAATAAAAGATTGCTTTTAAAAATCTTTTCGAAACTTTTCGCATATTAAAATCTTCATTATTCGTGCATGTGCTAATTCTCATTCGTGCTTAAGTTATCTCTTATCTCTTAATCGCATTTATGCTATCTGTTGAAATGGCTAATGAAATTCTTAACCTTTACAGATAGAAGATGACTGATCCAACATGTTCAGGCTCCGGTGATGCAGTTGAGATCCCGGGTGTGATAATTTCTATATAGTTCCATAGTTATCTTTAGGTTCATGACAGGCCAAGCTCAATCCTACTAGAAAGCCTACGAAGAGAGCGACAGATGAGGTTCTTGCCCACCCACCTACCATTCCTATTTTGCTAACCCGTGCAAAGATTTTTGTACTCATAGGGGTAAGCTATACATGGGGATGGAGTCTTACATGGATTCTAGGTCATTGATCCACGCTTGCAAGATGATATTTGGTCTATTGGGTTTGACTTATGTTATAAGAAGGCAGTTAGCTACCTGGCTGTTGGAGGAAGGGGCATTGAGCTGGTAGGAGGTTATTGAGTCTTAGGCTGATTTAGGTGATATTTCTTGGGATGATTTCCGTAGGAGATTTGAGATGAAGTTCATTTCTAGGGCAGAGGAAGGCGTTCAACTAGAGAATTCTATCCATCTTAAGTAGGGAGACATGACAAGAAATAAATATGTAAATTAAATTAATGACCTATCTAGATTTGGTATGGAGTTGATTAATACACCACAAAAGAAGGCTCTTAAATTCGCTAAAGTCTTGAACCAACCTTTCTAAAATTTAGCTGTGAGTCACATTCCGAACGGCGCTACCTATGAGAGGCTAGTGGAGAAAGATTTACTCACTACTATATCCTAGAAGGAAGTGAAAGATGAGGTTAAGAAGGTTGGAGAGTGTTTCCTGGAGATTTGGCCAGGCAACTAGTGCTCGGCATCTAGGAGCGTTCGGCGAAGTACACAGCATCCATAGTGTCCGGCATTCACTAGTGCTCGGCATCCAGTAGCGTTCGGCAAAGTACACAACATCCATAGTGTCCGGCATTAAGTAGTGCTCGGCATCCAGTAGTGTTCGGCGAAGTACACAGCATCCATAGTGTCCGGCATCCAGCAGTGTTCAACATCGACTGGCACTCGGCGACAACCAATGCTCAGCGCTAGCGTTCGGCATCATTAGAACTCGGTGATAGGAGAACTCGGCGACAAGAGCGCTCGGCTTCCCAAGGTACTCGGCGTAGCACTCGGCGACAAGAGTGCTCGGCATCCCAAGGTACTCAGCGTAGCACTCAGCAATAGGAGTACTCGGCATCCCATGGTGTTCGGCGTAGTACTCGGCATCCAGAAGACATTCCGTATGCACGACTACTCAAGATAACGGTATCGTTCGGCCTGCATACACCGTTCGTTCAAGAGCTTGAGATGGAGGCACGTTCGGCCTCAACAGACAACCATCCTACACTTCCCACGACACCAACACACCGTTCGGCATAGAAGGAATGGTTCGGCGTAGCGGCGTTCGGCAAACCTTGCTCGGCATACAGCGACCACTGTACTCGGGCTGGAGTGTTCGGCCATCAGCCCACTTGGGAAGTCCAGCCCATCTTTGTCTATAAATAGAGGGGCAGGGTCACAGTGGAATGGATCCTTTTTTGGAGAGAAAACACCGGGGAGACTCTGCCATTTTCAAGACTCATCTTCTCTACTCAACAACTTCACTCAAGCATTTAATTCACGAATTGTATTTGTAATCAACCATAAAGGAAATCAATAAAGTTGAACAAAGTGGACGTAGGCAATTACGCTGAACCACTATAAATTTGGTGTTCTTACTTTCTGCATTTAAATTAGCATTGTCTTCTCTGTTTAATTTACTTTCATCACTTATATCTCTACACAATCTTTCTGAACGAGGTTATTGACCAATTTTGGTGCTAACACTTTGGTGCTTTCACTGAGAATTGAATTCTCAGACCTCAAGGATCTGCTTTGAAGCTACTGGATTGAACAAATCCCCCAAAGAAGATCCGACTCATTGATAGGACATCCATTGATTCTACTCAGAGTTCATACCGATAACTCTATAATGGCAGGACCACGTACCAGGTCAGCTTCTCATAATGTGGATGCCCGCGAGACTGCTAGCATGCAACAAGCAGGACCTAGCAATCAACCAGCAATTCCGAGTGCAGGAATTGCCGCTCAAGAACAAACTCCAGTTGTCACCCGAATAGAGTTCAATGACTTGATGAGAGAACTCAGGGAAAGCAGGAGACAACTAGGAGAGCAGATGCAAGCCAATGCCAACCTGATGGAACAACTCACTCAACAGTAGCAATAGAATGCTGGGGGCAATCCCGCTGCTTACTCCTCATCTGACAGCTCTACTTCCTCTGATGAACCTCCCAGGCGCAGACGCCGTAAGACTGATGCTGCGTGAGCAGATGCTACTGTTCGAACAGCTGGAGACCGCGACCAAGCAAGAGCTGGAAGCTTCAGGACCGGGATACAAATGGAAGATAGAGGCCCAGATCGTCAAAATGCTAACGATGTCGAACCTCAAGACGCACGATTGGCAGATCGCCAAGAGAGGAGGCATCAGCATGGACATGCACGTAGAACAGACTCCAACCTTCCGCCTTCCATACAGACACCCGATCTGACAGCCATGATCAGGCAACTGATGAAAGAGAATCAGGGCTTATCAAATGATGACTGGGGAGTATCAAGAAGTCATACTCCGTTCACGGATGTTGTGTTGCAAGCGGCGTACCCCAGGAAGTTTAGTATGCCTACTATTCCTGCATATGAAGGAAAGACTGACCCTAGACAACATGTCATGAGGTACGAATGGATGATGGATTCAGCCAGAGCGAATGATGCCACCAAGTGTAGGTGCTTTCCGATTACTCTATCTGGGATCGCTACTATGTGGTTCACCCGACTTCCTCCGCGATCAGTATCAAATTTCGAGGAGTTGGCAAAGAAGTTTATTGAGCAGTTCAGGATACACACTACGCGCCCAAAGGACGTGATGTCTCTGTCAAGTGTAATCCAAAATCCTGGGGAATCGCTGAAGGAATATTTGCAAAGATTCCACGTAGCAGCGACTGAAGTCAGTAATCCCAATGACCATGCAATTCTGATGGCTGTAATGAGAGGTGTGGATCCAGACTCTGAGTTTGGAGACTGGCTGGCAGGAAAACCTCTAGCTACGCTAGAGCGTTTCTACTCTAAGGCACACCAGTTCATAAGAAGAGAGGAAGCTAGGTGGGTACGACGAGATAAGGCGCCAGGGCCTGTCCAAGAGTCAATAAAGAGCAACGTCGCTGTGAAGCAATCTGGAGACAGCTCGGGAAAGGTCCAAGTCAATGTCCAGAACAAGCCTGGGCAACCCAAGGAGTCCGGGGGAAGGAGTCAAGGGAAAAGAAAAGAAGCAGGAATGTGGAAGTCGAGACTTCCAAGCTACAGCGAGTACACTCCGCTAAACGCCCAACTTGAAAACATTTACCTATCCACCTGCAATACTTTTTAGTACAGAAAACCACGTCCAAAAGAATCAACCGAAGAACAGAAGCGGACCGGGAAATATTGTCGCTTCCATGAGACTTATGGACACAATACGGAAGAATGTAGACACTTGCACGACGCTATCGAGAAGTTGATCAGGCAGAAGAAATTGCAAGAATTTGTGAAGGATCCATAAGAAGGAGGACAGGGAACGTCCAACCCAGGTCGTGCACCAGCTCCATGTCATCCCGAGGAGCCTGCCCGGACCGTTGGTAGACTGGTCATAAATACAATTATCGGCGGGCCTCACCCCGCGGATAAGAATTGGTAGGAGATGGAGCGATATGCAAGTTCCTTGAAGCATGCAGATTTTGAGTGTAGTTCGAACATGGAGGACGGAGCCCCTGCTAAGCAGCAGCGCGTAATGACAGACGATATTGTGTTCAGAAGCAGAGACACTGATCAGGTAGAGGCTCCGACCATCGACCCCATGGTCATATCTACAACGATCGGACTAGCATATGTAAAAAGAATTCTGATTGATTCTGGAAGTTCAGTCAACATCATCTTCAAGAAGGCCTACGATCAAATGAAGCTAGAAACAAAAGACTTGAAACCATCCAAAGCTCGTATTCACGGCTTTAACGGCGCTGCAACTGATGCAGTGGGATATGTCGAGTTACCAGTTGAACTGGGACAAGGCGAGCGTCGGAGAGTGCGAATTCTACCCTTTGTAGTTTTGGATGTGGACTCTCCGTATAACGTTTTCTTGGGTCGGCCGGCCCTGGCAGAGTTTAGGGCAGCGTTAGCCCCGTGGTGTTTAACTTTGAAGTTTCCGACTGACAAAGGAGTAGGCATTGTTCACGGCGACCAAGCAGCTGGTCGTTCCTGTTATGTGGCCGAGCTACGAGAGGTCCACCGGAGGGAGAAGGGAAAGGTTGCGGACAATCCCGTCCGCATCCTCAATGCGGATAATTGACAAGTAGTGCCCGAGCCCTGGCTCGGGCATAGCTCTTGGATCTTCGGAGATATAGATCCGAGAGACGACGATGAGAAACCCAGGGAAGAGAAGGCGGCAGTGGCTGAATTAACAATTGACATTTTAGTTAGCTGTGACGACCCTTCGCGAATACTGAAGATCGGATCACAGCTAGGCCCCACAATGACCGAAGACCTTAGCGACTTCCTCCGGGCGAACCTTGATGTTTTCGCCTGGACGCATTCTGATATGTGTGGGATTTCTCTCGCCATCACGAGTCATATGTTGAACATAGACCCGAAATACGTCCCAGTCAAGCAAAAAAGGAGAGGAATGGATCCGGAGAGATCCACCGCTCTTGGAGAGGAGGTGGACAAACTCAAAGCAAATGGGTTCGTCCGCGACGCCCTCTACCCTGAATGGGTCTCCAACCCCGTGCTAGTAAAGAAGGCGAATGGGAAATGGAGGACTTGCGTAGATTATTCCGACTTGAACAAAGCATGCCCTAAGGACAGTTTCCCGTTGCCTAGGATCGATCAGTTGGTCGATACCACCGCAGGACACGAGTTACTGTCATTCATGGATGCGTACTCAGGATACAACCAAATCCCAATGCATATTCCGGACCAAGAACACACCAGCTTCGTTACAAATGTCGGATTGTATTGCTATGTAGTGATGCCCTTTGGATTGAAGAATGTTGGAGCAACTTACCAACGTCTGGTGAATCGAATGTTCAAGGACCAGCTGGGTAAAACCATGGAAGTCTATGTGGATGACATGCTCGTGAAGTCACGACGGTCAAACGACCACATTCAAGACTTGGCTGAAATGTTCGACATACTCAGGTTTTATCGCATGAAGATCAACGCGTTGAAGTGTTCTTTCGGCGTTGCATCAGGGAAGTTTTTGGGATTCATCGTCAACGCTAGGGGAATCGAAGCCAACCCAGAAAAGATCCAAGCTATTCGAGATGTACAAGCGCCCAGGACTATAAAGCAGGTACAGAGCTTGAACGGAAAAGTAGCTTCGCTGAGTCGATTTATATCCAAGGCAACTGACAAGTGCATCCCGTTCTTTGACATAATAAAGAAAGGAAAGAGAAATTTTGAATGGACGTCTAGCTGTGAGGAAGCATTCCGGAATCTGGTGAGGCATCTGGAGAGCCCACCAATGCTATCAAAACCAGTTGACCATGAGATGTGGTACGTATACTTGGCTGTATCCCCACATGCGATAAGTGCAGCTTTGGTACGAGAGGAGGATCGAGTCCAAAAGCCGGTGTATTATGTTAGCAAACGTTTAACAGGGGCCGAGAGGAATTACCCTAAAATAGAGAAATTGGCTTATTGCTTGGTGATTGCATCACGAAAGCTTCGCCCGTACTTTCAAGCACATTCAATCGGTGTTTATTCCGATCAACCCCTGAGGCAGGTACTCCAACGACCGGAAACTTCTGGAAGATTGCTAAGATGGAACATCGAGTTGAGCCAATTCGATATCGCGTACTTACCACGGAGAGCCATCCGAGGGCAAGCGTTAGCAGACTTCATCGCTGAATTTACCATACCCATCAAACCGGACAATCACGACATCATTCCCCCCGTTCGATGGAAATTATACACTGACGGTGCATCAAACGACCGTTGCTCCGGCACGGGCGTAGTTCTTGTAACTCCGGAAAACCGATCGATTTGTTATGCCCTGAAGCTCGATTTCCCGGCTACAAACAACGAAGCCGAATATGAAGCACTGATCGCTGGCTTGAAGCTCATCAGGGAACTCGGGATCGAATCAGTCGAAATCTTTTGTGACTCGCAGTTGGTGGTTTACCAAGTACGGGGAGACTACCAAGCAAAGGGACGAAAGCTTGCTCCGTACCTCATTCAGGTCCAAGAAATACTATCAAATCTTGAGCGTTATGACATCTCACATATCCCGCGCGAACAGAACAAAGAAGCCGACTTATTGGCTAAGTTCGCGAGTACCGACGATGCGCAACAAATGGGATTGTATCCCGTCGAAGTCTTGCATGCCCCGAGCATAGACGAAATGAAAGTCGATCGCGTGTTGGGAACAGAAATCGAGAAGGAATCGTGGATAACCCCATTCAAACTATACCTGACGACCGGGGCTTTACCAGGAAAAAGAAGCGAAAGACGGTAGGTCCTTCGAAAGGCCGCGCGATACATAATGCAGGATGGATCAATGTATCGAAAAGGATTCTCAGTCCCGTTATTACGATGCATTGCTCATGATGAAACAAAGCGAGTCTTGAGAGAGGTTCACGAAGGGGAATGTGGCGACCATACTGGGGGGCAAACGCTAGCAAAGAAGATCCTCCGCTATGGATATTACTGGCCCACCGTAAACCGGGATGTCGCGGACTACGCAAGAAAATGCGACAAGTGTCAAAGATATGCGAAAATCCCGAGGGCTCCATCAACGGAACTCACACAAATGATCAGTCCCTGGCCATTTGCGATCTGGGGAATCGACATAATCGGCTCTTTGCCTCTATCCAAAGGTGGTGCGAAATACGCAATAGTTGCAGTCGACTATTTCACGAAATGGGCTGAGGCAGAACCTTTGGCCACTATCACCTCTAAGAAGGTCATTAACTTCGTTGTACGAAACATTATATGCCGCTTTGGCCTTCCACGCACCATCATTACAGACAACGGAACGCAATTTGAAAGTAGAGAGTTCAAAGAGTTCTGTTTAAAGTACGGCATCGAGAAAAAGTTCGCCGCCGTTGCACACCCAAAAGCTAACGGACAAGTCGAGGCCGTTAACAAAATAATCAAGTCCATACTAAAGAAGCATCTGGAGAAGGTTGGAGGCAAGTGGGTAGATGAACTCCTGACAGCATTATGGGCGTATAGAACTACCCACAAGTCTGCGACCGGCCACACTCCGTTCGCCTTGGCATACGGCTCTGAAGCCGTAATACCCGTGGAACTTGAAGTTCCATCGCACCGAGTGACATACTATGATCCCAAGACGAACCAAAACCTCTTGCTGGAATCACTGGACTGCATCGACGAAAAGCGTGAAGAAGCTGAATTAAGGGCGGCGGCGCACAGACATCGAGTCAAGCGTTATTACGACGGCAGAGTCCGCCCAAGAATCTTTGATGTGGGTGATCTCGTTCTGAAATGAGTCTTCCCGGTACCATCACGCATGAATCCCAGCTGGGAAGGTCCATACGCCATTGAACGGAAGCTTGGAGAAGGAACATTCAAGCTAACGGCCGTTGATGGTGCGACACTCCCCCGAGCATGGAACAGTGAACATTTGCGGCACTATTACATTTAGCATGTTTTCCTCTCTTGTTGTAGGCACTGTTATTTCCTGCATGTTTCCATTCAATAATGACTTAGTTTCTTTTTAAAGTTGTAGTCAAGCAATTTAGTTGATTTTCATTAATAAAGGCTTGAAGCCATATTTTCTATGAAGATTCTATATCTCTTAATTGGATGATAAATTACATTATCCTGCACGACATACAGACTCGTACTAACGATTCCAAATCTCCGAATCCCCAGAGCGCGGATCGGAGTACTCTAAGTCCCCAGAGCGCGGACTAGAGTATAAACGATTTCAAATCTCCGAATCCCCAGAGTGCGGAGCGGAGTACTCAAAGTCCCCAGAGCGCGGACTAGAGTATAAACGAATACAAATCTCCGAATCCCCAGAGCGCGGATCGGAGTACTCTAAGTCCCCAGAGCGCGGACTAGAGTATAAACGATTTCAAATCTCCGAATCCCCAGAGTGCGGAGCGGAGTACTCAAAGTCCCCAGAGCGCGGACTAGAGTATAAACGAATACAAATCTCCGAATCCCCAGAGCGCGGATCGGAGTACTCTGAGTCCCCAGAGCGCGGACTAGAGTATAAACGATTTCAAATCTCCGAATCCCCAGAATGCGGATCGGAGTACTCTAAGTCCCCAGAGCGCGGACTAGAGTATAAACGATTTTAAATCTCCGAATCCCCAGAGTGCGGAGAGGAGTACTCAAAGTCCCCAGAGCGCGGACTAGAGTATAAACGAATACGAATCTCCGAATCCCCAGAGTGCGGAGCGGAGTACTCTAAGTCCCCAGAGCGCGGACTAGAGTATAAACGATTTCAAATCTCCGAATCCCCAGAGTGCGGAGCGGAGTACTCTAAGTCCCCAGAGCGCGGACTAGAGTATAAACGATTTCAAATCTCCGAATCCCCAGAGTGCGGAGCGGAGTACTCTAAGTCCCCAGAGCGCGGACTAGAGTATAAACGAATACGAATCTCCGAATCCCCAGAGTGCGGAACGGAGTACTCTAAGTCCCCAGAGCGCGGACTAGAGTATAAACAAATACGAATCTCCGAATCCCTAGAGTGCGGAGCGGAGTGCTCTAAGTCCTTAGAGCGCGGACTAGAGTATAAACAAATACGAATCTCCGAATCCCCAGAGTGCGGAGCGGAGTGCTCTAAGTCCCCAGAGCGCGGACTGGAGTATGAGCGAATACGAATCTCCAAATCCCCAGAGTGCGGAGCGGAGTACTCTAAGTCCCCAGAGCGCGGACTAGAGTATAAACGATTTCAAATCTCCTAATCCCCAGAGTGCGGAACGGAGTACTCTAAGTCCCCAGAGCGCGGACTAGAGCATGAACAGTCTTAAGTCTCCAAGTCCCCGGAGCATAGTGTTAGCAAACCAAATAAAGACAAGAGAATCATTCAAATAAAAAGAAACTAAAATTTTATTCGATAAGTCCAAAATGGGGATACACGATCACTCCTACAAAACTGAGACCTATACAAACTACGAGTTGTGGAAGATAAAAAACAATTACAAAACTTAAGCAGGAAACTTGTTGAACAAGTGCATCGATTATTTCTTCGACTTCTTCTTCTTGTCTTCCTTTGGTGTTTCCGACGACTCCTCTCCCTCACGCTTTTTCTTGGACTTTTTGCTTGCTAGAGAAACGGAGTCAGGAGTAGGAGATGGAACATCTAGTGGTTTGGACCTGCCCGGGAGATTGATTTTCAAAGGTCTGTTCCACGGGTCAGTGAGTTCAAGAATTTCAGATTCAACTTTGACTTTGACCTTTTTCTTCTCCTCGTCGGCGAGACGGTCCTTCATGCCCATCTCTGAAGTATGCTTAGAGGCGCCAGTAATTTCAATTTCGTCATTTCCTTCGGCAGGAGACGAAGTATCAAGCTTGTCATCATCTAGCGCCCCGATCACTTGAGCGTCTGGACCAGGAGTTACTCCCGCGTGAGCAGCATCGCTTGTTTTCTCTGTTTCCTCCTTGGCGTCATCGCTCCTCGGAGTTGGCTCGGCGTCAGAACGACCTACATGAAAATATAAAGAATGGGCGTTAGAGCCAGTAACCATTGCTGAAAAATGACGGGATCTTTCAACTTCTAGAGAAAGAAGAATTTCCTACCAGGTTCCGGTTGGCTATCGGTGGCGCGTGGGGTTTCACCCTCCAGGATAGGTGATAGCACATGAGCACCGAGCCCGGGGTCTTCGGGGTCATAACCAACATGCTGCTCGAATGGATCAAGTGTCGATCGACCGGCCGATTGAGCGTCAGGTTGAGCAGTAGCATGAAGAGCAGTAATATCAACCCCAGACGGGCCAGCTTCATCATTCTTCTCTTTCAGAAGGGGAGAGCCTTTGCTGTAAAGTGACAATGCTGCGGATAAATCCGATGGCTCATTCCCCCTAAGGAACTCTTTCACCAAGGCCTCCTCATCAACCTCTTCGGAGCCCGACTCAATCTTCCTGATCCTTATCAAAGTTTCCCAGGCCTCAGCTAGGGACTCAAGGTAGCCGTCGCCCAAGAATGTTAAGTCGCGATGCATAAGGACGCGGGCTCCATAATCAGCAATCAGCGGGTCAAACATGTTTTTGACCTCTTCCCTGCCGGCTTCCGCGGCCGCCTCGAGGCGAGAATCAATCTCCTCCGCAGCCTCTCTTGCCCTCCTCACGGGCCTCATCCTTCATTTTCTCGACCCCAGCGAGTTCGTCATCGAGCTTTGTTTTCAGAAGGCGGGTAGCAACGATCTCATCGCAGTATCGTTGTGATTCTTCTTGAGCAGCTACCCTATCCTCCTTCTCCTTGGAGAGTAATTCTTTCAGCTCTTTGACTTGGGTGGCGAGCGCGTCCCTTTCCTTTTGGACAGAGTCTTTTTCTAGGGCGAGGGCACCGCTGTGCTGGACTGCTTCGTCAAGCTCTTTTTTGTGAGCCGCCTCTAAACGAGTAACTGCCTCAGCAGTATCTTTTGTGCTTTGTTCAGCGGCTTCTAGCTTCGACTTATATGAGGCAAGCTCTTCGTCTTGGAGCTTGATGATTTTCTTATCGCTACCAGCCTCTAGGTTCAGGCGATCAATCTCGTGTTGACGCTCGACGGACACTTCCGAGATCTTCTCCACCAAGTGCACGAACGCGTCATGTTGAACATAGAAGTCGTTGTTGCAGGCAATGGCACTTTGCTTCACGTGCCCAGGAATGTGATGGATGACTGGGAGGAATTTCAAGCCGTCAAAACAGATTTTCGAAAACTTGGCCTTAAGGTCGACCATTTTTTCCGCAACAGTTGGGTCCACTGCAGGAGTAGGAGGAGGAGGCTTTGAGAATTCCGTTCTTTTACGTTGCTCTCGAACTTGCCTCGTACTCGATGAACTGGAGTGTTGTTCTCGAGCAGCATCAGACTGATAACCCTTCTGCGAAGACTTCTCTTTATCCGGCTCAGTTGGAGGAGGAAGATCGCGGGACTGGGAAGATTGAGAATGTGCTTTCTTGCGGTGAGACGACTCGCGAGGACGATTGTCCCTATCTTCATAATCACCTCGGTCCTTGCATCTGCCTGAACCGGAATCCCGTCCAGAGTGATGGAATATAGAAGACCCCTGAAGGCGATCAAGTCCGTGAGAGCGGCCCATATCACCTGCAAAGATTGAAGATAACAACGAGTTAAGGAGAATTCACGAGTTAAAAAGACTTGAAGTATATTATGGAATGCGCATGTGCATGTGTGTCCTAGTGTTCCCCCCGACGGACCCGTTCGTTTATCTTTGCTAATCGGAGTGTTGTCTCTTTAAGCCGGGAGTTGAACTCCTACATTGCCTCTAGCGGGGGAAGAGAATTTGAGAGCTTCAGGATCATCGAACCCGTAATTAAGTAAATTATCGGGGATGGACAGGTTGGACAGACCCCTCAGAGAACTTTCCAGATGCTGTGAGGAAGCCTCTTTCTCTGGCGGAATAAGTGTGACTTTTGAAGTGCCACCAACTTTCTCCTTCTGAACTTTATATTTTAACTTCTTCTTTCCCTTCGAAGGGGAGGACGATGTCTCGATGTCGTGAACTTCGACTACCAGATTCTGAGCAGGGCCCGCATTCTCACCCTGAGTTTCAGGGGCATCATCCTCTTTGCGCTCGCCTTCTTCGTGCATGTCGGGAGCGCGGCGCGACGACGATCCGGCAAGTTTTTTCCCTTTACCGGACGGAGGTTTGGGAATGGTAACACCTTCTGGAAGGCTGATCCGACGACCAGGAGCCAGCAAGCCGAACCCCGACAGTGATTCATTTGAAATGATAACTCGGATGTCTCGATCCTCGGCAGGAAGAGCCCTAATGGCATCGACAGCCTCAGAATATCCTCGGCCTTCCGGGCGCGGGTTGATACCTGAAAAGTTGAAAGGAAGAGTCAGGAAAAGCATGACTCCGATCAAATACGAATAGTGACTCGGCAAAGAGACTTACTGCCTTCAACCCATCTCCTAGCGAAACCAGAAGGGCAGCGCACATAGAACCATTCCTGTTTGTACAGGGTGAATTTGCTACAGGCCCCTGTCAAGATCTGGCATTTGTAGTATGGCTCGAGGAACATAAAAGAAGGACTGTCTTTCCGTCTCTTGAACATGTAAATATATCTGATATCACCGGCGGTTGGAGGTCTGGAGAAGACAGCCATGAAAAGTAGGTAAGTCCCATATAGAAACGCATGGCCGTTCGGGTGCAGCTGCGACGGAGCTATGTCTATGTACTGCAGTACATCCCGGAGAAATAAGTTGAATGGAGGCACGCTGCCCATCCAACACAAGAACTTGTTGCAGGTAGTGTACCCGACTGGGGGCAGATGAGGGCGATCGTGTCTCGAAGGGACTAACACGTCGGCAAAAGGAATCCCGTGAATAGAGCATATCCGTCGCAGAGCAGCTTCGTTGATCTTCGAGGCTTGAGAATCGATCGGATTGTCTAGTAAGATGGTTGCCTCCAGAGCATCAGGCGCCAAGTTATGAGCGGGAGAAGTTGACGGGTTAGAAGTATCAGCGGCTCCTTGCCTTGCTGACGGCCCAGGCCTGTCTGATATGGTGGCAGAGCTAGATTTTCTCGACATCCCGAATAAATAATGAACCTGGCTAAATGCTTGAGAAAGCTATACTTAAAAAACGTTGAACGTTAGAATTAGCAACACGATTTCCCCCCCCCCCCCCCCCCGCGTGGTGTGTGAACTAGTGCAAGCAATTGTGTACAAGCAATAAGAATCTAAAGGTTTTAAAGGTATAATAATTAGCTTCGAATCATCGCCTTCGAAGACCGTCATCGCTGACCGTCTCAAAAAGCTTGCCTTGAGGTGATTACAGCTCTGGATTGAGAAGTCATATGATTTCTAGAGTAACTGGCCTAAGTGTAGTTTGACATTTATACTGTTCGGCATTTAAGTAGTGTTCGGCAATTGTATTGTTCGTCCTAAGTATAGGTCACCAGGCATTCCGTTCGGCATTCAAGATTGTTCGGCCTAAGTATAATGTTCGGCTGTGTTTTGCTCGGTCTAAGTCTATGTTCGGCTAAAGGCCTCGTTCGGTTAAGTCATCGTCCAGTTAAAAGTTCTGTTCGGCATGTGTGTGTTCGTTCGGCATGTCTAAGTTCTGTTCGGCATGTGTGTGACTGTTCGGCATGATAGTTGTTTGACAATTATCTCGTTCGGTCTAGATGCTATTCGGCGTATATGTCTATTCGGCATAAGGGTAGTGTTCGGCCTTAGTTCGTTCGGCTAAGTTTTTGTTCGGCGTTCTAGCGAGTGTTCGGCCTCATTCAGACGAAATACTCTTCGGCAGCCTCTATCGTTCGGCACATGACAACATACGCCGAACCATAACTATGCCATCCGAAACCCTTACCACCTCCAGGGTTTTTATTTTCCTTCATTTTTGACTGTGGTTCGACGCGATGGAGCTAAATACAATAGCCACATGTGTAAACACCTCAAATCCTTCCTCCTCGCCTCGCATTATCGTTCGGCAATGAGGGCAACCTACTCGAAAGCTTCCTACAGGACACATTTGACTCATTTAAAACTTATTCAAGTTATACAAGGGACGATACCTAGATTGCAGTTAGGAGTTTAGGAAGGAATGTTCAAGTTGTAAATCTGTTCGACTAGAGAAGGTTTGAAATCTTGAAAGAATGACATAAACGAAAAAGTAAAGGAGAAGGGACGGGAAGGACCTGGTTATATAGAGGGAGGTAGAAGTTGAAGAGGCTATACCCGGTAGAACCGGTGAATACCGGAGTGTTCGACATCATAGCAGAGTGACGTTCGGCACACGAGGTACGTTCGGCTTCGAACGTATTGTTCGGCATCCATACCTTGTTCGTCTTGCACCTCCTTCGCTAACATTCTCGAGAAGGCACCTCCGAGGTAAATTGTACCAGATTCAAAGCGCATCACGTTCGGCCACGCGATACACTTTGGGGGGCAAGTGTTTCCTGGAGATTTGGCCAGGCAACTAGTGCTCGGCATCTAGGAGCGTTCGGCGAAGTACACAGCATCCATAATGTCCGGCATTCACTAGTGCTCGGCATCCAGTAGCGTTCGGCGAAGTACACAGCATCCATAGTGTCCGGCATTCAGTAGCGCTCGGCATCCAGTAGTGTTCGGCGAAGTACACAGCATCCATTGTGTCCGGCATCCAGCAGTGTTCAGCATCGACTGGCACTCGGCGACAACCAATGCTCAGCGCTAGCGTTCGGCATCATTAGAACTCGGTGATAGGAGAACTCGGCGACAAGAGCGCTCGGCATCCCAAGGTACTCGGCGTAGCACTCGATGACAAGAGCGCTCGGCATCCCAAGGTACTCAGCGTAGCACTCGGCAACAGGAGTACTCGGCATCCCATGGTGTTCGGCGTAGTACTCGGCATCCAGAAGACATTCTGTATGCACGACTACTCAAGATAACGGTATCGTTCGGCCTGCATACACCGTTCGTTCAAGAGCTTGAGATGGAGGCACGTTCGACCTCAACAGACAACCATCCTACACTTCCCACGACACCAACACACCGTTCGGCATAGAAGGAATGGTTCGACGTAGCGACGTTTGGCAAACCTTGCTCGGCATACAGCGACCACTGTACTCGGGCTGGAGTGTTCGGCCATCAGCCCACTTGGGAAGTCCAGCCCATCTTTGTCTATAAATAGAGGGGCAGGGTCACAGTGGAATGGATCCTTTTTTGGAGAGAAAACACCGGGGAGACTCTGCCATTTTCAAGACTCATCTTCTCTACTCAACAACTTCACTCAAGCATTTAATTCATGAATTGTATTTGTAATCAACCATAAAGGAAATCAATAAAGTTGAACAAAGTGGACGTAGGCAATTACGCTGAACCACTATAAATTTGGTGTTCTTACTTTCTGCATTTAAATTAGCATTGTCTTCTCTGTTTAATTTACTTTCATCACTTATATCTCTACACAATCTTTCTGAACGAGGTTATTGACCAATTTTGGTGCTAACACTTTGGTGCTTTCACTGAGAATTGAATTCTCAGACCTCAAGGATCTGCTTTGAAGCTAGTGGATTGAACAAATCCCCCAAAGAAGATCCGACTCACTGATAGGACATCCATTGATTCTACTCAGAGTTCATACTGATAACTCTACAATGGCAGGACCACGTACCAGGTCAGCTTCTCATAATGTGGATGCCCGCGAGACTGCTAGCGTGCAACAAGCAGGACCTAGCAATCAACCAGCAATTCCGAGTGCAGGAATTGCCGCTCAAGAACAAACTCCAGTTGTCACCCGAATAGAGTTCAATGACTTGATGAGAGAACTCTGGGAAAGCAGGAGACAACTAGGAGAGCAGATGCAAGCCAATGCCAACCTGATGGAACAACTCACTCAACAGTAGCAATAGAATGCTGGGGGCAATCCCGCTGCTTACTCCTCATCTGATAGCTCTACTTCCTCTGATAAACCTCCCAGGCGCAGACGCCGTAAGACTGATGCTGCGTGAGCAGATGCTGCTGTTCGAATAGCTGGAGACCGCGACCAAGCAAGAGCTGGAAGCTTCAGGACCGGGATACAAATGGAAGATCGAGAGATGGACATGGGCACATATGATGAGTCGTATGGTGAGTTTTCATTTCTGGGTTACCCAACTATAGGCGTAGTAATGGTATAGGTATTCATGGGGGAGAAGTTCCCACAATCGCTTACGGGAGATATTTTTCTTATTGGGTGAATCTAACGACATTGGCCGATCATTAGTCTGGGGTTCGGTTCATAGTTCGACCCTTTATGTTAGATAAGAACCCTTAGGTATTAGACCTTACAGATTCACGGACACTTATAGGGCACCCTTTGTCATTTAGAGTAGTATTATATCTATCTCCACATGGTCATCAAATATTAAACTTGTATTCATTCACTAGACATTTTGTCTGACCTATTCTTCATCTTTTCCCCACCACAGGTGGATATGGCAGTAGGTGATTGGCACATTCTTGATACTTGAAGAGCCATGCTTATCTTTTGAGATTCTTTTATCATATTTACTCTCCTTGTATTATTCTATCATATCAGTAGCTTTTTCTCTCCATGTATTAGACTTTGAGAGATATTTTTCTACGTACTCTATATTGGACAACATATTGTTTTTTCTGAGACTATGATTTGGATATTTTCTAAAATGGACATTTTCTTATGTTATATATGTTTTATTTGTTCTATTGTGAGTTCTGAAAGTTACGTATATGTTAGATTATACCTACTTATCTTATTCTCCAAAATGATAAAGGTTAACCCGACGATTCGCATTTCTCGGCACAACGCGATGTTGAAAGCCACACAAAGCTTTGGATCAATGAGTGTCAAGAGGTGTGGGCTATCAAAGTTGGTATCGGGGCACAGGTTCCAAGTTTCTTAGGATTAGGATTGTATTGAGAGAACGTACTTGTGAAGTTTTTGAAAAAATAGTTTCGAAAAGGATTTTTAAAATAGTCTCCAAAAGTTTTCAAAAATGGACTTTTTTCAAGCATGTATATAAGTATAAATAAAAGATTGCTTTTAAAAATCTTTTCGAAACTTTTCGCATATTAAAATCTTCATTATTCGTGCATGTGCTAATTCTCATTCGTGCTTAAGTTATCTCTTATCTCTTAATCGCATTTATGCTATCTGTTGAAATGGCTAATGAAATTCTTAACCTTTACAGATAGAAGATGACTGATCCAACATGTTCAGGCTCCGGTGATGCAGTTGAGATCCCGGGTGTGATAATTTCTATATAGTTCCATAGTTATCTTTAGGTTCATGACAGGCCAAGCTCAATCCTACTAGAAAGCCTACGAAGAGAGCGACAGATGAGGTTCTTGCCCACCCACCTACCATTCCTATTTTGCTAACCCGTGCAAAGATTTTTGTACTCATAGGGGTAAGCTATACATGGGGATGGAGTCTTACATGGATTCTAGGTCATTGATCCACGCTTGCAAGATGATATTTGGTCTATTGGGTTTGACTTATGTTATAAGAAGGCAGTTAGCTACCTGGCTATTGGAGGAAGGGGCATTGAGCTGGTAGGAGGTTATTGAGTCTTAGGCTGATTTAGGTGATATTTCTTGGGATGATTTCCATAGGAGATTTGAGATGAAGTTCATTTCTAGGGCAGAGGAAGGCGTTCAACTAGAGAATTCTATCCATCTTAAGTAGGGAGACATGACAAGAAATAAATATGTAAATTAAATTAATGACCTATCTAGATTTGGTATGGAGTTGATTAATACACCACAAAAGAAGGCTCTTAAATTCGCTAAAGTCTTGAACCAACCTTTCTAAAATTTAGCTGTGAGTCACATTCCGAACGGCGCTACCTATGAGAGGCTAGTGGAGATAGATTTACTCACTACTATATCCTAGAAGGAAGTGAAAGATGAGGTTAAGAAGGTTGGAGAGTGTTTCCTGGAGATTTGGCCAGGCAACTAGTGCTCGGCATCTAGGAGCGTTCGGCGAAGTACACAGCATCCATAGTGTCCGGCATTCACTAGTGCTCGGCATCCAGTAGCGTTCGGCAAAGTACACAACATCCATAGTGTCCGGCATTAAGTAGTGCTCGGCATCCAGTAGTGTTCGGCGAAGTACACAGCATCCATAGTGTCCGGCATCCAGCAGTGTTTAACATCGACTGGCACTCGGCGACAACCAATGCTCAGCGCTAGCGTTCGGCATCATTAGAACTCGGTGATAGGAGAACTCGGCGACAAGAGCGCTCGGCTTCCCAAGGTACTCGGCGTAGCACTCGGCGACAAGAGCGCTCGGCATCCCAAGGTACTCAGCGTAGCACTCAGCAATAGGAGTACTCGGCATCCCATGGTGTTCGGCGTAGTACTCGGCATCCAGAAGACATTCCGTATGCACGACTACTCAAGATAACGGTATCGTTCGGCCTGCATACACCGTTCGTTCAAGAGCTTGAGATGGAGGCACGTTCGGCCTCAACAGACAACCATCCTACACTTCCCACGACACCAACACACCGTTCGGCATAGAAGGAATGGTTCGGCGTAGCGGCGTTCGGCAAACCTTGCTCGGCATACAGCGACCACTGTACTCGGGCTGGAGTGTTCGGCCATCAGCCCACTTGGGAAGTCCAGCCCATCTTTGTCTATAAATAGAGGGGCAGGGTCACAGTGGAATGGATCCTTTTTTGGAGAGAAAACACCGGGGAGACTCTGCCATTTTCAAGACTCATCTTCTCTACTCAACAACTTCACTCAAGCATTTAATTCACGAATTGTATTTGTAATCAACCATAAAGGAAATCAATAAAGTTGAACAAAGTGGACGTAGGCAATTACGCTGAACCACTATAAATTTGGTGTTCTTACTTTCTGCATTTAAATTAGCATTGTCTTCTCTGTTTAATTTACTTTCATCACTTATATCTCTACACAATCTTTCTGAACGAGGTTAGTGACCAATTTTGGTGCTAACAGAGAGAAGGGGCACTAGAAGAATAAGAAGATGGGAGGATTTGGGTAGAAGGGGAAGATTCAAAAGAATTTACGGTGTAATAAGTGTGTTAACAAGAAAACTTATCAACAGCCCAAAGTAGATTTAAGGAAAATGTTAGCCCTTTTAGGCCACTCTTGGTTAAGAAGAGGAAGTTAGGATGTGGGTACTTCCTTTGATTTACCCTTTCGAATAGGTTTTATAGTGGAGATTTTCCTTTATTAACCTTTGGACTGAGTCGAAACACTTATATTCCCTTCTTTCTGATCTTTCGAGCCTGTTGAAGTTGTTTGATTTCTCTTCGAAACCTTCCTTTTGAAGTAGTTGTAGAACACTTAAAGGAAGGCTCTAAGGATTCAAGGGTAAGGTTTGTCTAAGTGGGTTTCAACCTTGTTGAAAGCTAGATTCTTAAGTGGTTTAAGCTTGATATTGAAATCTAAGGTAAAACCAGCTAGGATCAAGGTTTCGACTTACTAAAAGGTGAGTGTTTGGTGAATGGTGGTTTGGTGTTAAGGGATTGGATTATTAGGAAAACAGGGGTTTCGATTCATTTGGGAGGTACCTTTCGATGAGGTCGATACCTATAAAATGTAGTTACATCTGACAAAAGCCTTCGAAATAACTGTATAATCAAAAATACTAAAATCTTCTCCTTACTAATCCAATGATGACTATGCTGATCAATTTCCTCTATTTGATTTACAAATTAGGGTTTACAACTTCGCAAAATTAAGAATATACAAGTCTAGAATGAATGAATTCAGATCCCCAAAACCAGACCCCTTGGGTCTTATTTATAGATGTGTGTTGGCACCTTTCGACCTGGTCGAAAGGTGGCTTTAGATACCTTCCGACTCCTTTGACTTTTGCGCATCCCTCTGCAATGCTTTCAAATGGGTTTGAACGCTTCTGTATTCATCGAAAGGGATGGTTGTCCCTTTTCTCTTTGCGTTGCTTTGTTGTCATAAGAAGCAAAGGTACGAGCTTTTGACTCTACCGGTAGGTAGTTTCCTACGGTTTCCAGGTTGTTGAAGTGTTGATGGTTTCGACACTGTTAGTAGCTTTCGAATGTATGCTTGCGACTTGATGTGGAACCTTCCCTGGATATTAGCGGCTTTGACCGGTTTGAAAGGCTTGATTATGCTTTCGAAAGGGTTGTTCTGACCAAGTCATCTTTCTGAGTAGTTTGAATGAAGGCGAAGCCTTCGGTTTCGTAATGTTTGGCGTGCATATGAAGGGTTGTCATTCATTGTCTTCAAAAGGTGTTTCCTCAACTCATACGCATGCGGAAGCACCTTCATCGAAAGGGAATCACTAAAGCAGAAGGGTGCTTTCGACCCTTTCGACCCCTTCGAAAGGTTGTAACACTTCTAGTCTTTGGCTGTAGCATCCCTTCGACTCCTTCGAAAGGTCTCGTTGGAGCTATTTTCTCTTATTCTTCTTTGTCTTCTACTCATTCTGGTTTTGACAAGGTCGAAAGGGTTTTTGGTATAAACATTTGCCCCCCGCGAAGGCATGCCCTTGACTTTCCAATTCAACCATTTCGAAACCCTCAATGTTTTCTGCCTTTTCATATTCCAGTGTAAATCTTAGCCGTTTATTTAAATCTAATCGAACGTTTTGTTGTCTTTACTGACTTTTCATATAAACACATCTCCTCTCTTTTTTCATTCACCTGCAATCGATATAAACTTTAAGCAAAAATCAATGTTCTCAAACTCTCAAATAATTTTTATCGCCATCAAACAAGAATTCAGATCTAAAGTAAGTCTCTATTATCTCTTTTTTGAATTTTTTTATATTATACAGTGAATCTCGATTTCTCAAACTTTCACTGTTGGGATTTTGAATTATTGTTTTGATTTACTAGCAACCGTTTAAGTTTTTATTTGCCTGAAAGCATTCTTTAATTTAGTTTCATGGTTTGATTCGATTTGTTTTTCTTGTTAATCTTCATTTTAAACCTACCTGGTCCAGATTTTATTGTTATTGTTATTTTTATAGAACTCGAATTTTCATCTCAAAGATTTCAAAATTTTAAATTGTTAGTTTGCATTTAAATCCATTTTCTTATTAGTTTTTTGAATTTCTGGGTTGGAATCGGGTTTGCAGAAGAAGGATGTTTTTGTTTACTTCACCTAGAAGTTTTGAGCTGAAAGAATCAAAATTTAGTGCTATAATTTTACCTTTCTACCCCTTCGAAAGGGATTAAGGCGGCAACTTTCGTTTAGCCATTTCAGCCCCTTTCGATGGGGTCGAAAGGTAACCTAGCACCTTATTTATTTAATCTCGATGAAAGGTTGTTTAGGTTATATGAAGTCAACCCCTTCGAAAGCTGTTTTGTACTTTAGGGTATCCCAATACCTTTCGAAGAGGTTGGCTAAAGTGTCCTTCTAAGTAATTATGTAGTGCATACCTTCAAAAGCACAAACTTTATCTTATGGGTTTCGCAACCTTTAGTACATACTTACTTTCAATTTGTTTAAGTAAAGATACATATATTTTATAAATTGAATTAGAGAAAGCATACTTTGTACGAGTTTCAAATCAAGTAAAACGTTTCGACTTAGTTGAAACCTATTGTATTGATTGAAATTTAGTTGCTAGTACGCTTTCGAAACCACACACCCTTTTCAACTCTATCGAAACCCTCTGTATCGAATCATGATTTAATCATTACTATATACCAATATCGTTGAAGCGTTCCAAGGACTTCTCATTTTTACTAATATAATTCAAACTTAAAACTTTCGAGTTTATTGGCTTATAGGGTTTCGACAACATTCATGTTCTTTTAGAAAAATTGAGTTCATGGGCTTCGACAGTGTAGAAAGGTTTTTTTGCCTTGTTTGTTGGACGTTGATAGAATATTTTTTTATTCAAATTTATTGTGTTGGTTTTAACTACTTTCTTTTAATAACAAACTTCTATTGAGCTTTCGACATTGTTGATGTGTGTTTATTAGACATGTGCTTTCATCTTCCCTTTCGACTCTATCGAAAGCTCAGTACATTTTTTTTCTTGGACTTTCGTTATTGTTGAAGGGTGTTTGTTGGGTGTTAACTTCTATTTTCCCTTTCGACTCTGTCGAAAGCTCAATAAATCTTATTTTTCTAACTTTAACCTTCATTCAAGAATATGAAATTTCATGTTTTGCTTGTTGTTCAAATTGTTGTAATAGGTTTCCAATATCTTTGAAAGAATGTTAATTTCATAACAAACTATAATTTCTAACTGAAATGATTTCACCTAGCAGAATCATGGGTTCACGTAAGAAGATTGAAGCCACCTCCAAGCATTGCTTAATATCCACTCAGGATGAGGTGGATGCAATTCTCAATGATTTTGGTATTACAGGGGTGGAAGCCATTTCCCCTACTACTAATGCCACCATCCACAACCCTCCTGAAGGGTAATTTTCCTACATAGCAATCCAAATTTGGCATGGAGGATTCCTTCCCTTCCCAGACTTCTTATCTAAGTTCTTAGCCTATCCGGGGATTGCTCCTATACAACTATCATCAAATGTGTATACCTACCTCCTATCCCTGAAGCTGATAGCATTAGAGCCTGGCATTCCCTCTATTAATGCTGAAGTGCTGAGTTATCTTGTTCAGTTGGTTAAGCTTAGCAACTTAAACAACCAAATCTTCAGAGCAAATCCCCCCAAAAAGTTGACTTCCGAGGGGGTGAACAAGTTCAGGGACTGGGAAACACAATTCTTCTATGTTAAATGTTTTCCCAACATTAGCTGGGCTTTCTCTTCTCCACGTAAGTTTATCTTAGATTTTATCTTCCCATTTATTTATTTTTCTTTGCTGACCTATGCTTTTTGTTAGGTGCTTCTGCTAAAGAGCTAAATGAGGAAGATCAGAAGACAGTAAAGTTGCTGATTGCCACATCAACTAAGATTGGAAACAGATTGACCCTGCTGAATCCAATAAATTTACAAAAGCACCCTCTCTTTTCTACTGGTCAGAGGATACTTGGCCAACCTCCTCTGGTCCGGCATACATCTGAAGCAAACGCTTCCTTTCTTTAGGAGATCCAAAAACTTCTCCCTAATGTCACCAATCTACCATGATCACTCCGGTAAGTTTAAACGTTGTACCTGTAGTTTATTCCTGCCTTACTTCTTAAAATTTATTTTCTGACTTTTAATTTGTTTGAATTTTCTACAGCTTCTCCTCAGGTCAAAAAACCCACAAGTGATCCAGCTCTCCCTTCTTCAACTTCTCGTGCGCCATCCTTTTCTCAGGCCATCGCTAGGTCAAAGATGATCCTTAAAAGAAAATTGGTCAAAACGACTGTGGTGAAACCATCACCCAAGAAGGTCAAAATTATTGAAATTCCTGATTCTCCCCCACAAGAAGAGGGGGAGTTTGCTAATATTGGCAGAGTTTGGGAGAGTCCGACTATTGAAATTCCTCTCGATCAACTTAAAAAGACTCCCAAAACGGTTGATTCACTTTCTCGCATCATTGTCTCGAGCTCTCCTAGTGTGATTGAGAAAATGCAGAAGGATTTGGGGATTTTGTCCCGTTCTCAAAAGCTTATTCCTTCTAACCATCATCTCCTACACCCTCAAGTAATTTTGAAAATATAGTCCAATCTATCTTGAATTCTTCATCTTTTTCCTCCATTTACCCGCCCTCTTCTATTTCTGATTTGGCGGGTTAGTACCAGTCTCTTGTAGAACAACAACTTTTAGTGCGTTTCACTTTATTTGATTTTATTGTTACCGTTTTTCCTTAAGTTTTTGACTAATGTTGTACGTTTTCTTTCAGGTTTCCAAGAATTGGCTTCTGTTGCATAAAGATACATCAAAATCCTCCACTGAATCATCTAAGCTTCGAGTGGGAATTTCTGACTTAAACAATCAATTTCCTCCTTATCCGCGGAGAAAAATGAGGCCATGATTGAATTAGAGCGATTGAGGGCTTCTCTCACCTAATCAGAATCTATTATTTTGGAGGAGAGGAAAGCTCGTCAACTCCTCGCTGATGAGATTTTAGCAATGAAAATGACTCTAAAAGAGTCCGAGGAGGAGAAGACCCAAATGGCGACTAAACAATCTTCCTTAAAGGAGAAGTTAAAGAAAAATAAAGCTTCCCTAAAATTAGCTATCGGCACTATTTCTGATGCAAAGCGGCGAGTGTCTCAATTCCTTGATTCTTCTCTTGAGGACATCATTATGAATTCTTTTGAATATGCTATGATCTCTCCTATGTTGATAACGTCGATAAATGCCTTGAATTGAGATTTCCCCCACTCAACCCAGCTCATGTCAATAGGGTTATGGACAAGATTAAGAAGATAGAGCAGGGGATTGAAGTCGTCGAAAGAGAGGAGATTGACGCCTCCAAAATTCTATCTTTTGAAGTTCCTTCCTTCGAAGTTGAATCTGACTCTGAAGATGAAGGTGACAATAATGAGGTTGCTAAAAAAGAGGACGGCGATGATGATGATGAAAATGACGATGATGACATCAATGGAGGTTAAGGGTCAGGTGGCGACAGAGGTGGCCAAACTGAAGCTTCTGAAAAAGATCAGGATGACAATACGAGAACTTCTTAAAAGGTTAATCCTGATTCGTCTCTTCATGAAGCAAGCCCGCCTAAATATCTTGCACCTTCTGGCCTTCAAGAGGACCCTGCTTCCATTAACATGGAAGTGCCAAAAGAGAAAGAGCAGGTTTCCCAAGCATCAATTCCCGTATCTCAGGTATGAGAATCTTTGTTTAAACATCTTTCACTTCCAAGATAGTAATAGTTTAAATCATTTATTTTAGATAAGAAGAAAATCCATTCACCCCTATAAAACAAAGCTTGAAAGAAAACAAGCAGAAATAAGTAGTTTATATAGGGAGTTAGATAAACAATTGAAGGAGCACAACATTCTCTCTGATAAATATCACAGACTTAATAGAAGTGCGACAGTGTTAGCATCCTTCAAAAATCAAGAAGCTGCCCCACGGCTGAGGAGAGCGCGCCTTCAATATGATGCTCATTTGAAAGAAAATCGTGAGTTGATCACACTTTTTTGGATGTTGATCGAGGAGAGAAACATTTTGGTGGATTTTCTATACAAAGCCAATTACCAACACCCAACTGTAGATTTCTCATATTTTGGTGACTTTAGTGGGGGTCTACTTAGGCGTTTGCATAAAAGATACTTGGATGAATTTGGATCTGACCCGCATCTTGGAGCATGTTGGAACTTGCCACGAGTTAGATCGATTCCCCTAGATCTACCTCCAGATAAACTCAAATACTATAAGGACAAGTTAATTTCAGAGTTATTTACAAAGTAAATTTTATATTAGCCAGTTGAACAGTCATAATTGTGTAATAATATTGATTTGTGAATTTTTGGCTTTAATCTTCCTTTTATACTTAGCTGTATTTTACTACGTTATCACGGAATGAACATCCCCCTAGTAGCTTTGTTTCTAAAGATTATCTAAGCAAGTATGTTATACCGAGAAGAGATTATCTTGAAAAGGCATCAATTTTAAAATCTTCAAAATTAGCTAGATATTTCTTTCTTAGAGACTTGCAAAAACTTTATATGGAACATCCACGACTTCGTTTTGATTTTCTCGGGGAAGAAAAAGAAAAGCTACTTAAGGAAATTCGGACATATCATACCAAGTTAATATGTGGTCATGATAGTCCTCCTACCGGGGAGTGGGACTATAGAAAATATCCTCCGGTCGTTACTCCAGAAAGACTTAATGTTCCTTTTTACTCAAGAGTCATTCTTTCTGCTAATTCATTGAATAAAGTTAGAAATGAAGTTTCCCAAATTTAGATGTAAAACAAATGTCTACCTTTTTTTAGTTTCATTTTTACTTAAGTTGTAATCTTCTATCGTTATTATAAAGAGATGGATTACTCTAGTCTTGACTTTATTTCTTTTTCTTCGTTTGTTTAATAGGTGTTACAACTGTCCAAAATGGCACTCTCGTTAGATTCAACATCACGCTTTATCAGTATTAAAGATAGGTTGTTAATAGATCTTGAAAAGTGAAAACTTCTTGACGATGCTTTATTTGCTCGTTTCCAAGGTGACATAGAAGCATTAAAATGACATAGGAGAATTTTGCTTTAGAAGAAAATTATTAGGAATCTCAACGATCAGATTGCCAATTTAGATGCAAATGTTAAGAGTAAAAATGAAGTGATTTCCATATTGAAGTGTCAAGTTAAGTCAAATCTTTCAATTGACTTTGACCATAAGATATCAGAACTTCTTCAACAAGTATGTGATTTGGAGATTAAATTGAAAGATAGTCAAGCTCAGTGTGAATCACTCGAATTCATTATGGGAAGTAATATCTCAAACGTCGATTCACCAGCTTCTTCTATTGTTCCCTCTGTTGCAAAATTAATAAGGTCTACTTCTCTATCCAAAAGTTCCCTACTATGACTAATCCTTCTCCTATTTTAGATGAAAAAGTAGTAGGAGAATGGTGCATGAAAGTTAAATTCGAAATGATGAAGTATTTTGATGAGCAACAGAAGATGAGATACTCGCATCGCATAAATGATTATGCTACTAGAATTTAAAAGCTTGAATGCGAGAGGTATCTTCTTTAGAAGCATATCGCTGACTTGGAAAGGGAAAATAAAAACCTTAAAGTTGCAAACAAAGCCTTTAACCGTGCTTTGAAGACCAACATCGAGACTATTGATGATGAAGACAAAATGAGAAAGAAAAAGAAGAAACTTAAAGAAGCTCTTCGCATTGCTATTCATTGCATCGTGGATCCTTTTATTGCTAAGAATCTAAATAAAGCTGTTCAAGATCTATGAACGATTCATATTTATGAAATGTATATTCTTGTTCTGTACACTTGCAAATAATTTCATAAATTATGTAAGTTATGAAAATTTTGTAAATATCACCTGATTTGTGATCCTTTGGATAAGTTCTGACTCACTTTCTTTATAGAAAGAGGCGCCAGTATATTAATTGGGGGGGGGGGGACCGGGAGAAAGCTACGCACCTATTGTTGTCTCTCCATTGTCCTAGAGTAGTTAAATATGCCTAATGGCTAACGGCTCTTATACATGCTGCTACTATGGTAGCAGTAGGAATTTTTCTTGTAGCTCATCTTCTTCCTCTTTTCATGGTCATACCTTACATAATGAATCTTATTTCCTTAATAGGTGTAACAACAGTATTATTAGGAGCTACTTTGGCTCTTGCGGTGGTTCGTAAAACTCACTAGGTGTTTGTACCAAAATTGGGCACAACACTCTTCGGAAGTTTTTGAAGAGATAAAGTGAAGAAATTAAATGGAAAAGGAGGACTATCTAACAAAAACTCCAAATGTCAGAAATGAGAATAATTAAAATGCAAGGAGACACAAGAATTAAAAGTGGTTCGGCGTATCGCCTACGTCCACTATGAAGTTGATAGCTTTATTGATCTTTCTTTGAAGATTACAAGTGAATTCAATGAATTAGAGCAGAAATTATGATTTGCACCAGTGAATTTCGTTGTTGGCAGCAGCTAAGGAGTTTAGATCTGGATCCGCACAGTCTGGGCGTTGGAGAATTCAAAGAAAAAGAAGCCCCTTTTCTGTATGGCCCGAGGCTCTATTTATAGGTGTAGGAGGCTGCTATTTCGCTCAGATCTCGGGAGACCCTCTTTGGCACGTGACTAGGACCGCGAGCCCAAGCCCATGAAATTTCGGTTCGATCCGTGATCGATACGAATGGATTTCGTATCGATCAAGGTCGCGTCCGATGGAGTCGAAATTTGGCATGGACATTCTTTAGCATGCACGTAGTCTTCTGTGAAAATTTCATAGCATTTGGACTTGTAGATTAGGAGATATGATCGATACGAATTAGGATCTCCGGTTGGCAGTTTCGTTCGACTCCCTCTGTTCGACTCGCTCTTATTCGACTCGGTATTGTTCGAATCGCTGTTCGACTCGATGATGTGGCGTTTGAATCTCTGGATCACTCCGCCTTTGGTGCTGTTTTGATCGAGTCGTTCTAGGACTTCCGCTCTGCTCGTATCGATGGTATTGCCTTGTTCGCATCGATATAAGATGCGTAGTTCGCATCGATAGAGGTAGATTTTGTTCGTATCGACTGCTGTGCCTTGCTTCGCATTGATGGACACGAAGTAGAAGTCTTCGGATGGATGAGAAGCTAACATTGGATGATCGAGTCGAACTGTGGCTTGAAGCGGAGCAAGTCGAACAAGTGCTTTCTGATGGCTTGAAGCGGAGCGAGTCAAACAAGTGCTTTCTGATGGATGCGAAGTGGAGCGAGTCGAATAAGGGCTCTTTGATTGATCCAAAGTGGAGCGAGTCGAAGTAGGCATTCCTGATGGATTCGAACTGAGCGATTCGAACAGTGGCTATTTTTATCCAATTTTGCATCGATCTTAACTTGAGCATATGAACTCGGATTGACTTGAAATTTGGAACGTTGGCTCTCATAGCTTCGCTTATCATGTCATATCAATTTTAGCTCGATCCAGACTCGGACAAAATTCGTCTATATCCATAGTGAGCCCGTGTATAATCGACCTCTAGGATGGATCGCCATTGGTTACTAGTCAATTCTTTGGTGTGACGGCCTTGCCAAAAGGCGGGATAACATTTGCCCTCCAAAGTACGTCTTGTGGGAACATGACGTGCTTTGAAATGCCGTAATCTTCATTCTGAATAGTTGTCGTCTTTTTGATGAAAGCTGTAACCTTCGACTGATTTTCTCGATAATGTAAATCTGTTGACTGTCAACTGCTGTACCCCATATTGTTGAAACTAACTGTTGTATGCCAGTGATTAGCCATTAGTTGTTGTAATCGTTATCAAATGAGTTTTCATTTCCTATCAATCTGGAATATTGAATATTAGTCCGACATATATGCATATATGTTAATCTGAATTTCATTGACGTTTGTGCGCTCACGAGTCGTTTTCAGTGTATTTTATATTGAATTCCATATCGATCCTCTCATAAACGAATGTGAAATTCGTTGTAACAACGCTCGACGGTTGTTTTTGAATGTTCCTTCGTAATGATCATCTCCTGAATCGATGTGAAGGGTTGAAACATTGTTGTCGCATCGGTATCCATTGCGTTGACGGATACGAAATGAGTAACCCGTATTTTTGAGTAAGAGCTTGGATGGATACGAAACGGTCATTTGTATCGATGGTTACGGACTTTGGTGGGTCCCAACGCAGTTGTCTTCACTTTCGAATCGGTGTGGAACATAGAAATGGATACGAAACGCACCTTCGCATCGATGAATATTGGCCTATGGATGTCGAGGCTTGATGGATTCGAACTGCATAGGAGATGGAGTCGAAGGTGATCGATACGAACTGTGGTTTCGTATCGATGGAGTTGGCCTCTAAGAGCTGTGATTTTATGGATTCGAACTGTTCGTTCGTATTGATGTACAAGAGACGGAGTCGAAGATGATTGATTCGAAGAAGGGCTTCGCATCGATGTAGACTCGAGTCCATGGATTCGAACATCTTGTTCGAATCGATGCGTAGGCGACACGTTGTAACTGGTCGTGTTTACCGAAAGGCATATCGTTTTTTTTACTTCACCTTCGAATCCATATGAATATCGTGGACTTAGCTATTTTTTTCACTTTTTACCTTTTGTTTTCCTGCCTTGCTTATGTATCGCTCCAAAGCCTCTCAAAAGAAAGAAAAACCTTTGCCTTCGAATCGATTCAGAAACTTTCAATTCCTTCAATCATTTATCGAAATCAGGTAACCAATTTGAATCTGTGTTCGAACATTGTTCGAGTAATCGTGCGAGGTCGAGAAAGGACAGAATGGAGTTCGAATCGATCTGGGGAAGAGGGGGTGTTGAGGAAGATAGCTTGATCCTCGTTTTCGTGTCGATCTAGAGTCGGGGCTTCGAGATGATGAGATGGAGGCCTTCGTATCGATCGATTGCTAAGTTTTTGCATCGAGTCTTGATGATCGATGCGAATACCTCGAGTATGTTGATCGATACGAAGGGGTTGCATCTGATGGATTCGAAACTCAGAGTTTTTTGATCGAGTCGAATTACACGCCAGGGGACCGATATGAAGGCGTCCCAATTGATCGATACGAAAGTGCTGTGCTCCGATCGATTCGAAATCCTCAGCCTTTCGATCGAGTCGAACTTGCACGCCAACCTTTTGACCGAGTCAAACTCGTATGCAGATGACCCTGATTTATCAATGTGAACAAGGTTCTTGTGAGCGATACGAATTGAACATTAAATTATTTGTAATTCCTTGCACATTTGAACATCTGACTCCGACGAGCTTCAAACTTGCATAACTGGACTTAATCGTTTCACCGCATATCTGATTGCCTATCGAAGCTCGTCGACGAAACTGGAACTTATCAAAATGATAACAAACTTTAACTTGGACTGATATCTAATAACTGGACGGCACGGTTGTGACGGTCAGTGATGACGGTCCTTCCGACTGAATTCGAAGTCTCGTTGTTTTCATGTTTTCTTCAATCCTGTAGATCTTCTCAAGTGATATACAGTACTGTACTGCACAACACACTCACACACTTTACACTGGGGGATGCACGAGCGTTATTGTCTGCTTAACAATGATTTTTCATAAGCTAGCTAGTCATGGAACCTTCAAGTTCTCAATAGTAGGAACTCCCGAGTTCAATCCATCCAACCATCGAGATACCGGTCATTGAAGCCGAATTTATAGACCCAGCTCCGGACGATCGTCCGGGTGCCCGGTTCATTTATCGTCCACAAGATTTTGTGCCCTCTGGCATCTCCAAAGATATGCTGGGATGGATTTGTTTAAGGCACGGCTTGTCGCTTGATGATGTGCTATTGCCTGGACCAAATGACAGGCCGCATGATCCCCTGGAGGGGTTTACTGCTTTTAACCGTCATGCCTGCACGGCGGGAACACTTCCTCCTTTCAACCAATATATAAGGGAGATGTTATCATTCCTTGGGATAGCTCCGTCCCAGCTACATCTCAACGAGTACGCTTTGTTGAACAACATCTTCATTCTATTTATGGAGATTCTCTTTCGACCACCAAAGCCGATCGAGATCAGATATTTATTTAACGTTAAGAGCAGTGGAGATAACCCTTCTTTCACCTTCTTGGAAGTGGTCAGGAACTGCCACTTTGTAATGGGCTCCTGGGGAAGGCTAAGTTACTTTAAAACTGAATGGTTCTACGTTCGTTGCCCTCCTGGATTTGCTAAGCGATGGTTGGATAGACGTAAGTGTTTCTATTTTTCTCTTGAATCATCGAGATATTAGTAACTGACTTCAAAACTGACATACTTCTCCTCTTTTATAGCTGCAATCTCTCGACCCGATGGTGCATACTTTAGAGAGCTAGTTCGGATCCTCCAAGCGTTTCCGGGCGAAGATAGGCATATGGACTTAGTTCTGACCGACAGAAATTTGAGGACTGTCGGGCTGATAGAGCGGAGGCAGATCATACGGCTGGAAGGGACACTAAGAGTGGTCTCGAAGAGACGGGTGAAGCGCAAAGCGCCCGTAGTCGTGATAACCGAAGAAGTTGATCCAGAGAGAACGCCTACCGATACCGAGCTCCCAGCTGGGCCTTCTTCCGATGTCCATGATTCAGGAGGAAAGAGAAAAGGCAAGGCTGTTTCTCACAAGCGTTCAAAATCCGAGAGGTTTAAATCCGTGGTTGGGTCCTTGCCCATCCCGGGGATTAGAATTTCGGAGGCTCCTCCCCCGCAAGTAGAGAATCCTTCTAAAGGGCTTGCTGATATTCTGATTCCGGATTTTGTGCCGTCTCAACATGACGACGGGATGAAGGAGCTTAATAATGCTCTTGAACTGAGTGGGTCGCTTGCTATGAGTGCGGCCGACATTTCCGGTTGGTCGGGGGGTTGCACATGCATACACTTCACTACACTACATGATTCACAACCGTAAATCGTCCAACTTAGGAAATCACTAACTCTTTCTTCGTTTCTCATTTTCAAGTACTATGTCTGGAAAAGGATCGATGCTCGGGAATCTTCGCTCAGCCCAAAAGGCTTCTCCCTATTATGAGTCCCGTAGGAGAGACTTGGATAGAGATTGCGATCGCGAGTACTCAAACCAAGAGAGATATGGGCGTGATAGGGACAGAGAATACAGACATCGGTCTAGATCACGCTCTCCTCCTCTTAGACTTCCATCTCTACCTCCCTATTTTGTTCCACACCCGCCAGAGCCTCCCCGTCACAGGCCATCTTCCCATACTTCTAGATCTAAGACTCATCTTCAGAGAGTCGAGACCACGACCTCCATAATTACAGAGTAGGTCCTAGCTGAGCCCACAAGAGAAGGGGCCCTTAAATTAGCTCAGATGAGGAAGGATTTCCTGAATATTTGCTTCGATGGCTATGTCTTCTTGCCACACTTAAAAAGAATCCCATCTGGAGTGGAAAACATGATGCATGATTACTTTCATGACATCTACACCCAGTACAGAGAGTGGGTAAAGGCTACAGATAAAGCTTCTAAGGTGGCCTTTGAGCGAGCCAAAGCACTTGAGAAAATGGAGACCGAACTCGCTCAAAGGGACCGGATCATTCAAGTGCTCACTACTGTGGCTGAGTCTTCTCGGAAGTCCGAAATTGAGGCCGCCAAAAAAGCTGACGAAGCGAATGTGGCAATGGAGAGGTTGAGGTAGACACATGTAGCCTTGGTGGAGGAGATGGGCCATCGGAACACTATAGTTACCGCCGAACGGGATGCGGCGGTCAAGGAACTTAACGAGCTTAAGGCTAAATTTTCTGACATGGCCAAGGAAAGGGATGATGCAGACAACGCAGCGCAGGAGGCATGCGAACAAACTGTTCTGCTTAGGGGTGAGTGGGATGCAGCTGTGGTTAAAGTCCACAAGGTGGAGACTGAGGTCGAGGAGAAAGTGAAGTTGGTCGAGTCCAGGCTAGAGGCTGACATCGAAGACCTTCTCGTTGTTTACAATGCTAACGTGCTGAGGCATAGGGGTCTAGCCTGGCTCGACGATTATCCGACGCATCTTTACAACGCTTGGGGCCGACTGGTTGAGGAAGAGAAGGAGGCGCATCTGGGTGAGTCTGTGGATGAATTTGAGCTCGAGAATCGTATTCTGAATGAAGATGAAAGGAAAGTTCTTCACGATTCAATGATTCTGCATGAGAAGGAAAGACTTGGCGCCCAGCACTTTGAGGTAGGAGAGGGTTCAGGGGTTGACCATTGTTTGCACAAAAAATGGACAAACACCTCAAAGTTGTATGATTTAGTAGATCTTATGTTATTCTTAGTAATTTGAGCGATTTATGCAAATACGTAAAAAACAGGGGCTAAACTGTAAAAAGACACGCAGATTTATAGTGGTTCAGCCAGAATGTGCCTACGTCCACTTTATATGTTATTTCTCTTCTTTTGTTATGATTACAAGTACAAAGCTTTGGTACAAGTAAAAGAAAGTTGTTTGAAGAGTTCCTTCCGTGCTTGAGCTCTCAAACTTGTCCCCCATTGCTGTACCCCTGCCCCTCTATTTATAGAGTGAGGCTGGGGGTAGGGGTCTTGGAGGTATATAGCAGCTGGTGGGCCTGGGCTGCTACAATCTGGCCTGATAGGACTTTGGTTCGGTGGTTGGAGGCGAGGCTTGGTCTGGCAATGAGTTGGTTCGGTGGTGGGAGGCGAGGTTTGGACCGGCAATGAGTTGGTTCGGCAGGAGATTTGGACCGGCAATGGGTTGGTTCGGCAGGAGATTTGGACCGGCAATGGGTTGGTTCGGCAGGAGATTTGGACCGGCAATGGGTTGGTTCGGCAGGAGATTTGGACCGGCAATGGGTTGGTCCGGTTGGAGTTAGGAAGGCTTTGATTCGGTGGGAGACTTTTGGGTGGTCCGGCATGTCTGGTTCGGGGAGACCGGATGAAACATCTCCAACACTTGCCCCCCAAAGTGGGGTACGTGCTTATAGGTGCCGCGCTTTGTTCCAGCTGAGCCATTGTATTCGGCCTGAGGACCGAACCACCTGGTCCGGCTATTAAACCTTGCTTTATAAATAGGAGTCTCTAACCTTCATATTTCCTTACCAACTGCGATAACCGAATCGATTATTCGAACTGCCGAATCAGGTGAGTTTGCTTTCTGCCGAATGAACTTCTAGGGCTAGGCTACCGAATGAACTCGGAAATTTTGGACCCCTGACTAACCGAATGAATTCTCACATTGAGATGCCGAATGAGCCATTGATTGGCTTGACCGGATGAACTCTCACACTGGGATGCCGAATGAGTTTTACACTTGAGTAACCGGATGAACTCAGGGATCTTGAATTCCGAATGAAAAATGATACTGAATATGTTTTTACTGAATGACGTCATATACTTGTTTACATCTTCTGTTCTAACAATGTGTTTTTCCGGTATTGTAGATAATGTCTCGCAAAGCGGAAACTCGATCAGACAAAAAGAAATCCGGGGGCAAAGGAGGTTCCTCTGCCGTGCCCCAGCTCAGCCGAATCCCGAATGTCACGGACCAATCCCGAGATCACTAGTGGACGGGTACGGCCCTCAGGAAATTCTGAACTCCCCGCCCGACTGTTTTCCTAGTTCCCTCAAGGAGGAGCAGCTTGATGCCATCTCTCGTTCTTTCGGAATTGATAGGGCGCGAATGCTGTTTCCAGGGAGAGATGTCATGCCATACGACCCCCCCGAGGGGTTCTTTGCTTACAGCAGATACCACTGCATGTGTGGTGCCATTCCGACTCTTAATGCTTAGGTAATCAGCTTCCTTACATATCTCAAGGTGGCCCCATTCCAGCTTCAACCCAACTCCTATGCTATCCTAGTGAGCCTCTTCGTCATTTTCCAAAGGAAGTATGGTCATGCTCCTTCCAACCGGGAGATCCGGTACTTGTATAATTTGAGGGGCTATAAGAAGGGGTCCCCATACATTAGCTTGGAGTCAGCCGTGACCTTCAAGCCGGTCTTGGATCTGTACTCTAAATTCAGCATGTTCAAGAAAGAGTGGTTCTTTGTTAGGGACGACTCCGTTTCAATCCGGCGCTTTACTTCTGGATGTAAGTTGATGCTTTTACTTATAATTTCTATTCCGATTGCGATGCTTCTTCTCATACTTTCTCATTTTTGCTAGCGACAGGTGGCTTTCCGGTTGTGGAGACTGACCGCCTGGTTCAGACGGCGGTTGAGATAGAAGCTATTCTTGGGAAATATAGATCATCTGCCTTCTTGATCAGAAATGCGATTCTTCTGGAATATAACTTAATCCTTCCGCAGCAGTCAGTAGTTAAGCTGAGGGAAACGGCGGAGGAGAGGGCGGCTGCTCAGACCAAGGAAGGTGTTACGGTAGAGAGTAGCAAGAGGAAACCTTTCACAAAACCTTCAGCTGTCGGAGGTAAGAAACTCAAGAAGTCGGACGGTCCTTCCCCCAGCAATTGTCCACTTACCCGGGAGGAGGAAGACATAGAGGAGGAAAGAGGCGAGGGTGGAGATGGTCGGGAAGGTGATAAAGGTGGCGATGGCATCGGGGCCTTGCTCCCTGGGCAAGCGGGCGAGATTCAGGAGTGGACGGACAATGCGTTCCACCAGGCTTTCGAGGGGCTGGACGGAGATCCGGCTTTGGTAGAGAAAACCGGGAAAGCGGACAGGGCCGGGACCGGTGCAAGCGAGTCTTCCCAGACCATTCCAGCCAGGGTGGCTCCGACGACTCAAGGTGAACTCTTGACTCCTGCATGCTTCACTAATGATAGGGACTTAGGAATATTTTATGACCCTCTCCCGTCCTGGAATGAAATCCAGGACATATTGCAGTATCCTACTCCTCCCCAGGGTTTGTACAACCACAAATGTGTTTCTCTCCTTTTAATTTGCCGTGTTTTCTTGAAGTATAGAACATTATATGCTTGTGACACTTTTTCTTCATATCAGGAGCAGGTAGAACGGTCAAAGCCTCAGACTTTCGGCACAGGCTTGAACAGTACAAGCTTTCCAAAACTTCTGTCAAGCCGAAGCCTTCGACCCACCGCTCCGGGGATGTAGTCGGCTACCGTCCTCTTCTCGGGGTTATCGAAGAGGGTATTCAGCAGAGAAAGAGGAGTCGTCCTTTATCCAAACCTTCACCTGGTCCTTAGCTCCCGGCTCAGCCTCTTCATGATATCACGGAGGAGGATAGCGAGTTTGTGCCTTCTCCGCACCCGTCCGGAAACCCTTCTATTATTCATATCGACCGTCCTGATTTGGCTCGTAATCCATTTGCGGGTCATCCTGATCTGGATCCAAGCTCTCATGATATTACCTTCGACGAAGTCACTGGTGAACACCTTCTCCCCCGCAACCCCATGGTACGGGTACTTGATGAAGCTAAGTCCTTAGATCTCGATTTACTCACTACTCGTATAATCACTATGGGAGACGAGGCCAAGGCTAATATTGATCGGGTGGCGGAGGAGACCAAGAAGCTGATGGGGCATCATGCCCGGCTGGTTAAGGCCGGAGAGGAGATTGGGAGCGCTAATATCCAACTTCGATTGGTGGTTTCGGATCAGGCCAAACAGCTTGCGGATCAGGCTATTCAGATTTCTCAACATGAGGCTGCTACTGGACGATTAAGGAAAACCATGGAAGAGGCCAGTCGGGCCGAATTGCGGAAAATGGAAGCTACTTGCAAAGAACGGATTGACATGGCTATTGCCACGGTGGACGAAGTTCGGAAAGCGGATCTCGAGCAGGTGGAGGAGTTGTCCGGGAAACTTGAGGCTGCAGAGCTTGCTCAAGCTAGTTGAGGGAGGAGATGGAGGCAATGCGGGGATCCCTTCTAGCCGACTGCTCGAGATACCGATCGGAGAGAGATGCTGCCATTGGGAGGTTGTTGGCTTCCGAGGCCCGGATGAGGGAGTTTGAGGAGAATGAGGGGATGATGGATGAAATGCTTCAGGACATGTACTTCCGAACCTGGAAGCAGGGTAACCTATCCTGGATGGATGATTATCCCAGGATCATGGCTAAGATCTATCTTCGGGCTCTAGAGGAGGCCAAGGCCGATGCGGATAAAGATGGTGGCGTGGCCTTTAGCATGGATGCGGTCACTGCCCAGTTTGCCAAGGAGGAGAAGGTGGCGGTGAAGGAAGGTATGCGGTTGCTTGCCGCTGAGGAGGTAGGCGTGCAGGTAGAGGATGACGATCAGGATAGTCAGGAAGCAGGCGCTGGTAAGTCTCCCTTTTTAGTTTCTCCATCAACCTGGTTGCTTATTGCTAATGAGTCCCCCTCTTTTTTTTGACAGGGGGTCAACAGGGCAAGGATAAAGCTCCACTGCAGCCGGCTCCTTGATTATACCTGGAAAAACTCCTTTTGTGGATTCGACAGTGTTGTATATGTTAGTCGAAAAAATAGTAACGTAGCCTTTAGGTTGTGATATTTTGCCACTTGTAATAAATAGTCTTATTTTTAACGTGTAATTCTTTAACTTAAGCTGATTTTGTCGTCTTTTGAATGTTTGCTGTTATTTTGGCATATCGTATGAGAAATATAGCTATGTATATTCTTGTAATTAAATTGTGTTTGATGTTAGACTCTGGTTCTAAATCATAATTTCATGACTTGCAATATTAGCGTGGTGTGAACAAATTATAGTCATGTATTTGTACATAAAAGAAGAAAATACCGCCTTTCATGTTTTAATCGTAGATGGCAGTCTTGAATATCTTGTATGACCGAGCATGGAATGTAGTCGAATGTCCTGCCACTGTGAGTCCCTACACCCATTGGCGAGTATCTCCTACTCTGTATCATGTACTTTAGGGATTGTTATAGGGGATAGGAAAAAAGCTTTTTAAGTAAAATTGAAATACGTAAAAAGGTAAAACTTCCAATCACGGAAGGCCTTCGATGTGCTTAAGTTCGTGGCAAACGGGTTTTGTAGTCACTTTCCCTAGCTGTGGGTCTTGGAGACATTCGTCACCCATCTTACGCCTCCGCGGGGAGTTAATTCTTTTTTACCACAGCCGCACTTAAGACACATCAGAGCCGAGATCGCGCACAGTAACTACCCGGGCCATTATGGCCCGTAATCGTGGGTATTATTCGATTTACTGTGGCCGGCTAGCGCGGGTGCCGATCGTCAACTATGAACTGCCCCTGGCTGGCCACACCTTATGTTGGGGCTTATAGTCGGTTCACAGTTGCCGGCGAGCCTAACGCCGTAATGAGCTGCCTCGGCTATAGTCGGCCTTCTTGGTGGCTTATAATCGGCTCATTACAGTTGGCTTTAAGGGCCGTCGTGAGCAATGAGTTAACCCGCAGCAGAGGGATGCTGGAGCAAAAGTGTCTCATTGGCGAGGGCATAGATTCGCATAGTACCTGTTGGGTCTTGTCCAAGTGAAGTTGCATTGTGGAGTGCTTTGAATAGAAATGCTATATACTCAGGATTTTGTTCAACAGAAAAGGATAAAGTTAACAAGCAGCCAAGATACAAAGGAACAAGTTAAAAAAGAGACAGGGTTTTTTAAAGTGGTTCGGCACGAAAATGCCTACGTCTACTGATTCTCTTTGTTAATTCACTTCATATGGGCAATACAAGTTAAGAAAAGTATCGACGGAGGTGTTGGATGTTCCATGCCCTCTGGAACACCTCTCCGTCCACTGTTGACAAAATTTAGGCTCCGTTGTGGAGATCTTTATGAATTACATATGGTCCATCCCAGATTGGGTCTAATGCTCCGGGGCGAGGGAAGATTCGCTTGAGGACAAGATCCCCTTCCTGTAAGGTACGATGCTTGACTTTGGAGTTGTATTGTGTTGCCACTTTTTGCTTGTGGGCTGCTGTTTTGAGGACTGCATCGTTTCTTCTCTCCTCGATTAGATCCAAAGACATGTGAAGGAGTTCTTCGTTCTCTTCTGGGTTATAGTGGATCCGACGGTGGGAAGGCACAATAGTTTCAACTAGGAGCATAGCCTCCGATCCGTATGCCAAAGAGAAAGGAGTGTGCCCTGTCGATGTTCTGAAAGATGTGCGATAGGCCCATAGTGCCGTAGGAAGTTCATCCACCCAAGCGCCCTTTGATTTTTCGAGCTTCTTTTTGATTAGAGTTTTCAGAATTTTGTTGACTGCTTCGACTTGTCCGTTTGCCTGGGGATATGCTACGGATGAGAAGCTTTTATGAATTCGGTGTTCTTGGCACCAGTTGGCGAATTCCTCGCTGTCAAATTGAAGTCCATTGTCTGATATGATTTTGAGTGGGACTCCGTACCTGCATAGAACATTTTTGATCAAGAAGTTAATAACTTTTGCTGAAGATACTTTATTTAGAGGTTCCGCTTCCACCCATTTGGTGAAATAATCAACTGCCACTATAGCATATTTGGCCCCGCCTCGGCCCATCGGTAGCTCGCCGATTAAGTCAATTCCCCATATTGCGAAGGGCCAAGGGCTGGTCATTTGAGTAATCTCAGTTGTTGGTAGCCGTGGAATCTTAGCAAATTTTTGGCATCTGTCACACCTCTTGACGAAATCTAAGGCGTCCTTGCTTAAGGTGGGCCAGAAATATCCGTATCGGAGTATCTTTTTTGCTAATGTTTGCCCTCCGGTGTGATCTCCACAGCTCCCCTGATGGATGTTGGATAAGATTTCCTTGGCTTCCCTTCCGGCGACACACCTTAACAATGGGTTAGAGAAGCCGCGCCGATAGAGGATGTCTTCTTGTATTGTATAGCGGGATGCTTTCCTCATGATTTTCTTGACTTCATTACGCCCGTCGGGTAGTGTGCCACTCTGTAGGTAGTTTCGGATGGGAGTCATCCAAGTTGCTTCCTCGGTTGCAGTTATCAGATTCACTTGTTCAAAACTTGGCGCCATTTGCTTTGAGATGGTCACTGCCCCGAGGAGGGTGATGTCTCTCACACTTGCTTGCTTTGCTAATTCGTCGGCCTCTCGGTTCTCCTCCCGAGGGATGTGTTTGACTATGTAGTGGTCCAATCGGCTGAGAAGTAACCTGGTCTTCTTTAGATATGCTATGAGTCGTTCTTCTCGAGCTTGGAATTCTCCTAGTATTTGGTTAACAATAAGTTGAGAATCGCTGTGAATACACAAAGAATTGGCCCCGATTTCTATGGCAATTTCTAGCCCAGCTATCACCGCTTCATATTCTGCATCGTTGTTGGTGGCAGCGAACTCCGACCTTATAGCATAGTGCAGTTTGTTTCCCCTGGGAGTGATTATTACTACACCTGCCCCCGAGCCTTGTTCGTTTGATGCACCATCCACAAAGAGATTCCACTTGATATCTCCTGTTATTTCCAATTGCTCCTGATCTTCGTTGGTAGTGAACTCTGCAATGAAATCAGCCATGGCCTGTCCCTTGATGGCGGTGCGAGGGTGATAGGTGATATCATACTGACTCAGTTCAATACACCATTTAAGTAATCGCCCAGAAGTGTCGGGACGATGGAGTACCTGCCTCAGTGGTTGATCGGTCAGAACTTTGATGGAATGGGATTGGAAGTAATGACATAGTTTTCGTGAAGTGATTAGTAGACAGTATGCTAATTTCTCAAGTTTAGGGTATCTAACTTCTGCCCCAGTAAACCTTTTGCTGACGAAGTAAACCGGCCGTTGCGTGCGGTTGTCTTCCCTTACCAAGGCAGCGCTTAGGGCGTGAGATGACACAGCGAGGTATAGGTATAATTCTTCTCCTTCGCTTGGAGTTGAGAGCACTGGTGGTTTCTGGAGGTGTTCGATTAAGTGAAGGAAAGCGGTCAGGCATTCGTCAGTCCATTCAAACTTTCCCTTGTCTTTCTTTAGAGCCTCAAAAAAAGGGACGCACTTGTCCGTCGCCTTGGAGATGAATCGGCTTAGAGCGGCCACTTTTCCGTTCAAACTTTGCATTTCCTTTCGAGTGGAAGGTATCTTGATATCCCTTAGCGCTCGGACTTGTTCAGGGTTTGCTTCTATCCCTCTGGCATGAACGATGAATCCTAAGAACTTTCCAGATGACACTCCGAAGGAGCATTTTAGCGGATTCAACTTCATTCCATATTGTCGAAGTACTTGAAACATCTTGCCTAGGTGGCTCACGTGATCTTTGGCTTTCCTTGACTTTACTAACATGTCATCCACATATACTTTCATAGTTTGTCCTATCAGCCCCGCAAACATCTTGTTGACGAGGCGCTGGTAGGTGGCTCCTGCATTTTTAAGTCCGAAAGGCATTACCTTATAGCAGTATAAACCTCGATCGGTGATGAAACTAGTGTGGTCTTGGTCGGGAGCATGCATAGGAATTTGGTTATATCCTGAGTATGCATCCATAAAAGATAGGAGTTCGTGCCCGGCTGTGCTGTCTACAAGTTGGTCGATTCTGGGAAGTGGGAAGCAATCCTTTGGGCAGGCGTCGTTTAGGTTGGAAAAGTCAATGCAGGTTCGCCACTTCCCATTAGCCTTTTTTACCAGCACCAGGTTGGCGATCCATTCCGGGTAGATAGCTTCTCGTATGAAGTCATTGGCGAGTAGGTTTTTTACTTTTTCATCGAGGGCTGCTGATCGCTCTGCCCCCATGCTTCTCTTTCTTTGTTTTACAGGCGCCTTGGTAGGATCAATGTTTAATACATGGCATGCTATGTCGGGGGAGGTTCCAGTCATGTCAGCGTGTGACCAAGCGAATACATCCAAGTTGTGGCGGAGAAAATCGATGAGTTGTTCTTTCAATTCGGCTTTTAGTTGGGACCCAATTTTCAATAGTCTACTTGAGTCATGCTTGTCTACAGATATAAACTCCATAGCCTCTGCAGGCTCGGCGGTGGCCTCCTCCTCTTTGTCCCTAGGATCTAATTCATTGAAAGGGTCGCTGGTATATCGAAGAGGAGGGGCTTTCTTTAATTGCTACGCTTCTAGACTTTTTGTGCAGAGGGCAATCTCTACACCCTTCCCTTTATCCTTCCTGTGGTTGTTGCGAAGTTCAGTCACATAGCAGTCTTGAGCAACGTCCTGATCTCCTTCCACTTCCCCTACTCCATTGTCCGTTGGGAATTTCATCTTTAGGCACCATGGGGCTAAGACAATTTGGAAGTCAGACAAGGATGGCCTTCCCAAGAAGGCGTTGTAGGCCGACTGGTTTTCTATTAGCACAAACGTTTGTTTCCGTACAGCAGAGCGGGGATGGCTTCCAATCTCAACAAAAAGGTCCAGTTGCCCAAGGGGCATCTTCGCGTCTCCAGTGAAGCCGTGTAATGGTTTATCGCAGGGGGATACATCCTTCATTGATAGCTTCATTTTGTCGAATGCGTGTTTGAACAGGATGTTTACCGAGCTTCCAGTGTCTACCAGGATTCGGTAGACTTCGGTGGGACCAAGTCGGGCAGAGATGACCATGCGATCCATGTGAGGGTACTGCCTTCCTTCTAGGTCATGCTTACCGAACGTGATGTCATTACTTTCTTTCCGCTTCGGGTGGCACTCTTCTATAACCGAATTGACACAGTCTTTATTGTCTCTAAGCGACTTTCCGTATCTTTCCATCTCTTTCCAGCTTCTGTCTGCGATGTGTGGCCCTCCTGAGATGGTATGGACCACTATCTTTTCCTGACTAGAGCTGCTAGCGTTGCGGTTTCCCCTGTCGGCCCCCGGGGAGGGTAGCCTTGGGTTTTCATTGGCAGGAGCTGGGGTCCTGTCCTGACCTTTTACATAACGTTCCAGTTTATTTCTTCTGATGTGTTCCTCAATCAGATCTCGAAGATGATGGCATTCGTTGGTATCATGCCCGTGAGATTCGTGGAAGCGGCAGAATTTTCCAGACTTCTGTGCGTTATCTGATTCCTTCTTGTACGGTGGGCGTTTGTACCTAACTTCGCCTTGGGTGGCAAGGAAGATATTTTCGACGGTCTCGTTCAAAGGAGTGTAAGTGTCGAATCTTGGCCCTGGCCGATATAGGCGCTTTTCTCCCTTCTTGCCCCCAGCATTGTCTCTGGAATCAGTTCTTCGAACGTCCCTTGCCACAGCAGGGGCGTTGCCATGGGTTGTCTTATTTTGCTGTCCTGACTGCCCCTCAACGGCAGCATCCTCAAGCCTCATGTATTTCCCAGCTTCATGGAAGAAATCGGGTAAAGTAGCTGGCTTTTCTTTTGTCAACCTTCTAGCAAATTTAGTGTCCGGATGCACACCACTGCAGAGGGCCATTAGGATAAGCTTCTCATCGGCATCTTGGACTGCGGCTGCTGCGGCGTTGAATCTGGTTAGGTATTGCTGCAGCTTTTCTCCAGGTTTCTGTTTGACGCTGGATAAGGAATAAGCGTCCTTAGGTTGCTCCACATGAATGCGGAACTGGCTGATAAATTTTTCTTTCAACATTTCCCACGAGCTGATGGATCCTTGGGGTAGATGACAGAACCAGGAGGTAGCAAGATCTGCTAAGAAGAGCGGAAAGCATTTGCACAGTACTCCCTCTGTTGCTCCACTCATGAGCATATGCTGCGTGTACCTTTGTAAATGTACTACGGGATCGGAGGTTCCTTTGTAGGGTTCCATCGTTGGCATCTTCCATTCTCGGGGGGTGATAGCAATTTTGATATTGCGGGCGAAAGGACTGGTTACCCTAGCGCCTATCCCTCGATCTCTTTGCTCCCGTTGGACACACTCTCTGAATAAGCGTGCCATCCTTTCATCAGAACTTGGAGTAGACAGAAATGAGTTTGGTTCTGTTCTTTGGGATTGATTCCGTCCAGATGACCTGTAGGGATGGTATCGTCCATCATTCCTCATATTTTCCAGTGGCTGCCTTTGATCTTCTGGGAGCATGCTTGGGTCAGCTATAGTTGGCCCTTGCCTTGATCTCCCCCTGTTGGGTTCTGATCTGAGCACTTCCTCGGGTCCAACTTCGGGCTGGACTCTAGCTCGGCCCCGTTCACTGGCGTTTCTGTGGTTAGGCAGCATGACAGGCTCAGCTACAGTTGACCTTCGCCCGGTACCTTCCCTGTTGGGTTCGGTACCAAACGTTTCTTCAGGCCTAACTTCGGGCTGTGCTCGGTCTCGGCTCCTACCATGGCTACTTCTGCCGTTAGCTCCTTCGAAGAAGGGAGATCTTTGTTGTCTCTGAGATCCTCCAGACTGGGACTCGCCCCATGATTCAGTGTTGCGGTTGGATTCTTCAGCGTCCCTTAAGCGTGACATGAGATGATCCACCAAGGCTTCCTGCTGGGACGTGAAGCGGTTAGTTACTTCAACCACAACTCTGTCCAGATCTGCTCTAGTAATTGCTGCAGGCTGTTCTGTGGCAGGAGTAGTTGGGTTAGCCTGTTCTTCATTGGTTACTGTTGCTGGAGGAGGACGATCTACTTGGTTCGTGACAGCTGGATCTAGAAGGCTGCTGGATGCGATGTTTTTTCCTTTGCTAACATCTTTTCTCTGTTTGGGAGGCATGTTTTCCAAGCGGCGGACAATGCTGTTAGGAAAACTCGTTAAGTGGATGAAGCTGAAGCTTCGAGCTTCTAGCTCTCAGTGAAAGCACCAAAAATGTTTGCACAAAAAATGGACAAACACCTCAAAGTTGTATGATTTAGTAGATCTTATGTTATTCTTAGTAATTTGAGCGATTTATGCAAATACGTAAAAAACAGGGGCTAAACTGTAAAAAGACACGCAGATTTATAGTGGTTCAGCCAGAATGTGCCTACGTCCACTTTATATGTTATTTCTCTTCTTTTGTTATGATTACAAGTACAAAGCTTTGGTACAAGTAAAAGAAAGTTGTTTGAAGAGTTCCTTCCGTGCTTGAGCTCTCAAACTTGTCCCCCATTGCTGTACCCCTGCCCCTCTATTTATAGAATGAGGCTGGGGGTAGGGGTCTTGGAGGTATATAGCAGCTGGTGGGCCTGGGCTGCTACAATCTGGCCTGATAGGACTTTGGTTCGGTGGTTGGAGGCGAGGGTTGGTCTGGCAATGAGTTGGTTCGGTGGTGGGAGGCGAGGTTTGGACCGGCAATGAGTTGGTTCGGCAAGAGATTTGGACCGGCAATGGGTTGGTTCGGCAGGAGATTTGGACCGGCAATGGGTTGGTTCGGCAGGAGATTTGGACCGGCAATGGGTTGGTTCGGCAGGAGATTTGGACCGGCAATGGGTTGGTTCGGCAGAAGATTTGGACCGGCAAAGGGTTGGTCCGGTTGGAGTTAGGAAGGCTTTGATTCGGTGGGAGACTTTTGGGTGGTCCGGCATGTCTGGTTCGGGGAGACCGGATGAAACATCTCTAACAACCATCATGAGACGAGTCTTGAAGTTCCAGTGTCAACCCAGCCCGAATCCTCGTCCGCGGTCGATCCCCAAACTATTCCGGCCTACATTAATCCAGATCAGCCGCAGATGTCTTCGGCTAAAGAGCAAGTTACTGAAACCGCTCTACCACCTATGAGTCAAACAGAGGAAGGTACTCTGAACATTCCGCGTATCTTCTTTAAGTCGGAATCTTTATCTGAATTAAATTCTGACAGTTCTCTTATTTTTGTCCAGTGATCAATGCTGCACCGGCCATGCCTCCTGCTACTCAAGAATCTTATCAGACGCAGGAGGCTATCGTGATCGAAGCGATCACCATAACTACAACTGCCCCATATGACGATGTGTAGGGAAGCACAATTGTAATTGATCAAAAGCTGATGGAAGAACTCTTTCGCCGTCATGGCGATCCTTTAGCTGACTTGCCATTTGTCATGGGCGGAGGCTCTCCCGCTACAAGTTCTTCAATGCCGACTACTGAGGCCTCCAGCGGGGCTCGAGCAGTTACTGAAGAGGAGATGTTCGCCCAAATCGACGCTGAAATGGCGGCAGCGGCTCATGGTGGCAGTTCTGGAGGTGGAATGGCAGCACCGGGACCAGCTCCGCTTAGAATGATATCTCCTGGTGGCACCGTTTTCATCACTAGCGTGCCTATTCCACCTTCTGCACTTGATCCTGTTCCTCCGACTCCGCCTGCAGGAAGCATTCCTATTCATACGAGTTCGGAGGAGGATGTTGAGATCATGCTCCCACCTGGAGACCAGCCACCGAAAGGCTTAGGCTCAAAGAGGAAGCATAGTGGCGGCTTCAGTGGGCCTGCACCGAAAAGGAAGCCGCGGAAGAAGAAAGATTAGGCATGGTTCCTTGGCGTAATTCTGACTTTCATTTTGTTGGCCATGTATAGATGCGGGTTCGGCCCCTGCTAGTAGGAATTTTTTGGAACAAACTTGTATACGAACTCTTTTTACAATCAATAGAAATGAAACTTCTCTTTTTTGGCTTCTTTTCTGTCATTGTGTATTTGCCTCAGTGTTTCAATGTCTGAAGTGCACTAGTGAAGTTTCAGCTTCCGAATAAAGTTTTTTTTTGTTCGCCAAGTTCGGGTACTATCGACATGGTTTGCGACCGGGAAGCGAGTTGAATTTTTAGGTCGCATCGCTTCAGTCAATGGTCGATGCTTAAGTCCTGCCCCCAGTCTTGTGGTTAATTGTTGAACATTAGTCAACGATCGCTTCTCTCTTTCAGCGTGTTGAGTCTAGTGCCACCGAACGGATGTATGAGACAAGTGGAGATTGAGTAATTCATCCATGCTTGTTTGATTGTCGATAATCATATCCGCACTCCGGGGATTCTCCTTTGTTTATCGGCGATTGGTCACGCCGGCTTGAGTTTAAATCATACGTCCACGCTCTGTGGACTTGGAATCGACCTTTGTACTCCGACTCACACTCTGGGAGTTCGGAGTTGATATTATACTTCAATTCACAATCTGGGAACTCAAATCTGATGTTTATACTCTGTCTCACACTCTGGTAATCTGGAGTTGATGTTTATACTCCGACTCGCACTTTGGGAGTTCGGAGGTGTTGTTTATACTCCGTTTCACGCTTTGGGAATCCAGAGTTGATGTTTATACTCCGACTCGCACTCTGGGAATTCAGAGTTGTTGTTTATACTCCGTTTCGCACTCTGGGAATCTGGAGTTGATGTTTATACTCAGACTTGCACTCTGGGAGTTCGGAGTTGTTGTTTACACTTCGTTTCGCGCTCTGGGAATTCGAAGTTGATGTTTATACTCCAACTCGCACTCTAGGAGTTCGGAGTTGTTGTTTATACTCTGTTCTGTGCTCTGGGAATCCGGAGTTGATGTTTATACTCCGACTCGCACTCTGGGAGTTCGAAGTTGTTGTTTATACTCCGTTTCGCGCTCTGGGAATCCGAAGTTGATGTTTATATTCCAACTCGCACTCTGGGAGTTCGGAGTTGTTGTTAATACTCCGTTTCATGCTCTGGGAATCCTGAGTTGATGTTTATACTCCGTCTTGCACTCTGGGAGTTCGGAGTTGTTGTTTATACTCCGTTTCGCACTCTGGGAATCTGGAGTTGATGTTTGTACTCCGACTCGCACTCTGGGAGTTCGGAGTAGTTGTCTATACTCCGTTTGCGCTCTGGGAATCCGAAGTTAAGTGAGGGATTGTCGTGTATCAATCCGTTTTTGACTTTGATGTGATGGTTTGTCCCCGAGCTCGGGTTTCGCTTAGCGAGTGACCGGTTACATCACAGTCACCCTCTATTTGAATAAATTCCACCATATGGTGAAACTTAGCTCTCCGTGCATATTGATGATCATATGAAGCACTTCAAGTAAATCACAGCTCTGGCTTGAAGAGATTGCATTTTATTGCTAAAATAAGAAAATATGGCAAAGTCAGTTGCCTTATTACAAATTCTAATTTCGAAATGCAGAAACAAATTGCAAAATGGAAAATAAACTAAATGGATAAACATAGCCTGTTAAGTGTAGTAGCAGTGAAGACTCTCGCTATTCCAGGCTCTTGGCAAAGTAAGACCTTCAACGGTCGATAATTTGAATGTGCCGTCTCCGAGCCTTCGTTCAATAACATATAGTCCTTCCCATGTCGGCTTCATATGCAATGGAACCAGATAAATTCTTTCTAGGATGAGATCGCCTAGTTCAAAGGTTCGTGGGCGGACCTTGGCGTTATACAATCGGGCGACTCGACTTCGATGCGCGGCTGCCCTCAAATCGGCCTCTTCATGCTTCTCATCTAGTAGATCGAGAGATTCAACAAGTAGTATAGCATTTGTCTTTGGATCATAGTATGTCACACGATGAGAAGGTACTTCTAGTTCAACTAGAATAACGGCTTCTGAACCATAAGAGAGAGAGAATGGAGTGTGGCCGGTTGCGGTCTTGTGGGTTGTTAGGTAAGCCCATAAAGCCATAGGAAATTCATCGACCCACTTGCCCCAACGTTTTCCAGTCATTTTTTCAGAATGGATTTTATAACTTTATTAACTACTTAGACCTGTCCGTTTGCCTAAGGGTGTGCAACTGCAGAGAATTTCTTTTGGATGTGAAATCGTTTGCAGAAATCTTTAAATTCAGCACTGTCGAATTGGCTTCCGTTGTCTGTAATAATGGTGTGTGGGAGACCGAATCGACAAATGATGTTGCGAACTACAAAGTTTATTATTTTCTTCGTTGTTATGGTAGCAAGAGCTTCGACTTTGGCCCACTTTGTAAAGTAATCAACTGCAATGATGGCGTATTTCGCACCACCTTTTGCCAGAGGTATAGCACCAATGATGTCGATGCCCCACATTGCAAACTGCCATGGGCTGACCATTTGTGTTATCTCGGTAGGAGGAGCTCTAGGAATTCGGGCATATTTATGGCACCTATCACATTTCTTTGCATAATCCGACGCATCACGATTCACGGTCGGCTAGTAATATCCGTATCGAAGTATTTTCTTGGCAAGTGCTTGCCCCCCGGTGTGATCACCACATTCTCCCTCGTGCACATCGTGCAATACTCGCTTAATTTCATCGTGAGCGATACGCCGGAGTAGAGGGACTGAGTACCCTCTTCTGTACATGATTCCATTCTAGATGGTAAATCGTAAGGCCTTACGAAGGACTTGTCTCTTTTCACTCCTGCGCTCCGGCAGGGTTCCGTGCTCAATGTAATTTCTGAGTGGAGTCATCCATGAATCCTTTTTGAGGATGGTTTTGCATACCCGGTCTATTTCTACCCGGTCAATGCTTGGGGAGGACAACGCTTCTACGGGAACGAGTCCCATTTGCTGAGCTTCACCTGTGCTGGCTAGCTTCGCCAATGAATCGGCTTTTTGGTCGCATTCTCGAGGTATACAATAAATGGCATAATAATCAAACTGATTTAGTACTTCCTGAACTCGAGCTAAATAAGCAGCTAACCTTCGATCTCTTGCTTGATACTCTCCCCGTACCTGACACACAACTAATTGTGAATCACAATAAATTTCCACTCCGATAATTCTCAAATCTCTAGCAAGTTTCAAGCCAGCCAAGAGGGCTTCATATTCAGCTTCATTATTAGTCGCATGAAAATCGAACTTCAAAGCATAACATATGGATCGGCCTTTGGGAGTTTCAACTACAACAACAGTGCCCGAACACCGGTCGTTTGATGCACCGTCGGTATAAAGCTTCCTGACGTATTCGGGGGATTCACTGGTTTTGGGCAAGTCCTCTGGAATGGTAAATTCAGCTATGAAATCGGCTAGGACTTGTCCTTGTATAGCCCATCTTGGAGTGTAAGTAATGTCAAACTGGCTCAGTTCGATGTTCCACTTGAGTAACCTACCAGACGTCTCAGGCCGCGAAAGGACCTGTCATAACGGCTGGTCGGTGTAAACAATAATGGGATATGCCTGGAAATACGGTCGGAGTTTTCTTGACGTAATAACAAGGCAATATGCCAACTTCTCTAATTTCGGATAATTCCTTTCGGCCCCAGTCAATCGCTTGCTGACATAGTATACTGGCTTCTGTATCTTGTCTTCTTCTCGAATTAATGCAGCGCTGATAGCGTTTTCTAATATTGCCAAATATACGAACAACTTCTCATGATCAATGGGCTTCGACAGGATAGGTGGTGTGGATAGATGTTGGACTAGTGCTTGGAAAGCGCCCTCACACTCCGTGGTCCATTCAAAGTTTCATTTCCCTTTTCGGATCAGATCGAAGAAGGGAATGCATTTGTCAGTGGACTTTGAAATGAACCTGCTCAATGCTACTACTTTCCCATTGAGACTCTGGACTTGCTTTATGGTTTTCAGAGTTTCGAGATTTCTGATAGCCCAGATTTTTTCAGGATTTGCTTCGATCCCTCGAGCGTTGACGATGAACCCGAGGAATTTTTCGGATGCAACTCCAAAGTGACATTTCAGTGGATTTAGCTTCATTTTGTATTTTCGAAGTATGTTGAACATAGTTTCCAGGTCTTTAACATGGTCGGTAGAGAGTCATGACTTCACAAGCATGTCGTCTACATATACTTCCATTGTTTTCCCAATTTGATTGGCGAACATCCGATTGACCAATCGTTGATAAGTAGCCCCGGCATTCTTGAGTCCGAATGGCATAACTTTGTAACAGTAAAGTCCGAGATTGGTTACGAAGCTGGTATGTTCTTGATCGGGTAAATGCATCGGTATCTGATTGTAGTCAGAATACACGTCCATGAAGGATAAGAGTTCATGCCCAGCTGTCGAATCTACTAGCTGATCAATTCTGGGAAGCGAGAAACTGTCTTTGGGACATGCTTTATTCAGATCGGAATAACCGACACATGTTATCCACTTTCCGTTCGGCTTTCGGACGAGCACGAGATTCGACACCCATTCAGGATATAGTGCATCTCGAATAAACCCGTTTGCTTTAAGCTTTTCTACTTCTTCTTTAAGGGCGGCAGATCTCTCTAGATCCATACCACGCCTTTTCTGTTTGACCGGGACATGCCGCAGGTCAATATTCAAAGCGTGGCTCGCGATGTCCGGCGAGATCCCACACATGTCGAAATGCGTCTAGGCGAATACGTCAAGATTCACCCACATAAATTCAACCAATTCCTCTTTAGTTTGCTGGCTTAGTTGAGACCCAATCTTTATCACTTTTGAATCATCGTCGTCGTCAATTGGGACATTAATCGTCAGTTCGACCGGGGATGCTTGACTTTCTTTAGATTCTTCTTCGTCCTTAGTTTCTCTTAGGTCAAGATCCCTTTGGAATTGGCTGGGGTGACCGGGCCTAGGCCCGGGCGTTAATTGCCAATTATCAGCAAAGCGGACGCAGAGAGATTCCTCTACGCCCTTTCCTTTCACCTTTCACTGCGCCTCTCGTAGCTCAGCAACATAACAGGCTCTGGCAGCAGCCTGATCTCCCTGAATGATTCCCACTCCATGATTAGTGGGAAACTTTAAAGTCAAACACCACGAGGCGATGGCTGCCCTGAATTCGGCGAGGGCCGGTCGGCCCAAGAAAGCATTGTAAGGGGAGTCTATATCCAAAACAATGAACTGTAACATCCGTACTCTCCGACGTTCTCCAACTCCCAACTCTACTGGCAGTTCCACCATCCTAGTGGGTATAGTAGCACTTCCGTTGAAACCGTGGATTCGGGATTGACAAGGTTTCAAGTCCGTGGCTTCCATTCTCATTTGATCATAGGCTCGCTTAAACAAAATATTCACAGAGCTTCCACTGTCAACTAGGATCCTCTTCATCCAAGCGGGACCTATTTGAGCTGAGATGACCAGGGGATCGATAGTGGGGGCTTCGACTTTATCAGCGTCTCTGCTCCTGAACACGATGTCATTCGTCATCGTCTTCTGTTGCTTGGCCAGAGCCCCTTCATCAAAATTACTACAACACTCGAAGTCCGCATGCCTGATGGAACTGGCATACGACTCCATTTCCTTCTAGCTTCGATCTGCTGGATGAGGACCACCACTTATTGTATTGATAACCAACCTCCCGCCTGTACGAGCGGGTTCCTCCTGTCTTTCCTGATTAGGTGCACGATTCTGATTTTATGGGCCCACACCACCAGACTGCGGTGCCCGCACAAACTGATCCAATTTCCGTTCACGTATCAGTTTTTCAATGAGGTCTTGTAAGTGACGACACTCATTGGTGTTATGGCCATAACTCTCATGGAATCTACAAAATTTTCCTGTTTGGATTTGTCTTTCAGTTGGTGGTTTCGGGGCAGGTTTCTTGTATTGCATGGTATTGCGGGTCTGCAAATACACATTTACCAACGACATGTTCAATGGAGTGTAATTATCGTACATGGAAGCTCTACGCCATGGACCATGATTCTGATCGCGTTTTTTGTTTTGATTTCCATTATCCCTCTCCTGATTCTGTTTATTTTTTACGTTCAACTGAACTTTCTAAAACTATCTCCGGACTGTTTAACACCGATGTTACTTTGGATTCCTTAGATTTTGGGCCCTGTGTCATCATGCTTCCTAGACTGTTTTGCATCCTCCCTTCTCAAGAATTGGGCCGCCTTGGAATAGAAACAGTCCAATGACGTAGGTGGTTTTCCAGCTAACCAATTTCCGAACTCGGAATCAGCATCAATCCCCTTAGTCAATGCCATCAGGATAGATTTATCATTAGGATTGCTTATTTCTGCACACGCAACATGGAATCGCTCCAAGTAGCGTCTAAGTGTCTCCCTGGGAGCTTGTGTAACACTAGACAGAGTGTTAACATCTTTAGGCCTCGCTACGTGCATACAGAATTGTTCAACAAACTTGGTGGCCATCTGATCAAAATTAGAAATGGATCGTGGTGGCAAACGAGTAAACCACATGGTTGCAATGCCCCCTAGGAAATGGGGAAACTATGGCATTTTACTGTGTCATCAGCTCTCGCAGCATTCATCAGCCATTCATACTTTTGGATGTGTTGATTGGCATCAGAACTCCCTTCATAGACTGGTAAAGCTGGCATCCTGAAGCGCCGAGGTGGTTCAGCATATAATACGTCATCGGTGAAAGGGGTATGACTCCGGGAGATTCCCCAGTCGTCATTACTGAGACCTTGACTTTCACTAATCATTTGACGAATCATTGTTGGTATGTCCGTCATCTGGATACTAGGAGCATGCTGTGCCAAGGTGTGGTCGGGTTCCACAGTCCGAGTCTGGACTGGACGCGGTCGACGGTCCGTAGCTCGCCTCCTTGGTTCAACATTTTCTGGGACATAAGGCTCTGGAGTCTGCTCTCGTTGGTTACGATGAGGATCAGCTTGGTTTCTAGCATCACCTCCTTGTTCGTTAGTGGTGGTAGTCGCAATGTTGCCTGTAACATGGTAAGGAGCAGCACCTCCTCGAGATGAAGGTTCTGGACGATGACTAGCGGATGGTCCAGTTCTGGGTTGTCCAAGATTCGAAGCAGGTTGGTGTCCTATGGCTTGGGTGTAGCTTACATCCAACCGTGGACGCGTGGATCGGTGATGACCGTCAGATGATGCTAAACTCTCTGTAGCAGAATAAGAACCTTGGTCTCTTTTGGATCTTCTACGCCTTTAGCGATTTAGCTGGTTGGACAACTCTGTGTTGGCGCGCAGTTGTTCAGTTAGCTATTGGCGACTCAAGGTTAACTCTTGAAGCAACATCTGGAATTATTGTCTAGTGACCGGGCCTGATGGATCTGAAGGTCCGACAGCATCTTGGTTGGATGGAGGCAATTGCACAGGATTTTGTCGGTCCCGTCCTCCTTGATCAGCAGCTGTAGAAGTGGTATGTGTACTCACCATAATGAATTGATGAAGTCCTTTCCTAGATCTGATGCAAATCTGAATAGAATGGAAGGGCTTCAAAGTTCTAGATCCGGATCTTCTTCTTGGATTTATGAATCCGATATAGATAGGAGATCCAAAGAGCAAGAGAAAAATTGGGTTCTCTTAGTGAAAGCACCAAAGTGTTTGTACCAAAATTGGGCACAACACTCTTCGGAAGTTTTTGAAGAGATAAAGTGAAGAAATTAAATGGAAAAAGAGGACTATAAAAAAAAACTCCAAATGTCAGAAATGAGAAAAATTAAAATGCAAGGAGACAAGAATTTAGAGTGGTTCGGCGTATCGCCTATGTCCACTATGAAGTTGATAGTTTTATTGATCTTTCTTTGAAGATTACAAGTGAATTTGATGAATTACAGCAGATAATTATGATTTGTAGCAGTGAATTTCGTTGTTGGCAGCAGCTAGGGAGTTTAGATCTGGATCCAGCAGAGTCTGGGCATTGGAGAATTCAAAGAAGAAGCCCCTTTTCTGTATGCCCCGGGGCTCAATTTATAGGTGTAGGAGGCTGCTATTTCACTCAGATCTCGGGAGACCCTCTCTGGCACGTGACTAGGCCTGCGCGCCCGAGCCCGTGAAGTTTCGGTCCGATCCGTGATCAATACGAACGGATTTCGTATCGATCAAGATCGCATCCGATGTAGTCGAAATTTGGCATGGACTTTCTTTAGCATGCACGTAGTCTTCTGTGAAAATTTCATAGCATTTGGACTTGTAGATTAGGAGATATGATCGATACGAATTAGGATCTCCGGTTGGCTGTTTCGTTCGACTCCCTCTGTTCGACTCGCTCATATTCGACTCGGCATTGTTCGAATCGTTGTTCGACTCGATGACGTGGCGTTTGAATCTCTGGATCACTCCGCCTTTGATGCTCTTTTGATCGAGTCAGTCTAGGACTTCCGCTCTGCTCGTATCGATGGTATTGCCTTGTTCGCATCGATATAAGATGCGTAGTTCGCATCGATAGAGGTAGCTTTTGTTTGTATCGACTGCTGTGCCTTGCTTCGCATTGATGGACACGAAGTAGAAGTCTTCGGATGGATGCGAAGCTAACATTGGATGATCGAGTCGAACTGTGGCTTGAAGCGGAGCGAGTCGAATAAGTGCTTTCTGATGGCTTGAAGCGGAGCGAATCGAACAAGTGCTTTCTGATGGATGCGAAGTGGAGCGAGTCGAATAAGGGCTCTCTGATGGATCCGAAGTGGAGTAAGTCGAAGTAGGCATTCCTGATGGATTCGAACTGAGCGATTCGAACAGTGGCTGTTTTTATCCAATTTTGCATCGATCGTAACTTGAGCATATGAACTCAGATTGACTTGAAATTTGGAACGTTGGCTCTCATAGCTTCGCTTGTCGTGTCATATCAATTTTAACTCGATCCGAACTCGAACAAAATTCGTTGATATCCATAGTGAGCCCGTGTATAACCGACCTCTAGGACGGACCGTCATTGGTTACTAGTCAATTCCTTGGTGTCAAAGCCTTGCCAAAAGGCGGGATAACACTAGGATAAGCGGTATTATTTATTGTTCTGCTTTCCTTGAAAAGCACAAAGCAAACAGTATTTCTTATCGTTAGCTTGAAATCTATATAAAAGTTTTTCCTTATCATTCGCGGAGATTAATAAATCATTATGACAACATATGAGAATAAGTGAAATGTAATCGCTTTCGATGTAATGCTTTGAAACCCATCTTTGGTAATGGTAAGAGATAACTAAGAATTCAACATTAAACATATTGGTGGAATATCTGAAATCTGATGGTAGAAAACCATTCTCTCCACCAATGATATAAATGTTTTTAGAAAGTCATCCTCTTAAGATAGTAACATAAAGTTAATTACGACCATTTAATAGAAGTTCGGAGATCATTGTCTGAACACTTGTGGTAGAAATCCAATGCCCAGATTCAGACATTAATAAATGAAATTCAAAGTTAGGAAGTTTGGAACTCAGATTAGGATATTAGCGGATAATAACCAGAAATCCATGATATTTTTCAATAGAAGTCATGGGCCAGATTCAGGCATTAATGAGTGAAGTTGAGTAATAGCCTCAAAACCTAGATTCGGGTATTAGTGGTGAATAATCAGAAATCCATAATAATTATCCACGTAATAGAAATCTTAAGCCTAGATTAGGTCATTAATAAATGAAGTCCGGTAATAGTTTCGAAACCCAGATTCGGGTATTAACAAACAGAAATCTATTCTACCCCTTTAGATTTTGACTTCTTTGACATGTGTAAACCCTTTAGGTTTTGTATGTGGTTTCAATTTGATTGGATGCTTCTTGAGCTTTGACCTCTTAGTCTACCATTTGATATGTCGCTTCAAAGTTCTAGATCCGGATCTTCTTCTTGGATTTATGCAATCCGATATAGATAGGAGATCCAAAGGGCAAGAGAAAAATTGGGTTCTCTTAGTGAAAGCACCAAAGTGTTTGTACCAAAATTGGGCACAACACTCTTCGGAAGTTTTTGAAGAGATAAAGTGAAGAAATTAAATGGAAAAAGAGGACTATAAAAAAAAACTCCAAATGTCAGAAATGAGAATAATTAAAATGCAAGGAGACAAGAACTTAGAGTGGTTCGGTGTATCGCCTACGTCCACTATGAAGTTGATAGCTTTATTGATCTTTCTTTGAAGATTACAAGTGAATTTGATGAATTAGAGCAGATAATTATGATTTGTAGTAGTGAATTTCGTTGTTGGCAGCAGCTAGGGAGTTTAGATCTGGATCCGGCATAGTCTGGGCATTGGAGAATTCAAAGAAGAAGCCCATTTTCTGTATGCCCCGAGGCTCTATTTATAGGTGTAGGAGGCTGCTATTTCACTCAGATCTCGGGAGACCCTCTTTGGCACGTGACTAGGCCCGCGCACCCGAGCCCGTGAAGTTTCGGTCCGATCCGTGATCGATACGAACGGATTTCGTATCGATCAAGATCGCGTCCGATGGAGTCGAAATTTGGCATGGACTTTCTTTAGCATGCACGTAGTCTTCTGTGAAAATTTCATAGCATTTGGACTTGTAGATTAGGAGATATGATCGATACGAATTAGGATCTCCGGTTGGCTGTTTCGTTCGACTCCCTCTGTTCGACTCGCTCATATTCGACTCGGCATTGTTAGAATCGTTGTTCGACTCGATGACGTGGCGTTTGAATCTCTGGATCACTCCGCCTTTGATGCTGTTTTGATCGAGTCGGTCTAGGACTTCCGCTCTGCTCGTATCGATGGTATTGCCTTGTTCGCATCAATATAAGATGCGTAGTTCGCATCGATAGAGGTAGCTTTTGTTTGTATCGACTGCTGTGCCTTGCTTCGCATTGATGGACACGAAGTAGAAGTCTTCGGATGGATGCGAAGCTAACATTGGATGATCGAGTCGAACTGTGGCTTGAAGCGGAGCGAGTCGAATAAGTGCTTTCTGATGGCTTGAAGCAGAGCGAGTCGAACAAGTGCTTTCTGATGGATGCAAAGTGGAGCGAGTCGAATAAGGGCTCTCTGATGGATCCGAATTGGAGTGAGTCGAAGTAGGCATTCCTGATGGATTCGAACTGAGCGATTCGAACAGTGGCTGTTTTTATCCAATTTTGCATCGATCGTAACTTGAGCATATGAACTCAGATTGACTTGAAATTTGGAACGTTGGCTCTCATAGCTTCGCTTGTCGTGTCATATCAATTTTAGCTCGATCCGAACTCGAACAAAATTCGTTGATATCCATAGTGAGCCCGTGTATAACCGACCTCTAGGACGGACCGTCATTGGTTACTAGTCAATTCCTTGGTGTCAAAGCCTTGCCAAAAGGCGGGATAACACTAGGATAAGCGGTATTATTTATTGTTCTGCTTTCCTTGAAAAGCACAAAGCAAACAGTATTTCTTATCGTTAGCTTGAAATCTATATAAAAGTTTTTCCTTATCATTCGCGGAGATTAATAAATCATTATGACAACATATGAGAATAAGTGAAATGTAATCGCTTTCGATGTAATGCTTTGAAACCCATCTTTGGTAATGGTAAGAGATAACTAAGAATTCAACATTAAACATATTGCTGGAATATCTGAAATCTGATGGTAGAAAACCATTCTCTCCACCAATGATATAAATGTTTTTAGAAAGTCATCCTCTTAAGATAGTAACATAAAGTTAATTACGACCATTTAATAGAAGTTCGGAGATCATTGTCTGAACACTTGTGGTAGAAATCCAATGCCTAGATTCAGACATTAATAAATGAAATTCAAAGTTAGGAAGTTTGGAACTCAGATTAGGGTATTAGTGGATAATAACTAGAAATCCATGATATTTTTCAATAGAAGTCATGGGCCAGATTCAGGCATTAATGAGTGAAGTTGAGTAATAGCCTCAAAACCCAGATTCGGGTATTAGTGGTGAATAATCAGAAATCCATAATAATTATCCTCGTAATAGAAATCTTAAGCCTAGATTAGGTCATTAATAAATGAAGTCCGATAATAGTTTCGAAACCCAGATTCGGGTATTAACAAACAGAAATCTATTCTACCCCTTTAGATTTTGACTTCTTTGACATGTGTAAACCCTTTAGGTTTTGTATGTGGTTTCAATTTGATTGGATGCTTCTTGAGCTTTGACCTCTTAGTCTACCATTTGATATGTCGCTTCTCGGGCTTGGACGTCTTAGTCCGATGTTTGATGTGCCCCTTCTTGGGCTGGGACATCTTAGTCCATCGTTAATATGCCGTTTCTTGGGCTTGGACATCTTAGTCCATGGTTTGATATGCCTCTTCTTGGGCTCGGATGTCTTAGTCCATGGTTGATATGCTGCTTCTTGGGCTTGTTCATCTTAGTCCATTGTTAATATGTCGCTTCTTGGGCTTGGACGTCTTAGTCCATTATTGTCTGGTGCACTTGGTTAGCTTATTCTCAAGCTGGAACCAAGGACTTACCCAACCTCCCTCCAGGAGGTGCCTTGACCTGGTCATAGCATGACGCGGTCAAGGGCTTGTCGATGCTTTAACCAGGCCACAACGTGGCAGGGATAGAGGTTTACACTCCACCCTCGAGAAGGTGCCTTGCCCTGCAATAGCATGGCACATACAAGGGCTTGTCGATGCTTTAACCTGGCCATAACATGGCATGGATAAAGGCTTACACTCCTCCTTCCAGGAGGTGCCTTGCCCTGGCCATAGCGTGGCATGGACAAGAACTTGTCGATGCTTTAATGTAACAACCCGGGATTTGCATTACTAATTAATAAATAAAAGTTAGGATTTTTATTTATTTTAATGAAGCATAAAAGGATTTGGAATAACAAAATTTATTTGAAAAAGGCTATTTTAATTAAATGGAAAATATGAGATTTTAAAATGAGGTTAAAATGTTATTTTTGGAAAGTTAAATAATTTAGGAGAGATTTTAAAACGGGTTTGGATAAGAAAAATGAGTTTTATAAACATATATGAACACTTAGACTAATTTTTAGAAACATGTAAATAACTCTCTTCTTATTGAGTTACTAAACCTAACCCAATAACCCACCCTAAACCTCCTCTATAAATTATCTCAAACTCTCCAAACCTCATTCATTCATCCCTAATCAAAACCCTAATCATTTCCAAAAGCTTTCATAACAAAAATGGCCTCTATCTTCATCTCCTTCTAGTTTTAGCTTATGCAAGTCATTCTATGCAAAGGTAATGCAAATACCCACCTCAAATCTTTTTTTAATATCTTTTTCATTTCTGAAATTTATTTGGTAACACATGTTTTATGTGTTTTTTTGATCTTATAGCCTCCTAATCATCTTTTGCTATCTTGGGTTGATGCTATAGTAGTCTTTGTTGCTTTCTAGAGAGGTATATTGCTAAAAACCTCTTCTAATATGTGTTTAATCATCTTTTGATTTTGGTAATCAGTTAGTAACACATGTTTTATTATGTAACATGTGAATCATAGCTCTTTGATCATCTTTGCTTTCATTTGGGGTGTGCACATAAGGTACTTGTAATATATGCTAGCTGAAATTATAATTAGTTTATTGCTGTTAGTAAATTAGGCATATCTTATTCATCTTAAATCGGAATTAAGATTTTCTTGAAGTTCTGGAAAGCTTATTCTGTACCCTATAACTTTTATGTTTTGTGCTTTGCCTAATTTTGAGGTTTGAATGGTCGAAATCATGCTTGTTTGTCGCTGACCTGACAACAAACTACAGAGTTGATAAAATAAAAACCTGAAATTGATTTGGCCATAAGTTACTCGTTTCTTACCCAAATCTAATAATTTAGGATGTTCTGGAAAGCATAGATTTAGGGCTAAAACTTTCATGTTTTGAGTTTTATGAAATTTCGAAGTTAATTTGGTCAAAATTGTAAATTCTTACCACTGTCCCGAGAGCACAACGACAGTGATATAAAATTTAGATCTGAGAATTGTTTTAGTCATAGAATTTTCATCTCTAGTCGGAATTTGACGATCTTGGTTATTCCGGAAAGCTTAGAAACTAAGCTACAACTTTCATTTTATTCATTTTGCCAGAATTTGAAGTTTACTATGCCAAAATTGTGGTTATTCATCTCTGGCCAGTTAGTGCATAGCTATAGGCCTTAGTCTCTTTTCTCCCGTTGTTTTCAGCGTAGAACCCCGACTTTGCGACGCCATCCCGGGCTCGTCCTTTGTCGGATTTCATCGTTTTTGGTCTCGTTAAAAAGATGAGATCGAGATCTTTAACCATGCAAAGTTTGGTTTAGATCTGGGTGCATTAGGTACTTCGTTTCTATTGCCGAAGTAGCACCCAGAAACTGTTTTACAATAGTGATCATTTTCAGTTATCGTCGGACCAACTTCGAAACATTGTCGTTTCTTCGTTTCAAGTCGAAACCAAAACGATTATTATTGCATATCAAAGTAGGAGTACTTTTCTACGCTCCTGCGAATTTTCATCAAGATCTGAGTTCATGTGACCCTTCGACCATGTCGTCGAAGTGGGACCTTTACACAGTTTTGACACAGTAAAGTTTTATGATTTTTGTCCGAGTTTGAGACGACGCCGTTTCTTCGTTTCAAGTCGGAATTTCCCGATTCTTTTTGCATCTTAAATTAGGGATGTTGGAATACATGCCTGCAAATTTTCATGACATTTGGACACAGTTTGCTGGTCCAAATAAATTGCCGAACTTTGGTTCGCGTTAGTTTTTTTGAATGTTTACAAACACTAAGAATATTTTTCAATGATTTTCTGGTTTTATTGATTTCTTTGAGATTTGTCTCTAGATTTCGTACACGGGTTTTATGAATCATTTTCAAAAGATTTTACACTCCTAAATGGCTTTCAAAATTATTATATAATATTATTTTTAATTATTAAATTAATTACTCCATAATAGGAGATTTTTCAAAAGCCGTTTTAAAGTGATTTCAAAATCAATTATAAATCCGTTTCGCACCATTATTTTCTATAATAAAAACCTCACACTCACTTTTTAGCACGTCGAGCGAAGTGGAAAGGTGCTTAAACGGTTAGGAAATCTCCGGCCTATGGAACCGTGTGTATTTTCTTTCCGGTTAATCCACGACCTATTCGATTGATCCTTTTGACCTTTGGGTCTAGTTTACCGATGATACGAGGTGGACTTTTTATTGTTTGTAGTGTGAGCTTGCTATTGGTTAGGAAACCGTTTAGTGCGAACGTGGGGTATGGGACTCATTGTTAACACTTTACGGGTTCCTCTCCAAGAAGTTAGTGACACATTAGCCTCTGGGCGGCCAGTACTGGACCTATGGGTCACCACGCCTCTGGGAAACCGTCTCTGGACACTTGCTCTATGGAGCAGTTTATTTTTCGGCATGCGCCTCTGGCCTTTATCCTTCTGGGAAGGATCTTGCCGTCTCGCGCGTTCCGCATCTGTGCGAGTGATCGATCACAACTCTACAGTACTTGGCAACAACGACTCTGGTCGGTGCACGTGCAATATTGGTATTATTTGATGATTTTTATATCCATTCGAGTACCGCCATTCGGTGTTGGTTCTATGGAACCATACGATGTAAGTGCGATTACCTTGTGGATTCACAGTGTCTCTGGACACTGCTTTTCAGTGTTCGATTTCATTGACTTTTCAGTATATCCCCATTGCTCTTTGGAGCATCGATCTTTGCTTGGGAATTGATTACAGACTTTGGTCACTCTTGGGATTATTGCCTATGGGCATCTTTTTATAGCTTTGGCTACGCCGATGATATGAGGCGATTTTATTTATTCTACACTTTGGTGTTGATTTCTCTTTGGAGATTTTTATTGTTTATTGATGATTAGGGATCGTCATTATATTCATGTGGTTCATAATATACTTCTCTTTGGATAAGTACTGTTTTATTTATGTACCGCATTACTATATATCTCAGTTATTACTGATTGTTTAGCTAGCCTGACCCGAGTGTTTTCGCTCGGGTCAGACCGAGTTGTTTCAGGTTAGGTCTCTGGACTTAGCTTCTGTGCTTCCGCTTGGACATTATCTACTAAGCTGATAGATAGCGCTTTTATTTGTCCACTATTCCGCTACTCTGTTATTATTTAGACTTTGATATGTACATATTTTTAACCCACATGTGTGGGAAGTGGCTTTGTACCCACTTATTGTATTTGGATCTGTATTGACGATGTATTGTTCTGGGATTTTATATCTGTTATGTGATTCTATTATGTGATGTTTTATCATTTAATATTATGCTTTGTCCTGATAGATCTTTAGCCATTTGTAATTTCGTTATAAGTATTTACTGAATATGTCGAACTACTTGAAAAAATATATAGATACCATCCTTTCGACGTATTCAGTAGATAGTTATAGCTTGATTACAAATGGTCGCTTCCACTATACTCTATTCTCCGCTTTAACAGACAGTATTACTCCTATAATACTCTTTGTTACAGTGGGTCTCAGAGTGGGGCGTTACAGTTTGGTATCGGAGCCAGGTTCAGAATTAAGCATAATAAACACAGAACAGATACACTTAGTACAATACATTTTAATTAGATCCGAATTAAATCAAATCCCTTCCTTATGTTTATTGATAGATAAGTTAGGAATATGTATAGGAATCCGTTATATTCCGTAGTATTCCTTAATTAATTATCTATACGTAGCATGGATTGGCTCGCTCAATACGACGCCAAAATCATTTGTTCGGAGCGGATATTATTTCTTCGTCACCCTGACTCGTCCTCTCCGTTAGCTATTGTTCTTCAAGATGTTGGGCTTTCTGATGTTACTTTATTTTCTCTCGATTCACGAGATGAGGATTTGAACTTATCTCGTATTCCTGTTGTTCGGGATTTCCCCGACGTATTCGAGCCAGTATCCGGACTGCCGCCAATGCGTGCTATTGAGTTCCGCATCGATCTCATTCCAGGCTCTCATCCAGTTGGGCATCCTCCCACGAGAATGTCCACTAAGGAGAATTTGGAACTCAGGAAGCAGTTAGTTGAGCTTGAAGCGAAGCAGTTCATTCGTTCCAGTTCTTCGCCATGGGGTGCTATTGTGGTCTTCGTTAAGAAGGCTGATGGCTCTCTTAGGCTTTGCATTGACTATCGCAAGCTCAATAAGTTGACCATCAGAAATCGCTACCCACTTCCTCGGATAGACGACATGTTTGACCAATTGAGCGGTGCGAAGGTCTTCTCTCAGCTCGACCTCGCCACCGGATTCCATCAGCTACAAGTCGTAGAAGACAGCATTCCTCTCACAGCATTTCGCACTCGTTGTGGTTCTTTTGAGTGGTTGGTCATGCCGTTCGGCTTGACGAACGCTCCGGCTTTCTTCGTCGATCTTATGAATCGAGTATTCCGGGAATACATCGATAGATTCATTCTGGTTTTCATTGACGATATTCTTATTTATTCTAGATCCGAGGCAGAGCATGCTCATCATTTTCGGATCGTCTTGGATACTCTTCGTCAGCATCAGCTTAAGGCTAAGCTCTCCAAGTGCCATTTTTGGGAGAGCAAGGTCAAGTTCTTGGGCCATATTGTATCATCTGAGGGTATTTCTGTCGATCCTTCCAAGATCGAAGCTATTCAGAATTGGAAGCAGCACGAGAACGTTCATGATATTCGCAGTTTCCTTGGTCTGGCGGGTTATTACTGTCGGTTTATCAAGGATTTCTCTCGAGTTGCACTTCCCCTTACGACGTTGAATCGTAAGGGTGTTCGTTTTATTTGGTCGGATAAGTGTGAAGCTTCCTTTCAGCGACTGAAGGAACTTCTCACCCATGCTCCTATTCTTGTGGTTCCTGAGAGTAACCTGGATCTTGTTGTTTACACCGATGCTTGTGGTAGCGGCCTCGATGCTGTGCTTATGCAGAAGGATCGGGTGGTTGCTTACGCTTCTAGGCAGCTATGTCCGAATGAGATTCGCTATCCTACTCATGATCTTGAGTTAGCAGCTATCGTCTTTGCTTTGAAGACGTGGCATCATTATCTATTGGGCGAACATTTCATTCTCTACATCGATCACAAGTCGCTGAAGTATTTATTCAGTCAGAAGGATCTCAATATGAGGCAGCAGCGATGGCTTGAGTTTCTCGCCTCATATGACTTAGACATTCAGTATACCCCTGGCAAGGGTAATCGTGTGGCTGATGCACTCAGTCGCAAACACTCGGCAGTAGTTTCTATGATGATAGCCGAGTGGGATATTCTTGAGACTCTTTCTATGTGTGATATTCGAAATCGAGCTCCGTCTTCTGACCCTCAGATCTTTTTATTCAGCTTGGAAGCTCGACCTATTCTATTGGATCGCATTGCCCATGCTCAGCGGCATGATCCAAACTTGTTGCGATACATTCATCTCCTTGAGTCGGGATCCAGTGATGAGACATTGTTGGATTATTCTATTGATTCTCATCGGTGTCTTCGCAGGAAGAACCGTATTTTGGTACCATCTGATTTATCACTTAGGCGTGGCATTCTAGACGAGTGTCATCGCACTAAGTACACTATTCATCCCGGGTCGAGTAAGATGTATGCCGACATGTGTCGTCTATTTTATTGGGAGGGCATGAAGAGCGATGTTGCAAGTTATGTAAGCCGTTGCATGACTTGTCAACAGATCAAAGCTGAGCATCAGCGTCCCTCTGGTCTTCTTCAGCCGCTAGAAATTCCATTGTGGAAATGGGATCAGATATCCATGGATTTTATTGACGGTCTGCCTCGATCGAGGTCAGGCCATACTTCTATTTGGGTCATCGTCGATCGCTTGACCAAATCAGCTCATTTCATTCCTGTTAAGTCCACTCGGACTGCACCTCAGTTGGCCAAGTTATATGTGAAGGAAGTCGTTTGGCTTCATGGCATTCCTAGCTCTATCGTCTATGATCGAGACACTATGTTTACTAGTCACTTCTAGAAGTGCCTACAGTCAGCTTTGGGCTCAAAGCTGAATTTCTCGACTGCTTATCATCCTCAGACTGACGGTCAGACGGAGAGGGTGAATCATGTTTTAGAGGATCTTTTGCGCTGTTGTATTCTGGATTTCGAAGGTAGTTGGGAGGATCACTTATCGCTTGTAGAGTTCTCCTACAACAACAGCTTTCAGTCTAGTATTGGCATGGCTCCTTCCGAGGCTCTTTACGGAAGGCCATGTCGTTCTCCTTCGTGTTGGTTAGAATATGGCGAGAAGTTCCTTCTTGGTCCAGATTCAGTTCGGGAATCTTCTGAGAAGATTATTCTTATTCGTCAGAGAATGAGAGAGGCACAGGACCGCCAGAAATCCTACGCGGACAACCGTAGGAAGCCTCTTGAGTTCTCCATTGGTGATTTTGTCTTCAGTCGGATTTCTCCCATGAAGGGGGTTGTGCGTTTCAGCTCTACAGGGAAATTGGCTCCTCGCTATGTTGGACCATTTCCTATCACGGAACGCATCGGCCCCGTTGCTTATCGTGTGGCTCTACCTGCTCATTTTTCCGGAATGCATGACATGTTCCATGTTTCCCAGCTTCGCATGTGTGTCCGCGATCCTAATTCTATCATTGAGCCGCATGCTGTGCCTGATTTAGAGATCTCACCTGATTTATCTTTGGAGCAGCAACCTCTTCGTGTGCTTGATTCAGAGGTTAGACGCCTTCGCAACAAAGAGGTTCCACTCGTGAAGATTCAATGGTCACCGAATCCTAAGGACTGCACTTGGGAGACCAGAGAATCTATCGAACGCTCTTATCCTGGCTTTCTCCCATCTTATTCTACGGGTGAGACTACTCTATTTTATCTCTATCACTTCTTTTGTGGATTTGACGTTATAGACGACATCAATCTTAAGGAATTGCGGGGACGCAATTTTCTTAAGGGGGGAGTCTCTAACAACCCGGGATTTTCATTACCAATTAATAAATAAAAGTTAGGATTTTTATTTATTTTAATGAAGCATAAAAGGATTTGGAATAACAAAATTTATTTGAAAAAGGCTATTTTAATTAAATGGAAAATATGGGATTTTAAAATGAGGTTAAAATGTTATTTTTGGAAAGTTAAATAATTTAGGAGAGATTTTAAAACGGGTTTGGATAAGAAAAATGAGTTTTATAAACATATATGAACACTTAGACTAATTTTTAGAAACATGTAAATAACTCTCTTCTTATTGGGTTACTAAACCTAACCCAATAACCCACCCTAAACCTCCTCTATAAATTATCTCAAACTCTCCAAACCTCATTCATTCATCCCTAATCAAAACCCTAATCATTTCCTAAAGCTTTCATAACAAAAATGGCCTCTATCTTCATCTCCTTCTAGTTTTAGCTTATGCAAGTCATTCTATGCAAAGCTAATGCAAATACCCACCTCAAATCTTTTTTTTATATATTTTTCATTTCTGAAATTTATTTGGTAACACATGTTTTATGTGTTTTTTTGATCTTATAGCCTCCTAATCATCTTTTGCTATCTTGGGTTGATGCTATAGTAGTCTTTGTTGCTTTCTAGAGAGGTATATTGCTAAAAACCTCTTCTAATATGTGTTTAATCATCTTTTGATTTTAAGAATCAGTTAGTAATACATGTTTTATTATGTAACATGTGAATCATAGCTCTTTGATCATCTTTGCTTTCATTTGGGGTGTGCACATAAGGTACTTGTAATATATGCTAGCTGAAATTATAATTAGTTTATTGCTGTTAGTAAATTAGTCATATCTTATTCATCTTAAATCGGAATTAAGATTTTCTTGAAGTTCTGGAAAGCTTATTCTGTACCCTATAACTTTTATGTTTTGTGATTTGCCTAATTTTGAGGTTTGAATGGTCGAAATCATGCTTGTTTGTCGCTGACCTGACAACAAACTACAGAGTTGATAAAATAAAACCTGAAATTGATTTGGCCATAAGTTACTCGTTTCTTACCAAAATCTAATAATTTTGGATGTTCTGGAAAGCATAGATTTAGGGCTAAAACTTTCATGTTTTGAGTTTCATGAAATTTCGAAGTTAATTTGGTCAAAATTGTACATTCTTACCACTGTCCCGAGAGCACAACGACAGTGATATAAAATTTAGATCTGAGAATTGTTTTAGTCATAGAATTTTCATTTCTAGTCGGAATTTGACGATCTTGCTTATTCCGGAAAGCTTAGAAACTAAGCTACAACTTTCATTTTATTCATTTTGCCAGAATTTGAAGTTTACTATGCCAAAATTGTGGTTATTCATCTCTGGCCAGTTAGTGCATAGCTATAGGCCTTAGTCTCTTTTCTCCCGTTGTTTTCAGCGTAAAACCCCGACTTTGCGACGCCATCCCGGGCTCGTCCTTTGTCGGATTTCATCGATTTTGGTCTCGTTAAAAAGATGAGATCGAGATCTTTAACCATGCAAAGTTTGGTTTAGATCTGGGTGCATTAGGTACTTCGTTTCTATTGCCGAAGTAGCACCCAGAAACTGTTTTACAATAGTGATCATTTTCAGTTATCGTCGGACCAACTTCGAAACATTGTCGTTTCTTCATTTCAAGTCGAAACCAAACGATTCTTGTTGCATATCAAAGTAGGAGTACTTTTCTACGCTCCTGCAAATTTTCATCAAGATCTGAGTTCATGTGACCCTTCGACCATGTCGTCGAAGTGGGACCTTTACACTGTTTTGACACAGTAAAGTTTTATGATTTTTGTCCGACTTTGAGACGACGCCGTTTCTTCGTTTCAAGTCGGAATTTCCCGATTCTTTTTGCATCTTAAATTAGGGATGTTGGAATACATGCCTGCAAATTTTCATGACATTTGGACACAGTTTGCTGGTCCAAATAAATTGCCGAACTTTGGTTCGCGTTAGTTTTTTTGAATGTTTACAAACACTAAGAATACTTTTCAGTGATTTTCTGGTTTTATTGATTTCTTTGAGATTTGTCTCTAGATTTCATACACGGGTTTTATGAATCATTTTCAAAAGATTTTTCACTCCTAAATGGCTTTCGAAATTATTATATAATATTATTTTTAATTATTAAATTAATTACTCCATAATAGGAGATTTTTCAAAAGCCGTTTTAAAGTGATTTCAAAATCAATTATAAATCCGTTTCGCACCATTATTTTCTATAATAAAAACCTCACACTCACTTTTTAGCACGTCGAGCGAAGTGGAAAGGTGCTTAAACGGTTAGGAAATCTCCGGCCTATGGAACCGTGTGTATTTTCTTTCCGGTTAATCCCCGACCTATTCGATTGATCGTTTTGACCTTTGGGTCTAGTTTACCGATGATACGAGGTGGACCTTTTATTGTTTGGAGTGTGAGCTTGCTATTGGTTAGGAAACCGTTTAGTGCGAACGTGGGGTATGGGACTCATTGTTAACACTTTACGGGTTCCTCTCCAAGAAGTTAGTGACACATTAGCCTCTGGGCCGCCAGTACTGGACCTCTGGGTCACCACGCCTCTGGGCAACCGTCTCTGGACACCTGCTCTATGGAGTAGTTTATTTTTCGGCATGCGCCTCTGGGCCTTTATCCTTCTGGGAAGGATCTTGCCGTCTCGCGCGTTCCGCATCTGTGCGAGTGATCGATCACAACTCTACAGTACTTAGCAACAACGACTCTGGTCGGTGCACGTGCAATATTGGTATTATTTGATGATTTTTATATCCATTCGAGTACCGCCATTCGGTGTTGGTTCTATGGAACCATACGATGTAAGTGCGATTACCTTGTGGATTCACAGTGTCTCTGGACACTGCTTTTCAGTGTTGGATTTCATTGACTTTTCAGTATATCCCCATTGCTCTTTGGAGCATCGATCTTTGCTTGGGCATTGATTACAGACTTTGGTCACTCTTGGGATTATTGCCTATGGGCATCTTTTTATAGCTTTGGCTACGCCGATGATATGAGGCGATTTTATTTATTCTACACTTTGGTGTTGATTTCTCTTTGGAGATTTTTATTGTTTATTGATGATTAGGGATCGTCATTATATTCATGTGGTTCATAATATACTTCTCTTTGGATAAGTACTGTTTTATTTATGTACCGCATTACTATATATCTCAGTTATTACTGATTGTTTAGCTAGCCTGACCCGAGTGTTTTCGCTCGGGTCAGACCGAGTTGTTTCAGGTTAGGTCTCTGGACTTAGCTTCTGTGCTTCCGCTTGGACATTATCTGCTATGCTGATAGATAGCGCTTTTATTTGTCCACTATTCCGCTACTCTGTTATTATTCAGACTTTGATATGTACATATTTTTAACCCACATGTGTGGGAAGTGGCTTTGTACCCACTTATTGTATTTGGATCTGTATTGACGATGTATTGTTCTGGGATTTTATATCTGTTATGTGATTCTATTCTATGATGTTTTATCATTTAATATTATGCTTTGTCCTGATAGATCTTTAGCCATTTGTAATTTCGTTATAAGTATTTACTGAATATGTCGAACCACTTGAAAAAAATATATAGATACCATCCTTTCGACGTATTCAGTAGATAGTTATAGCTTGATTACAAATGGTCGCTTCCACTATACTCTATTCTCCGCTTTAACAGACAGTATTACTCCCGTAATACTCTTTGTTACAGTGGGTCTCAGAGTGGGGCATTACATTTAACCTGGCCATAGCATGGCGCGGATAAAGGCTTACACTCCTCCTTCCGGGAGGTGCTCTTCCCTGGCCATCTCGGAGCGGACAGAGGCTTTGACCGTTTAAGGTAATGTCCAAATGAAATGAGCATTTCACTCCCAACCATGTAGATTTTTTCTTAGTAAAGATGTTCTTTATTGACTTCATTCATGATCCCTTTACAAACTCATTTATTTTGCCTTAATGGAAAAAGTTGATTATCATCCCTTCTAAGGCTCTATAGTGGTTAGTTTCGTGACCATTCATCGTATGGTAATGGTAGTAGGATTCTCCCAGATTCCTTTCTTATCTTGGTTTCTTCTTTTGTGATGGCCAATAGTTGGGCTCATCTTTTGTTAGCAAGTAGACATTCTCAATAGAAGTTGTTAAGTTTCATTCTTTTGGAAGTCTTGACTTGAAACTTGTTTCCCGAGGATGATTTCTAGATATTTTATTATTGTCTCTGGAGTTACACCTTTGTCAACTTGTTTTCTCTTTAAAACTCTTTGTAATTCCAGTGTAGGTAGTGTTCCACTTGTTACTTGATCCCATTTGTGTGCAAAGGCATTCTAATTAGCCATAATTCTTTCTTTAAAGATTGTGCCTTTGGTATAATGTTGAATTGTTTTCCTCCCTTAATCAAACAAGTTGTCACTCCCATTCTCCTTTTCTTCTAAGGCAAAGATTGGGGTGAGACCAATATGAAAAGGGTTTAAACTCCATTTGAGTGGATCATAGGCTTCGACTTTCTTTTTTACTTATGATCCTTAAAGCCTTCATCCTTAACAGTTGTTCTTCTTGTAGATTCCTATCATTAGTTGTCTCATGGGAGAATCCAGTTAGATGTGACTTTAAGGAACCTTGCTCGGATCTTTTGATTTTGCCAATCATGATGAAGTAAAATCTAAAATGAGTAAGCTTGAAATAGAATTGGGTTAGAGGAAAATGTTGTTGGATGATTAACGAAATCAAAGGTTCGAGCCCTCCTTCTAGCGCCAAAATGTTAACAAGAAAACTTGTCAACACCCCAAAGTTGATTTAAGGAAAAGGTTAGCCCATTTTTAGGCCACTCTTGGTTAAGAAGTGGAAGTTAAGGTGTGGATACTTCCTTTGATTTACCCATTCGAGTAGGTTTTCTAGTGGAGATTTTCCTTTATTAACCTTTCAACTGAGTTGAAACACTTATATTCCCTTCTTCCTGATCTTTCGAGCCTGTCGAAGTTGTTTGATCATCTCTTAGAAACCTTCCTTTTGAAATAGTTGCAGAACACTTAAAGGAAGTCTCTAAGGATTCAAGGGTTAGGTTTGTCTATGTGGGTTTCAACCATACCGAAAGCTAGTTTCTTAAGTGATTTGGGCTTGATTCTGAAATCTAAGGTAAAACTAGCAAGGATCAAGGTTTCAACTTACTAAAAGGTGAGTGTTTGGTGAATGGTGGTTTGGAGTTAAGGGATTAGATTATATGGAAAATAGGGGTTTCGATCCATTCGGAAGGTACCTTTCGATGAGGTCGATACCTGTAAAACGTAGTTAGATCTAACAAAAGCCTTCGAAACAACTGTATAACAAAAAATAATGAAATCTTCTCTTTATTAATCCAATGATGACTATGTTGATCAATTTCCCCAATTTGATTTTCAAATCAAGGTTTTAAACTTTGCAAAATTAAGAATATACAAGTGTGGAATGAATGAATTCGGACCCCCAAAACCAGACCCCTTGGGTCTTATTTATAGATGCAGGTTGGCACCTTTCGATCCAAAGCTTTCGACCTGGTCGAAAGGTGGCTTCAAATACCTTCCGACTCCTTTGATACTTGCGCATCCCTCTACAATGCTTTCAAATGGGTTTGAACGCTTCCATCTTCATCGAAACGGATGGTTGCGCCTTTTCTCTTTGGGTTGCTTTGTTGTCATAAGAAGCAAAGCTACGAGCTTTCGACTCTGCTGGTATGTAGTATCCTACAGTTTCGAGGTTGTTGAAGTGTTGATGTTTTCAATGCTGTTAATAGCTTCCAAATGTATGCTTGCGACTTAATGCGGAACCTTCCACGGATATTAACGGCTTCGACCAGTTTGAAAGGCTGATTGTGCTTTCTAAAAGGTTGTTCTGACCAAGTCATCTTTCTGAGTAGTTTGAATGAAGGCGAAACCTTTGGTTTTGAAAGGTTTAGGGCGCATATGAAGGGTTGTCATTCAATGTCTTTGAAAGCTGTTTCCTTAACTCATTTGAAAGGTCTTTATGCATGCAGAAGCACCTTCTATGAAAAGGAATCACCGAAGGGGAAGGGTGATTTCGACCCTTTCGATCCCTTCGAAAGGTTGTAATACTTCTAGTCTTTTGCTGTAGCATCCCTTTGACTCCTTTAGAAGGTCTTGCTGGAGCTATTTTCTCTTGTTCTTCTTTGTCGTCTACTCATTTTGGTTTCGACAAGGTCAAAGGGGTTTTTGGTATTAACAAGTGTGGAAAATCGGGGCACTTTGCTAAGGAGTGCAGGATGGATTTCTCAAATGCGAAGTGTTATAACTACGATAAGTTTAGGCATGTGAAGCGAGCTTGCACAGCACCACTTAGAGCTCCTACTTAGGTGGTTTTGGCTTATGCTGTAGGGGTAGTCCCTAACTCGAGTGCACAGCCTATGATGGACAAGGGTAAGAAAGTATTGGTTGAACTTTATTTGACACCAAGCTAGTGGTGTGTTGACTCTTTTTGGTTTATGTATTCACACTTTATTTGACACCAAGGCTTCACATTATTTTATTTCTAGTATATTTTTTGATGACTTACACTTAAATACTAGTATAGTCACAAACCATATAGCTGTGTCAAACCCCATAGGGGATCGACCTATTTGTCTATGGTATGTAGGGGTTTGAAGTTGCTTATTTTTGGGGTGGAGTTTGTTTGTGACACCTTTGTATTGAGATTTTCTAGGTATGGACTGATATTAGGCATGTATTGGATTACTATGTATGGGCTATTTTAGATTGTGATAGGAAGGTAGTTAGATTGAGTACATGTAGTGGACGTAGCATGGAGGCTTATTGCGACCCCCGAGGATCAGTAATGTTGAGCTACATATATTTATTGGACCTATCACATGACAAGTGTTATCCCGCCTTTTGGCAAGGCCGTGATACCAAGGAATTGACTAGTAACTAGTGACGGCCCGTCCTAGAGATCGGTAATACATAGGCTCACTGTGGATATCGACAAATTCTATCCGAGTCCGGATCGAGCCAAATTGATATCACATGACAACCTAAGCTATGAGAGTCAACATTCAAAATCTCAAGACAATTCGAGTTCGTATGCCCAAGTTCTGAACGATACGAAGTTGGTTAAGAACAGCCTCCTTCGACTCGCTCCGGTTCGAATCCATAGGGAGTGAATTCTTCGACTCGCTCCGTTAGCAACCAGCAGGAGCCAACTTCGACTCGCTTCACAACACTCAGGAGTGACAACTTCAACTTGCTTCGCTCAGAGGCCTTCTTCAACTCGTTCATGTTCGACTCGCTTCACAGCCATCTGAAGTACCTACTTCGACTCGCTTCGCTCAGAGGCCTTCTTCGACTCGCTTCATTCGAACCACTGATCGACTCCATCAACTTCGACTACATTGGCGAAGCCACTGCTCAAACCTCTCAGGACGTTTCACTTCGACTCGCTCGACTTGGGCACACTTCGACTCACTCGACCAATGCGTACTTCGACTCGCTCGATCTAGGCATACTTCGACTCGCTCGATCTGGGTATACTTCGACTCGCTCGATCTGGGCACACATCGACTCGCTCGAAACAACATCAAGGGTAGAGTGAGAGTCAAGCGCCATGTCACCAAGTGGAATGGAAGCGAGTCGAAATAGAAGCAAATCGAAGGGAACAAAAGCGAGTCGAAGAAAACAGCCTACCGAAAACCCCATTTCGTATCGATCATATCTCCCAATCTACAAGTCCAAATGCTATGAAATTTTCACAGAAGACTACGTGCGTGCTAAAGAATGTCCATGCCAAATTTCGATTCCATTGGATGAAATCTTGACCGAGTCAAAATCTGTTCGTGCCAATCACGGATCGGGCCGAAACTTCACAGGCTTGGGCGTGCGGGCCTGGTCACGTGCCAGAGAGGGTCTCCCGAGATTTGAGCGAAATATCAGCCTCCTACACCTATAAATAGACCCCCAAATCCAACATAAAAGGGGTTCTTCTTCCTCTTTGAGATCTCCAACGCCCTGACTCTGCCAGATCCAGATCTGAACTCAGTTGCTACTGCTACCAACAAAATTCATTGCTGCAAATCATAATTGCCTGCTGTAAATCATTGAATTCATTTGTAAACACAAAAGAAAGATCAATAAAGCAAACTACTTCATAGTGGATATAGGCAATACGCCAAACCACTCTAAATTCTTGTGTCTCCTTGCACTTTACTTATTCTCATTTCTGAAATTTGGAGTTTTTGTTAGATAAATCCTCTTTGTACATTTAATTTCTTCACTTTATCTCTCCAAAGACTTCCGAAGAGTGTTGTGCCCAATTTTGATATTTGCAAATCTGCAATACCATGTAATTCAAGAAACCTACCTCGAAACCGCCAACTGAGAGACAAATTCAAACAGGAAAATTTTGTAGATTCCATGAGAGTTATGGCCACAACGCCAATGAGTTTCGTCACTTACAAGACCTCATTGAAAATCTGATACGTAAATGGAAGTTGGATCAGTATGTGCGGGCGCCGCAGTCCAGAGGCGCGGGCCCATCTAATCAAAATCATGAGCCGAATCAAGAAAGACAGGAGGAACCCGCTCGTACAGGCGGGAGGTTGGTCATCAACACAATAAGTGGTGGTCCTCACCCAGCAGATCGAAGCTGAAAGGAAATGGAGTCTTATGCTAGTTCTATCAGGCACGTATACTTCGAATGTTATAGTAATTCTGATGAAGGGGCTCCGGCCAAGCAACATAAGACAATGATAGATGACATCGTGTTCAGGAGCAAAGATGCTGATAAAGTCGAAGCTCCCACTATCGATCCACTTGTCATCTTAGCACAAGTAGGTCCCGCTTGGATGAAAAGGATCTTAGTTGACAGTGGGAGCTCCATGAATATTTTGTTCAAACGAGCTTATGATAAAATGAAAATGGAAGCCACGGACTTGAAGCCTTGTCAATCCCGAGTCCATGGTTTCAACGGAAGTGCTACTATACCCACTAGAATGGTAGAACTACCAGTGGAGTTGGGAGTTGGAGAGCGACGGAGAGTACGGATGCTACAGTTCATCGTTTTGGACATAGACTCCACTTATAACGCTTTCTTGGGTCGACCGGCCCTCGCTGAATTCAAGGAGGCCATCGCCCCATGGTGTTTGACTTTAAAGTTTCCCACTGATCATGGAATAGGAATCATTCAGGGAGATCCGGCCACTGCCAGAGCCTGTTATGTTGCTAAGCTGTGGGAGGTGCCGCGAAAGGAGAAAGGAAAGGGTGTAGAGGAATCTCTCTACGTCCGTTTCACCGATAATTGACAAATAACGCCCGGGCCTAGGCCCGGGCACCCCAGCCAATTCCTCAGGGATCTTGATCCAAGAGAAACTAAAGACGAAGGAGAATCTAAAGAAAGTCAAGCATCCTCGGCTGAACTGACGATTGATGTCCCAGTTGACAGTGACGATGATTCAAGAATAATAAAGATTGGGTCTCAGCTAAGCCAGCAAACTCAAGAGGAATTGGTTGAATTTCTACGGGCAAATCTTGAAGTATTTGCCTGGACACACTCTGATATGTGCGGGATCTCCCCGGACATCGTGAGCCACACTCTGAACATTGACCCGTAGCATGTCCCGGTCAAACAGAAAAGGCACGGTATAGATCCAGAGAGATCTGCTGCCCTTAAGGAAGAAGTAGAAAAGCTTGAAGCAAATGAATTCATTCGAGATGCGCAATATCCTGAATAGGTGTCGAATCCCGTGCTCGTCCGAAAGCCGAATGGAAAGTGGAGAACATGTGTCGATTATTCCGATCTGAATAAAGCATGTCCCAAAGACAGTTTCCCACTTCCCAGAATTGATCAGCTAGTAGATTCGACAGCTGGGCATGAACTCTTATCCTTCATGGACGCGTACTCTGGCTACAATCAGATACCGATGCATTTACCCGATCAAGAACATACTAGCTTCGTGACCAATCTGGGACTTTATTGCTACAAGGTTATGCCATTCGGACTCAAGAATGCCGGAGCTGCTTATCAACGATTAGTTAATCGGATGTTTGCCAATCAAATCGAAAAAACCATGGAAGTATATGTAGACGACATGCTTGTAAAGTCATGACTCTCCACTGACCATGTTAAGGAGCTGAAGACTATGTTCGACATACTTCGAGAATACAAAATGAAGCTAAATCCACTGAAGTGTCACTTTGGAGTTGCATCCGGGAAGTTCCTTGGGTTCATCGTTAACACTCGAGGAATCGAAGCTAATCCTAAAAAGATTTGGGTAATCAGAAATCTTGAAACTCCCAAGACCACAAAGCAAGTCCAAAGTCTTAATGGGAAAGTAGCAGCATTAAGCAGGTTCATTTCAAAGTCCACTAACAAATGCATTCCCTTCTTCGATCTGATCCGAAAAGGAAAATGCAACTTTGAATGGACCACGGAGTGCGAGGACGCTTTCCAAGCGCTCGTCCAACATCTATCCACACCACCTATCCTGTCGAAGCCCATCGACCATGAGAAGCTGTTCGAATATTTGGCGATATTAAAGAATGCTATCAGCGCTACATTAATCCGAGAAGAAGACAAAATACAGAAGCCAGTATACTACGTCAGCAAACGATTGACTGGGGCTGAAAGGAACTACCCAAAGCTAGAAAAGTTGGCCTACTGCCTTGTAATTGCATCAAGAAAACCCCGACCATATTTCCAGGCACATCCCATTGTTGTTTACACCGACCAGCCGTTATGACAGGTCCTTTCGCAGCCTGAGACGTCTGGAAGGTTACTCAAGTGAAACATCGAACTGAGTCAGTTCGATATTACTTACACTCCAAGATGAGCAATCTAAGGACAATTCCTCGCTGATTTCATAGTCAAATTTACCATTTTAGAGGACTTTCCCGAAAACAGTAAATTCCCCGAATACATCTGGAAGCTATATACTGATGGTGCATCAAACGACCGGTGTTCGAGCGCTGGCGTTGTACTCGAAACCCCCGAAGTCCGATCCATATGCTATGCTGTGAAGTTAGATTTTCATGCGACTAATAATGAAGCTGAATACGATCTTAGCTGGCTTGAATCTCGCTAGAGATCTGAAAATCATCGCTGTGGAAATTTACTGTGATTCATAATTGGTTGTGTGTCAGGTACGGGGAGAGTATCAGGTAAGAGATCGAAGGTTGGCTACTTACTTAGCTCGAGTTCGGGAAGTACTAAATCAATTTGATTACTATGCCATCTATTGCATACCTCGAGAACGCAACCAAAAAGCTGATTCATTGGCAAAACTAGCCAGCACCGGTGAAGCTCAACAAATGGGACTCGTTCTCGTAGAAGCGTTATCCTCCCTAAGCATTGACTGGGCAGAGATAGGCAGGGTATACGAAACCATCCTCGAAAAGGATTCATGGATGACTCCACTTAGAAACTACATCGAACACGGAATCCTGCCGAAACGCAGGAGTGAAAAAAGACAAGTTCTCCGAAAGGCCTTGCGATTCGTCATTCAGGATGGGGTCATGTATAGAAGAGGGTACTTTGTTCCTCTACTCCGGTGTATCACTCACGATGAAATCAAACGAGTATTGCACGAAGTGCATGAGGGAGAATGTGGCGATCCCACCGGGGGGGCAAGCACTTGCCAAGAAAATGCTCCGATACAGATATTACTGGCCAACCGTGAATCGCGATGCGTCGGATTATGCAAAGAAATGCGATAGATGTTAGAAATTTGCCCAAATTCCTAGAGCTCCTCCTACCGAAATAACACAAATGGTCAGCCCATGGTTGTTTGCAATATGGGGCATCGACATCATTGGTGCTCTACCTTTGGCAAAAGGTGGTGCAAAATACGCCATCGTCGCAGTTTATTACTTTACTAAGTGGGCTGAAGCCAAAGCTCTCGCTACCATTACAACGAATAAAGTAATCAACTTTGTGGTTCGTAACATCATCTGTCGATTCGGTCTCCCACACACCATTATTACGGACAACGGAACCAAATTCGACAGTGCTGAGTTTAAAGATTTCTGCAAGCGATTTCACATCCAAAAGAAATTCTATGCAGTCGCACACCCTCAGGCAAACGGACAGGTTGAAGCAGTTAATAAATTTATAAAGTCCATCTTGAAGAAACGGCTGGAAAAGGTCGGGGGCAAGTGGGTCGATGAACTACCTATGGCTCTATAGGCTTACCGAACAACCCACAAGACCGCAACCGGCCACACTCCATTCTCTCTTTCTTACCGTTTAGAGGCCGTTATTCCAGTCGAGCTAGAAGTACCATCTCATCGTGTGACATACTATGATCCAAAGACAAATGCTATATTACTTGCTGAATCTCTCGATCTACTGGATGAGAAACGTGAAGAGGTTGATTTGAGGGCAACTGCTCATCGAAGTCGAGTCGCCCGATTGTACAACGCCAAGGTCCGTCCACGAACCTTCGAACTAAGTGATCTCGTCTTAAAAAGAATCTATCCAGTTCCTTCACATATGAAGCCGACATGGGAAGGGCCGTATGTTATTGAACGAAAGCTCGGTGATGGCATATTCAAGTTATCGACCGTCGACGGTCTTACCTTGCAAAGAGCTTGGAATAGCGAAAGCCTTCGCCACTATTACACCTAACAGGCTATCTTTATCCATTTAGTTTACTTTCCTTTTTTGTAATTTGTTTATGCATTTCGAAATTAGAACTTGTAATAAGGCAACTAACTTTGCCATACTTTCTTATTTCAGCAATAAAATGCAACCTCTTCGAGCCAGAGCTGTGATTTACTTGAAATACTTCATATGACCATCACTATGCATGGAGAGCTAAGTCTCATCATACGGTGGGATTTATTCAAATAGAGAGTGACTGCGATTCAACCAATCACTCGCTAAGTGAAACCCGAGCTCGGGGGCAAGCCATCACATAAAAGTCAAAAAAGGATTTATACACGACAATCCTTCAACAACTCTGTATTCCCAAAGTACGAAGCGGAGTATAAACATTCAACTCCGTATTCCCAGAGTGTGAAGCGGAGTATAAACATTCAACTCCGTATTCCCAGAGTGCGAAGCAGAGTATAAACATTCAACTCCGTATTCCCAGAGTGCAAAGCGGAGTATAAATATTCAACTCCGTATTCCCAGAGTGCGAAGCGGAGTATAAACTTTTAACTCCGTATTCCCAGTGCGAAGTGGAGTATAAACATTCAACTCCGTATTTTCAGAGTGCGAAGCGGAGTATAAACATTCAACTCCGCTTTCAACTTTGTATTCCCAGAGTGCGAAGCGGAGTATAAACATTCAACTCCGTATTCCTAGAGTGCGAAGCGGAGTATAAACATTCAACTCCGTATTCCCAGAGTGAAAAGCGGAGTATAAACATTCAACTCCGTATTCCCAGAGTGCGAAGCGGAGTATAAACATTCAACTCCATATTCCCAGAGTGCGAAGCGGAGTATAAACATTCAACTCCGTATTCCCAGAGTGCGAAGCGGAGTATAAACATTCAACTCCGAGTTCCCAGAGTGCGAAGCGAAGTATAAATATCAACTCCAGACTCCTAGAGTGCAAATGCCAATTCCAAGTCTCCCGATCACGGACATATGATTAAAACTTAAGCCGGCGTGACCAACCGCCAGTAAGCAAATAAGGATCCTCGGAGTACGGATATGATCATCGACAATCAAACAAGCATGGATGCATTACTCAATCTCCGCTTGCCTCAGACATCCGTTCGGTGGCACAAGGCTCTACATGTCATAAGTAAGAAGCGATCGTCGATTGACGGTCTACAACTCATCCCCAAGACTGGGAGGAAGGACTCAAGCATCAATCATTGATTGAAGCGATGCGATGTCGGAATTCAACTCGCTTTTAGGTCACAAGCCATGTCCACAATTTCCGAACTTGGCAAACCAAAACAGACTTGATTTGGAACTTGAAACTTCACAAGTGCACTCCAGGTATTTAAACACTTAGACAATTACACAATGACAGAAAAGAAACCAAAAAAGAGAAGTTTCATTTCTATTGTTTATAAAAGAAGTTCGTATACAAGTTTGTTCCCAAAAAGTTCCTACTAGCAGGGGCCGAACCCGCATCTATACATGGCTAACAAAACACAGAATCAAATTACAGCAGATGAACATGCCTAGTCTTTCTTCTTCCTTGGCTTCCTCCTCAGTGTGGACCCGCTGCAGCCATCGCCAATCTTCCTCTTCAAGCCTGTGCTTTTCAGCGGTTGGTCTTCAGGCGAGGGCATTATGTCGATATCCTCCTCCGAGCTCAAGTGAATAGGAACGCTCCCTGCGGACGAAGTCGGAGGAACAAGGTCGAATATAGAAGGTGGAACGGGCATGCCGGTGAGAAAAACAGCACCACCAAGAGATATCATTCCGAGTGGAGCGGATCCTGATGCTGCCATCCCACTTTCGAGGCTTCCACCATGAGCCGCTGCTGCCAGTTCAGCGTCAATCTGAGCGAACATCTCCTCTTCGGTTATCGCTCGAGCCCCACTAGGGGCATCAACAGTCGGCATTGAAGAACTTGTAGCAAGATCAGTTCTGCTCATGGTAGGTGGAAAGTCGGCAAGAGGATCGCCGTGATGGCGAAAGAGTTCATTCATCAGTTGCTCGTCGAACGCCATTGTACTCCCCTGCATATCATCAATTGGGGCAGCTGTGCTCACGGTGATCGCTTCGGTCATGATAGCCTCCTACGTCTGATATAATTCTTGAGTAGCAGGAGGCATGTGCGATGCAACACCGATCACTGGACAAAGAATAAAAGAATTGTTGGGACTTAAACTTGATCAAAGACTTTGACTCAGGAAAGATATGTGGAATGTTTAGAGTACCTTCCTCAGTTTGACTTGTAAGCGACGGGGCGGCATCATTCGCTTGCGCTGTAGCCGAAGACATATGCGGCTGATCCGGGTTATAGGTAGGAACAGTTTGAGGATCAACCGCAGGCAAAGATTCAGGCTAGGTTGACGCTGGAAGTTCAAGACTTGCATTGTGATGTTCAACCCCGGAGCCTTCTCCTACTTCCAGTTGCTGGGTGCCGAGTCTCTCCTTCTCATAAGAGATCATTGAATCGTGGAGAATCTTCTTTTCATAATCAGTTAACAGACGATTCTCGAGCTCGAATTTATCCACAGACTCACCCTGGTGCACCTCCTTCTCTTCCTCAACCAGTCGGCCCCCAGCACTGTGCGTCGGATAATCATCGAGCCAGGCCAGACCCTTGTGCCTCAGCACATTAGCATTATAAACGACAAAAAGATCTTCAATGTCAACCTCTAGCTTGGACTCGGCCAACTTCACCCACTCCTCGACCTCAGTCTCCACCTTCTGGACTTTAGCCACCGCCGCATCCCGTTCTCCCTTGAGCAGAACAGCCTGATCGCACGCCTCCTGGGCTGCGTTGTTCACATCATCTTTTTCTTTGACCAAGCTGGCGAATTTGGCTTTGAGTTCATTAAGCTCCTTGACTGCCGCATCCCGCTCGGTGGTAACTTTGGTGTTCCGGTGGCCCATCTCCTCCACCAGGGCAACGTGTGTCTGCCCCAACCTCTCCGTCTCCGCCTTCGCTTCATCAGCCTTCTTAATGGCCTCGATCTCGGATTTCCGAGAAGACTCGGACTCGGCAAAGAGTACCTGAATAATACGTTCCCTTTTTGCGAGCTCGGTCTCCATCTTCTCGACCTCTTTAGCCCGCTCGAAGGCCACCTTAAAAGCTTTTTCGGCAGCCTTTTCCCACTCTCTGTACTGGGTGTATATATCATGAACGTAGTCATGCATCGTGTTCTCCACCCCAGATGGAATTCTCTTTAAGTGTGGTGGGAAGACATAACCGTCAAAACAGATATTCGGAAAATCCTTCCTCATCTGAGCCAACTTCAAGGCCCCTTCTACAGTGGGATCAGCGGGGACCTGCTCTATAACCATGGAGGATGTAGTCTCGACTCTCTGAAGATGAGTCTCAGATCTAGAAGAATGAGAAGACGGCTTGTGGTGAGGAGGTTCAGACGGGTGTGAGGCAGGAACAGGGGGTGGAGAGGGAAGCCTAGGAGGAGGAGAGCGCGATCTAGACCGATGCCTATATTCTCTATCCCTATCACGCCCATACCTATCCTAACTAGAGTACTCGTGATCGCGATCTCTATCAGAGTCCCTCCTGCGGTAATCATAGTAAGAAGAAGCCTTTCGGGCCGAGCGGAGACGCCCTAGCATTGATCCTCTTCCAAACATAGTACCTGAAAATTAGAAGCGAAGAAAGAGTTAGCGACTTCCTAAGTTGAGCGATTTACAGTTATGAATTATGCAGTGTAGTGAAGTGTATGCATGTGCAATCCCCCGACCAACCGGAAATGTCGGCCGCACTCGTAGCAAACGGCCCGCTCAGTTCGAGAGCACTGTCAAGCTCCTCCATACCAGCATCGTGTTGAGACGACACAAAGTCCGGAATCGGAACATCGGCAAGCCCGTCAAAAAGATTCTCTACTGGCGGGGAAGAAGCCTCTGATATTCTAATCCCCTGAGCAGGCAGGGACATAACAATGGATTTAAATCTCCCAGATTTAGAACGCTTCTGAGTAGCAGCTTTGCCTTTTCTTCTTCCACCCGAATCCTGAGCATCGGTAGAAGGCCCAGTTGGGAGTTCGGGGTCGGTAGGCCTTCTTTCTGAATCAACTTCTTCGGTGATCACAATTGTGGGCGCTTTGCGCTTCACCCGTTTCTTCGGGACCACTCTATGTGCCCCTTCCAGGTGTATGCTCTGCCTCCTCTCTATTAGCCCGACAGCCCTCAAATTCCAGTCGGTTAGAACTAAGTCTATATGCCTTTCTTTGCCCGGAAATGCTTGAAGAATCCGAACGAGCTCTCTGAAGTACGCGCCATCGGGGCGAGAGATTGCGGCTATAAGAAAGGAAAAGTATGTCAGTTTTGAAGTCGGTTACTAACATCTCAGTGATTCAAGAGGAGATGGCGACACTTACGTCTATCTAACCACCGCCTAGCAAATCTAAGGGGGCACCGAACGTAGAACCATTCGGATTTGTAATAACTTAGCCTTCCCCAGGAACCCAGCACAATGTGGCAGTTTCTGACTGCTTCCAGGAAGGTGAAAGAAGGGCTATCTCCACGGCTTTTGACATTAAATAAATATCTGATTTCAATCGGCTTCGGCGGTCGAAAGAGGATCTCCATAAACAAGACGAAGGTGCTGTTCAACAAGGCATACCCGTTCGGATGTAGCTGAGACGGAGCTATGCCAAAAAATGATAACGTCTCCCTTATGTAGTCATTAAAGGGAGGATGTGTCCCCGCCGTGCTAGCGTGACGGTTGAAAGCGGTAAACCCTTCCGGGGGATAATGTGGCATGTCCTTCGGCCCAGGAAGTAGCATGTCGTCAAGCGACAAACCGTGCCTTAAGAAAATCCGGCTTAACATGTCTTCGGAGATACCCGATGGCGCCGAATCTGGTGGACTACAAATGAACCGAGCCCCTAGACGCTCGTTCGGAGCTGCCTCAATAACTTCGGCTTCTATAACCGGTATCTCTATAGTTGGAGGAACCAAACTTGGGAATTCCGGCTGCTGAGAACTTGAAGGGTCCATGACTAGCTAGCTTATAAAAAATCATTGTTAAATTGACAAATAACACTCGTGCATCCCCCAGTGTAAAGTGTGTGAGTGTGTTGTGCAGTGCATTAATGTATATTATTTGGGAAGATCAACAGGATTGAAGGAAGCATATAAACGACGAGACTTCGGAATTCGGTCGGAAGGACCGTCATCACTGACCGTCACAACTATACCATCCAACTATTGACCATCGTTTCAAGTCAAAGCTTGTTGTCATTTTTATAAGTTGCAGTTTCATCGACGAGCTTCGATAGGAAGTCAGATATGAAGTAAAGCGGTTAAGTCCAGTTATGCAAGTTTGAAGCTCGTCGGAGGCAATTGTTCAAGTGTGTTAATAGGCTATGGTGATATGCATAGAAGTCAGACTCTGTCAGAAGGTTAGCATGCAAGTTCGACTCGAACTAGGAGGACTCGATTCGAAGTAACACAGTTCGACTCGCTCCCTTCAACTCGCTCCCTTCGACTCGCTCCCAGGACCACACAGTTCGACTCGCTCCCCAGGACCATCGAGTTAGACTCGGTCCCAAGACTGCACACTTTGACTCGATCGAAAACCACCCCTTTTCGAGTCCATCAGGCGCGACCCCTTCGTATCGATCCATGGATTCAAAGCACTCGATTCGATGCAAAGCTCCACCATCGATCGATACGAAGACCTTCGCCTCATCATCTCGAAACCCATATTCTAGAGCGACACGAAGCTAAGGCCAGAAAGCTTTCGATCAACCACGACTCTGATTGATTTGATGATAGGAAAACCCGAGCCTCATCGTTTACGCATAGTTTCGCTTATTGGATTACCTAGATTTTTTTCCAGATGATTCAAGTGATTGAAGATAGGAATCAGTTCAAAGGCAGAAATGGTTTGTTTGTTCTTCTCGAGTCTCTGAGCGATACGAAGGAAAGGAAGGTAAGCGAAAGGTAAAAATGTGAAAAGCGGCTAAGTATCAAGTATTTACATGGACCTGGAAAGAAAGGGAATAAACGTTTCGTATCCCGATGGATTCGAACGCACATTTCGACTCCCTCTCCAGTGTGTCAATACGGAGCTATCTTTCGTATCGCTTCCTTCGACTCCATCCCCATCACCAGTTCGAATCCCTCATGCAGCAATAGAAGACATCACTTTGACTCCGTCTTTCCTTCGACTTGCTCCTCCGTCTTCTGTGCATTTCGACTCACTCCTCTGTCTCCTGTGCGTTTCGACTCCAACTCCTGTGCAGTTCGAATCCAAGACCGAGTCGAACAACCAGTTCGAATCCATCAAATCATGACTTCCAGAGGCCAACTCCATCAACTCGACATGCTTACTTCGCATCCATAAGTCCAATAAAAAGCATCTTCGATATTTCAACCCTTCTCATCGATTAAGGAGAGAATCATTACGAAGGAACATTCAAAAGCAACCATCGAGCATTGTTGCAGCAAAATTTCACATCGGTTCTGGAGAGAATCGATGCGTAATTCAAAAGGTAAGATAAACTGACAATGACTCATGGACGTACGAACGTCAACGAGAGTCAAGTTAACATATATGCATGAATGTCGGACTAGTGTTTGATATTCCAGATTTTCAAGAACCAGAAACTCATCCAATAACGACTACAACAGCAAACGGCTAATCACTGGCATACAACAATCAGTTACAGCAATACAGGGTATAGCAGTTAACAGTCAACAACTTACATTATCGAGGAAATCAGCCGAAGATTACAACTCTCATCAAAAGGACAAATAACTATTCAGAGTAAAGATGGCAGCACTTCAAAGCACATCATGTTTTCACAAGACGTACTTTAGGGGGCAAATGTTATCCCGCCTTTTGGCAAGGCCGTGATACCAAGGAATTGACTAGTAACCAGTGACTTCCCGTCCCAGAGATCGGTTATACATAGGCTCACTATGGATATCGACGAATTCTGTCCAAGTCCGGATCGAGCCAAAATTGATATGACATGACAACCTAAGCTATGAGAGTCAACATTCAAAATCTCAAGACAATCCGAGTTCGTATGCCCAAGTTGTGAACGATACGAAGTTGGTTAAGAATAGCCTCCTTCGACTCGCTCCGGTTCGAATCCATAGGGAGTGCATACTTCGACTCGCTCCGGTAGCAACCAGCAGGAGCCAACTTCGACTCGCTTCGCAACACTCAGGAGTGACAACTTCGACTCGCTTCGCTCAGCGGCCTTCTTCAACTCGTTCATGTTCGACTCGCTTCACAACCATTTGAAGTACCTACTTCGACTCGCTTCGCTCAGAGGCCTTCTTCGACTCGCTCCATTCGAAATTGATCGACTCCATCAACTTCGACTCCATTGGCGAAGCCACCACTCAAACCTCTCAGGACGCTTCACTTCGACTCGCTCGACCTGGGCACACTTCGACTCACTCGACCAATGCGTACTTCGACTCGCTCGATCTGGGCATACTTCGACTCGCTCGACCTGGGCATACTTCGACTCACTCGATCTGGGCACACTTCGACTCGCTCGAAACAACATCAAGGGCAGAGTGAGAGTCAAGCGCCATGTCACCGAGTCAAATAGAAGCGAGTCGAAACAGAAGCAAGTCGAAGGGAACAGAAGCGAGTCGAAGGAAATAGCCTACCGAAAACCCCATTTCGTATCGATCATATCTCCCAATCTACAAGTCCAAATGCTATGGAGTTTTCACAGAAGACTACGTGCGTGCTAAAGAATGTCCATGCCAAATTTCGACTCCATTGGATGAAATCTTGACCGAGTCGAAATCTGTTTGTGTCAATCACGGATCGGGCCAAAACTTCATGGGGTTGGGCGTGCGGGCCTGGTCAGGTGCCAGAGAGGGTCTCCCGAGATCTGAGCAAAATATCAGCCTCCTACACCTATAAATAGACCCCCAAATCCAACATAAAAGGGGTTCTTTTCCTCTTTGAGATCTCCAACGCCCGGACTTCGCCAGATCCAGATCTGAACTCAGTTGCTGCTGCTACCAACAAAATTCATTGCTGCAAATCAAAATTGTCTGATGTAAATCATTGAATTAATTTGTAAACACAAAAGAAAGATCAATAAAGCAAACTACTTTACAGTGGATGTAGGCAATACGCCGAACCACTCTAAATTCTTGTGTCTCCTTGCACTTTACTTATTCTCATTTCTGAAATTTGGAGTTTTTGTTAGATAAATCCTCTTTTTGCATTTAATTTCTTCACTTTATCTCTTCAAAGACTTCCGAAGAGTGTTGTGCCCAATTTTGGTACAAACAACAAGCTTAGTGAAGTGCTTGTAGTTAAAGATTTCCTAAATGTCTTTGTTGAGGTTAACGATCTTCTGCCCTAGAGAGAGATCAAGTTTAGGATCTATCTTGTTGAGACTGCTAGACCAGTTGCCTTACCACTAAGGCATGTGGCTTCAAAGGAAGGACGCGAGTTGAACAAGCAGTTTAACGAATTGTTAGAGAAGGGTTTTATCAGGAGTATTTCTGAGTTTGGAGCACTATAACATGCTCCATTCCGAGGCCCAAAACTAACTGCTATGGATACTGCAGTCATCCATGGTTATTAATTCTCAATGACAAAATGCGGCTATGTTAATCATGTCAAGAACAAAAAACACATGAATATGGAAAATTTTCATCAAGGTTTAATAACAAATTTTCTCATTTCATTTCTCAAATGCTATTTCATATTCATCACGTAATCCCCTTCGTAAAACCATGTTTAGATAAATTATAGTTATTACAGAATACTCTAAAAGTGGCACATGAAGATGCCCCCTTGGTTGATCAAAGTTAAATACTAGGCAATATTACAACTTTGCCCTTACATACTTCAAACAAATCAAACACATAGCAGATCTGATAAGAACTCATAATTAGCTAGAATGCCTTATGCACGTCTCCGAAAGGTTATTCCACTAATGGAAACCTAAAAATCCATACTCTCGATCTACTCAAATGAGCACCCGGGAGTTTAAGTGGAAAGACAAAAACTTCAGGTCAGACAAACAGTATGGTGTTCTTAATAACCTACTATCTCAAACCAGATAGATATCTAATATGATCATGCTGCTAAGCGGAATGGGTTTTCCCCTCACTAGTATCTTAACCAAAATACATTAACCATATACTATGATCCTGCATCCACAATGGTTAAAAATAACAATATATGATGATATGTAAGAATGCAATAACCTTGGATTACTTATTCTAATTTATCCGATTATCTGTCAAAATTTATAGTTTTTCTAGGGTCCCTATGAACCTATTAAGTTTCATGGGCTGACTAAAAATCTATATCAATTCTTAGGGACAAACTATCAAACTTCATTGTTTTCATGGGAGCACTAAGTACCTATTGGTTTCTACCAATAACCTTCCAATCATAGTTTTCTTTGGCTCACTATGAACCTATTGGATTCTCCAATAACATCTCTTAAATTATTTCCTAGGATCACTATGAACCCATTGACTTCTATCAAATATCATCATCCAAACATAGTTTTCATGGGATCATTAGGAACCATTGGACCTTTCCAATAACATTTTTCATGACGTTGGTTTTATGGGATGACTATGAAAACCTATTGGACCCTTACAATAACCTGTTTAAATTAATAATCTTTTGATTGGTTTTGGGCATCCTATACTTTTGATCTACCTTATCTCCTGGATGCAAGTCTACTCACTCAAGAGTTAATTCTATTTATACTCAATATCGGGTCAACCTTGCTAGTTATTCTGCTCTTTAAAACCCCAAAATATAGTTATGGGTCATAAATAATGTGAGTATGACAATAACAACATGCATAATAACTGATTAAACAAACATAAGAACATATAACATCCATCATTTAGTTATGTTCAATAAATAATCTATCATATCTCATAATTACTTAATCTTAAGCAGTATTCCCTTTGGTAAATTTAGCTCAAAACTTGGGATTTTTCCATCATTAAATTCCTTATAAATAGTTTCATAATGATATATGATTAATTCCCTTAATCCATATTTTGTACAAGGAAATATATAGCTCTTTATGTTACCAAAGTCTTATGACACTTATAAATCACTTTATATATTGCCATGTTTAAATTTAAAGAAAAGGTATAAGGTTGCCGCTTTATATAGTTCAATTTAAATCAATGTCGATGAAAATATAGTGTAGACTAGGAGGCTTAAGGCTCTCCGCCTTTATTAAAAACCTTAAAACATGCGATGTCAATACCCTTTGTCGACCTTTTTCCAAAGTTGAAGACCAAAACTTGAAACCTTTATAAATTATATAGCCAACTGTTGAAGATATAGGGTCATCGACCCACTAAAACATAGGCCTATATGCCCCTTTAAAACATTTTTAACTTAAATAAAAGAAAGCCTCTCTAGCCTTAAAAGAAAGAGTGTCGACAAGAACTTCAACGTTTTTAAAAATAGTTTACAAGTCTCCCTTCGGCTATTATGTCAATTCATATATACACAGTTGGAGAGAAGACATGCGGTGTCACTGCACTTTTGTATAGATGACTTCTAAAGCATTTAAAACATTATATGTAGCATCATTTTAAATAGTGATGAAGACTTGCGAGGTCATAGACATCGACATTAAGCTTTTTAAAATGCTTAGACGAATAACGAAGATATGTTGCCACCAATTATAGGTTGCCGACACAATTGACGTCGACACTAATGGAATCATTCCATAGCTACCAAAGCAGCCATCGTATGGTTCCCTCAATATCAAAGTCGATGTTCATAGAGGCGACATTCCTTTAGGCTCGAAAAAGATAAAAGCGACATGGCATTACTATAATTAACATGAAAACTAGTTTATTTCTATTAACAGTAAATAATTTTCATCAAATCTTACATTTTGTCAGACTCCTATTGGATTATAAAATTTCTTTATCCAAATCTTTATAGAGATCTGTCGCACTCAGAATTTGAAGTCCCAAAACATAACTTAAAACAGTAAATTAATATCCAAAATTAATTATTTATTTAAATTCTTATCTAGCATAATAATTTCATAATAAATCGAAATCACTTTGGAAAAATCCCCAAAATTCACAAAATTCGAGAATATCCTTTTCTTTACCATATAAAAATTTCAAGGCCAAAAGGCATATTTAACTATTTTAAATAATTAAAACCCGAAATTAAGCTATTTCCTCCTCAGGAAAATCATAAAATATTCTCTTAAATTTGGAAAATTATGAAATTAAAAACCCATCTCTAGTTTTACTTGACATATTGAACAATCAAATCATTTTGGGATCAAAATCTTCGATTTTACCCTGAAAACCCATTTAAACAATTCCTTATAATTCCAATAAATCATTATTCTATCCAAAAAATGATAAGATCAACATGGCATATCATATTAACATAAATGAATCAAAGACCCATAATGTATAGGGGAGAGGGAGGGTTTAACGTATGAAGGGTTTTTCTATTACTAAATTACCCTTCTCATATATTTATTATGCTTAAGTTACAAAACAATCTTATTTACCAATCAGTTAGTTAATTATGGCTTGACCATGTTGATTATCAAATCTCAATTCCTTATCACACTACACATCACATGATTCTATTTAATTTATCCAATTAACTCTCTTTAATAATGTTAATTTAAATTAGAGGTGCGAAAAGCTCCCATTTTTAAAGAATTTTGTCCTCGAAATTCACTAAGGACTATAATAATAAAACTAGCCTAACGAACTATTAAACAATCTATACACAACAAATATAGAACATACCATCAAAATAGTGCCTCTCAAGTACAGTCTTTCTCGTTGCCGCTCCACTGAACTTTAACCAACTTGATTGTCTTGTTCCTTAACCTCTTCTCATCTCTTGCTACAACTCGAATTGGTTGTCTCACAAATGTCAGATCATGCTCACTACTAACTCTTCCAGTGCAGTCAGAGCGATTGTAGTTCTAGGTCATGGACATAATTTAGAAGATGAGATACATGAAACACATTGTGTACACCTGCCAAGCTACTCGGTAACTATACTCAATGTGCGAGCTTTCCGATCCTCCTTATGATAGGGAATGGTCCAACATATCTTGATGCTAACTTTCCTGGCATCCCAAACCGAACCACACCCTTCATCATTGATACTTTAATAAAACGATAGTCTACAACTACACAAGAACCTTATGCCTCTTATCTGCATAACTTTTTTGTCTGGAATGAGCTCCTATCATCCTATCCATGATTAACTCAATTTTCTCTATGGCTCCTTATACCATATCTGGACCAAGGACCAATTTGTCTTCGATCTCTAACTAACATGCTAGTGATTTGCATGGCCTTCCATATAAAGCTTTGAAAGGCGCTATTCCGATACTAGTCCTATAACTATTATTATAGGAAAACTAAACTAACTGCAAATGGTCTTCCCATGACCCGGTAAAATCTAGTACACAAGCTCTCAAAAAATCCTCGAGTACCTTATTGACTCTCTCTGTCTATCCACCTGTCTAAGGGTGATAAGCCGTACTGATCTTAAGCTTGACACCTAACACATCCTGTAGACTCTTCCAGAATTCACTAGTGAACAGTGCATCACTATCACTCACTACACTTCTAGGAATCCAATGTAGTCAAACAATATTCTTCATAAACAACTTAGCCAATACAGATGCTATCCTGGTTGACTTAACGAGAATGAAATGTTTCCTCTTGGTCAGTCTGTCCACTATGACTCAAATACTTTCATTTCCTCTGTTTGACCTTGGCAACCCGTCCATAAATCCATGGATATCAAATCCCATTTCAAAACTGGTACGTCTAAAGGATGAGGCAAACCACTCGGCTTATGATTCTCGGCTTTCACTTGTTGACAATTTGAACACTCCTTTACGCAAAGCCTACATCCCTTTTCATACCCTCCCAAAAGAAATTCCTTTTCATATCCTGATACATCTTGGTCCCTCTAGGATGAATCATAAACTTCGATTGATGACATACCCTAAGAACTTCCCTCCTTAGGTTCCCAACATCCAGAACACATACTGCTAAAATCCTTTAGATCATCGATCTCTGTGTCTTCTAATTATTTCAGTTAGCAATGGATCATCTCTTTGCTTAGAAAAAATTCTTTTGATCAATGCTGGTCGAACTTCCAAACAAGATAGCATCGCAGTACTCTGACTAGAACTGGAAGTTGAACTTAACCACATACTACAAGTAATCAGTGCTTCCAAATCATTACATTAAGCCAACATAGCTGACACCATATTCTGATGTTTCTGCTAAGGGCATCTGCAACTTTATTCCCTTTCCCTGGTGTGTACTCAGTACCAAAATGACAAACTGCTAAAAATTCCAGCCATCTCTGCTATCTCATATTCAACTCTTTTTGAGAGAATAAATACCTCAAAGACTTATGTTCTGTATACTACTCGAATCACTATCCTAAGAGGTTGTGTTTTCACACTTTCAATGCAAAAATCACCACTGCCAACCCCAAACCATGAATCAGATATCTAACTTCATGCGTTCTAAGCTGTTAAGAAGCGTAGGCAATCACTTTACTCATCTACATTATTATAACTTCTAATCCTATTCCACATGCTTCCGTATATACCACCAAATCTCGATTCCATCTGGAACTACTAACGTGGGCACATTGGTCAACAAATGCTTCAACTCAAGGAATGCTTCCTCACATTTATCAGACTAAAAAAACTTCACATCCTTTTTGGTTAGCTTAGTTAAAGACGCTGCTATCCTCAAGAAATCCTTGATAAATCTCCGATATTAGCCAACTAATCCAAGAAAACTTCTTTTCTCGATCACGATCTCTTGCCTTTTCTAACTGTTAACAGCTTCGATCTTGGCTGGATCGAATGGCAACCCTTTCTCTAAAACTACATGACCAAGAAACTTCACTTCTTTCTTCTAGAATTGACACTTAGAAGACTTCGCTTTCAATTGATGCTGCCACCGCATCTCTAGAACTATTCTATGATGAATCTTATGATCTCTTTCATCTTTAGAATATATCAAAATGTGGTCAATAAATACCAACATGAACCTATCCAAGTGCTCTCGGAAATCCAGGTTCATCAAACCCACAAAGAAAGTCGGCGCATTAGTTGATCCGAATGGCATCACAAACCACTCGTATGAACCATATCATGGTTGAAATGCCATTAAAGGAATACTCTCCTCTACCATATCACCTTGCACCTACTCAAGAAACTTCCTTAATAGAGGTTACTTAGTGATTTCAAACTTAAACCTTTCTTCAAATCTCCTTCTGAACTTAGCTCAAGTCAAAATCTTCTCTGCTACCCCGACAGTCACACTATTCCATCATAACAATGCAGCTCCTTGCAATTGCCTGGACGCCAATCTCCTCTTCTGTTCATCATTCAAACACTACAAGAATTCTTAATAATAATAGCATCTTGGGATAGCGTTTGATCTGTTAATGCTATACACTAATAAGTAAAAAAAGAAATCAAACGCTATTTATATGATTAGGCGGGATATTAATAAAATAATACATGGAAGAAGGAACACTTCTAACTTTTTCCATTTTACCGCTCTATTCATCTCTTCCCCCTTCTCCATGCCTCATGCCATAATTCACAAAAATTAAAACGCCTCTTAATCCTAAAATTGTCTTAAAATCCTAAAATCTCTCTTATCGCTCTGTCGCACTCCTCTACTACTCTCCCCTCAATCCCCAGTCCCTTGTAAATAAACAATTCTGTGCTCGATCTATCCTAATCCAGAATTGCAATTTGTTCACCATGATTTTAGGTGACAAGTACTTTTTCCTCTTCAATATTAAAGTAAATTATTCATTTATACATCTTTATTTGTATGCAGTTATTTAAATGTGATTATATGCAATTTCTTTATTTGCGATTTTAGGCAATAGGTACTTTTTCCACATCGATATCGGTATGTTTATTTATACGCACCTTCAATATCGAGTCAATTATTTTTATGGATATTTACAGGTTGGTCTTGGAATATGTATCATGTTAATATATTTCTGTAAGGCTACGATTTAGACAATTAACATTGGGTAATTTTAGACTTTTAGATCATGAGCTTGGGCACTCATAAGGTACATTATATTAATTTGAAGTTTTACTTAGATGATATATTTGTCCAATAATCAGGACTATAGGATCTCAATATTTGATGTCTCAAATCACATGGTGTTCCTTTGGTTTGATTATCACCATAGAAGCCAATCTGTGACCGAATTATTTTATGGTCAGAAAAATGTAGTATAAGGTTGTTTTGTTTGGAGGGGGATGGGGTAGGTGTCTTGGGAATCACTCTTTGTATAATCTGATTTTCTAGCTTCAAATTCCAATTCTTTACTTCTTCAATCAATAAGCTAGGTGTCTTGGGATTCACTCTCTGTATGATTATCTGTATGTCCTGATTGATTTCGAATAGCAGGTTTTGACAGTTCTTCTCTTTCTTCTTGAAGGAACACAAATTACGCTCCTTCCATAGATGCCATGTTACCGCTGTGAGAGCAACAGAGGCCAGCTCCTTCGCAAGGCCGACAGAGGGAAGCTTTGGGTGAGATTTAGAACTTCTTCTCTAATATTATCCACATTACAGATCTGTACTTTTAGTTTAGTTTTGAAGTGGTTCCAAACCGATTTTCTATAGTTGTATGAGTTGAATAGATGATCATGATTTTTAGAGACTTGCTTGCATAGCATGCATTGATTATTAATCGATATCCTCCAATTTAACATTCTGTCCCTAGTTAATAACCTGCCATTTATAGCCTTATAGGTGCACATAGCCATTATAGGATTATTAGCTCTAGCCCAAATGATGTTATGCCAATCCACTCTTAAGCAACGTTCTCGAACAATTTCATGGACAGTTTTAAATGAAAATTCCCCTTAGTGGTTTGTTTCCAAACCCATACATCATGACTCCTACCTGAAAACAGGGGAATACACTTTATACAATTTGCAAAATTGCCTGTCAGTTTATTATCTCCCTGTCCCACTCATAATTAGCAATCAGGTTACTAACTGTACGGTCCCTACCTCCAACAGCTGAGTACGAGTCCCACCCCAATAGGTCAACAAGTTTTTGGCTTTTAACCCATGGATCAAACCAGACTGAAGTGGTTAATCCATTAGCCAATTGCCTCTCAAGTTGCAAAACCAATTTATCTCTTGATTTCAGGATATTTTTCAAACGCATTGAGGCATTATTGCCCATACACACATTCCAGAAATTACAGTTTCAAGTATCGCACCTTCATCCACTGAACCCAAAGACTGTGCTTGGAAATAATTTTCCAAGCTAGCTTCGTAGTTGCAGTTTTTTATGAGAGTCTAAATTATTAAGGCCCACACCCCATTCCCTCTATGGCCTACAAAGAGTGCCATAACTAATTTTATGCACTTCACCCCTCTTTGGATATCGAAGCACTAGGAATTTGAAAAGTTTGGACCTAAAAGAGAACCTTTGTCGTGATAACTATGTGGACAAGTTCCACTCTTTTGGCACATAAGAGGAATTTAGAACTCCAACTCTATAGTTTTCCTTTGATTTGAGCCAGCAATTCCCACACACCCTATCGGTGATTAGTTTCATTATCTATAATGATATCTATATTTTTAGTGAGATACCTTTATTATAAGTTTGGTGCATATGCTTCATGTATAATTTATTTTTTGGATTTTGGCTACTGTTATTTTTAGCGAATTCAGTTTTTATTCCCTCATTATTGTCCTCAAGTATTCCATTGGCCTCTCTCTTTCTTAGTTAGTCGATACATATCTACTACATGTTTAAATCATCAAATTCACCACTAAGTAGATAGAGTGAACCAAGAATAATACGGAGGACATTCTTTTTTGTTTCTGCAACATGATTGATTTGTATACATGTACATATATAGACTGAAAACACATATATGTAAATAAATTTTTATAGCAATGCTTCTACCATATCATAAATAAATGAGCCACACCCTAATTCAATATTAACAAAATGTACATGCTCGTAATATCAAATATGTATATGTTTGTAAAAATTGTAACCAAGGAAACTTGTGGCGGTCTTCATGAGTTCTCATATTAATATAGCAAGGATGGACATCTCTATTTCCAGAAGTACCAGGAGGGATGCAATTTCATCTCTAGCAACACGTGTTGCATGCACGTAGGCATAGATTTCTGGGTGAAGTTTTACTGGATCGGCAACTGCATTTGGATCCACAATCTGCACATCACAGTAAGCTTTACTTAAGCAAGTCTATTATTTATTATGTTGCATTTTTAGGTAAAAATAACAGGAATAGAAGATAATATACCTATGCCATCTACACCAATCATGTCATTTATTGTGATTTGATTGATTCTCTCTGCCAACTATTAAAATTATTTTTATATTAAATAAGAAGAGTTGTTGGTACATTAATCTGAAAGAATAAACCATACATGGTATTTAATTCACTTCCACAAAAAGAAAATTATGCACTGGACAAACAAGTTTAATATCTGCAACATAAACAGTAGAGTAGGAAGAAAAAATATGAAGAGCAAAGATAATGGAACTTTTCTTGTGTGTGTATATATAAAAAATAAGATGAACTTGTGGTATAAACAATCAGTGCATGTTATTTACGTGCACCATTTCGAGTAGGTTTTAGTTTGTAATTTGAATATGTTGCTCGTCATTTACAAAACTATTTTGGTTAGAAGTCTTGAGTGCTACATGGTTTTGGATGATAGGATCGGAAGTTGTTTGGTTTAGAATAATACTATCAACATGGAGGTTTTGTTGGGGTTAAGGATTCTTCTTTTGTTTCGGGCATAGGTGGCTTAGTTTCATTGGATGGTTTGAAATCATATAATGCAGAAGGGAAATATGCAGATTTTCTAGACTTTTACTTGGACAGAAAGACATTGTTCTACTCTATTCTCTTTGGCATATACACATGATTTTTCTTTTTATGTGACATATTTTGTTTTTCTTGCATTTTAGAATTTCCTCTATTAAGTTGAGTTGAATATTGGTAATGACATGACATAAATTTTCTGTTATTGCCTAAATGTATGCTGCGAAACACAAGTCTTTTATGTTTTAAAAGAAAAACTTGATTTTTTTAGAATAATAGTAGCAATGGTTCACCTTCACATTTTCTGTAAATTTCCTATAATTGCCTAAATTTCCTGTTATCTTGCTTTACATTTTAAAATAGTGGTTCACCTTGAAAAAGCATATATATAGTTATGTTGTTCAACTACCATAGGATAAGTAAGAAAACTCGAAAACTGGGAAATAACTGTCATTGTATGCAACTTGGGATTTATCATTTTGATGTACATAATTTTTGGTTCAAGTCCTACAATTTAAATTAGTTTTATCCTCGAACCTTATAAATTGTAAATCTAAATCCTTATTTTTCAAAACTTTTAATTAAAAATAAAAAAATCCTTTAATATTTTGTAGCATATATCAAGTCTAGCCTCATTTCTATAACTATTTTTCCATAAACTAATAATATACTGAACTAGTGATATTTTTACCAATAAAATGGAATTTGATCTGTAGTATGGGTAGGTTAGAATTGCTTTAGATTTTAATGTAGTAGTGTTTACAAGATTTATTTTGGTAATGAGAAATTTTCTCCTATTTTGTCATGTCAAACTGCTTTTTATTGTGAGCGAGCATCAGGAGATTAATGAAAAAGTTGTTGAAGCTGCACGTATACAAGAAGCGGGCCATCTTGGTTGCAGTGCTGAGATTGGAAGATTTGTTGCCATGCTTCTTAATCCTTCTCCTACTATTTGAAGTTGCGCTGCTTTTGCTCTCCTTCAGGTATCAATTCCTTTTTCTTGCATAACTTAAGTATTTCTTACTGTGATCATAATCCAAGTCACTACATAACAACATAATCAAGTTTTAAATTAAATATTCTAATCAAATTTAACATAATGAACAGTTTGAAAGTAAATTGCTGTTCAGAATCAGCTTACAGTCGTATGTTGTCTTTTCATTTCAGCAAGACGGAAAACTATCTTTTTATTTAATACTTCTTAGATTCCTCTGCTGCTTTTGGGTGATGTATGCATTGTAATTTTATTATGATTTCAAAGTTATAATACGGTTGAATTTTAGTTTATAATTCCTGGAGGTCGACATGCAACGCAACATGTAGATATCTTGCAAAAAGGTAAATGATTATTCCTTATGTTTCCACTATGTGGATTAATTGTAAAACACATACAAACTATACATCCACAGTACCAGAAAATGCTTAACTCTTACTCAATTAGAAAAAAAAACAATTTAACTATTAACATTGTCGATTTGGTGTGTGATAAACATAATACATGCTAGTTGTTTTCCTAAGAAGATGTCTAATAGAATATTTACTTAGGTTGTAGTACAATCTGATTTGTGATTCATAACACATAGTAGTATGTCCATATGCGTTGCAGACATATCTCATTTTGTTTCATTGAATCAAGTTTTACTTATTTTTATAATGCATTGCACAGGTTCACCAATAAGATTAGAATGTGTGTTATGCTGTATACCTCAACACAACTATGATATTAGAGATGACTGAAACTTTATATTTGCCTATGTTTTAGATCCTGTCTAATTATTTCCTTATATCTTGAGAGAAGATATATTAGGAGTAGACCGAAGTATAAGAACCTAGAAGCAAGGTATTAAAACCCAAGTGAGGATATTAATAACCATTGCTGCATATATACCCATAGCTATAAACATAGATGAAATTTCCTTATTTTTCTTATGTTTGTGTGTATGTGCTAGGAGCATAATATTTAAGTAGAATTGTATTAAGAAAGGCATCAATCACATTATATTTGAGTTTAGAGATTAATGAATGTTAATCCTCGAAATCGTTAGACAGTTAGCTTTTGGTGCATATATTATAATCTAACGGTATTTTCCCTTAGAGTGTCTTTTTCTTAGTTTTTCATTTAGGTTTGGAACAAGAAAAAGAATAACTGGTTATTCTATTATTCTGTCTTATATCAAGCAAACCATGATATTTCTACATTATTTTTTATGTCCTAATTGCTTATTTGATTATTGCAGATGTTAGAAGAAAATATCAAAAGCAAAGCAAGATGAACTCAATTGTTCGACTGGCCATAGCTATAAGTAAGTTGTTGATACAAATATATATGAAATATATGTATGGACATTAGAAAAGTAGCTCGAACGATATGTATGAAATACTATGTATGGATATGGGAAAAATTGTTCGAATGATATGTATGAACTACTGTATGAACATGCCAAAAGTTCTTTGAATGATATGTATGAAATATTGTGCTTTAATTCATATATTTTTTGTCAGTGAAAATCTTTTATGCTTATATGCAAAGAAAAAATGGGTAAATTGATATTATATATGAGACAAATTGAAACAGCAATAGATAAAATCTATAAATTAATATTACATTTAATAGCGTTTAAAAAACGCTATAACCATAGGAATATGAATAACAAACGCTATAATATAACTAAAAAACGCTATAGTAATATGCAAAAAAACGCTATAGAAATATGTAAACCAGTGCTAAAAAATGCATACCAAACGCTATAAAATATGCAAGGAAAACGCTATAGAAATGTGCAGTTTAAACGCTATAGGAAGTAACATGAGATAATATTTTCTATAGCGTTTTTGCTTAATAGCACTGAGAAAACGCTATAGAAAATTTATTTTGCCTAGCGTTTTCATTCATGCTATTTAAGGTTTATGGTCTACCATAGCATGTCGTTCCAGAGCGTTCTCTGAAACGCTATGGTAAACTATAATAGCGTTTTTCAAACGCTATAGAAGCCCCAGTTTGTTGTAGTGAAACCAAGATCAGCAAAAATCCTCCCACAGTGAGGCAACCAATTCTCCACTTCAATTGCATTCTCTATTCCAATAAATGGCTTCCCTCCAAGTCTTGCATAGTCTCTACTCAACACATCATAATTATTGACAACTGGAACTTCTTAATTAGCTTTTCCAGCATTTCCTCCAACTAATCCAGTAGGAATTCCCGCTTGCATCATGTTGACGAAGAACTAATACATAATCCCTATATCTACTGGTTGGGTTATGGCACCTATGTTGGAATTTTCATTTTTATCAATATTTGCCTGTCGACCCTAGTTCCTCCTAGTGCTGGGTCGAGCATTTCTATTTGTTGTGGTGCTTCCGCCAACTAGATTCACTTTTCCCATTTCCTACTTTCATATCTTTCTTTCAAGTAAATTTGCATACGAGCCTTAGTATGATATAGAAGAATGGTCTAAAAGAGAAGAGGGAATAGAGATGGAATACATACTTATATATAGCAAATACAAGTATGTTATTATAGCGTTATCCCATACCCCAATCTTATTCTCTGATTCATTAGGATTATGTTCTCAAAAACTCTTTAAGTTAAAAATTCTTTTAATCATAAACCTATGCTCTGATACCAAATTTTAACATCCCCCATTGTGTGGTCCAAAACAAACTGCTACGGATGTTGTAGTCACCCATAGTTTTTAATTCTCGGCTACATAATGTGGTTATATATGTTAATCATATCAATAATCAGAAGCACATGAATAAGAAAAAAATTTCAACACGGTTTAATAACAAATTTTCACATCTCATTTCTCAAATGATATTTCATATTCATTACATAATCCCATTTGCAAACCCACGTTCAAAGAAATTATAATTATTACAAAATACTCCAAGAGCAACATATGAAGACACCCCCTTGGTGGATTAGAGTTAAATACTAGGCAATATTTCAACTTTGCCCTTACATACTTTCAAACAAATCAAATACACAACGGATTAGATAAGAACTCCTACTTATCTAGAATGCCTCCTGCACATCTCTAAAAGCTTATTCACCTAATGGAAACCTTAAAACCCTTACTCTCGATCTACTAAAATAAGCACCCGATGTTTACGGGGAATGACAATAACTTCGGGTCAGACAAATAGTCTGGTGTGAATAATAACCTACCATCTCGAACCAAATAGATATCTAGTATGACCATACCACTAAGCAGAATGGGTTTTCCCCTCACTAACATCTTAAGCAAAATACATTAACCATATAACGTGCTCCTGCATCCACAATGGTTACAACATAAAAATATATGATGATATGCAAGATGCAATATACCCTGGATTACCCATCCAAATTTATCCGACTATCTGTCCAAATTTATAGTTTTTCTAGAGTCACTATGAACCTCTTAGTTTTCATGGGCCGACTAATAACCTATCTCAATTCTTCGGGACTATCTGTCCAATATCAAAGTTTTCATGGGATCACTAAGAACCAATTGGTTTCTACCAATAACCTTCCAATCATAGTTTTCATGGGCTTACTGTTAACCTATTGGATTCTCCAATAACATCTCTCAAATTATATTTTTCATGGGATCACCATGAACCTATTGGTTTCTATCAATAACATCATCAGAACATAGTTTTCATAGGATCACTAGGAAACTATTGGACCCTTCCAATAACATTTCTCATGACATAGTTTTTATAGGATGACTATGAAAACCTATTGGACCCTTCCAATAACATTTCTAAATTAATTGCTTTTTGATCAGTCCTATGTATCCTATACCTCTAATCTACCTTATCTCTTAGATGAAATTTTACTCACTTTGGAGTTAATTCTATTTATACTCACTACCGAGTCAATCTAGCCAGTTATTCTGCCCCTTAACACCCTAAAATGCAGTTAAGGGTAAAAAATGATGTGAGTATGATAACAACAACATGCATAATAACTGATCAAATAAACACAAGAACATATAACATCCATCATTCAATTATGTTCAATAAATAGTCTTTCATGTTTCATAATTACTTAATCTTATGTAATACTTCCTTTGGTAAATTTAGCTCAAAATTTGGGCTTTTTCCATCATTATATCCTTTCGGTAAATTAATCCCCTTAATCCATATTTAATATAAGGAAATATAAAGCTCTTTATGTTACTAAAGTCTTATGCCATTTGTAAATCACTTTATGTGTTGCCATGCTTATATTCAAAGAAAAAGTATAAGGTTCGTACTTTAACCAGGTCAATTTAGATCAATGTCGACGACAATTAGTGTCGACTAGGAAGCTTAAGGCTCTTTGCCTTTATTAAAAACCTTAAAACATGTGGTTTTAATACCCTTCGTCTACCTCTATCCAACGTCGAAGACCAAAACTTAAAACGTTTATAAATTATATGGCCAACTTCTGAAGGTGTAGGGTTATCGACCCTCTAAAACATAGGTATCTTCGCCTCTTTAAAACATTTTTAATTTATATAAAAGCAAGCCTCTCCGACCTTAAAAGAAAGAGTGTCGACAAGTACTTCGGTTTTTTACAAAATAGTTTTCAAGTATCACTTTGGCTATTATGCCACTTTGTATATACAGAGTCGAAGAGAAGACATGCGACGTCACCGCATTTTTATATAAATGACTTCGAAAGCAACTAAAACATATGTAACATCATTTAAAATAGTGATGAAGATATGTGACATCGTTGGCATTGACATTTTGCATTTTAAAATGCTTAGTTGAATCACGAAGACACATTGTCGCAAATTATTGGTTATCAACACTATCGGCATCAACACTAATATAATCATTCCATAGCTACTGAAGCAATCCTCATATGGTTCCCTCATTATAAATTTCAATGTTCATAGAGGCGACATTCCTTTAGGCTCATAGAGGGTATATGCGGCATGGCATCATCGTAATTAACATGAAAAGTGGTTTATTTCTATTAAAAGTAAATACTTTTCACTAAATCCTACATATTATCAAATTCATATTAGATAATAAAATTTCTTTACCCAAATCTTCACGGGAATCTACCACACTTAGAATTTTAAGTCCTAAAACATATTTAAAACAATTGATTAATATCCTTAATTAATTATCCATTTAAATGCTTATCTAGTATAATAATTTCATAATAAATTGAAATCACTTGGGAAAAATCCCAAAACTACACAAAATTCAAGAATATACTTTTCTTTATTGTGTAAAAATTTCATGGCCAAAAACCGTATTATATTATTTTAATTCATTAAAACCCAAAATTAAGCTATTTACTCCTTAAGAAACTCATAATATTCTCTTAAATTTGGAAAATTATGAAATTAACAACCCATCTCCAAAATAATTTTGTACTTGACATATTCAAAACTCAAATCATTTAGAGATCAAAATCTTAGGTTTTACCCTTAAATCCCATTTAAATAGCTTCATAAAATTCTGATAAATCATTATTCTATCCAAATGATGATAAGACCAACATGGCATATCATATTAACATAAAGGAATCAAAGACCCATAAGATTCGAAATCAAACAAGCAAAAGTGAGATGGTTTCATCATTATTCACCTTGATTTTAATAATAGAGTTGAGATTTGACGAGTTGTTTAGTTTCCCCAACTTTTCTCTTGAATCTCCTTTAGATTTTTCATGATTTCCTCCTTAACAATGGCCGACCTCCTTATATTCTTTTGATTACCTATGTTTTGTTAAAGAGAGAATGATAAGGGAGAGGGAAGGTTTAAGGTATGAATGGTTTTTCTATTCCTAAATACCCCTCTAATACATTGATTATTCTTAAGTCAGAAAACAATCTTATTAATCAATTAGTTAGTTAATTATTGCTCGACCATATTGATTATAAAATCTCAATTCCTTATTGTAACGACCCGATATTTTCAACCATTCGCATCCGCACGTGCAGGACTTGAATTGCTCAAAATACCAGATTGTTAATTTAAATTTGGAAAACTCATCATATACAGTAAATAAATAAATCACAGATCACAGACACAGAGTAATATAACAATGCAGCGGAAGCAAGAAATAGTAGTTCATGAAGCTACTATATATATACATCAGAGTTAACAAGATACAACAGAAGTCTCAATATGATAATCAAGTATAAATCAGAATACATCACTGGAATCAAGTGGATAACTGAAAGAGAAATAGATAGCTGGATCTCCAAGAAAAGCTCCAACTCCAAAAGTGAGTCTCGAATGCTGTATCACACAGTCTGACCCGAGCGTAAAGCAAAAACAAAACACTCGAGTCAGGACATACATACTTATACAATGTAAACCAACTCAAGTGAACTTTAATATAAAGGTACAAGTAAATTAAAGAATGCTTGGGCTCGCCCATTCTTTAAGGATCCGTTAAACTATCTACTATGTAGTAATATGCGCTATTATAACAGTGTCTAATAGTAAAATAAACTTACTTTAAAATAGCGTTAAGGCTTTACAGTTTCCACCTTAACACATAATAGTGCCCATAGTCTATACAGTACCGTAATACTTCCAGAACGGGAGGCTACCAGAGGATACTCCATAGGTACGACACAAATCAAACTCGTAGTAAGGCTCGCTATGGAAGGTAACACGGCACAACGAGGCAATGCTAGGGTAGATATACTAATTACGCATCCGGACTGGTGGTAACGCATAACAGCCACTACCGCCCACCTCAGAACACACTCCCAAATAAAAAATCGAGGATGGCCATCAAATCAATCACAAAGTAATAGAATAGTATCAAAGAAGTGTGTCCGATCAGAGGAGCTACCTCATTGGCCCGGAATCGCTCATGTTTTAGCTACCTTATGCCAACTCACGAGAGTCGGGTCCATGTATATACCACAATATGATCGTCGCCACCATCCTACTTCATTCTGGAATCTCCACTGCGTACACAGTTGTTAAAGTGGTTTTCAGTATCGACAGAGAGTATATCCATATCCGATCCCGGTCTCTTTAACAACCAATCGTTATTATAACCCATGGATATTTATTTCAAAATAATTTATACTTCAAAACCAAATATCTTTTGAATAAACCCAAATTTCCAATCACTGAATATTTCTTTCAATTTATTTTAAACTTGAAATATTCCCTTTTAAATCATCTTGAACCAAAACCACTTTATAAAGTCATATTCTTAAATCTTCAATTGCAAATCAATATATTTAAAGACAATTCTTAATTAAATACCCTTTCAAATAAATTCATTTCCAAAATCATAGTACTTTCAAAGTTATAACACCTTTGAAACCAAACACTTTGAAACCATAATACTTTGAAACCATATCAATTTAAAATGTTATCATTTGGAAATCATAATATTTAGAAAAATCATAACACCCTTAAAAATAATATTCATTACCAAAGTTATAGCATTTTTTTTAGTTCATTCGTTCAATTATACCAATTTCGAAAACATTGTATTAACTTATAAATTTCAAAAATGGTTTATATTTAACCTCAAAACATATTCATTTAAACCATTTAAATTCAATGTCAAAATCTTCCAAAATAATATTCATTTCCAAATTTCATTGTAATTTCAGCAACAATAGCACTTATAAAGTGTTACGGTAAATATTAACATTTCAAAAACATTGTCAAATTCAAAACAGCAGCACTTATAAAGTGCTACAGTAGATATTTTAGTGTTGCAAACAGTTCAGTTTCAAAAACAGCAGCACTTATAAAGTGCTGTAGTAGTTATTTAGTTATTTTCAGAACCAGTTCAACTTCAGAAACATCAGCACTTATCAAGTGCTATAATAGGTGTTTACTTATTTCAGAACTTAGTTATATTCAGAATTGATAGCATTTAGCAAATACTATCTTTAAAACCACAGCATTTAGTAAATGCTAGTAATAAAATTTCAGATTTTATTATAACATTTCAGAAACATTAAGACTTCAATATTTAGCCATTTTAACTTATAAAACCATATCTTACATTTTAAAATATTCATTTGGATATCATTTAACTTATGATTTAAATAAAATAACTTTTTAATAATTAAATATCCAATTAAATTATAATTCATTTATTAAGTCAAATTTACATTATAATTTGCTTAACTTTCATGTTAACAACAACATACCTTAATATTTCTTTTCTTCTAAACATCCATTTCATAACTAAAATATTTTATTTACTAAGTTACTCTAAAATTCCATTTTTAATCAAATTTTCAATTATCAAGTTAAGTCATATTTAAGCCACATTTTATACATTTTTACTTATACAAATTTGACTTAAAGAAAATCACTATAAAATTTTATTATACAAAACATACCCATTTCATAAAATAAAACTGAATTCCATTTATTTAATTAACTTAAATTTATTTGAAAACCAATTTTTCAATTTTCAAGTTAAGTCATATTTAAGATACATTTTTACCAATTAAATCATAATTATTTGTTTTACAAAACATCTCCATTTCATAAAATAAGATTTATTACAATTACTAAGTTAGATTTAAAATTCCATATTAAACCAAATTTAATTATAAATTATTTATCATAAATAAAGATCTTTAAGTTCAATTTAAAACCAATTACTGACATATAAAATTTCAACTTATAGAAAACCAGAATAACTTTATCTTTTAAAATCAACCACTTATTGACTTATAAAAATTCCATATATTTAAAATCATTGAATCAAATTTTTAATTAAAATTTTCATATATCTTAATACTTAAAAATACTTAATTTTTTTAAGAAAATATTATTAAATATATATAACCATGGGTTTGTATAATATTTCTAGCCTAGGTCAAGTGATACAGATATGTATCATTTCAATCCGTAATTTAAAAAGAAAAATCTAGGTTCTATCATTTCAAACCCGCAATCCCAAGTCAAATAACAAAAATAAAATCGCTCGAGCCTATCATTTCAGCTCATAACGATTTTTCCCTATTCTAATGTCCGTTCGGGTATGTATAATTTCAACCCATAGTGAAAGGAAACTTGTAGTGTGAGATACAGAAAATAAAATAACAGTAGGGCATATAATATCATATCAAGTGATGTAATAAATATATAAGCAGTATATAACATCATATAATCATATCACAGGCATTTATGAACATAGCATATTAATTTCTACAATTCACATGTCATTGTTTCACAATTATATAAGTATGAATGTTGAGAGAGATAGACTCACTTTTTAAAGCTAGAGATGACAATTCAAAACACACAACTACACTCCGAAAAGCATGACAAAGCATGAATAGATTTGGGGAGAAGATGATGAGCCAATATTCAGATCTTGCAACAAATAAAATACAAAATATACATAAGTATATAATTCAACACAAAAGATTATAAATCAAATCAATGGGAAAATATGAATCAAAGTGACCTAGAATTACTTGACCAAGGCCACTGGCTCGGCCACCATGCAAATTGGCTAAACCATCTTCACTTATGCTCAGCCATGACTGTTTTTCTGGCATGTAGGCTCAGCTATGGTCATCAAGAGGCATGGCTAAGCTTGAGAAATGAGGTGGTGGAAAGTTGCAAATGATGGAAGTCAAAAAGGCATGGAATGAAGGGTCTTTGGGTTCGGCCTTATGGCTTCATGTGCTCGGCCATGGCTGTTTGGATCAGGTCAAGGCACATCAGGTCACGACCAGACAAAGGAGGTGGTCCCGGCAAGGGCTGGAAGGTGATGTGAGTGTTGTGGCCGAGGCAAGTAAGGGGAATTGGTTATGGAATATAGTGATCGGCTAGGGTTTTGATCATGTTTTGGTGATGGAGTTTGCATCTATGGTCACGGCAGCAAGGTGGAGATGGTGGCGGTGGATGAATGTCGGTCATCATGGTGGTGATGAGGAGTAGATGGTCGGCTAGAGCATGGTGATGGCCGAACTTATAAAGGAGAAACAACAAAAGAATAGAGAAAAAGAAAAAGAAAAAGAGAAAGAGAAGCCATGAAAATGAGAAAAAGGAGATGAGAAATGTTTTTGTACGTGAATGAGATGAGGAGTTTTTTTTTGGTTTTGCACGTGAATGAAAAAGGAAGTGGATGGCTAAAGAAGAGGAAATGAATGGCTAGGCAAATCAAAAGGCTAGAAAATGAAAAGGCACCAATTTAAAGAAGAGAAACCGAACTCTCTTGAAATTTCCAAGCCCAAAATAAAAATAACAAGTTTAAAATCCAATAAATAAAACTAGAGTCTAAACAAAATAAAATAGAAAATAAAATATAGAAATGAACCTAGGAATTTAGAAAAAAAATTATAGAAAATAATTGCGTGTGAAACGCTGTAATTTATCAAATTTAAAAAGTACAAAACAAATTTTTACGAAACGAAAAGCAGCACGAAGATCAGAATTATCTTATGCTTCAAAGAAAAAGATTAGAAATTAAAGTTTCAAATTTAAAATTTTCTACTATGGTCAAACTTTGACTTTCAGTTGACCAAAAATATAAAATTTCAGAAAATATTTATTTTATTATATTTGGAAAAATAATTTACAAACAAATTCCAAAGTTACTTTGGAAAATTCTAAAATTTGACTTTTAAATGATTTAAAAATCAAAGTTTTCAAATAAAAATTAATTAAAAATATTTACAAAATTATGAGTTGTTACACTCTCCCCCACTCAAAACTTTTCATCCTCGAAAAGGAACGAGACACGAAAACAATCTTATTAATCAATTAGTTAGTTAATTATTGCTCGACCATGTTGATTATAAAATCTCAATTCCTTATCACACTACATATCACATTATTCTATTTAATTTATACAATTAAATCTTCTGAATAATGTTAATTAAAATTAGGGGTGTTACAAGCACCAGTTGTAACAATCTTACTTTCTACCCTATAATTATAGTAAATTTAATTAGAATAAAATTGTTTGAATTTGATATTTGCTAATTTATATTTTAAAAATAAATTTTAGTTATTTAAGTTCTATTTGATATAAGATTTTGATTTAATAAATTGAAACAAATAAATGAATTCTGTAACGACCCGTAAATTCTTAATAAATTTTATTTGTTTTATTTATATGATTAATTGAAATTTTGTGAAATTTTAAAACAATAAAATTTTGAAATATAAATTTAATATTTGGAATACGCCTAATTAAACATAGCAACTGGAAAATTTTCATCAGATAATATGGAAGTTTATTTTCTTGTGTAATTTTATTTCAACTTAAATCAGTTAAAATTGATGATAATAAAACATTTTCCAAAGCTGAATATTTTTATATAGAAAATTTGTGAATTATCTTCTGAGTGATACGTCATATTTCGTTTTGTCAAATTTGGATTTCTATTGCCCCGTTTATCTTAATTCTGGCGTTTTAGCAGCAATTTTGGTACCGATTATCGACTTTTGTTAGGATGATCGTACCATTGGTATCTGTATACCGTTTTGATTGTCTCATCGTGCTGATCTCTACAGCATATTTGTTTGTGTGTTTTGAAGTTCGATACTCGACGAAATCGATAAAACGACAAATCATACCGGTATCCGATTTCAAACTTTTCGGGTTACCGTTCGTTCATCTACCTAACTGTTGAAATCTAACAGTCACTTGCTTTTCATATTCTTGTAATTAAATGTAACAACCCACTATTTTGGACCATTCAAATCGACAATAAATCCACACATGTCCGACTTGAATAATAAAAAATAATAGATTATAATAAATTTAGAGCAAATAAAACCAATCACAGAATCACAGACACAGAATATCAGAATAACTCGCAGCGGAAAATAAAATAAATAGTGGTTCATGAAGCCACTACAATACAAAGTCTCAAAACAGGTTCAAAATACATAGTCTGAAAAACAGATACAACAGTAGTTTGAATACATAAGCATAGTAGAAATCCCAAATACATATGTCTCAAATATAAAGCTGACATAGAAATACTGAATGGAAATAGATAGCAACTAAATAAAAGATGATCTCTAGCAGTCCTAGCTCCAGAAGGTGAAATCCAAAGTTGATACTCAGGCTGACCCGAGCGTAAATAAAACACAAACACTCGAGTCAGGACATACATACTTATACAATGTAAACCAACTCAAGTGAACTGTAATAGAAATGCACAAGTAACTTAAAGAATTCTTGGGATCGCTCATTCTTTATGGATCCGTTAAACTATCTAATATGTAGTAATATTCGCTATTATAATAATATCTAAATATAAAATAATCATACTTTAAAATAGCATTAAGGAGTGACCCAATATCCCCCTTAGCACATAATAGTCCCAGTAGTCTATCCAGTTTAGCATACTCCCAAATTGAGGGCTACCCTCAATACTCCACAGGCTACGATACAAATCCAAACTCGTAGTAAAGCTCAATATGGTAGGTGACACGACATAACTAGGCAATGCTAGGGTAGATATACCAATTACGCATCCGGGCTGGTGGTAACGCATAGCAGCCACTACCGCCCACCTCGAGCCAAACTCCCAAATCAAAGGGGTGCACCCAATCAATCACAAAAGTAATAGAATGGTATCGAAGAAGTGTGTCCGATCAAAGGTGCTACCTCATTGGCCCGTCAATCGCTCCTGTTTTATCCACCTTATGCCAACTCACGGGAGTCGGGTCCACGAATATACCCCAATAGGATCGTCGCCACCATCCTACTTCATTCTGGAATCTCCACCATGTACATAGTTGTTAAAGTGGTTTTCGATATCGATAAAGAGTATGTCCATATCCGATCCCGGTCTCTTTAACAACCAATCGTTATTATAACCCATGGTTATAAATTTCAAATTGGTTTATATTTCAAATCAAAATACATCATTTAAACCTTTTAAAAGTAAAGTCATTAAACTTACAATTGAAATATTCAATTTCCAAAAATTTAGCCTTTTCCGAGCTCATTTATTCACTTTTTTTTTACAATTAACTTAACACTTAAATTTAAATTACCATTTCAAAAATAAAACTTAATTTCCATTTTATTTTCTTTACTTAAACTTTCATTTTAAACCAAATCACAAATTTCCAAATTAAGTTATATTTCAAAGTACAATTTAATCATTTATTTATTTAACATTTTTAACTTATAGAAAAATCACTAACCCTTTATTAAATCATTTTAAATTCAATTTAAATCAAATTATCATATTTTTACATTTTAAAATACTTAAATTTTTCCAAAAAAATATATAAAATAACCACGGGTTTGTATAATATTTTCTACCCTAAGTCAAGTGATACGGATAATATATAATTTCATTCCATAATTTACAAAGAAAAATCCGGGTTCTACCATTTCAAACCCGCAATACCAAGTTAAATAAAATAAATAAAAATCGCTTAGGCCTATCATTTCAGCTCATAACGATTTTCCCTATTCTAAAGTCCGTTCGGGTATGTATCATTTCAACCCATAGTGATTCTATTCTACAAGGAACTTGTAGAGTGAGAAACCGAATAATATAAACAATATAACAAAATATAACATATCAGATGATGTGAAAAGTTTATAACAAAGTTTAACATAATATAATTCATATCACAGGCAGGTATAACATGATATAACAATTCTACACATTCACTTGTTATCACTTCACAATTCTATAAGTATGAATGTCAAGCGTGAATAACTCACCTTTTCAAGCTTGAGTTAGCAAATCAAAACACACAAATAAATCGAGAAAGCACGATACAACACGACTTTTGATTCAAGTGGAGAGAGAGCCAAGATATTAATCTTGTATACAACAATAAAACAAAGAAATATAAATATATATTCAATACAAAGATTAATTGAAACAAAAATGGAAATTAGAATTAACAAATGACATCACCAAGCTTTGAAATCAAAATTGCATGACCATGACTCCTTGTTTGCTCGGCCATACATGTTTTATTTGATGGTAAGTTTTGGATATGGACACAATTAGGCACGGCTAGCATATAATTTGAAGAGGTTGGAGTTTCAAATGAAGGAAGGCAAAGGGACAAGGCCTAAAAGGAAGGTTTTGGTGCATCTAAGCTCGGCCTATGGTCAAGTTTGGGCTCGGCCATGCCACTAATGGTCAGGTCAGAAGGTAAGGTGATGGCTAGTGGTGATGTCATGTGCTGGTGGTGGAGCTAGAGGTGGAGGCCGAGGTGAAGTATGAGATGGTGATGGGAAATAGGCTTGGCTAGGCAATCTTTCAAGGGGTTTTGCAAAGTTTTTGTGGTGCTTGTTCAACCTAGTGCACACGACCAGGTCTGGACAGAAGGGTAGGAGTTGGTTGCTACCAAGGATGATGAGGGGAAGGTGATGGTCGGTGGAGGGGAGGAGGGTTATGGCCGAGCAAAACAATGAAGAGATCAAGGCAAAAACAAGCAAAAATGAAAAAGAAAAGTGGGAAAAAGGAAGCCATGAACTTACAAAATATTTTCGAAAATGGAATGCCATGAGAAATGAAAGTAATGAGAAGTTTTTCACGTGATAAACAAAAGGAAATGCACTGCTACAATAGAAAAAATGAAAGGCCAAGAAAATGAAAAGACTAGCAATTGAAAAGTTACAAGCAAATGAAAAGACTTTGTCTCTTTGAATTTCCACTTTCTTTTATTCAAAATAAACCAATCAAAAAATCAAATAAAAAAAATAAAAGTCAAACAAAATAAAGTAGAAATGAAATAAATAGATAGTCTTAGGAAAAATAGAAATAAATAAAGAAATACTTTATTTAATTGAAACTAGAATTAAAAATTGTAAACAAAATATAACCAACATTGGAAAATTTCAACTACACTTTTAAAATGTTTTAAAAAATAAAATACTGAAATAAAATTTAATTAAAAATAAATGCAAAAATATTGGGTTGTTACACTCTCCCCCACTCAAACCTTTTCGTCCTCGAAAAGAACGGAACAAGGAAAATAAGGAAAACAAGATAGAAAAGAAAATAGTACCTGAAACAAACAATTCCGGATTCGAAGCACGAATGCTCTCCTCCGTCTCCCAGGTACAGTCTTGATCATCAGTACTCCACTTTACTTTGACCATACTAACATATTTCCTTCTTAGCTGCTTCGTACCTCTGTCGACAATACGAAGTGGCTTCCTCTCGACAGTCAGATTAGGCTCTATATCCAAACTATCGAGAGTAAAAGGCTGAACAATAAGAGATGGGGCATGTAGATAGCGACGAAGATGCGAAACGTGGAATACATTATGCACTCCAGAGGACTTCTTAGGAAAATCCAGGCGATAAGCTAAAGAACCAATCCTCTCCAAGATGCGGAAAGGACCAACGAACCTAGAAGCAAGCTTCCCTCTACGACCAAATCGAATAACATTCCTTAAGGGAGAGACCTTAAGGAAAACCTGATCACCAACAGCAATCTCTAAACTTCGCCTACGCCTATCAGCATACTTCTTCTGCCTATCCTGAGCAACCCTCATCTTCCTCCTAATCTCCTCAACTCTCTCAGAAGCCTCCAAAATCATCTTAAGACCAAGAACCAAACGATTACCGGATTCAATCCAGCAAGATGGAGATCTACAAGGTCGTCCGTACAGAGCAGCAAACGGAGACATTTTAATACTGGCCTAAATTCAAAGATGGAATGAGATAGATAAAAGATTAAGATAAGATCAAAATAAAAGATAGAAATTATACCTGAGAACTATTATTGTAGGTGCATTCGACAAGATGGAGATGATTTTCCCAAGATCCTCCATAATCAAGCACACAAGCACGAAGAAGATCCTCTAGAATCTGATTCACCCTTTCCGTTTGACCGTCGGTCTGTGGGTGGTAAGTAGTGCTCAGATTCAGATGAGTAACCAAAGATTCCTGAAAAGCTTTCCAAAATTGACTGGTAAAGATAGGGTCACGATCAAAAACAATACTGAAAGGAACACCATGGAGACGAACAATCTCCCTCATGTAGATCTCATACAAGCTAGAAGTAGTACAGGTAGACTTGACAGTAATGAAATGAGCAGACTTGGTCAGTCTATCCACAATAACCCAAATACTCTCATTACCCCTCCTAGTCCTCGGTAATCCATCAATAAAATCCATAGAAACTTGTTCCCATTTCCAATTGGGATTCTCAAGAGGCTACAACAAACCAGGGGTCTTCTGATGATCGGCCTTGACTTGCTGACAAGTCGCACATCTACTAACAAAAATGGAGATATCTTGCCTCATACCTCTCCACCAATACAACTTCTTCATATCTTGATACATCTTGGTCACACCAAGATGAATAGAAAGTCTGGATCGATGATTCTCCCGAAGTAACTCCTGCCTCAATCCATCAATATTGGGGACACAAATCCGATTATTAATCCTCAAAATACCCCTATCATCGATCCTAGCACCACTGCCATCCAGACTACTACTACCAACCCTACTACGAACATTCTCCTTCATCAATCTAAGCATCTCATCCTCATCCTGCTTAGCCATGATACGATCCAAAAGAGGAGAAGAAACAGCCAGCTGACATAACATAGCCTTTTTCCAACTCAAAGCATCTGCTACAACATTAGCTTTCCTAGGGGTATAGTTGATGTCGAGGTCATAAGAAGAAAGAAACTCCAACCACCTAACTTGCCTCTGATTCAAATCCTTCTGAGTGAAAATATACCTCAAAGACTGATGATAAGTGAAGAGCTCAAACTTAGTACCCAAAAGATGATGCCTCCAAAGCTTCAAAGCAAAGACAACAGCAAGCAACTCTAAATCATAAGCAACATAATTGGCTTCATGGGTCTTCAACTGATGACTGGCATAAGTAATGACCTTCCCATCCTGCATCAGAACAGCTCCCAAACCTTCACGACAAGCATCAGTGTATACCGTTAATCCCTCATTTCCATTTGGAACGGTAAGAACTCGTGCGAAAGTAAGCTTGTGCTTTAACTCACTGAATGCAGCTTTACACTCATCACTCCAAATAAACTTAGCATTCTTATGAGTCAAAGCGGTGAGAGGTGCAGCAATCCGAGCAAAATTCTCAATGAATCTTCGGTAGTAACCGGCAAGGCCCAGAAACTACAGATATCAGTTGGAGTCCTAGGAGTTTCCAAATCCTGCATAGAATAGGGATAAATAAGGACCATAGAAGAGATATAATAAATTGAATGAAACAAGGAAAGAGAAGGAAAGAAAGACTTACATTGATCGCAACAATCTTGACTGGATCAACAGAAACTCCATTACCAGAAACAATATGCCCATGGAATCGGACTTCATCCTTACAGAAATGGCATTTAGAAAATTTAGCCTTCAACTGATGATTTATAAGAATCTTAAGAACAGATTTCAAATGCAACTCATGTTCTTCCTCAAACTTAGAGAAAACGAGAATATCATCAACAAAGACTAGAACAAATTTATTAAGCACATCATGAAAAACACGGTTCATCAAATCAACAAAGAAAGCTGGAGCATTAGTTAAACCAAAAGGCATGACTAACCATTCAAAAAACCCATTCTCAGTATGGAAAGTGGTCTTGGGAATACTTTCCTCAGCAACTCTGAGCTGGTGGAAACCTGTGGCAAGATCAAGCTGAGAGAAAACTGTGGCACCATAAAGCTGATCAAACATATCATTGATGTGAGGCATTGGATATCTGTTTTTCATAGTGAGCTTGTTCAGCTCCCTATAATCAACACACATCCTGAGAGAACCACCAGACTTAGTGACGAAAACCACCGCTGCTCCTCATTCTGAATGGCTAGGTCTGATCAGACCCTTGGAGAACAAGTCCTCCATTTGGTTCCTTAACTCAACCTTCTCACGGGGTGCCATTCTTCTAGGAGGAAGAACTACAGGTCGAGCTCCAGGAATAAGATCAATAAGGAAATCGATTTCTCGCTTAGGAGGTAAAGAAGTGACTTCACCAAATACATCGGGATAGAGTTTGACCACACGAGTCGACTGAAGATCAACAAGATAAGAATGCATAGAATAAATAAAGCTGCCAGCATAGTCATGAGGCATACGACACTGAATAACCAAAGGATTTCCCCGATCATCCTCAAGAGAAACAATTCGGGATTTACAATAGATATGAGCATCATGCCTCTTAAGCCAATCACCTCCAAGCAACTAATCAAAAGCATCGAAACCTAGAACATAGAAATCACCAGAAAATTTATGGCCAGAAAAGAAGAGTCTCACTTGCTTACAAATCCTATTAAGGTTCGCGGGACCGCTAATAGGATTTTTAACACACAAAGATTCAACATCATACACAGGAGAAAGAAGATGCTCAAACTTATCACAAAGATCTACAGAAATAAAACTATGCGAAGCTCCAGTATAAAATAAAACATGAACAAGATGATTAAATAAATAAATAGTGCCCTGGAGAGTACCTTGATTATCACTAGGAGCAGGAGCAGGTGTAGGTGGAGCAGGTGAAGAAGCAGAGGTAACATCAAAAATACCAGATGGCTTGCCCTTCTGATACAGAGGACAATCATTCTCAAAATGACCAGGCTGCATATAGACATGATAGAGATTGTTCCTGGTATCTGAGGTGGAGGAATAGCAGCAGCAACTGAAGTAGGGGAACTATTTGCATAGTGTCCCTTCTGATCACACTTAAAACAGGTAATGGAAGATAAGTCGATAGGCTGCCTCGGAGAAGGAGAAGATGAAGATCCCAATCCTGGATGTTTGAGCCAATTCTTCTTCTACTGATGGAAATTTGGCTTTCTCTTCTTAGAGTTAGCAGAGGAAGACTAAGATGAAGGAGCACTAGCAACAGCAGGACCCTTGGAAGTAGGGTTCTCATAACGAATAGCCATATCCATAAGCTCGATGAAAGTGCCATGAACATGAGAAATGAGACGATCATAGAACTCTGGGTGAGCTCCAGCTATGAACTTTTCATTCTTCTTAAGTTGGGTGTCAATAAGGCCAGGACCAAACTTGGAAAGTTCGTTAAACTTCCACTCATACCCAGAAAAGGACATGGTACCCTACTTAAGATCCATAAATTCCCGATAAAGCTGAGATTTCCCGGCTTCGGGCATCCATTTTTCCACAAAAGCGTCCTTGAAAGAAGATACAGAAACAAAACTTAAGATAGATTCAAAAGAAAGGAAATTAGGAACAAAATTCAAGATAATACAAAGGATACCTAAACTGCTCCCACGCAATATCACCCTCGTTAGTGTGAGCTGTAACAGACTCCCACCAATCCAAGGCTGACTCTTGCAGCTGCCAAGCTGCTAACTGACGCTTCTAGGCATCAGTAATCTCGAGACCGGTAAAGATCCTCTCTAAACTCTGTAACCATTTGCTGGGATTCAATAATGCTCTCTGAACTGGTAAACTTGGTACCACCAAGTTGAGAGAATTCCTTACAGAGAACAGTAAACCTAACAGGTGCAGTAGGTTGAGGAGCTGGGGCGATACCACGACCCCTACCTCTGGCATTTCCACGATTCATCCTGAAAAATCAAGAATGAATTTTAGGACAAAGGTAACGAGAAGACAAAGATAAGATAAGATAAGATAAATTCACTTGGATGAATATCCTAAAGAAAGAAAATACTAACAAGGTCGATACGAAAGGAGGAAAGTTTTGAAAAAATTTCCTTAAAACAAGAAAAGTTTATATCAAAATAATCTTTGAAAAAAATCCTTTGAAAAATCATTTTAAAATCATTTTATACTTTGAAAATACGTTCTCTCACAAAGAAATGATTCTGAGGTTGATTTCACTCATTCTAGGGTATTTCTACCCTATCTCCAATGAGTTTTTGCTCTATAGGCTAAGGTTTGCCTAAAAACCAAAGCTCCGATACCAAATGTAACGACCCACTATTTTGGACCATTCAAATCGACAATAAATCCACACATGTCCGACTTGAATAATACAAAACAATAGATTGTAATAAATTTGGAGCAAATAAAACCAATCACAGAATCACAAACACAGAATATCAGAATAACTCGCAGCGGAAAATAAAATAAATAGTGGTTCATGAAGCCACTACAATACAAAGTCTCAAACAGATTCAAAATACATAGTCTGAAAAACAGATACAATAGAAGTCTGAATACATAAGCATAGTAGAAATCCCAAATACATAATTCTCAAATACAAAGCTGACATAGAGATACTGAATGGAAATAGATAGCAACTAAATAAAAGATGATCTCCAGCAGTCCTAGCTCCAGAAGGTGAAATCCAAAGCTGATACTCGGGCTGACCCGAGCGTAAATAAAACACAAACACTCGAGTCAGGACATACATACTTATACAATGTAAACCAACTCAAGTGAATTGTAATAAAAATGCACAAGTAACTTAAAGAATGCTTGGGATCGCCCATTCTTTAAGGATCCGTTAAACTATCTACTATGTAGTAATATTCGCTATTATAATAATGTCTAAATAAAAAATAATCATACTTTAAAATAGCATTAAGGAGCAATTGATGGGCCAACGAGGTAGCTCCTCTGATCGGACATACTCCTTCGATACCATTCTATTACTTTGTGATTGATTAGGTGCACCCCTCAGATTTTTGGGAGTGTGGATCGAGGTGGGCGGTAGTGGCTGCTATGCATTACCACCAGTCCGGAAGTGTAATTGGTATATCTACCCTGGCATTGCCTAGTTGTACCCTGTCAACTACCCTATCGAACCACTACGAGTTTGTTTTGTACCATACCTATGGAGTGCCCTCTGACGATGCCCAGTATGGGGGGAGATTACGGTAGTGTATAGACTATGGGAATATATCAAATGTGTTAAGGGGGATATGGTTAACGCCTTAATGCTATTTTAATAGTTTACTTTACTTTAGACATTATTATAATAGCGTATATTACTACATAATAGATAGTTTAACGGATCCTTAGAGGATGGTTATCCCAAAAATCCTTTGAGTTTCTTGTATTTCAGTTGATATTTCACTTGAGTTGGATTTATTGATATAAGAATGTTAATCCTGACTCGAGTGTTTTGTGTTTTGCTTTACGCTCGGGTTAGACTGAGTGATACAGCTTTTGAGACTCACCGTTGGAGTTGGAGTTTCGCTCGGAGATCCAGCTTTCAGTTATTCAGTTGATTCCAGTGATGTATTTAGATCTTGTATTTGACTATTGTATTGAGACATCTATGTATTCGTGACTTCTGTTGTATCCTGTTTAACTCTGTCATATATATATAGTAGCTTCATGAACTAATATTCTTTTGTTTCCGCTGCATTATTGTTATATTACTCTGTGTCTATGATTCTGTGATTACTTGCTTACTGTATATGCCAAGGTTTGCCAAATTTAAATTAACAATATGATATTTTGAGCAATTCAAATCCGACATGTATGGATGCGAATGGTTGAAAATTTTAGGTCGTTACAAATTCTTTTCGAATAATATATTGAATAATTAAGTAGCGCAAAATAATTACTGTAATGAATGAAATTGTGTTGTTATCAATTACATTTCATAGAATGATGTGTTAATTAATTTATATTAGTGTCAAATTTTATTTACAAACAAGATACAAGTGTTAGTTAAGAGAAAAGAAGAAAATAAAATTTGTAATTAAAACAAGGCCATAGCCAATAAAGTTCAAAACCATTGCCCTCACCCTATTTGCTTCTTGGCTATTCATGCCTTCCCCAGATCCTAAAAGCCAATAACCCTAATTCAATCCCAGCCTAATTTGAAAAAACATGATTCTTAAAAAAATGAAACTACCAAAAATTGTTTGAACTGGTATCGATGGCAACGTGTTGGAGCCGCGATTAAAGCTACGAACGATGCAACCTGGAGCACATATTCGTGTGCAATGTCAGTAGGTCCGAGGTGTTTCCTTGAGTGGTCGATGTGGGGATGAACGACATCGGGCATGGATGGTTACGAATGAAGATGGCTGCAGCAAATGGGGTTGGCGATAAAGGTTGAGGTGTTGCTTGGGTTTATATGCTAATTTGTGAATTTTTATGGATGCTTGCTTAGGAATAGAAAGCATCGATAGGGTGAGTTATCTCTATAACTCACAACTATTTCTATATCTCCTTATTTATATAATTATTCCAATTATTGTTTGAATCGTTGGTTGGATGGATTACTTGATATATTAGTTGTGATGATGTCATGTGATATGGATGTTGTTGATTGGAATATCATGACATATCTTTGTATTTTTCGATTGTGCTTGGAATTGATGTTGATTATTTTTTGTTAGTACCTAAGTGTTGGGTGCGTTCCCACCACCATCGAGCCAGAAAGAAGAAGGCATCGCCGAACCATAGGGAGGAAAGTCCCACCGAACCAACACGTCTCCAAGGCCCTACCGAACCAACCCATCTCCCAGGTACCACCGAATCAGAAGCCTCTCCACCTACCACCGAACCAACCCATCTCCCAGGTACCACCGAATCAGAGGCCTCTCCACCTACCACCGAACCAACCCACCTCCCAGGTACCACCGAATCAGAGGCCACTCCACCTACCACCGAACCAACCATCTACCACCGGACCGAAGCACTACCGAACCAAGGCGTTGCCGAACCAACGTTGCCAGACCAGATTGCATCAGCCTAGGCCCACCGGCAGCTATATACATCCAGAACCCCTATTCCCAGCCCCACTCTATAAATAGAGGGGTAGGGGTACAACAATGGGGGACAAGTTTGAGAGCTCAAGCACGGATAAAACTTTCAAACAACTTTCATATATTTGTATCAAAGCTTTGTACTTGTAATCTGAACAGTAAAGAAGAATAACATATAAAGTGGACGTAGGCACATTCTGGCCGAACCACTATAAATCTGTGTGTCTTTTACAGTTTAGTCCCTGCTTTTTATATATTTGCATAAATCACCCCGATCACTAAAAACAACATAAAATCAACTAAATCATACAACTTGGAGGTGTTTGCCCATTTTTTGTGCAAACATTTTTGGTGCTTTCACTAAGAACCGGAAGCTCGAAGCTTCAGCTTCTCCCACTTAACCTCCTTCCTAACAACGTCGTTCAGTGCTTGGAAAACATGCCTCCCAAGCAGAAAAAAGACGTTAACAAAGGAAAGAACATCACAACTAGCATTATTCCAGATCCAGTGATCACAAATCAAGAGAATCGTCCCATTCCAACAGCATTACCAAATGAAGGTCAAGCAAATCCGACAACCCCTGCCACGGAACAGCCGGCAACAATCACTAGGGCAGATCTAGAAAGGGTTGTGGCTGAATTGACTAACCGCTTCACATCCCAACAGAAAGCCTTGGTGGACCAACTCATGTCACGCTTAAGGGATGCTGAAGAGTCCAACCGCAACACTAAATCATGGGGTGAGTCCCAGTCTGGAGGATCTCAGAGGTGACAAAGATCTTCCCTCTTCGAAGAAGCTAACGACAGAAGCAGCCATGGTAGGAGCCGAGACCGAGCTCAGCCCGAAGTTGGACCTGAGGAAATGCTTGGAACCGAACCCAACGGGAGAGGTACCAGGCAGAGGTCTACTATAGCTGAGCATGTCATGCTGCCTAACCACGGAAACACCAATGAAAGGGGCTGAGCTAGAGTCCAGCCTGAAGGTGGACCCGAGGAAGTGCTTAGAACAGAACCCAGCAGGGGAAGATCAAGGCAAGGGCCAAATGTAGCTGACCCTAGCATGCTCCCAGCAGACCAAAGACAGCCACTGGAAAATATTAGGAATGATAGACGATACCATCCCTACAGGTCATCTGGACGGAATCAATCCCATAGAGCAGAACCAAACTCATTTCTATCTGCTCCAAATTCTGATGAAAGGATGGCACGCTTGTTCAGAGAGTGCGTCCAACGGGATCAAAGAGATCGAGGGATAGGCGCTAGGGTAACCAGCCCTTTCGCCCGCAATATCGAAATTGCCATCACCCTCGAGAATGGAAGATGCCAACAATGGAACCTTAAAAAGGAACCTCTGACCCCGTTGTACACTTACAGAGATACACACAGCATATGCTCATGAGTGGAGCAACAGAAGGAGTACTATGCAAATGCTTTCCGCTATTCTTAGCAGATCTAGCTACCTCCTGGTTCTGCCATCTACCCCAAGGATCCATCAGCTCATGGGAGATGTTGAAAGAAAAATTCATCAGCCAATTCCGCATTCACATGGAGCAACCCAAGGACGCTTATTCCTTATCCAGTATCAAACAGAAACCTGGAGAGAAAGTGCAGCAATATCTAACCCGATTCAATGCCGCAACAGCCGCAGTCCAATATGCCGATGAGAAGCTTATCTTAATGGCCCTCTGTAGTGGTGTGCATCCGGATACTAAATTTGCTAGAAGATTGACCAAAGAAAAACCAGCTACTTTACCTGATTTCTTCCATGAAGCTGGGAAATATATGAGACTTGAAGACGCTGCCACTGAGAGGCAGACAGGGCAACAAAATAAGGCAGCTCACGGCAACATGCCCGCGGTGGCAAAGGACGTTCGAAGAAATAATTCTAGGGACAATGCTGGGGGCAAGAAGGGAGAAAAGCGTCTATATCGACCAGAACCAAGATTTGACGCTTACACCCCTTTGAATGAAACGATCGAAAAAATCTTCCTAGCCACCCAAGACGAAGTAAAATACAAACACCCCCCGCACAAGAAGGAATCAGATAACGCAATTAAGTCTGGTAAATTCTGGCTCTTCCACGAATCCCATGGGCATGATACCAACGGATGCCATCATCTCCGGGACTTGGTTGAAGAACACATCAAAAGAAGGAGACTAGAATGCTATGTAAAAGGTCAGAACAGGACTCCAGTTCCTATCAATGAGAACCCAAGGCTACCCTCTCCGGAAATAGGCAGAGGAAATAGCAACACCAGCGGCTCCAGCCAAGAGAAGATAGTGGTCCATACCATCTCGGGAGGGCCACACATCGCCGACGGAAGCTGGGCGGAGATGGAAAGGTACAGAAAGTCACTTAGAAACAATGAAGAATGCATCAATACTATTATAAAAGAACGCCACCCGAAGCGGATAGAGAATGGTGACATCACGTTCGGTAGGCGTGACCTGGAGGGAAGGCAGTATCCTCACTCGGATCCCATGGTTATCTTTGCCCGGCTCGGTCCAATCGAGGTTTTCCGAATTCTAGTAGACACTGGAAGCTCAGTAAATATCCTATTCAAGCATGCCTTTGACAAAATGAAGCTGTCATTAAAGGATGTTCTCCCCTGCAATAAACCATTACACGGTTTCACAGGAAATGCGAAGATGCCCCTCGGGCGACTGGACCTCTTTGTTGAAATTGGAAGTCATCCCCGCCCCGTTGTGCGGAAACAAACATTCGTGCTGATAAAAAACCACTCGGCCTACAACGCCTTCTTAGGAAGGCCAGCCTTGTCTGACTTCCAAATTTTCCTTGCCCCATGGTACCTAAAGATGAAATTTCCAACGGACAATGGAATAGGGGAAGTAGAGGGAGACCAGGACATCGCTCGAGATTGCTATGTAACTGAACTCCGTAGTAACCGCAGGAAGGATATAGGGAAGACTGCAGAGACTGCCCTCTGCACGAAAAGTTTGGAAGCATAGCAACTAAAGAAAGCCCCTCCTCTTCGATATACCAGTGACCCTTTCAATGAATTAGACCCCAGGGACAAAGAGGAGGAGGCCACTGCCGATCCTGCAGAGGCTATGGAATTTGTATCTGTGGACAAACATGACTCGAGAAGACTATTGAAAGTTGGGTCCCAACTAAAAGCAGAGTTGAAGGAACAACTCATTGACTTTCTCCGCCACAACTTGGATGTACTTGCATGGTCACACGTTGACATGACTGGAATCTCCCCTGACATAGCATGCCACGTACTAAACATTGATCCTACCAAGGCGCCAGTAAAACAGAAAAAGAGAAGTATGGGGGCAGAACGATCAGCAGCCCTCAATGAAGAAGTTAAAAACCTACTGGCCAATGACATCATACGAGAAGCCATCTACCCGGAGTGGATCGCTAATCCGGTACTAGTAAAGAAGGCTAATGGGAAGTGGCGAACATGTATTGACTTCTCCAACTTAAATGACGCCTGCCCGAAGGATTGCTTCCCACTTCCCCGAATCGACCAGCTCGTGGACAGCACGGCCGAGCACGAACTCTTATCTTTTATGGACGCATACTCAGGATATAACCAAATTCCTATGCACGCCTGATCAAGACCACACTAGTTTCATCACTGACCGGGGATTGTACTGCTACAAAGTAATGCCTTTCGGACTGAAAAACGCAGGAGCCACCTATCAGCGCCTCGTCAACAAGATGTTTGCGGGGCTAATAGGACAAACTATGGAAGTTTATGTTGATGACATGCTGGTAAAGTCAAGGAAAGCTGACGATCACGTAAGCCACCTGGATGAAATGTTTCAAGTACTTCGCCAATATGGAATGAAGCTGAATCCTCTAAAGTGCTCCTTCGGAGTATCATCAGGGAAGTTCCTAGGATTCATCGTCCATGCAAGAGGAATTAAAGCAAACCCCAAACAAGTCCGAGCTCTGAAAGATATCAGGATACCTTCTACCCGAAAAGAAATGCAAAGCCTAAATGGGAAGGTGGCCGCCCTGAGCAGATTCATCTCTAAAGCGACTGACAAATGCATCCCCTTCTTCGAAGCTCTAAAGAAAGAGAAAGGAAAGTTCGAATGGACTGACGAATGCTTAACAGCTTTCCTTAACTTAATCAAACACCTCCAGAGACCACCGGTACTCTCAACTCCGAACAAAGGCGAAGAGCTATACCTATACCTTGTTGTGTCATCTCATGCTCTAAGCGCCGCATTGGTGAGAGAAGATAAACGCACGCAGCGGCCAGTATACTTTGTAAGCAAGAGGTTTAAAGGGGTGGAAGCCAGATATCCTAAACTTGAGAAACTAGCGAACTGTTTACTAATCACATCACGGAAACTTCGTCACTATTTCCAATCTCATTGCATTAGAGTTCTGACCAATCTACCGCTAAGGCAGGTACTCCATCGTCCCCACACTTCTGGGCGACTACTTAAATGGTGCATTGAACTAAGTCAATATGATATCACTTACCATCCTCGCACCGCCATCAAGGGACAAGCCATGGACGATTTCATTGCCGAATTCACTACTAACGAAGATAAGAAGCAATCAGAAATAGCAGAAGACATCAAGTGGAATCTCTTTGTAGATGGTGCGTCAAACGAACAAGGCTCGGGGGTAGGTGTGGTAGTAATCACTCCCAGGGGAAATAAGCTGCACTATGCTCTAAGGTTGGAATTCGCTGCCACCAACAACGATGCAGAGTGTGAAGCAGTGATAGCTGGATTAGAACTTGCCTTAGAAATCGGAGCCAATTCTTTGCGTCTTCATAGTGATTCTCAACTTATTGTAAATCAAATACTAGGAGAATTTCAGGCTCGAGAAGAACGACTCATAGCATATCTAAAGAAGACCAAGTTGCTTCTCAATCGATTGGATCACTATTTAATCAAACACATTCCTCGGGAAGAGAACCAAGAGGTCTACGAATTAGAGAAGCAAGCTAGCATGAGAGACGGCACTATTTCCGGAGTAGTGGCCATCTCAAAGCAACTGACCCCGAGTTTCGAGCAGGTGAATCTGATAGCTGCAATCGAAGAAGAAACTTGGATGAATCCCATCCAAAAATACTTACAAGACTGCACACTGCCTGACAAGCATAACAAAGTCAAGAGAATCTTGAGGAAAGCTTCCCGCTACACAATACAAGAAGGCACCCTTTATCGGCGCGGCTTCTCTAACCCCTTATTAAGGTGTGTCGCCGGAAGGGAAGCAAAGGAAATCTTATCCAACATCCATCAAGGAAGCTGCGGAGATCACACTAGAGGGCAAACTCTGGCAAAGAAGATACTCCGATATGGATATTTCTGGCCCACCTTAAACAAAGACGCCTTAGACTTCGTCAAAAAATGTGACAGATGTCAGAAATTTGCTAAGATTCCACAGCTACCAATGACTGAGATTACTCAAATGACCAGCCCATGGCCCTTTGCAGTATGGGGAATTGACTTGATCGGCGAACTGCCAATGGGCCGAGGCAGAGCCAAATATGCTATAGTGGCGGTCGACTATTTCACCAAATGGGTGGAAGCAGAATCCCTAAATAAAGTATCTTCAGCAAAAGTTATTAACTTCATGATCAAAAATGTTCTATGCAGGTATGGAGTCCCATTTAAAATCATATCGGACAATGGACTTCAGTTTGACAGCGAGGAATTCGCCAACTGGTGCCAAGAGCATGGAATTCACAAAAGCTTCTCATCCGTAGCTTATCTCCAGGCAAACAGACAAGTCGAAGCTCTCAACAAAATTCTCAAAACTCTAATAAAAAAGAAACTCGAAAAGTCAAAAGGCGCTTGGGTGGATGAACTTCCTACGGCACTGTGGGCCTATCGCACATCTTTCAAAACATCAACGGGGCATACTCCTTTCTCTTTGGAATACGGATCGAAGGCTATGCTCCCAGTTGAAACTATAGTGCCTTCCCACCGTAGGATCCACTATAACCCAGAAGAGAACGAAGAGCTCCTCCACATGTCTTTGGATCTAATTGAGGAAAGGAGAAATGATGCAGCCCTCAAAGCAGCAACTCACAAGAAAATAGTGGCAACGCAATACAACTCCAAAGTCAAGCATCGTAGTTTACAAAAAGGAGATCTTGTCCTCAAGCGAATCTTCCCACGCCCTGGAGCGCTAGATCCAATCTGGGACGGACCATATGTAATTCATAAAGATCTCCACAATGGAGCTTATATTTTGTCAATAGTGGACGGGGAGGTGTTCCAGAGGGCATGGAACATCCAACACCTTCTTCGATACTTTTCTTAACTTGTACTGCCCATATGAAGTGAATTGACAAAGAGAATCAGTGGACGTAGGCATTTTCGTGCCGAACCACTTTAAAAAACTTGTCTCTTTTTAACTTGTTCCTTTATATCTTGGCTGCTTGTTAACTTTATCCTTTTCTGCTGAACAAAATCCTTTGTAATGACATTCCCATTCAAGACACATCACGACGCAACCTCACCTGGACGAGACCTAACAGGTACTATGCGAATCTATGCCCTCGCCATTGAGACAATTTGGCTCCGGCATCCCTCTGCTGCAAGTTAACTCATTGCTCGCGATCGGCCCTTAAAGCAAACTGTAATCAGCCGATTATAAGCCACCGAGAAGGCCGACTATAGCCGAGGCAGCTCATTACGGCGTTCGGCTCACCGGCAACCGTGAACCTACTTTATGCCCCAACATAAGGTGTGGCCAGCCAGGGGTAGTTCACGGTTGACGATCGGCACCCACGCTAGCCGGCCACTGTAAATCGAATAATACCCACGATTACGGACCATAATGGCCCGGGTAATTACTGTGTGCGATCTCGGCTCCGAGTGTCTTAAGTACGGTTGTGGTAAAAAAGATAAACTCCCCGCAGAGGCGTAAGATGGGTGACAAATATCTCCAAGACCCACAGCTAGGGAAAGTGACTACAAAACCCGTTTTCCATGAACTTAAGCACATCGAAGGCCTTCCGTGATTGGAAGTTTTACTATTTCTCATATTTCAATTTTATTTAAAGAACTTTCCTCCTATCCTCTATAACGATCCCTAAGGTACAGGACACAGAATAGGAGACACTCGCTAATGGGAATAGGAACTCACAACTGGACACTCGGCTGCATTCCATACTCAGTCACACAAGACATTTAATGCTGCCATCTACAACTAAAACACGAAGGGCGGTACTTCCTTCTTTGTGTATAAATACGTAGCTATAATTTATTCACACATCACATTAACATTGCAAGATATGAAATTACGTTTTAAGCAAGAACTTGACATCAGACCCGTTAGAATCACAGGCATATGCACAGCTATACTTCTTATGCAACACATCAAAAATAACGAAAGCGTTCAAACACGACAGAATCGGCTTAAGTTAAAAATTACACACCAAAAATAAAGTCGTTTGTTACAAGTAATATAATTACAGCCCAAAATTTACGCTACTGTTTTGAGACTAACATAGACAGTAATGTCAAGTAAACAAAAAAAGGGTATCCAGGTCAAGTTAAGGAGTCGGCTGCATCGGAGCTTCACCCTTGTCCTGCTGGCCCTCCGAAATCTCCTTAACCGTAGAGTGGGAACTTTCAGCATGTTGACCAGAGATATTTGGTGCTCCAGAGGTCCCGCCTGTCCGATCAAGGAAAGAATTCATTAATAATAAGCAACCAAGTTACGAAAAGCTAAAAGGGGAGACTTACCAGCGTCTGCTCCTTGATCATCATCCTCCAACTGCACACCAACCTCCTCAGCAGCAAGCAGCCGCATACCCTCTTTCACCTCCACCTTCTCCTCCTTGGTAAATTGAGCCGTAACCACATCCATTCTAAAGGCCGCGCCACCCTCCTTATCTGCCTCAGACCTAGCCTCCTCCAGGGCCCTGAGATAAATCATGGCCATGACTCGGGGATAATCATCCATACAAGATAAGTTGCCATGTTTCCAAGTGCGAAAGTATATATCGTGAAGCATCTCATCCATTATCCCCTCATTCTCCTCGAACTCCCTTATTCGGTCCTCAGAAGCCAACAGCTTTGCAACGGTAGCGTTCCTCTCCAATCGGTATCACGAGCAGTCAGCCTGAAAGGATTTTCACATCGCCTCCATATCCTCCTTAAGCTTGGTTTGGGCAAGCTCCACAGCCTCAAGTTTCTCGGATAATTCATGTACCCGCTCGAGATCCGCTTGCCGAACCTCACCCACCGTTGCAATAGCCATATCAATCCGTTCCTTACAGACGACCTCCATCTTCCGTAACTCTGCCCTGCTGACCTCTTCCATGGTCTTCTTTAATTGCCTAGAGGCGGCCTCATGTTGAGAGATCTGGATGGCCTGATCAGCGAGTTGTTTGGCCTGGTCGGAAACCATTAACCGCAGTCGAATGTTAGCACTGCCAATTTCTTCTCCGGCCTTGACCAGTCGAGCATGATGCCCCATCAGCTTCGTGGTTTCCTCAGCAACCCGGTCAATGTTTGCCTTAGCTTCATCCCCCAAAGTTACAACCCGAGTGCTAAGCAAATCGAGGTCCAGGGACTTAGCTTCATCTAGTACTCTTACCATAGGATTGCGAGGGAGAAGATGCTCACCAGTAGCCTAATCAAAGGTAATATCATGAGAACCAGGATCCAGATCCGGATGACCCGCAAACGGGTTACGAGCCAAGTCGGGATGATCTATTGGGGTAACGGTAGGATTTTCAGATGGGTGCGGAGAAGGTATAAACTCAGTATTCTCCTCCGTGGTATCCTGAACAGGCTGAGTTGGGGGCTGAGAACCAGGTGAAGATTCAAAAAAGGAGCGACTCCTCTTCTTCTTTTGGATATCCTCTTCGATAACTCCAAGAAGAGGACGGTAGCCGACTACGTCTCCAGGGCGGTTAGTCGGAGGCTTTGGTTTAGTAGAAGCCTTGAGGAGTTTGTATTGTTCAAGGCGGTGCCGAACATCCGACGTCTTGGCCACTTTACCCGCTTCTGTGATAAAAACCCAGTGTTACAAGCATACATTGAGCTATAATTCAAGAAATACATCAAGTTAAGAAGAGTAAAAAGACGCTTTTGTTATACAAACCCTGGGGAGGAGTAGGATACTGCAATAAGTCCTGAATCTCATCCCAGGATGGGAGCAGGCCATAAAATATTCCTAAATCCTTATCATAAATGGAGTCGGTAGGAGTCAAAAATTCACCTTGAATCGTAGGAATTGCCTTAGCAGAAGCGCTCTTAGAAGAATCAGCACCGATCTCGGCCTTGCCAGCTTTCTTAAGCTTCTCCACTAAAGCCGATCCTTCCTCCGACCCTTCAAAAGCTAGGCGGAGATCATCATCTGTCCACTCCTGGATCACACCCGCTTGCTTAGAAGACAAAGCCCCAGTACCACCACCGCTCTGTCCGTCGCCACCATCATCGCTATGACCATCATCATCACCTTCTCCACCACTTCCACTCTCTGCCTCACCTCCTTCATCCTCGCCTCTTTCCTCCTCCACATCTTCCTCCTCCGGGACATCTGGACATGTGCTGGGGGAGGGTCCATCGGACTTCTTAAGTTTCTTCCCCCCGGCAATTGGATGCTTCGAGAAGGGTTTCCTCTTACTGCTCTTCGCCGTAGCCCCTCCTTTAGCTTTGGCAGCTGTGTCTCTTTGCTTGACCACAGACTGGCGTGGCAAGATTAAGTTGAGCCCCAAAAGAGTACCATTTCTGATCAAATAAGAAGCCGACCTCTCCCTTCCCAGAATGGCTTCTATTTCCTCAGCCATCCGAACCAAACGATCGTTCTCTACAACCGCAAAGCCACCTGTTGCTAGCAAGAAATAAAGCACGTAAGGAGGAGTATTGCAGTCAGAACAAAGAAATTGTAAATAAGAACCAACTTATAGCCAGAAGTGAAGCGGCGGAAAGAAACAGAGTCATCCTTGACAAAAAACCATTCCTTCTTGAACATGCTGAACTTCGAGTATAAATCCAGGACTGGCTTGAAGGACACGGCCGACTCCAAGCTAATATACGGAGACCCCTTCTTGTAGCCTCTTAAGTTGTACATATACTGGATTTCCCGGTTGGAAGGAGGACGTCCGTATCTCCTCTGGAATATAACGAATAGGCTCACTAAGATGGCATAGCAGTTGGGCTGAAGCTGAAAAGGAGACACCTTCAAGTATGTGATGAAGCTGACTATCCAGGCATTGATAGGTGGGATGGCACCACACATGCATTGATACCTACTATAAGCAAAGTATCCTCCAGGGGGGTTATACGGCATCATTCCTTCCCCCGGAAACAACATATGCGCTCTGTCGATCCCAAAAGAGCAAGAAATAACATCAAGTTGCTCATCTTTGAGGGAGCTAGGAAAGCAATCAGGCGGTGAGTTCAGGAGCTCTTGAGGACCGTACCCGTCTACTAGCGATCTCGAGGTTGGTCCCTGTCGTTCTGGTGCTGCCTGAACTGGGGGCACAATGGAGGACTCTCCTCGGTCTTTGGACTTCTTCTTGTCAAAACGAGTTTCGACTTTATGAGACATTATCTACAACACGAGAAAACACATTGTTAAAATAGGGGATGTAGAGATAAAAACAAGCAAGTGTATGCAGACTGGAATTTCACTCGTAATTCAAAACATAGAAGTGCATTCGGTAGTTCAAGGCCGAAAGGTCATTCGGCACTCAAACTCCCAAATTCATTCGGTAAGTCAAGGCTAAAGGTTCGTTCGGCACTCGGAATCCCCGAGTCCATTTGGTAAGTCAAGGCTAAAGGTTCATTCGGCACTCGGAATCCCCGAGTCCATTCGGTAAGTCAAGGCTAAAGATTCATTCGTCACTCGGAAACTCCGAGTCCATTCGGTAAGTCAAGGCTAAAGATTCATTCGGCACTCGGAAACCCCAAGTTCATTCGGTAATTCAAGGCTAAGGATTCATTTGGCACTCGAAATCCCTGAGTCTATTCGGTAAGACAAAGCGAAAGCTCATCCGGCATAAGAGGGCCTCACCTGGTCCGGCAGTTGAGGTCTGGTTCGGTGCTCGTTTGATTCGGCAAAGGCAAGAGTTTGGTTCGGCTAGTACGGAATAACAAAGGCATGAGGCTCCTACTTATAGGCAAATAAAAACGACCGGACCAACTGGTTCGGCGCTCGGGACCGAATGAGAGTGTCCAAGTCGAAGGACCTAAAACAAAGCACGACATATGCTGGCATATGCACCACTTTTTGGGGCAAATGTTGGGTGCGTTCCCACCACCACCGAGCCAGAATGAAGAAGGCATCGCCGAACTGTAGGGAGGAAAGTCCCACCGAACCAACACGTCTCTAAGGCCCTGCCGAACCAACCCATCTCCAAGGTACCACCGAATCAGAAGCCTCTCCACCTACCACCGAACCAACCCATCTCCCAGGTACCACCGAATCAGATGCCTCTCCACCTACCACCGAACCAACCCACCTCCCAGGTACCACCGAATCAGAGGCCACTCCACCTACCACCGAACCAACCTTCTACCACCGGACCGAAGCACTACCGAACCATGGCATTGCCGAACCAACGTTGCCTGGCCAGATTGCATCAGCCCAGACCCACCAGCAGCTATATACATCCAGAACCCCTACTCCCAACCTCACTCTATAAATAGAGGGGTAGGGGTACAACAATGGGGGACAAGTTTGAGAGCTCAAGCACGGATAAAACTTTCAAACAACTTTCATATATTTGTATCAAAGCTTTGTACTTGTAATCTGAACAGTAAAGGAGAATAACATATAAAGTGGACGTAGGCACATTCTGGCCGAACCACTATAAATCTGTGTGTCTTTTACCGGTTAGTCCCTGCTTTTTATATATTTTCATAAATCACCTCGATCACTAAAAACAACATAAAATCAACTAAATCATACGACTTGGAGGTGTTTGCCCATTTTTTGTGCAACCACTAAGGATTTGGTTTTGATGACAACAACTTTAAGAAATCATATAAAAATATAAATACTAATGTTTTTAAGATATATATAGTATATAGTGTAGGATATTAAACATGTGTTGATATACGAAGATTGTACAATATTAAGTAAAGATTGAAGAGATAAAGATGTTGATATAGAGACTTAAGAATGAAGACTCGTGAGTTTTCAAGAGTTCAGGATTCTAAGATATTCCAGATAAGTTATAGAGTCTAGAATATTTGTTAAAATTCTGATAGCACTTGATCTCTCTCTCATCTCTCTATTTTTAAATAAGTTTTTAAATATTCTATTCAAAACAACTTTCAAATAGTTTTTAATTTCTTATACTTATCATTTTAGTTTTTAACATTTTACTAAATTATTGTTTTTATCAAATTTTGATTTATATTAGTTTTTTTTTCAAAATTCTTGTCATATAGTTTTACTTAAGTTTTATTATGATTATGCTGTATATAAATATTATATTTAAACATATTTACAAAGTATAAAATTATTTCACAAAGCAATACATTTTCAAAATAATATTTTAAAATGTTTTTAAAAATTACAAAGAGTATATCGACATACTCTTACCCTATATGTCAACATACTAGCCACGAATTTCAAATTCAATTTTCAAAAGAAGTGTCTATTCATCATATCTCTTCACGAATAGACATGACCGTTATTTCTCTATAAATACCTATGTTTCCAAAAAAAATTTTAATCACCTTTCATTATTCTTCTCTCTTCCTTCTTCTCTTTCATTTTATAAACAAAAATATAACCATACTCTATCGAATTTCAACCAGAATCAGACTCAATCAACATTAGTTTGGTTCTCTATCATTTTCTCTTTGATTTCTATCATCTCTCTCACTCCAATAAAGATTCATTTGTAATCAGGATTGAAGTTCTAAGTTCGTGAATCTCTATAAAATCAAACCGATATACTTGCGGGTGTGATTGTAGCCCGTGAAATCAATTTGGTGTGCTTAGTAGCGCGTAAATCTAGTGGGTGTGCTTGTAACTCGAAAATCAAGCGGCTTGTAACACCCTATATTTTTAGTAACATTATTTAGAATATTTAATTAGCTAAATAAAATAAAATAATGTGATGATTAGGGGACTGAGATTTGTAATTAACAAGGGGTAGCCATGCCTTGATAACAAATGAATTAAAATAAAATGATTAAGTAAAATAGGTAAAGGCAAAATAGGGAGAAGGATATTCTTATACCCTAAACCCTTAGGAATCCGTACTACGCATTCATTTCATTTAGTAAAATTTATCAAGTAGAGGCCGGCCACCGTTTTAAAGAACAAGAGGAAGAAAGCTAAAGGAAGAAGCTAAATGAAAATCAAATTCACCCAAATCTCAAATCCTTAATCTCAAAAGCTAAGGTGAATAATGACTACATCTCATTTTTCTAATTTTTTTCTATTTTAAGATGAATCTGAAGTATTTTGCATGATTATGCCATGTATTTGAATGATTAAATGTTGATATATGCTTGTTGATGATTTTTGTTTAATCACATAAGTTTTATGATATGTTTTAATATGAAAACCCTATTTAATGACATCCAAATGACTTGCGATTTTAGATATAGATCAAAAATGATATTTTAGAAATGGGTTTCAATTTTCATAATTTTATGAATTAATGTGGATTTTATATTAAGTTTCTAGTATAAAAAATGATTATTTGGGTTTTAAATTATTTACAGCTAAATAATTAATATTTTGGGTCTAGAAGTAATATATGTTAGAAAATATATTAAAAATGATTTTTTGGAATTTTTGTAGAATTTTTCTATGTGTTTTGATAGGTATATAAAATTATTTAAGGTATGAGACTTAAATGTTTTATATATTTATAAAAGGAGAAGGGGTATTTTATAAATAAATTAAATTGTTTATTTTTGAAATATTGGCAGCACTTTAAAAAAGAAAATTAGCAACCAATAATATTTTGACAAACAAGGCATGTTAGTTGAAAAGAATTTTTTTTAAAGTAAAAATCAGTTTTTACATGCTTTTAGCATGTTTCGCCACTTTTGGCACCAGGGGTTCCGACTAAGTACTGCCGTCTCCATGCCATCGACACTAATGCATATAGTATCAATAACTTGGTATAGAGTGAATTGGACTTAGGCGGAAGGAACTAGGTTGAGACCAAAGGTTCCGAAGGGGTCGAAGCGTGTCTTTGCTTTTAAATGAAAACGCACCTGCTTTGCTTTCGAAGGGTATGCTTTCGACTTGGTTGGCTTTCGGTTGAGCCAAATGTTTTAAAGGAATGGTTTTGAATGGGTTGTGCCTCTTGCTTTAAGTAAATGCTTTCATCGGGGTTGAAACCCCTTAGCTGCCGCTTTTCTACCTTTTGACGCCAATGGTTTCGGAAGGTATACTTTGCTTTTAAAACTTAGACGCTTCTCCAATGCTTTAGGAAGGTTGGTTTTGACACCATCACTTCTTCGCTTAGGAAATTCTTTCGAAAGGGTGCTTTCGACTTAAATGTTTATGACACTTTTACTCTGTTGAAGGTAGAACCCAAATGGTTTCGAAGGAGTTAACTTTAATGGTTTCGAAAGGTGTTTCCCCATGTTTTACTTGAACCCAAATGCTTTCGAAAGGTTTAATGTTTTAACGCTTTCGAAAGGATTTAAAGAATGGTTTTAAAGGGGTGGTTCTCCAATGGTTTCAAAAGGTTTAAAAGGAAGGTTTTGAAAGGTTTGAAAGTAAAGGTTTTTCCAGTGTTTTCAAAAGGCAATGTTTAAAAGTTTTAAAGATAGGATGTCTAGGGTTTTATGGCTTTCGAAGGAAGGGTTTTTCAATGGTTTTGAAAGGAAGATTATGAATGGTTTTGAAAGGAATGTTGTGGCCATTTGGCCTAGGTGAAAGTAGGGTTTTACTTGGTTTCGAAAGGGGTACTTTCAATGGATTCGAGAGGGGTACTTTCAAAGGTTTAAATGTTTTCATCAACAAAGATTTAAGTAAAGTGTGTGTGTGTGTGTTTATATATATATAACATGGCAAGGTGATTTTGAGTAAAGCATAGAGTATACATATATTTTCCTTGTTTAAGTTTGATTTAAAGGTTTTAAATCAATTTGAGATGAAAAGGTTTATAAGGAAAATTTAAGGGAAGATTACCCTAAGTAAAATGACCTAGATATTAGAATACCAGATGGGACTGGAATAGGGTCGTGCCCTATACATTACCTATTAGCCCCAGCTAATTTACTTAAAAATTCCAGTGTGTAGGGCTTTGTCACAGGTAAAACTAAAATTATGATCACACATAGAAGGGAATATGTGTTTGTATACAGATAGGTTATTGCTGAGCTTGCAAAACCATTAGGATCAGGTGACCCTGGGAGATGTTAAGTTAGGGACAGACCGTCCATAAGAGGAATATTTAACAGATAGTTAAGGAGAGACCGTCGAAAAGAGGAGTGTCCAATAGGTGTTAGATTATTTTGATTATATTTTCTGGTAGGCCCGAGTCGGCCGAAGGTTAGTAGTTAGGCAAACAAAACTATAGTGTTCGAACGGATTGCTCATTTATTACTTGACATGTATGTTTACATGATATTGCTTCACAATTTTAACCATCTTTGGTTGCAGGATAAAGATTTGCAAAAGATATGTTTAGAAAGGATATTAGTGAGGGAAACCCGATCCGCTAAGCAATGTGGTCCCACTTAATATCAAATAACCGAGATGTATAGTATTATTCACACCAGGCTTTATGTCTGACTCGAAGTTTAAGTTTTTCCTCTTAAACTCTCAGGTGCTCAAAATTGATTTGAGTAGGCTGAGGGTTGAGGTTTTACACGTTTTAGTAGGTTGATGGATAAAGCTTCTAGGGACGAGCAGGTGGCTGACGGATAGCTATTTAGGAGTTGCTGTTTTGTTTTATTTTATTCCGCTGTGTTGTGTTTAAGATAGTTATGTCTATATAGTACTTTGGTCAACCAAGGGGCATCATCATATATCGCTCTTGGCATATTAATGTAATAATTATATTTTATCCGAACCTGGGAAACGATTATGGGATTATGTAATTTGAATGTGGAACATTTGTTTTGAAATGTAATCAGTAAAATGTTGTTTTTTGAAATCTGTGATTTTGTTACATATTCAAGTGCTTCCGATATTATGGATACCACTAACATAGCCGTATTTAGTCGCCATAAGTTAATACTATGGATGACTGTAGCATCTATTGCGCTTAGCTTTCGGCCTCTAAATAGGGGATGTTACACGGCTCTACCCAGAGGCTGGGATTCTGGAGGGTGTGTCTCGTAGCCTTGAAATCGAGATTGTATTTGCATTTACTAGTTTAAAAAAAATTCATAAAAGAAATTGTGCAAGACTGGATGCAGGGTAACTTCGAACTAGTATAAAATCCTAGTGTGTTCTGTCCTTTTACTTCTACCGCATTTATTGTTTTTCTATGTTTTGATTCTATGATTATTTATGTGGTTGTTAATCTCATTATTCAAAGTATAATTTCAAAAGATTTCAAAATGATTCATATAAATTAGAAAACACTATTCAGCTCCCATTTAGTGTTAATTTAGGCTTAAGATCCCTATTATGCAGTCTTACATTTGGTATCAGAGCATTGGTTTTCAAAAGATTTGAAATTAGATTTTTGAGAAGTTTAAATGGGAAAATTATTAACACTATTTTGAATAATTCTAGAGTAAAACAATTTGTCAAACCAATATGTTATCTTTTAATGGATTAGTAACTAATCATTATGAAAAGTCACTTGATTTCTTGGAAAGGTATAATTTTGAATTGAGACAGATTTGCTATATGGCTAATGGTGAAAAGACATTAGATAATCAAATCAAGAAGGAGAAATAAATTCTAGATTGTGGATGTTCAATAAACATGATGGAAGATCAAGAGAACGGAAGAGAAACAATGGAGATACATATGCTTAAAGACATACCTTTGAATGAAGAAACAGTAATATTGGAATAGAGGACGTCAGCAAAAGAGGTAATCCTGAATCCTTATTTTTACTATTTTATGAATGCCCTAAGTAGAAAGTCATTTCACATCTTCTTCTAGTTTTTAAAATAACCAAAATGATATAAATAAGTAGAAAACATGGTTTCCATCCAAAAATAACGGCTAGTTTTTCAAATTGAAAAGACACTATAGTTTTTGAAAAGCCTTATGGTTTTATATATAGAATATTATAATTTCTTAAAAATTATATTTTTATTTTAAATAATATTATTTATTAAAAGCACAGAAAAGATTTCAAAGCAAAATATTGAATTCTAAATTTTGTAGAATTTTTACAAAACCGATTATACACTTTGAAATCAGGATAGAAAATATTGAATGTAGCTACGTATTTTAATTCTCATAAATTAATAAATTTTCAATGAAATTTTTTACACAAATTGAAGACATATATATTTATTACTAAAAAAAATTTGGACCAAAATTTGAATTATAACTATTTTACTATTTTTGAATGAATAAACATTTAGTTGGTTACAATGACTATATTTTCAAATTTTGGAGCCAAAATTCGAATTTTTAAGGTCTTCAAATTAAATAATTTTCCAATAATAAAAATATATTTTAGATTACAATTAATATATTTAAAAATATAAAAACATAGTAGCATTTCAAATAATTTAACATTTTCTAGATTTTCATACAAAACTGACTACTCTTTTTAAATAACGAACAAACATGTTTAACATAGTAATTTTCTAGAAAATCTCGAAAATTATAAATTACATACACGATATTATTTTATATGCTAACATATACTTTGATGAACTTATGTTAAAAATTTCAAAAAAAAAATTCAAAATTTAACTATTTTAATATTTTTAAATAAATCGTTACTTGGTGGTTACAACGACCATATTTTTGACATAAGCTATTATAATTCTCAATTTTTATGTCCTTTTATGAAAACTTTTATTTTCATAAAAATTATTTTCCAGAATAAAATTAGTATATATAACTGCATAAAAAATTCTGAGCATTTTAAATTAATTTAACACAGTCTTTTATTTTGCTTCGAGTAGACACTTCAACTACCAAGTTGAAATTTTAAATATTTAATCCTTTTTTAACGATCGTGCCTCTTCCTAATTAGACGTATCTCTTCCTTAATGATTTTTAAAATGTGTTTCCTTTCAAATGAAATCTCACTACTAATTTATCACTACTATAATAAATAGAAAAGCATAACTTCATTCGTGATTCAAGTTTTCTAATGATTGATTTTACTTCTTTCACTCTATTTCTTATAAGATACTAACTTTATAGCTTTACGAAAATTAATCGAATGAATTTAGAATGTAAGAATAAGGCTCTATTTATATATTTCTTCGATCAATAAGAACGCGCCACATCATATGACACTTATCATATAAATAAATAGTAATAAACATGCAAAATGACATGTGTCATTACACTTGTCCTTTAAAAAAATCATTTTATACATGCATAATGCCAAGTGGCTATATACATGTTCTGTAACGACCCGATATTTTCAACCATTCGCATCCGCACATGTCGGACTTGAATTGCTCAAAATACCGAATTGTAAATATGAATTTGGCAAAACTCAGAATATACAGTAAATAAATCACAGATCACAGACATAGAGTAATAACAATGCGGCGGAATCAAAGAAATAGTAGATCATGAAGGTATTATATATATAACAGAGTTAAACAAGATTACAACATAATTGATGAATACAAAGATGTCTCAATACAATAGTCAAAATACAAGATCTGAATACACCACTGGAATCAACTGAATGACCGAAAGCATAATTAATAGATGGATCCAAGCGAAGCTCCAACTCCAAAGGTGAGTCTCAAATGCTGTATCACTCAGTTTGACCCGAGCGTAAAGCAAAACACAAAACACTCGAGTCAGGACATACATACTTATACAATGTAAACCAACTCAAGTGAGCTGAAGTGTAAAGGTACATGTAACTAAAAGAATGCTTGGGACCGCCCATTCTTTAAGGATCTGTTAAACTATCTACTATGTAGTAATATACGCTATTATAATAATGTCTATAGTAAAATAAACTTACTTAAATAGCGTTAAGGCTTTACATTTTCCACCTTAACACATAATAGTCCCAGTAGTCCATCCAGTATCATGGTCCCTCCTAATCGGGAAGCCACCAAAGGATACTCCATGGGCTACGGGAGAAAACCCAACTCGTAGTAAAGCTCGATATGGTAGGTGACACAGCACAACAAGGCAATGCTAGGGTAGATATATCAGTTGCTATCCGGACTGGTGGTAACGCATAGCAGCCACTACTGCCCACCTCGGAACACACTCCCAAATCAAAATCGAAGGGTGGCCACCAAATCAAATCACAAAGTAAAGGAATAGTATCAAAGAAATGTGTCTGATCAGAGGTGCTACCTCATTGGCCCGAGAATCGCTCCTATTTTAGCCACCTTATGCCAACTCACGGGAGTCGGGTCCACGCTCATACCTCAATAGGATCGTCGCCACCATCCTACTTCATTCTGGAATCTCCACCGCGTACACGGTTGTCAAAGTGGTTTTCGGTATCGATAGAGAGTATGCCCATATCCGACCCCGGTCTCTTTGCCAACCAATCGCTATTATAACCCATGGATATTTATTCCAAAACATTTATACTTAAAAATCCAAAATATCATATCCATTTCAAAACTAAATACTATATTATTTCATTTCATAGCCAAATCAATATATCATTTCCATTTCCAAAAACCAAAGCCATAATATCATTTAAATTCCAAAACCAAATCAATATATCATTTATATAAAACCCAAATTTCCAAATCACTGAATACTTCCTTAAATTTATTAAACTTGAAATATTCCTTTAAATCATCTTAAACCAAACCACTTTATAAAGTCATATTCTTAAATCTTCAATTCCAATAAGCTTCAAGCTAATATATTTAAAGACAATTCTTAATTAAATACTATTTCAAATAAATTCATTTCCAACGCATTTAAATTCAATGTCAAATAATATTCATTTCAAAGTTGTAACTGTTTGCACAAAAAATGGGCAAACACCTCCAAGTCGTATGATTTAGTTGATTTTATGTTGTTTTTAGTGATCTGGGTGATTTATGCAAATATGTAAAAAGTAGGGACTAAACTGTAAAAGACACACAGATTTATAGTGGTTCAGCCAGAATGTGCCTACGTCCACTTTATATATTATTTCTCCTTTCTTGTTCAGACTACAAGTACAAAGCTTTGATACAAGTATATGAAAGTTGTTTGAAAGTTCTATCCATGCTTGAGCTCTCAAACTTGTCGACCATTGTTGTACCCCTGCCCCTCTATTTATAGAGTGGGGCTGGGGGCAGGGGTCTTGGATGTATATAGCTGCTGGTGGACCTGGGCTGATGCAATCTGGCCTGGCAAAGTTGGTCCGGAACGCCTTGGTCCGGTGGAACTTCGTCCGGCGGTGAGTGATTCGGTGATGGTTGGTTGGAGTTTGATTCGATGGGACTTGGTTTTGGTTCGGTAGTGCTATTTTGGAGTTGGTTCGGCGGGGGTTTGGAAAGGAGATGGTTCGGCGGAGGTTTGGAAAGGAGATGGTTCGGCAGGGATTTGGAAAGGAGATGGTTCGGCAGGGATTTGGAAAGGTGATGGTTCGGCAGGGATTTGGAAAGGAGATGGTTCGGCAGGGATTTGGAAAGGAGATGGTTCGGCGGTGAAGGAGGGTATGCGGCTGCTTACCGCTGAGGAGGTAGGTGTGCAGGTAGAGGATGATGATCAAGATGATCAAGGAGTAGAGGCTGGTAAGTCTTCCCTTTTAGTCTTTCCGTTAACTTGGTTGCTTATCATTAATGAATTCTTTCCTTGATCGGATAGGTGGTCAGCAGGACAAGGGTAAAGCTCCAATGCAGCCGCCTCCTTAACTTGACATGGATATCTTTTTGTTTACTTGACATAGTTGTATATGTTAGTCTCAAAATAGTAACGTAACTTTTAGGTTGTAATAAACAACTTTATTTTTGGCGTGTAACTTCTTTTTTTTCTCTTTTTACTTAAGCTGATTCTGTCGTATTTGAATGCTTTTGTTATTTTGACATGTTCTATAAGAAATATAGCTATGCCTATGTTTGTTATTCAATGGTGTTTGATGTCAAGTTCTTGCTTAAAACATAATTTCATATCTTGCAATGTTATTGTGATGTGTGAATAAATTATAGCCACGTATTTATACACAAAAGAAGAAAATACGGCCCTTCAGGTTTTAGTTGTAGATGGCAGCACTGAATTTCTTGTGTGACCGAGTATGGAATGCAGCCGAGTGTCCAGTTGTGAGCTCCTATTCCCCTTAGCGAGTGTCTCCTATTCTGTGTCCTGTACTTTATGGATCGTTATAGGGGATAGGAGGAAAGTTCTTTAAATAAAATTGACATATGAGAAACAGTAAAACTCCCAATCACGGAAGGCCTTCAATGTGCTTAAGTTCGTGGCAAACGGGTTTTGTAGTCACTTTCCCTAGCTGTGGGTCTTGGAGACATTTGTCACCCATCTTACGCCTCTACGGGGAGTTTATCTTTTTTACCACAGCCGTACTTAAGACGCATCGGAGCCGAGATCGCGCACAGTAACTACCCGGGCCATTATGGCCCCTAATCGTGGGTATTATTCGATTTACTGTGGCCGGCTAGCGTGGATGCCGATCGTCAACCGTGAACTACCCCTGGCTGGCCACACCTTATGTTGGGGCTTAAAGTAGGTTCACAGTTGCCGGCGAGCCGAACGCCGTAATGAGCTGCCTTGGCTATAGTAGGCCTTCTCGTTGGCTTATAATCGGCTCATTATAGTTGGCTTTGAGGGCCGTCGCGAGCAATGAGTTAACCCGCAGCAGAGGGATGCCGGAGCAAAAGTGTCTCATTGGCGAGGGCATAGATTCGTATAGTACCTGTTAGGTCTTGTCCAGGAGAAGTCGCGCTGTGGAGCGCCTTGAATGGAAATGATATTTGCACAGGATTTTGTTCAACAGAAAAGGATAAAGTTAACAAGCAGCCAAGATATAAAGGAACAAGTTAAAAAGAGACAAGGTTTTTAAAGTGGTTCGGCACGAAAATACCTACGTCCACTGATTCTCTTTGTTAATTCACTTCATATGGGCAGTACAAGTTAAGAAAAGTATCGACGAAGGTGTTGGATGTTCCATGCCCTCTGGAACACCTCCCCGTCCACTGTTGACAAAATATAAGATCCATTGAGGAGATCTTTATGAATTACATATGGTCCGTCCCAGATTGGATCTAGCGCTCCGGGGCGCGGGAAGACTCGCTTGAGGACAAGATCTCCTTTTTGTAAGCTACGATGCTTGACTTTGGAGTTGTATTGTGTTTCCACTTTTTTCTTGTGAGCTGCTGCTTTGAGGGCTGCATCATTTCTTCTTTCCTCAATTAGATCCAAAGACATGTGGAGGAGCTCTTCGTTCTCTTTTGGGTTATAGTGGATCCTACGGTTGGAAGGCACTATAGTTTCAACTGGGAGCATAGCCTCTGATCCGTATGCCAAAGAGAAAGGAGTATGCCCCGTTGATGTTCTGAAAGATGTGCGATAGGCCCACAGTGCCGTAGGAAGTTCATCCACCCAAGCGCCTTTTGACTTTTCAAGTTACTTTTTGATTAGAGTTTTGAGAATTTTGTTGACGGCTTCGACTTGTATGTTTGCCTAGGGATAAGCTACGGATGAGAAGCTTTTGTGAATTCCGTGCTCTTGGCACCAATTGGCAAACTCCTCACTGTCAAACTGAAGTCCATTGTCCGATGTGATTTTAAATGGGACTCCGTACCTGCACAGAACATTTTTGATCAAGAAGTTAATAACTTTTGCTGAAGATACTTTATTTAGGGGTTCTGCTTCCACCCATTTGGTGAAATAGTCGACTGCCACTATAGCATATTTGGCTCCGCCTCGGCCCATTGGCAGTTCGCCAATCAAGTCAATTCCCCATACTGCAAAGGGCCAAGGGCTGGTCATTTGAGTAATCTCAGTTGTTGGTAGCCACAGAATCTTAGCAAATTTCTGACATCTGTCACATCTTTTGACGAAGTCTAAGGCGTCTTTGTTTAAGGTGGGCTAGAAATATCCATATCGGAGTATCTTCTTTGCCAGAGTTTGCCCTCCAGTGTGATCTCCGCAGCTTCCTTGATGGATGTTGGATAAGATTTCCTTTGCTTCCCTTCCAGCGACACACCTTAATAAGCGGTTAGAGAAGCCGCGCCGATAAAGGGTGCCTTCTTGTATTGTGTAGCGGGAAGCTCTCCTCAAGATTTTCTTGACTTCGTTACGCCCGTTGGACAGTGTGCCACTTTGTAAGTAGTCTCGGATGGGAGTCATCCAAGTTGCTCCTTCGGTTGCAGCTATCAGATTCACTTGCTCAAAACTTGGGGTCAGTTGCTTTGAGATGGCTACTGCTCCGGAAATAGTGTCGTCTCTCATGCTAGCTTGCTTCACCAATTCGTCGGCCTCTTGGTTTTCTTCCCGAGGGATGTGTTTGATTAAATAGTGATCCAATCGATTGAGAAGCAACTTGGTCTTCTTTAAATATGCTATGAGTCGTTCTTCTCGAGCCTAGAATTCTCCTAGTATTTGATTTACAATAAGTTGAGAATCGCTATGAAGACACAAAGAATTGGCTCCGATTTCTAAGGCAAGTTCTAATCCAGCTATCACTGCTTCATACTCTGCATCGTTGTTGGTGGCAGCGAATTCCAACCTTATAGCATAGTGTAGCTTATTTCCCCTGGGAGTGATTATCACCACACCTGCTCCCGAGCCTTGTTCGTTTGACGCACCATCCACAAAGATATTCCACTTGATGTCTTCTGCTATTTCCGATTGCTCCTTACCTTCGTTGGTAGTGAATTCGGCAATGAAATCGGCCATGGCTTGTCCCTTGATGGCGGTACAAGGATGTTAGGTGATATCATATTGACTTAGTTCAATGCACCATTTAAGTAGTCGCCCAGAAGTGTCGGGACGATGGAGTACCTGCCTTAGTGGTTGATCGGTCAGAACTCTGATGGAATGAGATTGGAAATAGTGACGCAGCTTCCGTGATATGATTAGTAAACAGTACGCTAGTTTCTTAAGTTTAGGATATCTGGCTTCTGCCCCTGTAAACCACTTGCTTACAAAGTATACTGGCCGCTGCGTGCGTTTGTCTTCTCTCACCAAGGCGGCGCTTAGAGCATGAGATGACACAACAAGGTATAGGTATAGCTCCTCCCCTTTGTTCGGAGTTGAGAGTACTGGTGGTCTTTGGAGGTGTTCGATTAAGTTAAGGAAAGCTGTTAAGCATTCACCAGTCCATTCGAACTTTCCTTTGTCTTTCTTTAGCGCCTCGAAGAAGGGGATGCATTTGTCAATCGCTTTAGAGATGAATCTGCTCAGGGCGGCCACCTTCCCATTTAGGCTTTGCATTTCTTTTCGGGTGGAAGGTATCCTGATATCTTTCAGGGCTCGGATTTGTTCAGGGTTTGCTTCAATTCCTCTGGCATGGACGATGAATCCTAGAAACTTTCCTGATGATACTCCGAAGGAGCACTTTAGAGGATTCAGCTTCATTCCATATTGGCGAAGTACTTGAAACATTTCATCCAGGTGGCTTACGTGATCGTCGGCTTTCCTTGACTTTACCAGCATGTCATCCACATAAACTTCCATAGTTTGTCCTATTAGCCCTGCAAACATCTTGTTGACGAGGCGCTGATAGGTGGCTCCTGCGTTTTTAAGTCCGAAAGGCATTACCTTGTAGTAGTACAATCCCCGGTCAGTGATGAAACTAGTGTGGTCTTGATCGGGAGCATGCATAGGAATTTGGTTATATCCTGAGTATGCGTCCATAAAAGATAAGAGTTCGTGCCCGGCTGTGCTGTCCACAAGCTGATCGATTCGGGGAAGTGGGAAGCAATCCTTCGGGCAGGCGTCATTTAAGTTGGAGAAGTCAATGCATGTTCGCCACTTCCCATTAGCCTTCTTCACTAGCACCGAGTTGGCGATCCACTCCGGGTAGATGGCTTCTCGTATGAAGTCATTAGCAAGTAGGTTCTTTACTTCTTCATCGAGGGCTGCTGATCGTTCTGCCTCCATACTTCTCTTTTTCTGTTTTATTGGCGCCTTGGTAGGATCAATGTTTAGTACGTGGCATGCTATGTCAGGGGAGATTCCGGTCATGTCAGCGTGTAACCATGCAAATACATCCAAGTTGTGGCGGAGAAAATCAATGAGTTGTTCCTTCAACTCTGCTTTTAGTTGGGACCCGACTTTCAATAGTCTACTCGAGTCATGTCTGTGTATAGATACAAATTCCATAGCCTCTGCAGGCTCGGCGGTGGCCTCCTCCTCTTTGTCCCTGGGGTCTAATTCATTGAAAGGGTCGCTGGTATATCGAAGAGGAGGGGCTTTCTTTAGTTGCTATGCTTCCAAACTTTTTGTGCAGAGGGCAATCTCTACACTCTCTCCTTTATCCTTCCTGTGGTTGTTGCGAAGTTCAGTTACATAGCAATCTCGAGCAATGTCCTGGTCTCCCTCTACTTCCCCTACTCCATTGTCCGTTGGAAATTTCATCTTCAGGCACCATGGGGCCAGGACAATTTGGAAGTCAGACAAGGCTGGCCTTCCTAAGAATGCGTTGTAGGCTGAGTGGTTTTCTATCAGCACAAATGTCTGTTTCCGCACAACGGAGCGGGGATGACTTCCAATTTCAACAAAGAGGTCCAGTCGCCCGAGGGGCATCTTCGCATTTCCTATGAAACCGTGTAGTGATTTATTGCAGGGGAGAACATCCTTTAATGACAGCTTCATTTTGTCAAAGGCGTGCTTGAATAGGATATTCACTGAGCTTCCAGTGTCAACTAGAATTCGAAAAACCTCGGTTGGACCGAGCCGGGCAGAGATAACCATGGGATCCGTGTGAGGGTACTGCCTTCCCTCCAGGTCACGCCTACTGAATGTCATGTCACCACTCTCTATCCTCTTCGGGTGGCGTTCTTCTATAGTAGAATTGACGCATTCTTCATTGTTTCTAAGTGACTTTCTGTACCTTTCCATCTCCGCCCAGCTTCCGTCGGCGATGTGTGGCCCTCTCGAGATGGTATGGACCACTATCTTCTCTTGACTGGAGCCGCTGGTGTTGCATTTCCTCTGCCTATTTCCGGAGAGGGTAGCCTTGGGTTTTCATTGGCAGGAGCTGGAGTCCTGTTCTGACTTTTTACATAGCGTTGTAGTTTCCTTCTTCTGATATGTTCTTCAATCAAGTCCGGGAGATGATGGCATTCATTGGTATCATGCCCATGGGATTCGTGGAAGCGGCAGAATTTTCCAGACTTAATTGCATTATCTGATTCCTTCTTGTGCGGGGGGCGTTTGTATTTAACTTCGTCCTGGGTGGCCAGGAAGATTTTTTCGATCGTTTCATTCAATGGGGTGTAAGCGTCAAATCTCGGTCCTGGTCGATATAGACGCTTTTCTCCCTTCTTACCCCCAGCATTGTCTCTAGAATCATTTCTTCGAATGTCCTTCGCTACAGCGGGCGCGTTGCCGTGAGCCGCCTTATTTTGTTGCCCTGACTGCCCCTCAGTGGCAGCGTCTTCAAGCCTCATATATTTCCCAGCTTCATGGAAGAAATTGGGTAGAGTAGCTGGTTTTTCTTTTGTCAATCTTCTAGAAAATTTAGTATCCGGACGCACACCACTACATAGGGCCATTAAGATAAGCTTCTCATCGGCAACTTGGACTGCGGCCGCTGCGGCATTGAATCTGGTTAGATATTGCTGTATTTCTCTCCAGGTTTCTTTTTGATACTGGATAAGGATAAGCGTCCTTAGGTTGCTCCACATGAATGCGGAACTGGCTGATGAACTTTTCTTTCAACATCTCCCATGAGCTGATGGATACTTGGGGTAGATGGCAGAACCAGGAGGTAGCTAGATCTGCTAAGAATAGCGGAAAGCATTTGCACAGCACTCCTTCTGTTGCTCCATTCATGAGCATATGCTGTGTGTATCTCTGTAAGTGTACAACGGGGTCAGAGGTTCCTTTGTAAGGTTCCATTGTTGGCATTTTCCATTCTCGTGGAGTGATGGAAATTTCGATATTGCGGGCGAAAGGGCTGGTTACCCTAGCGCCTATTCCTCGGTCTCTTTGATCCCGTCGGACGCACTCTCTGAACAAGCGTGCAATCCTTTCATCAGAATTTGGAGCAGATAAAAATGAGTTCGGTTCTTCTCTGTGGGATTGATTCCGCCCAGATGACTTGTAGGGATGGTATCGTCTATTATTCCTAATATTTTCCAACGGCTGTCTTTGGTCTTCTGGGAGCATGCTAGGGTCAGCTACAGTTGGCCCTTGCCTTGATCTTCCCCTGCTGGGTTCTAATCTAAGCACTTCCTCAAGTCCAACTTCGGGCCGGACTCTAGCTCTGCCCCGTTCATTGGTGTTTCGGTGGTTAGGCAGTATGACAGGCTTGGCTACAGTTGACCTCCGCCCGGTACCTCCCCCGTTGGGTTCGGTTCCAAGCGTTTCCTCAGGTCCAACTTCGGGCTGAGCTCGGTCTCGGCTCCTACCATGGCCGCTTCTGTCGTTAGCTCCTACGAAGAAGGAAGATCTTTGTTGTCTCTGAGATCCTCCAGATTGGGACTCACCCCATGATTCAGTGTGGCGGTTGGACTCTTCAGCATCCCTTAAGCGTGACATGAGTTGGTCCACCAAGGCTTCTTGCTGGGATGTGAAGCGGTTAGTCACTTCAGCCACAACCCTGTCTAGATCTGCCCTAGTGATTGCTGTTGGCTGTTCCATGGCAGGAGTCGTCAGATTTGCTTGACGTTCATTTGGTAATGCTGTTGGAATGGGAAGATTCTCTTGATTTGTGATCACGGGATCTGGAATATTGCTAGTTGCGATGTTCTTTCCTTTGTTAACGTCTTTTTTCTGCCTGGGAGGCATGTTTTCCAAGCAATGAACGACGCTGTTAGGAAGAAGGTTAAGTGGGAGAAGCTGAAGCTTCGAGCTCCCGTTTCTCAGTGAAAGCACCAAAAATGTTTGCACAAAAAATGGGCAAACACCTCCAAGTCATATGATTTAGTTGATTTTATGTTGTTTTTAGTGATTTGGGTGATTTATGCAAATATGTAAAAAGCATGGACTAAACTGTAAAAGACACACAGATTTATAGTGGTTCAGCCAGAATGTGCCTACGTCCACTTTATATATTATTTCTCCTTGCTTGTTCAGATTACAAGTACAAAGCTTTGATACAAGTATATGAAAGTTGTTTGAAAGTTCTATCCGTGCTTGAGCTCTCAAACTTGTCTACCATTGTTGTACCCTTGCCCCTCTATTTATAGAGTGGGGCTGGGGCAGGGTTCTTGGATGTATATAGCTGCTGGTGGGCCTGGGCTGATGCAATCTGGCCTGGCAAAGTTGGTCCGGAACGCCTTGGTCCGGTGGAACTTGGTCCGGCGGTGAGTGATTCGGTGATGGTTGGTTGGAGTTTGATTCGGTGGGACTTGGTTTTGGTTCGGTAGTGCTATTTTTGAGTTGGTTCGGCGGAGGTTTGGAAAGGAGATGGTTCGGCAGGGATTTGGAAAGGAGATGGTTCAGCAGGGGTTTGGAAAGGAGAAGGTTCGGTAGGGATTTGGAAAGGAGATGGTTCGGCAGGGATTTGGAAAGGAGATGGTTCGGCGGTGTTGGCCCGGTCGAAACACACCCAACAGTAACACTTCTAAGTTCATTTGCTCAATCATTTCAAACATTGAAATTTCAAAACAACAGCATTTATAAAGTGCTGCGGTAGGTATATTTAGCATATATATCAATACATAGTTCAAAATCAGAAACCACAGCATTTCAGAACTGCTGTTATAGGTCTATTTAGTAATTTCAGAATATTTTTCAAATTTCTAGAAATTACAGCACTTCAGAAATGCTGTTATAGGTTCTTTTAGCATATTTTAGTATATTTCCAGCCATAGTTCAATTTCCAAAAATTACAGCACTTCAGAAATGCTATTATAGGTCTTTTTAGTATATTTCCAACCATAGTTCATTTAACCACAGCATTTCAGAAACGCTATAATTTCTGTTATATTCTTTGAAACACTATATCTTCAATTTTTCTTATTTTTAACTTATCAAACTCATTCCACTTTCCAAAATTTTTTATTTTGATATTACTTAACTTATACATTTTTAATAAAACAACATTTTTATTAGTAAATGTCAAATTTAAATTAATTTCATTTGTTAGTCAATCCTTTATAAATTTCTTAACTTTCAGAAACATTAAAACTCTAATTCTAGCCATTTTTAACCTATAAAATTACATTTTCCACTTCGGAAATTATTATTTGGATATGATTAAACTTATGATTCAATAAGATAAACTTTTATAAATAAATATCCAAATTAAACTATAATTCATTTATTAAGTCAAAAGCACATTCTTTTACTTAACTTTTATTCCAACAAATAACCTAACATTTTATTTTAAAATACCCACTTCATAAATAAAACTAAATTTCTATTTATTTACTTAACTAAAAATTTCCATTTGAAAAACCAAATTTCCAACTATCAAGTTAGGTCATATTTTAAATTACAATTTCCTTCCATTTAAATCCTAATTATTTATTTACAAACATATTCATAAATAGAATATCTTACCATTGTTGATATAACAATCAAATTTCCTTATAAATATATTCATTTGACATCATATAACTATGGATTTCAGTTAAACAAATTTTATTACCAAAGTCCAAGCAAAACTGTATTCTATTTTATTAATTTAAAATACATTCTTTATTATTCAAACATGTCTATTTCATAAATAAAATTCATTACAATTACCAGGTTAGATTTAACATTCCATATTAAATCAACATTTCATTATTAAGTTATTTATCGTAAATAAAATTCTTTAAATTCCATTTAAACCAATTATTAACTTATAAAATTTAACTTGTAGAAAACAACACACCTTTATAGTTTAAAGCCTTAAATTAAATTTAAGTTAAATTTCATATATTTATAATTTCCGAATACTCAATAATTTGTCAGAAAATAAGTAGAACACTTAATAAATTTTAGGAAAATATTATTTAAAATTTAACCATGGGCCTGTATAAAAATTTCTAGCCTAGGTCAAGTGATACGGATATGTATCATTTCAATCCGTAATTTAAAAAGGAAAAATCCGAGTTCTATCATTTCGAACCCGCAATCCCGAGTAAAACAAATATAATAAAAATCAATCGAGCCTATCATTTCAGCTCATAATGATTTTCCTTATTCTAATGTCCGTTCGGGTATGTATCATTTCTGCCTATAGTGATAGGGAACTTGCAGTGTTAGATACAACAAATAAAATGAACAGTATAACATATAATATCATATTAGATGATACAACAGGTATATAAACAGCATTTATCATCATATAGATATATCACAAGCATGGATGAATATCATATCAATTTATACAGATTCACTTGTCATCATTTCACAACAATATAAGTACATATGTCTAGAGTGATAAAACTCACCTTTTAAAGCTGAAGATAACAATTCTAGACACATAAAAAACTCCCAAAAGCACGAATAGATTTGAGGAGAAGATGACGAGCCAATATTCAGATCTTGCACCAAAAAAATAAAACAAATAAGAATATGATTCAATACAAAAGAATAGATGAATTAAACAATGGAAATACAAGAATTAAATGACATAACCTTTGTTACAACAAAGCAAGAGGCTCGGCCATGGTCAAGTGGGCTTGACCACACCCTTACATGATCCATTATGCTCGGGCTTGATGGGAACAAGCAAACTATGCACGGCTAGGGATGTTGTAGGATTATGGCATGTTATGGAGGAGGTGATGAGGTCGGCTAGGTGGTGGAGGTCAAGCAATAGCATGAAGAACAAAAGAAAAAACATGATGGAAGAAGAGGAAGAAAGTGGAAGAAGCCATGGAACTTAGATCTTGTATTTTTATTTTCTAGAAATAAAATGAGAAAGGAGTGAATGCGAAATAACCTTGTACGTGAATTAGTAATAGAGGAGGCGGCTAGGGTTTGAGATATGAATGGCCAAAAGAATAAATGGTAAGAAAATATTAAAGGGGATTTATTTCCCATTTAATAAAAGAAACGTATGAAGAATCTTTAAATTAGAAGAGAAAGGACAAGTTAGGAAATATTTTGTGCGTGAATGATGAAGTGTAATGCACGGCTAGAAGGAGTTTGGATGGAAAGAAAGTGGAAATGAAAGTTAAGAACCGGAAAGGCAGGAGTTACGGGAAAAATATATATATATATATTTTTCTTAAATTTGTATAAAATGTTACATTTCTAAATGTGAAATCTTGTCAATTGTACACATCAATTAAATTTTAAAACCAATTAATTAATTTACCTTAGTTCCATTCCTTTTACTTATTTATTACTTTATAAATAAATTTATGTTTCTTTTTATTTTATACGTTCACACCTCCCGTTACTGCATAAATTCTCATTAATGACAATAAAGATTTTCTAATTATTTTATAGACTAAATAGGCAACTTATAATAGTTGTTATCACTACCCTTAAATCTACACTTAAGTTTATCATATATTCAACTAATTATCATAACCACTTACCTAATATTGAATTCATTCAATTATTATCAATTATACAAATTTATTCATTATTTACTTATATTTAAATTTATACTCAAATATAACTGTTGTAACTAAATTAAAAGGCCAATTAAATAGTAATTCACACTCGTTACTATTACTTTAATCCGCATTAATGAATCCATTATTATTTATAAATGTTACAATTTCTCAATTAACACTGATTTACTTTAATTTCTATTTATCACATATTATTTCATACTAAATCATTTATAAATTTTAATGTTTGCATTTGTTTTCTTACATAAATTTATAGCCAAGTATAACAATTTACATTACTTCAATAAATTTTAATTTCATTTCAATTGTTAATAATTAGTTTTTAAATACATTGTTACATTTCATTTTGGCATTCATTCATTATTAAATTACAAAGTCTTTTTTCTTCCAAATTTATTTACCAAAATTTTTATTAAATTGACAACTTTAATTATTGAAAATTTACGGGTCGTTACACTCTCCTCCACTCAAAACTTTTCGTCCTCGAAAAGGAAGAAGGTAGGAGAATAGAAACCACCTGGAAGAAAGGAGATTGGAAAGCAAAGAAGATAATAAAATTTTAAACCATGGAAATTTCAACTTAAATTAATAATTGATTTCATCCATTTGATTTCACTTAAGTTAAATAAACCTTAACTATCTTTAATCTCATTATCTCATCATACCATTATCTTAAATTAACAATTTTCCAAAGTCATGGATTTGTAAATCATTTATTATACTCTTAATTTATTCAATAAATTTTCATTCTTCTTTATTTCAGATTATTATTAAATTTATTCCACTTAATATATCTAATCATACTACTCAAATTTGTTTATAATTCCTTTAACACCATTTTATATTATAAATTATTCAATTAACTTTTTATTCTGTTTACCTCTATAAATCTCTTTACAACTAAAATTTAAGCGTATAACATTTATTATAACCACTCAAATTTTATTTATAAAATCCTTTCATATTGCACATTATCCAATTACATTGTTAACTTCTAAATAATTAAGGTAAGTTATATTGGAATGCAATAGAATATTATACAAATAAAACAATCTAGTTCAATTATTTCAAGCTTAAATATTTATCCAAAAATTTTGGCTTCATTTTATAATTGAAATCATCCTTTAAGATAAAATTTAAGAATTAAATTTCTGGTTAACTTCAAACTATTCTAGAGATAAATAAATATATATACAATATATATATATATATCAAATCAAAATTTAGACCATATATATCAATATATATATTATAAATCAAGTCAATTTTTTATTTATTTAGAAATTCAAATCAATTTAATTCTTCAAAGCAGAACTGTAGCAAAGCTACAAAATGGTCTCTTCACTTCGAAACTCGAAAATGAATGTCGATGATGCTGCAGTCATCATCGAAATTATTTTCCAGCGACAAAGTGAAGAGCACTGATTTAAAACTTTAAAATTCTTTAGAAACAATTTCTATTCGAAAACACTTTAAATAATATATCCTTTAAAATTTTAAAACAAAGTTTGAAATCTTCGGAAATTAAATTCTCAAATTCTTGATTTAAATTCATTTAAAATTCTCAAATTAATTTATAACCATATTTTATAGTTCAATTATTTATATATGTGACAAAAGCCAATGATACAAGATATATACAAAGTCAAATATTATTTCTTAACATCCAATTCAATTAACTATCAAAATTTCAAAAAAATTAGACATATATAAAATATAATCATACAAAATTTATCAATTTACCAAGTTTGAAAACAATATGGTGTCAGTTTGCTCTGTTCGAGTGCTTTGGAGATCCTATCGATAGCGTTGATCAGATGAATCGATCGGAAACCCAAATCAACATCAACAACTCAAAAACACAATATATATTAAAACATTTTAAATATTAGTTTACAAATATACTTCAAGAATGATTTGAAGATAAGTTGAAACAAAAGACAAGGTGATTAAATAACATAATAAGGAAAGGAAAAAGCTTATATAAATCTCGGGCAACCTTGACCAGGTCAACCGTGACTTCAAGAATAAGATCGATGTAGAGTTCTGGGACAAACCTGCATCCGATCTCAAGAGATAAAATATGGGAAACAAGAGATAAATAGCACTGTAAACCGAGGATGTAGAAATCTTCGGTGAACCAATGTTCCTTGTAAAGGAGTTTCACCCCTTTAAAATCATTCAAAAATTGGCGAGACCGCCTATTCATTATAAAGATCATTCGAAGTAGAGTTACGGAATACTCCAGAATCAAAAGAAGACAAATAGGGAGGGACAAGAATGGATTTGGAACCGCAGGGAACGTTGCAAAAATTCAAAAGAAATTGAGTCAAAAAGAAAGAGATTCAAGCTCGAACCAAAGTGATTCTGTAACTAAATTTACTATATATGCTAAGCTTTGCCTAGAGCAAAAGCTCTGATACCAGCTGTAACGACCTGAAATTTTCAACCATTCGCATCTGCACATGTCAGACTTGAATTTCTCAAAATACCGAATTGTAAATGTTTCTACCAAAATTGGGCACAACACTCTTCGAAAGTTTTTGAAGAGATAAAATGAAGAAATTAAATGGAAAAAAGAGGACTATCTAACAAAAACTCCAAAAACAGATAATGAGAGTAATTAAAATGCACAGAGACACAAGAATTTAGAGTGGTTCGGCATGTTGCCTACGTCCACTATGAAGTTGATTGCTTTATTGATCTTTCTTTGAAGATTACAATTGATTTCAGTAGGTTACAGCAAATAATCAATGATTTACAGCAGTGAAATTTGTTAGTAGTAGCAGCAATGGAGTTTTAGACCTGGATCCGGCAGAGTCTAGGCGTTGGAGAATTCAAAGAAGAAGAAGCCCCTTTTCTATATGCCTGGGGCTCTATTTATAGGTGTAGGAGGCTGATATTTCGCTCAGATCTCGGGAGGCTCCTTCTGGGACGTGACCAGGCCCGCACGCCCAAGCCCACGAGGTTCCGGTCCGATCCGTGATTGATACGAACGGATTTCGTATCGATCAAGATTGCATCCGATGGAGACGAAATTTGGCGTGGACATTCCTTAGCATGCACATAAGCTTTTGTGAAAATTTCATAACATTTGGACTTGTGGATCTCGAGTTATGGTCGATACGAAATGGAGGCTTTCGGCAGGCTGTTCGGTTCGTATCGATTAGAGCTATGTTGTTCGTGTCGATGGTCTTGCTTCGTTCGTATCGATGGAAACACCCTCTTTTCGTATCGATGGAAAGTGAGTTGCACGCATTGCCAGTAGGGTTCTATTCGTATCGATGAAACAAAACTCCGGTCGATCGATTCGAATACAGCAACACGATGGATTCGAACAGTGGATCCACGATGGATACGAAGTACAGGAACTCGATGGATTCGAACAGGGCTTTTCCAGCATGGATACGAACTGGAGAAATGAGGGACACGAACTACTGTTGCTCGATGGATTCGAGCAATGCGCTCCAGCTGATGGATTCGAAGTAGTCATTGGATGAGCGAGTCGAAATGTGGCTCTCTGATGGATGCGAAGTGGAGCGAGTCGAACAGAGGCTCTCTGATGGATGTGAAGCGGAGCGAGTCGAACAGAGGTCCTCAGATGGATGCATATTGGAGCGAGTCGAAGTGAGGCCCTCTGATGGATGCAAAATGGAGCGAGTCGAAGTGAGCTTCCCTGATGGATTCGATGCAGAGCGAGTCGAAGTGAGCTTCCCTGATGGATTCAAACTGAGCTATTCGAACTGTGGTTGGTTTTCATCCAATTTTGCATCGATCGTAACTTTGAACACACGAACTCGGATTGACTTGAAATTTGGAACTTTGATTCTCATAGCCTCGCTTTTCGTGTCATATCAAATTTAGCTTGATCCGAACTCGGACAAAATTCGTCGATTTTCATAGTGAGCCTGTGTATAGACGATCTCTACGACGAACCGTCATTGGTTATTAGTCAAGTTCTTGGTGTCACGGCCTTGCCAAAAGGCGGGATAACATTTGCCCCCACAAAGTACGTCTTTTGTGAACATGACGTGCTTTGAAATGCTGCATCCTTCATTTTGAAAAAGTTCTATCTGATTCGTTGAGTAGTTGCTATCTTTTCGTCAAAAGATGTAACCTTTGATTGATTTTCAGTAATATAAATGTTGTTTCGTTGACTGCCAATGATTATGTAGTGCATTGTTGTAACTGAGTGTCGAGTGCTAGCGATTTGTTGTTCATTGTTGTAATTGTCATCAGGTAAGCATTCAGCTCCTATAAATTTTGAAAATTGAATGTTAGTCTGTCATACATGCATGTATGTTAGCCTGACTCCCGTCAATGTTTGCACGTTCACGGGTCGTTGTCAAATTTTTTTTTATATCGAGTTTCGCGACGATCCTCTCCTGGATCAATGTGAAATTCGAGTTGTAACAACGTTCGATTGTTGTTTTAAGTCCTTCCTTTGTATCGATCCTCTCCTGGATCGATTTAAGATGTTGGAATGTATTCTTTGTATCGATGGATACGTAATATTGGGTCTCAGATCGATGGATACAAAAGTAATGCTTTGTATCGATGGAGTCGAACGATCGAGACATAATCATGCAGTGATGCTTCACGGAGGGTATGCCATTTCTCATTCCTTTATTCAATAAGAATCCCCGATTGTGAATAATCTTTGATAGAAGTCATCCATGAATCTTTTTCTAGATATGTCTCCAAGATCTAGTGACCTTCATATGTCAATGCCTGGAATAATAAGCATTTCATCTGAAACAAAGTCTATTTGTCGTGCATCCCCAGAACTGTCTAGCTTGGCGAGTGATTTGGCCTTTTCATTTAGTTCTCTGAGGATTTGTGTAGTGGTGTAATAGTCGAAGACGGCTAGTAGCTTTTGGACCCGGCTGAGATAAGGAGCAAGACGTTGCCCCGTAGTCAGATAATCTTCCCTGACTTGGCGTACTACTAACCAGTAATCACATAAGACATGTAAAGTTTCCACTCATAGTTTTCTTGCAAGTTTGAGCGCTAAGGATTCATACTTAGCTTCGTTATTTGTTGCAGGGAAGTTGAGTTTCAGGGCGTAGTAGATCGTTCGTTCCTCAGGAGTCATTAACGCAACTTCGATGTTAGAGAGCTGATTATTGGAAGTTCCATCTGTGTACGTTCTCCATCGATTAGATGGTTCTCCACTGTACTTCAGATAATCGTCTGATGTAGTGAAGATATGAAGTATGCTAATGTTTGACCTTGAAGAGCACTCCGAGGTTGATAAGTGATATCAAATTGGCTTAGCTTGATACTCCATTTGAGTAACTTTTCAGACATCTAAGGTTTCTATTGGACCTATCATAATGGTTTGTCGATATGGACGTTAACGAGGTGAGCTTGTCAATAGTCGGCCTTCATCATATACTGGTCTTTTGATTCGTTTCTCTTCACATAGCATTGCGATGCTTATGTCGTGTGTTGACACTGCGCAATTGATGTATAAATCTTCGCGATCCAAAGGTTTGGGTAAAATAGGAGGTCTCTTTAAGCGATCTATCAGAGCTGGAAGTGCATCAACGCAGTTGTTAGTTCATTCAAAAGTTCTCTTCCCTCACTTGGTCAGGTTGAAGATAAGAATTCACTTGTAGATGGTCCTAGAGTTGAATCGACTTAGGACGGTAATCTTCTGACTTGGTCTTTGTACCTGTTTGGTTGTCCTCGGTAAATGGTTGTCCTTAACTCTGTCAAGTCATCGATATAGTCGTTTGTTAGTCATGATCTCACAAGCATATTAACCACATTTACTTTCATCGATCGACCGATATGATTTTTGAATGATCTATCAATCGTCTTTTGGTAAGTAGCATAAGCGTTCTTAAGTTTGAATCCAGGGATTTCATCATAGCACTATAGGCCCAGGTCAATAATGAAATAGTTGTATTCCTGGTCTAGGACATGCTTCAGTATCCGATTGTATCTGGAGTTTGCATCCATGGATGTGAGTAATTCATGTCTGTTGGTCAGGTCCATCAGTTGGATGATCATCGGAAGTGGAAAGCTGTGCTTTGTCATACCCTATGCAAATCTGAGTAGTCGACGTATGTCCTCCACTCTCCGTTCGTTTTTCTTATAAGTAAAGGATTGGATACTCATTTTGGTTGGAGGGCATCATGGATAAACCCACTGGTTTTAAGCAGATTCGCCTCCTCTTTAAGTGCAACAGATCCCTCCGGATCCATGTCGCATCGTTTTTGTTCACTGAGACATGCCTCAGGTCGACATTTAATGTAGGGTTCTTCATGGCTGGCGAGAGTCCATATATATATATATATATATATATATATATATATGAGATCGAGTCCAAGCGAACACATCAAGATTCAACTAAAGTAAAATAGTTGACTCTTTCTTCATCATTGCGCAGAGTGTGATCTGATCTACAATACTCGTGATAAGTTATAGGTGCTTTATGTGTTTATTTGCAATGGTAAATGATCAGGCTTATAAGGACGTTGAATCAAAGGATCAGTAGAAGTTAGCCTTGTACTACATGTTGCTATGTAGCTGGCTCCACCTTTGAGATTGAATTTACTTGTATTTCCGAATGATGCGCTTTTCATTCAATGTACTCGCGATCCATTGCTCGTTGTAAGGGTCAAAATAATGATCAGCTGCCATAAGTCCAGGCATCGATCCGATGATTTTATCCCTAGGCACCCTTTTCGGTTGTAACCTTGAGTTGTTATGAATATCAGTCATGGGTTATAGGTTCAAGTTGTCATAGTCAACTCTCGGAGAATTACTCTTTTGCCCCCAGTCTCGGGTTGGCGGATGCATTATGCAGACGGTCCGGTCTCGTCCTAGCTGTGTCTATACTGTAGTTCAAGCTTTAAGAACTAGAGTTGACTGATGAATGGTTGAATCATATTAATCTTATCTTCTTGTTCGTGCCCCCAAGTCTGGGGAATATCTCGATAAGTACTAGGGTAGATAATGTCCACTTCAATTTTGTTTTCTATCCCAATGAACCATAGGATCGAGTTAACCGATGGAAGGTTGAGTCGTGCCTATCCTGTATTATGTTCCAGTTCTTTCCTCCTGGCGGAATACATTGTTACTTTGCCGACATTCGGACATAAGCTAGATTCTGGACGGTCAATGACATTCACTTTGCTGCTTATGTTGCCATACTTTGGGCAAAAACTGAAGAGTGAATCGTCCAGTCAGATCCAATGCAGGATTGATGCTTCACTTGTCGAATCCAGGGTGAGAATCAGTGTGCAGATGTTTATGTTGCACTTGTTTTGAATTGCTCTTTTAGTCGGATCATGGTAAGAGTCAATGAATGAATAGTCGCGTTGCAATCATTTGGAGTTGGGTGATAAACCATGTCCATTTCGATTTACGTTCTCCCGTCAGATATAGGGATAAAGTCAGCTCAAATGCAGTCATGTCATGCTCATTTGGTCTCACGCTCTTCCTGACGGATCGAAGGAAGGCGACGGAGGACAAATGGTCAAGTTATACTCATTCTGGTTTATTCTTCTATCCATGCTCTGTTGGTCAAAGGTATTCGATGGACGTTCGGGTCACATCGATTTGTAGACGAAGAGGATCAATATTAACCGTCAATTCAACGGCACGATGTAGAATGCTCGGGCCTCATTTCCTATCGATCCAATGGTATGATATGAAAGGTGCAGATCGATATTGCCCGTCGATCCGGCGGTACGATATAATTGGTTGCCCAAAACTTCGGGCATCATTCTGATTGGTTAGCATTAAGGTCTCCTTGTAGTCATTTCCTTAAGTTGTAAAGGACGCTAAGCTGGAGATGTAGCGAGTCACCTTTCTCTTCTTTCGGTGATTTGTACTACTGCCCCAGTCTTGGGTTAGCAGAGTTATTTTATGGATGATCTAATTGCACCTGTAGTGAGTTTACACTCCTCACGTCGAGTTCAGGTCAGAGTTGGTAAATGAATGGTCGAATCACATTCATTCGTTTGTCTATTCTTGTAGCCACACTTTGGGGATCAGAGTAAGTTGAAGGGCCACTCAACACACCTATTTGATGTTTATACCCCTGTCCACACTCTGGGGACTAAGTTTTTTTTTGTAGAAAATGGTCAGACCGCATTTTCCTTTGTCAATTCCTCTGCCCCCAGTCAAGGGCAAAATTCGAAGTGTGGCCAGTCAAATTACAACAAATTTAGTTTGATGCTTCCCCCACTAAACTGTAGGAAGGAATTGATTGGCGAATGGTTATTCCATGTTCCACGCACAAACCGTTAGATCACAGGTGAGAGTTAGCAGATGAACGGTCATGCCACGTTCTTTTGCGGTTGGATGGTAGTAATATCAATTCAGAATAGGACATCCAGCTAGGTCCGTTTTTCGAATCTACGCCTCCCTGTCGAATCAAGGAAGAAATTTTGTCTTGTAGGGTTGGAGTGCATCCCAATAAATTTATGTTATGGGTCCCATGCCGGGGATAAGAGTTGATGCATTGACGGTTGTGTCACGCCCGCTTAGTGCTGGATGGTCGGATCGCATCCAATTTTGTGTGTTAAGTGTGCCCCCATGTCAGGGGAAGATTGGAAAGCAGACGGTCGAACCACATCCGCTCTTTGTACTATAGAACTTGATGAGGAACCATAACCGATAGATGGACAGTCGAGGCACATCCCTTTTGGTATTCATATTCCAAACCATGCTTTGAGGACTGGAGTTGGTTGATGGGTTGTTAGTCACACCCATTGGTGTTTATAATCTAGCCTGCGCTCTTGAGACTGAAGTAAGTTGATGGGTGATCATTCGCACCCAGTTGGTGTTTATACTCCAGTCCAACTCTGGGGACTTAGAGTTAGTTGATGTTTATACTCCAGTTCGCACTTTGGGAATCTGTAGTCAGTTGATGGGTGGTCAATCACACCCATTTTAGTGTTTATACTCCAGTCCGCGCTCTGGGGACTTAGAGTTATTTAATGTTTATACTCTAGTTTGCACTATGGGAATCTAGATTTAGTTGATGTTTATACTCCAGTTCGCACTCTGGGAATCTGGAGTTAGTTGATGTTTATACTCTAGTTCGCACTCTAGGAATCTGGAGTTTGTTGATGGCTATACTCTAGTTCGCACTTTGGGAATCTAGAGTTAGTTGATGTTCATTCTCCAGTTCGCACTCTGGGAATCTGGAGTTAGTTGATGTGTATACTCCAGTTCGCACTCCGGGAATCCGAAGTTGATGTTTATACTCCGTTTCACACTCTGGGAATTCGGAGTTAATGTTTATACTCCGACTCACACTCTGGGAGTTCGGAGTTGGTGTTTATACTCCGTTTCGCACTCTAGGAATTCGGAGTTAATGTTTATACTCCGACTCACACTCTGGGAGTTTGGAGTTGGTGTTCATACTTCGTTTCGCACTTTGGGAACTCGGAGTTAATGTTTAACTCACACTCTAGGAGTTTGGAGTTGGTGTTTATGCTTCGTTTCGCACTCTGGGAATTCGGAGTTAATTTTTATACTTCGACTCACACTCTGGGAGTTCGGAGTTGGTGAAAAGACGGTCAGTCACATTTGCTGCATGTTTTTGGATTTTCGCTCTCACTCTTGGAATGAAAGGTGTATCAGGATCGTGGATGGTCGGATCACATCCACCCTGAGTCAACAAGTGAGGTCGTTAGATGGACGGGTCCACCCTCCTAAAGCTTGGTTCAGATACGGACGAAGTCGTTAGGCGGACGGATCCACCCTCTTCGTAGACGTATTTTATACTCCAGTTCGCACTCTAGGAATCTGGAGTTTAGTGAAGGATTATCGTGTTTCAATCTCTTTTTGCCGCAGTTTGATGGCTTGTCCCTGAGCTCGGGGTTTCACTTAGCAAGTGATCGGTGGGATCCCGATTAACTTCCACTTATATGCCCCTCAACAAAGGATGAGATTTAGTTTATGGACGGTTGGATCACGTCCATGTTCGTTGTTCATGTTCGTTTGGATTCTACTTTTGCTAAGCATAAGGAGTAAGATTAGTGTTCTGGAAAGCTTTGTGCTCGAGCATAGGAAAGGATGGTCGAACTACATCCACTTTGAGTTGTGTATTTTCCCTTAAGTCGGGTGCAAGAATTGGAGAGCAGACAGTCAAGTCACGTCCAATTTATACTTTGCATTCTTTCGATCGAGCTAAGGAAGAGAGTTGAAATGACAGCTCGAGATGGTTAGTGAGTAGGCAATCAGTCGTTGATGACTTTAAATTGAGGTTTGGACCCTGATGAAGTTGGTTTAAGGCATGACTGTTTTGCCAAATTACAGAAGCAAACTGAAGAGTGAACGGCAAACTCATATCCACTTGAAACATGTGTTCTCAAATAATCCCAAGTGTCTAATCTAGGATTGGATGCATGGATGGTGACGTCACGTCCACCCTTGGTGTTATTCCGATTTTATCAGGCAGTAGAAGAAGCATAAGTATTTTCGCGAGCTTCAAGTACGAGATGGAGAGTGCATTGTTGGGACATATAACTCCAAGTCTTTCTTACATCTCCTAATTAAATTACATAGGCGGATGAGTGGATGGTCGGTTGCATCCACTTTGTACTAGAGTTCTGACCTTGTCGGTCTCTTCCGCTCTGATGCCTTGCCCTTAGTCAGGGGCATATAGTAGCCGATGAGTGGTTGAATCATGCTCATCACGATGATACCTCAATGATTTGATCATAGTCCGCGGAGGTTATTTTGCACCTAATCTTAAGTGCTCGGTTACCTGCATCATTTGAAAGTAGTTTAATTCAAGTAGGTCATATTTCGCAACGTAAACGAAATTGAAATATAAATAATTCAAAAGAGAACGGATTAAATCTCATTGATAAGTGAAGCAGCGTCGTATGCTCGCTATTGCACTTCAGTCCAGCCCTTCTCAGTTGGAAGTCTAACGCAAGTGGTTTAATTTGATCAAAGTTCTTGATTGATAGGGGTCGGATGTTACCGGTCCTTTGTTTTATGGGGCTTGCACATATTGTCGGAGCTATCCTTTTCGGAGCAGCCTTATGACGTTGGCGTTCATGGTAGCCATCTAGAGAAGAGGGGTTAAATTTCCAAAGTACACTGACATAGTCAGCATGTTGAATTTTTTGTTGGAAAAATCTTCATGTAGGATGGTTTTAATAAATAGGTCTGGACTGGGAAAGATACTCCTATTAACATTCTCAGGTGCGTTTTATGGCTACGGGGTCTTGTAATACTGACGAATGATGTATGCACGATTGCCCACCGTTCGAGTGGTTGGTAATGCTGATTGGATGGTGAGTTGTTTAAGATGGGCTAATAGGTTGGTGATTATTTCTAATTTTCACCCAGGTAGGAGGCCCATACAAGATAGTGAGGATGTCCTTTTAAGGTTATATGTCGTGCTTCTAGTCATATGGACACGGTATGAATAAGATGCGGGCATTTGAAGATGGTCTAGCGTTGACCAGCTATGTTTTGAGTTAGTAGAGTAGACAATGTTGGGCAGTCGTCATATTAGCCATCGTACCATAGTTGTCAACTCAAGAGTTTGAAAGATGGTCAATCGGGGAAAGTTGCAGTTCACCTTGGAAGCACGATATATTAACCAACTCTAGTTCTTGGAGTATTAGCTAGGTTCTCCAGCCTTTGGGAGCACCAGTTGAGTAGTATTCCTTTACCCATTCCTTGATTGCAATTCAGCATTTGTCGTTGTGATCTCCTATGTCTTGTTCAGTCATGTAGCAATTAGAAGCGTGGATGGAATGTTCCTTCATTAAATTGAGCTTTGAATTCACTATGCTGGTGCTCTGCGCTGCGGCTAGGGTTCGGGGTCGTACCTGAAAATAGTTTTTTTTTGAAATTTCGTATCGTTCTCAGCAATGTTTGAACGGTACAAATGTGGATGAAATTGAACGATTCGAAAAATGGATACTGCGATCGATACGAAAGGCATACAACTGGATCGATATGAAGTGTATCTGAGGATCGATACCAAAATTGGGCACAACACTCTTCAGAAGTTTTTGAAGAGATAAAATGAAGAAATTAAATGGAAAAAAGAGGATTATCTAACAAAAACTTCAAAAACAGATAATGAGAGTAATTAAAATGCACAGAGACACAAGAATTTAGAGTGGTTCGGCGTGTTGCCTACGTCCACTATGAAGTTGATTACTTTACTGATCTTTCTTTGAAGATTACAGTTGATTTCAGCAGGTTACAGCAAACAATCAGTGATTTACAGCAGTGATATTTGTTAGTAGCAGCAGCAATGGAGTTTAGACCTGGATCCGGCAGAGTCTAGGCGTTGGAGAATTCAAAGAAGAAGAAGCCCCTTTTTCTGTACGCCCTGGGGCTCTATTTATAGGTGTAGGAGGCTGATATTTCGCTCAGATCTCGAGAGGCTCCTTCTGGCACGTGACCAGGCCCGCGTGCCTAAGCCCGTGAAGTTTCGGTCCGATCCGTGATCGATACGAATGGATTTCGTATCGATCAATATTGCGTCCGATGGAGTCGAAATTTGGCGTGGAAATTCCTTAGCATGCACGTAAGCTTCTGTGAAAATTTCATAACATTTGGACTTGTGGATCTCGAGTTATGATAGATACGAAATGAAGGCTTCGGTAGGCTGTTCGGTTCATATCGATCGGAGCTATGTTGTTCGTATCGAAGGTCTTGCTTCGTTCGTATCGATGGAAACACCCTCTTTTCGTATCGATGGAAAGTGATTTGCATGCATTGCCAGTAGGGTTCTGTTCGTATCGATGGAACTCAACTCCGGTCGATCGATTTGAATAAGGCAACATGATGGATTCGAACAGTGGATCCATGATGGATATGAAGTACCGGAACTCGATGGATTCAAACAGGGCTTTTCCAGCATGGATACGAACTTGAAAAATGAGGGACACGAACTACTGTTGCTCGATGGATTCGAGCAACGCGCTCCAGCTGATGGATTCAAAGTAGTCATTGGATGAGCGAGTCGAAATGTGGCACTCTAATGGATGCGAAGCGGAGCGAGTCGAACAGAGGCTCTATGATGGATGCGAAGCGAAGGGAGTCGAAGTGAGGCCCTCTGATGGATGCAAAGCGGAGCGAGTCGAAGTGAGCTTCCTTGATGGATTCGAAGCGGAGCGAGTCGAAGTGAGCTTCCCTGATGGATTCGAACTGAGCGATTCGAACTGTGGTTGGTTTTCATCCAATTTTGCATCGATCGTAACTTTGAACACACGAACTCGGATTGACTTGAAATTTGGAAAGTTGATTCTCATAGCCTCGCTTTTCGTGTCATATCAATTTTAGCTCGATTCGGACTCGGGCAAAGTTCATCGATTTTCATAGTGAGCTTGTGTATAGCCGATCTCTACGATGTACCGTCATTGGTTATTAGTCAAGTTTTTGGTGTCACGGCCTTGCCCAAAGGCGGGATAACAGTAAATATAAATTTTGCAAAACTCAGAATATACAGTAAATTAATCACATATCACAGACACAGAGTAATAACAATGCAGCGGAAGCAAAGAAATAGTAGATCATGAAGCTACTATATATATAACAGAGTTAAACAAGATTACAATAGAATTTATGAATACAAAGGTGTCTCAATACAATAGTCAAAATACAAGATCTGAATACATCACTGGAATTAACTGAATGACCGAAAGCAGAATCAATAGATGGATCCAAGCGAAGCTCCAACTCCAAAGGTGAGTCTCAAATGCTGTATCACTCAGTCTGACCCAAGCGTAAAGCAAAACACAAAACACTCGAGTCAGGACATACATACTTATACAATGTAAACCAACTCAAGTGAACTGTAGTATAAAGGTACAAGTAACATAATGAATGCTTGGGATCACCCATTCTTTAAGGATCCGTTAAACTATCTACTATGTAGTAACATACGCTATTATAATAATGTCTATAGTAAAATAAACTTACTTTTAAATAGCGTTAAGGCTTTACATTTTCCACCTTAACACATAATAGTCCCAGTAGTCCATCCAGTATCATGGTCCCTCCTGATCGGGAAGCCACTAGAGGATACTCCATTTGCTACGGGAGAAAACCCAACTCGTAGTAAAGCTCATATGGTAGGTGACACAACACAATAAGGCAATACCAAGGTAGATATACCAATCGCTATCCGGACTGGTGGTAATGCATAGCAGCCACTACCGCCCACCTCGGAACACACTCCCAAATCAAAATCGAAGGGTGGCCACCAAATCAAATTACAAAGTAATGGAATAGTATCGAAGAAATGTGTCCGATCAGAGGTGCTACCTCATTGGCCCGAGAACCGCTCCTGTTTTAGCAACCTTATGCCAACTCACGGGAGTCGGGTCCACGTTCATACCTCAATAGGATCGTCGCCACCATCCTACTTCATTTTGGAATCTCCACCACGTACACGGTTGTCAAAGTGGTTTTCGGTATCGACAGAGAGTATGCCCATATCCGATCCTGATCTCTTTGCCAACCAATCGTTATTATAACCCATGGATATTTATTCCAAAATCATTTATACTTAAAAAATCCAAAATATCATATCCATTCCAAAACTAAATACTATATTATTTCATTTCATAGCCAAATCAATATATCATTTCCATTTCCAAAAACCAAAGCCATAATATCATTTAAATTCCAAAACCAAATCAATATATCATTTAAATAAAACCCAAATTTCCAAATCACTGAATACTTCCTTAAATTTATTAAACTTGAAATATTCCTTTAAATCATCTTAAACCAAACCACTTTATAAAGTCATATTCTTAAATCTTCAATTCCAATAAGCTTCAAGCTAATATATTTAAAGACAATTCTTAATTAAATACTATTTCAAATAAATTCATTTCCAACTCATTTAATTCAATGTCAAATAATATTCATTTCAAAGTTGTAACACTTCTAAGTTCATTTGTTCAATCATTTCAAACATTGAAATTTCAAAATAGCAGCATTTATAAAGTGCTGCGGTAGGTATATTTAGTATATATATCAAAACATAGTTCAAAATCAGAAACTACAGCATTTTAGAATATGTAACAACCCGGCTTTTTCTCCACAGAAAAAGTCGGATCATCATGAAGAAAGAAAGGGATAGAAGAAGAAAAGAAGAGAAGAAAGAAAGAAACAACAACAACGATCTCACAGCGGAACGAATAAATTATATTAATAACATATACATTTACATAGTATACAACACTTTACAGAGTTACACAGCATATACATCACTTACTAGACAGTTATAACATCTGTCTAGACATTACAAATCAATACACTACAGAGATACAGACACAGCGGAAGTACTATAAATATCTACAACGCTGAAGCCTCCTGCTCCATTGCTCCTCCACAATTCGTCAAAGCTAAACCTGAATCCCTTGGCTACTCGTAAATTTATACCAATTAACGATATGATGTTAGCATATGGATGATAATATATGCTTGTGATTTAAAATTAAAATCTTTGATAGATTATTAAATTACCTTTGTTTTAAATTTCGGGGACGAAATTATTTTAAGGGGGAAGGAATGTGATATCCCGGAAATTTTGGGGCAATATCAATTTAATAATCTATATTTAAAATTAAATTGATTTGTTGATCTTTGTTAATAAATTTGAATAAATTTAATAATCTAATTAAATAAATATTTAATTAGTAATTTATCTTTTAAAAGTTTAATAGAATGATTTCTATTTATATATATATAATTGTATATATTGTAAATAGATGAGTTGATCTGAATTTAACAAATGAAATTATGTTTTCAAATTTCTAATATTTTGGGTAATTTGGAAATCATGATTTAATTTAAAACTATTAAGCTTTTTGATAAATAACTATATAGTTTTAAAATACATAATATAAATGTTTAATTGTTTAAAATAGATTTTTAGCTTAAGTTCAAATTTAAATAAAAAGGTTTGTTTATTTTTTTTAAATATTACTTGAGATATATGATTTAAAAATAGAAGTAATTTATAATCTCTTTTATAAATTATTTAAATTTGTCAAATTTGATATTTTCAAATAATAATTATAATACTTTGTTTTTATAAACATAATAGATAGAATTGATATTTTAAAATTAAATAGTAGTTATATATGCATATATGTAACTTGATTTTAAATTGGATTTTTAAATTTAAATTGAATATGAATTTGGATAAGCTTTTAATTTTATATAATTTGTTTATTTACATTTTCTTTAAAAGAGAAATGCATATATACATTTAGATAAGAATGTATAAATTAAGTATAAAAGTTATTATTAACATTTTAAATATATACTCATTAATTAAAAAGGACATGTGTTATTATTTTAAGGCCTCCATATTACAAGTGTTAGTTAGTTAAATAATGTATATGACAAGTGTCATTTAATTTCGTTTTTCTTTTATTTTCATTTTTAGATAATTTCAGTTTATATAAACATATAATTCATTCTCTTCATATTTTTTCTATTCTCTTCAAAGTTAAGAAAACTTCAGCTCAAAACAAATAAAGAAAACAAACTCTTCAAAACCAAAATCTGTAAACAACTCTTCAAAACCAAAATCTGTAAACAACTCTTCAAACAACAATCTGTAATCAAAACATTCCTCAAACCAGAAAATCATATCCCCTGCAAATTATTTTCAAATCAAAAGCCAGTGCATTTTCTTCAACCTGAAATCAAGAGCCTGTAACATCTTCATGATGCAATCTGAAGCAAGAAAGCAAAGCCTGCATTTCTTTTCAAATCTGGAAGAGTGCATGCAGTTTTTAAAAGCTAAGCAAAATCAAAAGCAAGAAATCAGTTAAGCTAAGGCATTCCAGTTTCCAATTTTAAAAACAATTCAGGATTTCAAAAATCAAAGGCTCTGTTCTTAAAATGGTGAGTAACATTCTTATTAAAATAACTTAAGTATAATTTTAGTTGCATGCTAATTTCTGTGATAACTGTGTTTTGTGTGGATGTATATAGATGGTTCTGCATATATATATATGAATGTATATAGGTGTGTGCATGTTGCTTTGTATCAGTGTTTCTCTGTTTTCTTTTAATTCCAAGCTCCAGTTTTTAATTACAAATCATTACCCCATGATCTAGTCTTGATTTGGATTTAAGACTTAAACAAAATTTGTTTGATTTATCTTGAATTATAGTATAAAAATTTATTTAAGACAAAATAAGTTAAAATGTATCTGGAAACAAGAAAAGAACAGAACAAACTAAATATAGGTGAAAATCCAAATATCCTAATTTATTGCTTCAGGCATAAAATCTGAGACCTTATTTAAAAACATGATTTTTAAGAATGGAATCAAAATTTTTAGAGGTGAATCGAACGAGCAGTTCGAGTTTGTTCAGGGTTTGTATTTTGAGTGTTCTCTGGTGATCGAGTTGCTTGGCGAGGTCGGGGTTCTTATGGGTAGTAGTAGAATGACGTGTGAGCTCGTGAAAAATGTCAAATGAAGGAGCAGGTCACTGTGGCGGCGGTGGATGATCAGGAAGGTCTGTAGCCCTAGTTTTTAATAAGTTAGGATATTTGATTGGTACGACTCCACTGTTTGATCGAGTTCAACAATGTTTTGGGTAATGGAAGTAGGCGTGTAAGGGAAGACTTGACCGGAATTTCAAGGTTACTGGTGATCGGAGGCAGGAGTACGTGAGATTTTCCAGGCTTTGGTGGTTCGAGACTTTCTGTTCCAGGTTTCGTTTGAATGTTCGAATTCAAATTCGAGCTCGTATTGATGTTTATGTTGATCGTGTTGGGACGTGAGTGTGATCGCCGATGTGGAGAGATCATCAAAGATGATCGGAGCTGCCGCGTTTGGCTGTGCATGTGCACGGTGCACAATTATCTGATGAAGTTTGGTATGGGGAATATGGTACTCGAGTTTCTCGAGTCGATTGCGTGTTTTGCTCGAAGTAATCTGGAAATTTTCTCGAGGGAATTGGGTTGTTGACTCGAAGCATTAAGATATGACTCGGGTTGAAATGGTATTACAGGTTTTAACAGAAACCTGTTGTTCAGTTTTTAAATTTTAAAATGAAATTTAAAACTGAAGTTTAAATATAAAAGTAAAGTTTAAATAAGTTTAAATCTAGTTTTATTTGGAGTTTAAGTTTAGATCTCAATTTTCAAATAAGATAAAGTTTTAAAATTTGAATTGATTTAACTACTTTAAAAAGGGTTAAGTAGTTTGAATTTTAAAAATGAAATTTTAAATAGGATTCTAAATCTAAAGATTAATCTGGAATCAAAAGTTAATATGCATTTCAATTTTGAAATAAAAAGAAGTTTTTCAATTTAAAATGTTTTAAACAATTTGAATGTTAAAGTGTATTTTTAATTGATTTGAATTTAAAATGAATTTGGTTTTAAATTTGTTTAATTAAGTAAATATTTCTTTAACATGTGATTTAAAAGGATAGTTTTAAAACTTTGTTAAGTTAAATTTGTCTTCATTTTAAATCTTAAATTTAAAATGAAATTTAAAAGTAAATTTAAGTTAAATTGTTTTAAATGCTTTATTAATGATATTTCAATCATTAATAAGAATTAAGTTTATCTTAAAGATAATTAAGATATAATAATTTGGGATAAATTATTAAGGTAATTAAAGTTAATTTATCAAATTAAATTAATTTATGATTTGGATTAATAAATTTAGTAATTAAGGGTTTAAATTGATTAATTAAGGTTTAATTAAATTAATTAAAGGTTAATTAATTTGAAATTAAGGACCATTAATTTGATAAGTTAAGTTTTATTAATTAATGATTAGGAATAAATAAATTAATAAATTAAGGATTAATTAAGTTATTGTTAGGTACTTAATTAATTAAGTAATTAGAGATTAATTAGTAATTAAGAATTAATTATTTGTAATTAGAAATGGTTGATTTAAGTTTAATTACTTAAATGAAGAATTGTTAATAATTAATGAGAGATCATTAATTAGGGATAATTAAATAATTAATTAATGGGATTAATTTTGATAATCAATTAGAATGATAATCTTTTATGAATTGGTTAAGTAATTACTTAATGGAAGTAATTAAAGAATTACTTAGGAAAGTAATTAAAGGTAATTACTGGATGTAATTAATTAAGGGAGATGAAATAATGGAAGTAATTTGAATTTAATTACTTTTGTATAATTAATCAAGGGATTAATTAAAAGATAATTAATTAATGAGTAATTAATTTATGGAAGAGTAATTAAGGATAGTTAATTACTAAATGAGATTAATCAAAGGTGATTAATAAATGTGACTAATTAATTATTAATTTAAATAAGATAATTAATTAAGAATAATTAAGGATCATTAATAAATTAATGATGTAATTAAGGATTGGTTAATTAAGATTAATTAATAAATAATTAGTGATTAAAGTAATTAATTAATTGTAATTAATTAAGGATTAATGTAATTAAATATAGTTAATTAATTAATGAAGTAATTAAAGATTAATTACTGAATAGTTTAAGATAATTAATTTGTGAAATTAATTAAGTATTAATTACTTAAAGTAATTAAAGGGTAATTAATCAGGAATGATTAATTAAGATGGATACTTAAAGTAATGATTAATTAATTGGTTTAATTAATAATTAAGTAAGCAGGATTTATAGAATGAAGTAATTAGTTTAATTCACTTTAAATTAATTAGATGATATAAATCATTGCTTAAGGATGGATGAATGAGATTGAATGTATTTCATTGTTTGATATCTCTAATGAGATATGATTGATATATGATGTGGATGTTTGGTTGAATTATAATGATAATGTGAATTATCTGTTTGGGATGATAATGTAGATTATCTATTGAATTATCTATCTTTGTGTATATAGATAAGAATTGAATTGTTTTAACCTTAAAACAACTTGGCCTTAAAAGATACGTTTTGGATTTCGATGAGACCGGGATCGGGTTTCCGTATACCGGTATTCCAGGTCTGGAGACCCGAATACCACATCGATCCAAATTAACGATAGGTCGTGAATCTCAAGTGAAGATGAAGATTCAGGGTGCAAGGGTTATTGTCGTTAACTCTGAGGGTGATTCCAAAACGAGTGTAACGAGATAATGCCTTCGGTTTCGTTCGAACCCGGAACGAACTTGTATGGATTGAATGCTTTCAGCACATCGTTAGGCGGACGATGAGCATTCTAAGTGATATGTTCTGATTAAAGGTAATCGTAACCTCAAGCCTCATCAACCGGGAATGGCTAAAACAGGGGAGGTGCAGCAAGGCTTCGTGGGTAGCACCCACTGAGAGCAAGATAGATCCCTGTCTAGAGGTCCCTTTTCTTTTTATTCGGCTTAGTGTGTGGTTGGTTGCACCAACTACGGGGTTATCTTGTTCGGAATTATCCAGTAAGGGATGGTTCCGGCTTTGTGTTGCAGGGGAGCGGGCGTACTCCTCGGTACGGTGATCTAGGCCACGTACTGTGACGGGCGGTACCCCAGTAGCCCTGCCATTGTATGGAAACCCATTCTTCCTACGTGCCCTTACGGTTTTGATTGTATAACCCACTTTGTGGCTAGTATGCTGGAATTTAATAATGTAACAATTTCAGCTATTTCATATTTATTTGAAAACCCTAGACCCTATTATAATATAACTGGATTTCCTATCAAATGTTTTGGTTAGCGTAAGGTAAAAACTTACCCATCTTTATTTGTGGGGAGTCTTACGTGATACCTTTTCTTTCTAAAGGTTTTGAAGTTAAGCAAGTTTAACCTGTTACTCACACCAGACCCATGTCTGACCCAAGTGTTTATTCCTGTTTTATAAACTCTTGGGTACTCAAATTTTTACGAGTAGCCAAGGGATTCAGGTTTAGCTTTGACGAATATTATGGAGGAGCAATGGAGCAGGAGGCTTCGGCGTTCGTAGATATAGTATTCCGCTGTGTTGATATCTGTGATAGTGTCTTGTCTTGTATTTGAGTTGTAATGTCTAGACAGATGTTTATAACTGTCTAGTAAGTGATGTATATGCTGTGTAACTCTGTAAATTGTTGTATACTATGTAATAGTTTATGTTATTAATATAATTTATTCGTTCCGCTGTGAGATCGTTGTTGTTGTTTCTTTCTTTCTTCTCTTCTTTTCTCTTTCTATCCCTTTCTTTCTTATTAACGATGCGACTTTCTGTGGAAAGAAAGTCGTGGTCGTTACAGTGGTATCAGAGCCAGGTTTACAGAGTTATAAATTACCTTTGTTTAAAATTTCGGGGACGAAATTATATTTTTTTTTAATTTTATATTTAAATAATAATTATTATTTTTTTATATTTTATTTTTATTTTATATTATACTCTCTTTTTTTTTCTTTTTTATATTTATTTTATATTATTTTATAATTTTATTCTTATTTTTATTTTTATTTTTTTTTTTATTTTTTTTTTTCATTTAATTTTATTTTTAAATTGTTTTTAATGTAACGTCCTAGGCTTTTCAACCTTCAGCAACGGTTCACGACCGGTAGGCTTTTCAACCATCCCAGCCCCGCTGTGGCTCACAGTGATACCTCGGGTTTGCTTTTACGGCCACCCTCTCGAGTCGCAACCAACCCCAAAAGGCCTTATACTACCCCCGGGGACATGTAGGGGTAAGAGTCTCCCGTTCGCCACCTAACGCAAAGCGAGAACCCCCTATCACGCTGTAATGTAGCAAACCCGATCCCGGTCTCATCGAAATCCAAAACGTATCTTTTAAGGCCAAGTTGTTTAAAGGTTTAAACATTTAACTTATATTCAGGATGATATAAACAGATAGATAAATCACATTATCACAGATACTTTATATCAAACATTCATCTCACAAAGCAGCATATCACATATATCAGAGATATCCAAATCATCCAATATCAACCAATTACCAATATCAACCATCCAATATCAATCAATCATCCATAAGCAGGTTTGATTATCTCCAAATCAATTTAATTAATCTTTAATTAAATTAATTACTATCCTTTAATCACTTGGATTATTTTAATCTTGCTTCCTATTAATTAATTTCAAATTAATTAATTAATCATCTCTTAATGATCTTCCTTAATTAATCTCCTTTGATTAATTATACTTTAATTACATTCAAGTAATTATCCTTAACCATATTCAGTAATTAACTTTTAATTACTATCATTAATTACAATAATTAATGAACCTTTATCAATTAATTAACTATAATTAATTATATTAATCCTCAATTAATTACAATTAATTAATCAGACACATTTATTAATCACCTTTGATTAATCTCATTTAGTAATTAACTACTCTTAATTACTACACTTCATAAATTAATTACTCCTTAATTAATTATCCTTTAATTAATCCCCTGATTAATTATACAAAGTAATTAAACTAAAATTACTTTTATTATTAAAATCTTTTTTTTTCTTATTTTTTTATTTTTTTCTATATTATTTATAATTTTATTTTTTTTTTAATTATTTTTTTATTTTATTTTATCTTTCATTATATATTTATTTTTTTTATTTTTTTATTTTATTATTATTTATATTTTATATCTTTTTTTATTATTTATTTTTTTATATTTTTATTAATTTTTAATTATATTTTTTATTTATTTTTTATTAATAATTATTTATATATTTTTTTAAAATTATTTTTATATTTTCTTTTCATTTTTTTTTATTATTTTATTATCTTTTTTTTTTATATTATTTTTTTATTTATTTTTATCATTTTTCTTTTTATTTATTAATTTTAAAATAAAAAATAAAAAAATGATATAAAAATAAAAATAAAAAAATAAAAAATAAAATAATATAAAAAAGAATATATATATATAAATAAAATAATATAAGAATATAAAAAAAAAATATGTTAATAAATTAAAAAATAAAATAATATATAAAATTAATAAAAAATAATTAAAAAATAATAATAATATAATAAAAAAAATAAAAATAAAATTTAAAATGATAAATATAAATAAAAAAAAATTATAATAAAAAATAAAATAAAATAAAGAATAAAAAAAATAAAAAAAATAAAAAAAAAAGAAAAAGAAAAAATATAAAAATGAAAAATAAAAAATATTTATATTTTAATTTATTAAATTGATTAGTTGATTTATTTTATAAATTGACAAGTTCAATTCATTTTAAAAGGTTAATAATATTTTAATTTGGGAAGTTTTATCTTTCTAAAACTAATATAAGTGTTTATATTTATAATATATATATATATAGGTATATATATTATGAATAGGGAATCTTTTAATTTAATAAAATTATGTTTTCAAATTATAATATATATGAATATATATATAAACAGACTAGCTCCTAACATATTCATACCAATTCATTCAGATTCAAGCAAAAGAATTTTGATATAAGTAAATATCATCACAAGCATCCAACTCAAACTGTTTTTAAAAATGTTTACTCACCAGTTTATATCAGAGAACAGAGAATATATTCTATTTCCTGGCTTGTTATTTGGTTTTGAACTTCTTTTCTTTAGTTGAATTTGAATCTAGATGTTGATCTTTGAATTTGCTTAGCTGCTATGAATTTCCTTGAGTTGAGGTACTGCTTTTAGCTTGCAATTTCTTCTTCAAGTTTGCATTTCCAGATTTTCATTTCTCTGATTTGCATTTCCAGTTTTATCTTTTCTTTGAATTTCGATTTCCATGTTTCTTTTTCTTTTGATTTTAGCTTTGAATTTATTTTTAGTAGAGAATAAAGAAGTGAAGATAGTTTAGAGCTGAAGCAAGTTTAAGGAAGTAGATCTGTTTCGGTGTTGTGGCTGGGTCCAGCGGGGTGTTTCTTTTTGCTTTGAAGTCCGAGTTTCTCAAAGAGTTTCGGATAAGAAGTCTTTGGTATCTGTGACAGCAGTGCGGCTCGGAGTGTTCTGTGTGTTAGCAGGAAGTTTCTGGCTGAGTAGTTTTTCTGAAGTTGGAGTCCAGAAGCAGCTGAGTGAATCCATTTCTTCGATGAATTGGATAGTTAAGTATGAGCTGTTCTAATTTGTGAAGAGAGAACAGTTATCTTTGAAATTAGGTTGGGCTGATCGCAAAAGTGACTTGCGATTGTTTGAGAATTCTCTTGGGATTATTAGAGATTGAGATTCCGTATCGACTTGATTCATGGAGTTACCGGAAGTTCAGCTTAGTAGAAGGATGTCTTCTAGAGAAGAATTTGGTGAAGCAGCTCAGGATTCTTTGGAGAAGGATTGATCAGTCCTAATTTTCTGGAGGGGATTCTACTGGGATGTTTTTGACCAAGTGGAATGGTTCACTAAGATTTTATGGTATGGTGAACTTTGGATGATCAAGTTTGTGCTCGAGTTTCTCCGATGGCATTCTCATCTATTCCAGATCAGAGTTGTGCAGCGGAAGCAAGGTAGTAAATATTCTAGAACGGAAGCATTCGGGAGTTGTAATTTTCTTGGAATAGAGAATTTCTATAGGAAATTCAAGTGTATCTCTAAGTGTGAAGAAATTTTCAGGATTTGGAGATAAGGTTGTCAAGTGCAACTGTTTTGGCTATTCCAGATAGGAGAAGTAGTTCATAGTTCTCTAATGTTTGTGGAGTAGAATTGTGTTTTGGATTTCGGCATATTTTTGAGAAACCATTTTGTTGAGTAGGATCCGGAAATTGGTTTGATGTTGGTCTAATCTGTTTCAAGAAGCATCAGCAAGGGTTAAGCTGATCAGGAAGAATGAAGTGACTCAGGATCGTCAAAGGAGTTATGCAATTAAGAATTGATGATTTGGAAATGTGTTTATATAGATGAAAATGTATTGTATGTATATATATATATATAAAGATATAGGCATGCATGTTTGAATTCATGTACATATATATACCTCTGTTAAAAACATACAGACATTAAACAATTTCGAAATTTAAATTCTCTTCTTCCAATCCTTTATAGGATATGATCTTTGAATGAAATGTGTTAGTATTACCCAGAATTCATTCTTAAAAATAATTTCAAGTAATTATATTAAGCAATAAATTCTAAAATAAGGTATCACAGTGATAATCACATTATCAAATAAACAAATGATCTATAACCAAATAGGTAATCCATATCAACATCACAATAGTTAATCTATATTACCATCATAATGCAACCAAGCATTCATACTACACAACATTTCTTATCTCATTTCTGAGATTACATCCATTCAAGACAATCAATGTCATCCATTCTTATATAAGCAATGATTTACTTAATCACAACATAATTAATTTAAAATGAATTATGTTATAGGTCTATTTAGTAATTTCAGCATATAGTTCAAATTTCCAGAAATTACAGCACTTTAGAAATGCTGTTATAGGTCCTTTTAGCATATTTTAGTATATTGCCAGCCATAGTTCAATTTCCAGAAATTACAGCAATTCAGAAATGTTGTTATAGGTCTTTTTAGTATATTTCCATCCATAGTTCATTTAACCAAGCATTTCAGAAAAGCTATAATTTCTGTTATACCCTTTAAAACAATATATCTTTAATTTTTCTCATTTTTAACTTATCAAACTCATTCCACTTTCCAAAATTTTTTATTTGGATATTACTTAACTTATAAATTTTAATAAAACAACATTTTTGTTAGTAAATGTCGAATTTATATTAATTTCATTTGTTAGTCAATCCTTTATAAATTGCTTAACTTTCAGAAACATTAAAACTTCAATTCTAGCCATTTTTAACCTATAAAATTACATCTTCCACTTCAGAAATTATTCATTTGGATATCATTAAACTTATGATTCAATAAGATAAACTTTTATAAATAAATATCCAAATTAAACTATAATTCATTTATTTTTAGCTATCCAAATTAAACTATAATTCATTTATTAAGTCAAAAGCACATTCTTTTACTTAACTTTTATTCCAACAAATGACCTAACATTTTATTTTAAAATACCCACTTCATAAATAAAACTAAATTTCTATTTATTTACTTAACTTAAAATTTCCATTTGAAAAACCAAATTTCCAACTATCAAGTTAGGTTATATTTTAAATTACAATTTCCTTCCATTTAAATCCTAATTATTTATTTACAAACATATTCATAAATAGAATATCTTACCATTGTTAATATAACAATCAAATTTCCTTATAAATATATTCATTTGACATCAAATAACTATGGATTTCAGTTAAACAAATTTTATTACCAAAGTCCAAGAAAAACTATATTATATTTTATCAATTTAAAATACATTCTTTATTATTCAAACATGTCTATTTCATAAGTAAAATTCATTACAATTACCAGGTTAGATTTAATATTCCATATTAAATCAACATTTTATTATTAAGTTATTTATCGTAAATAAAATTCTTTAAATTCCATTTAAACCAATTATTAACTTATAAAATTTAGCTTATTTAAAACAATACACCTTTATAATTTAAAGCCTTAAATCAAATTTAAGTTAAATTTCATATATTTATAATTTCAGAATACTTAATAATTTTTTAGAAAATAATTAGAATACTTAATAAATTTTTAGGAAAATATTATTTAAAATTTAACCATGGGCCTGTATAAAAATTTCTAGCCTAGGTCAATTGATATGGATATGTATCATTTCAATCCGTAATTTAAAAAGGAAAAAATCTGGGTTCTACCATTTCAAACCCGCAATCCCAAGTAAAACAAATACAATAAAAATCACTCGAGCCTACCATTTCAGCTCATAATGATTTTCCTTATTCTAATGTTCGTTCGGGTATGTATCATTTCAACTCATAGTGATAGGGAACTTGCAGTGTGAGATACAGCAAATAAAATGAACAGTATAACATATAATATCATATTAGATGATACAACAAGCATATAAACAACATTTATCATCATATAAATATATCACAAGCATGTATGAATATCTTATCAATTTATACAGATTCACTTGTCATCATTTCACAATAATATAAGTACATATGTCTAGAGTGATAAAACTCACCTTTTAAAGCTGAAGATAACAATTCTAGACACACAACAAACTTCGAAGAGCACGGCAAAGCACAAATAGATTTGAGGAGAAATGATGAGACAATATTTAGATCTTGCACAAAATAAAATAAAACAAATAAGAATATGATTCAATACAAAAGAATAGATGAATTAAACAATGGAAATACAAGAATTAAATGACATAACCTTTGTTACAACAAAGCAAGAGGCTCGGCCATGGTCAAGTGGGCTTGACCACACCCTTACATGATCCATTATGCTCGGGCTTGATGGGAACAAGCAAACTATGCACGGCTAGGGATGTTGTAGGATTATGGCATGTGATGGAGGAGGTGATGAGGTCGGCTAGGTGGTGGAGGTCGAGCAATAGCATGAAGAACAAAATGTGCCTATGTCCACTTTATATATTATTTCTTCTTTCTTGTTCAGATTACAAGTACAAAGCTTTGATACAAGTATATGAAAGTTGTTTGAAAGTTCTATCCGTGCTTGAGCTCTCAAACTTGTCTACCATTGTTGTACCCCTGCCCCTCTATTTATAGAGTGGGGCTAGGGCAGGGTTCTTGGATGTATATAGCTGCTGGTGGGCCTGGGCTGATGCAATCTGGCCTGGCAAAGTTGGTCCGGAACGCCTTGGTCCGGTGGAACTTGGTCCGGCGGTGAGTGATTCGGTGATGGTTGGTTGGAGTTTGATTCGGTGGGACTTGGTTTTGGTTCGGTAGTGCTATTTTTGAGTTGGTTCGACGGAGGTTTGGAAAGGAGATGGTTCGGCGGTGTTGGCCCGGTCGAAACACACCCAACAGTAACACTTCTAAGTTCATTTGTTCAATCATTTCAAACATTGAAATTTCAAAACAACAGCATTTATAAAGTGCCGCGGTAGGTATATTTAGCATATATATTAATACACAGTTCAAAATCAGAAACCACAGCATTTCAGAACTGCTGTTATAGGTCTATTTATTAATTTCAGCATATTTTTCAAATTTCCAGAAATTACAGCACTTCAGAAATGCTGTTATAGGTTCTTTTAGCATATTTTAGTATATTTCCAGCCATAGTTCAATTTCCAAAAATTACAGCACATCAGAAATGCTATTATAGGTCCTTTTAGTATATTTCCAGCCATAGTTCATTTAACCACAGCATTTCAGAAACGCTATAATTTCTGTTATATTCTTTGAAACACTATATCTTCAATTTTTCTTATTTTTAACTTATCAAACTCATTCCACTTTCCAAAATTTTTTATGTGGATATTACTTAACTTATAAATTTTAATAAAACAACATTTTTATTAGTAAATGTCAAATTTAAATTAATTTCATTTGTTAGTCAATCCTTTATAAATTGCTTAACTTTCAGAAACATTAAAACTCCAATTCTAGCTATTTTTAACCTATAAAATTACATTTTCGACTTCAGAAATTATAATTTGGATATGATTAAACTTATGATTCAATAAGATAAACTTTTATAAATAAATATCCAAATTAAACTATAATTCATTTATTAAGTCAAAAGCACATTCTTTTACTTAACTTTTATTCCAATAAATAACCTAACATTTTATTTTAAAATACCCACTTCATAAATAAAACTAAATTTCTATTTATTTACTTAACTAAAAATTTCCATTTGAAAAACCAAATTTCCAACTATCAAGTTAGGTCATATTTTAAATTACAATTTCCTTCCATTTAAATCCTAATTATTTATTTACAAACATATTCATAAATAGAATATCTTACCATTGTTGATATAACAATCAAATTTCCTTATAAATATATTCATTTGACATCATATAACTATGGATTTCAGTTAAACAAATTTTATTACCAAAGTCCAAGCAAAACTGTATTCTATTTTATTAATTTAAAATACATTCTTTATTATTCAAACATGTCTATTTCATAAATAAAATTCATTACAATTACCAGGTTAGATTTAACATTCCATATTAAATAAACATTTCATTATTAAGTTATTTATCGTAAATAAAATTCTTTAAATTCCATTTAAACCAATTATTAACTTATAAAATTTAACTTATAAAAAACAACACACCTTTATAGTTTAAAGTCTTAAATAAAATTTAAGTTAAATTTCATATATTTATAATTTTCGAATACTCAATAATTTGTCAGAAAATAAGTAGAACACTTAATAAATTTTAGGAAAATATTATTTAAAATTTAACTATGGGCCTGTATAAAAATTTCTAGCCTAGGTCAAGTGATACAGATATGTATCATTTCAATCCGTAATTTAAAAAGGAAAAATCCGAGTTCTATCATTTCGAACCCGCAATCCCAAGTAAAACAAATACAATAAAAATCACTCGAGCCTATCATTTCAGCTCATAATGATTTTCCTTATTCTAATGTCCGTTCGGGTATGTATCATTTCTACCCATAGTGATAGGGAACTTGCAGTGTTAGATACAACAAATAAAATGAACAGTATAACATATAATATCATATTAGATGATACAACAGGTATATAAACAGCATTTATCATCATATAAATATATCACAAGCATGTATGAATATCATATCAATTTATACAGATTCACTTGTCATTATTTCACAACAATATAAGTACATATGTCTAGAGTGATAAAACTCACCTTTTAAAGCTGAAGATAACAATTCTAGACACACAAAAAACTCCCAAAAGCACGAATAGATTTGAGGAGAAGATGACGAGCCAATATTCAGATCTTGCACCAAGAAAATAAAACAAATAAGAATATGATTCAATACAAAAGAATAGATGAATTAAATAATGGAAATACAAGAATTAAATGACATAACCTTTGTTACATCAAAGAAAGAGGCTCGACCATGGTCAAGTGGGCTTGACCACACCCTTACATGGCTCGGCCTTGATCCAATATGCTCGGCCTTGATGGGAACAAGCAAACTATGCACAACTAGGGATGTTGTAGGGTCATGGCATGTGATGGAGGAGGTGATGAGGTCGGCTAGGTGGTGGAGGCCGAGCAATAGCATGAAGAACAGAAGCAAAAACAAGATGGAAGAAGAGGAAGAAAGTGGAAGAAGCCATTGAACTTAGATCTTGTATTTTTATTTTCTAGAAATAAAATGAGAAAGGAGTGAATGAGAAATAACCTTGTACGTGAATTAGTAATAGAGGAGGCGTCTAGGGTTTGAGATATGAATGGCCAAAAGAATAAAAGGTAAGAAAATATTAAAGGGGATTTATTTCCCATTTAATAAAAGAAACGTATGAAAAATCTTTAAATCAAACGAGAAAGAACAAGTTGGGAAATATTTTGTGCATGAATGATAAAGTGTAATGCATGGCTAGAAGGAGTTTGGATGGAAAGAAAGTGGAAATGAATGTTAAGAACCGAAAAAGGCAGGAGTTACGGGAAAAAGAAACATATATATATTTCTTAAATTTGTATAAAATGTTACATTTCTAAATGTGGAATCTTGTCAATTGTACATATCAATTAAGGTTTAAAACCAATTAATTAATTTACCTTAGTTCCATTCCTTTTACCAATTTATTACTTTATAAATAAATTTATGTTTCTATTTATTTTATACATTCACACCTCTCTTTACTACATAAATTCTCATTAATGACAATAAAGATTTTCTAATTATTTTATAGACTAAATAGGCAACTTATAATAGCTGTTATCACTACCCTTAAATTTACACTTAAGTTTATCATATATTCAACTAATTATCATAATCACTTACCTAATATTGAATTCATTCAATTATTATCAATTATAAAAATTTATTCATTTATACACCACTTACCTTTATTTACTTATATTTAAATTTATACTCAAATATAACTGTTGTAACTAAATTAAAAGGCCAATTAAATAGTAACTCACACCCGTTACTATTACTTTAATCCACATTAATGAATCCATTATTATTTACAAATGTTACAATTTATCAATTAACACTGATTTACTTCAATTTCTATTTATCACATATTATTTCATACTAAATCATTTATAAATTTTAATGTTTGCATTTGTTTTCTTACATAAATTTATAGCCAAGTATAACAATTTACATTACTTCAATAAATTGTAATTTCATTTCAATTGTTAATAATTAGTTTTTAAATACATTGTTACATTTCATTTTGGCATTCATTTCATTATTAAATTACAAAGTTTTTTTTCTTCCAAATTTATTTACCAAAAATCTTATTAAATTGACAACTTTAATTATTGAAAATTTACAGGTCGTTACATGTTCACTCGTTATTTTTCTCATGGTATTTAAGTATTTTAAGTATAATAACTAATGTAGAAAAATTGGGTCAAAAATAAATTATTTATGTGTCAAAATCTAGTAGCAAAGTTGGTGAAAAATCATGTTAAAAATAGGTTCAGAACTTTAGACAGCATTTCAGAAATGTTGTCACTGGTTCTGACTGTTTATCTGTTGCATATTGTTTAGATAGCATTTCTGTGCTTTGAACCAGGGTGTTTCAGAAACATTTTGTTGCACTTGATAAATCCTGCAGTTCCTAGTTTAATGTTTTGAATATATTTACCAACATAAACTTTTTACAGCATTCTGTAAATGCTGTCTTTTCTATTTGAAACTTTAAATTATGTAAAAATGATATTTAAATTAAGTGTTTTTCTCTAAAAAATTTTAGAGTTATTTTCTAACTTATATTAGAGTATTTAAAAATTTATTTCATGTTTAAATACATTTCTTAAAAATAATTAAATAACATTTTTTAAAGTAAGGGGCCTTTAATAGACAACATGTTTATTTTAGTTTTTCAATATTTGTTATTTTTATATAATATTCTATTATGATACATTTTTAAAAAAGTTAAAAGTTTTTTAACATATTTATATGTATTTTAAAAGGTAATTTAATATATATAGGTTTTTAGTATTTTATAAACGTAATAATGGAAGTTTGGATTTTTAAACACTTCAGTTAAAATTAATTATTTTAAAGAAATTAAATAAGGAGGTAATAAGTTTGTAAAATCATGTTGGATCACATACATAGTTAAATCCACAATCACCTAGCATTCTAATGTAGTTTATACTATCTTATTTATAATTATATATTTTAATATATGTCATAGTATATCACTTATATCTTATATTAATCGTCATTCATATCATATTATAATAATCATTTATATGTCAGTTTCTCATAATCAATGTATCATTTATGATTCATTAAAATAGCATTGAAATATTATTTATTGTTTTTAACTCTTTAGTTTATAAGTATTTTATTCAAGGGGAGTTCTTATTTTTTAGTCTTACATTACTATTATTGCTTTTTCTATTTTCTTTTATATCTCACTAATTAGTACCTTAGATAGGAAGAGCTTTTAGTTAGTTATTTTTGTTGATGACAAAAGGGGAGAACTACATAAAATTTAGGCACAGATCAAGGCGGAGTTATATTATATTTTATATACAAAGTTGTCATCACCAAAAAGTGGGAGATTGTTAGTACATAAGGATTTGGTTTTGATGACAACAACTTTAAGAAATAATATAAAATGTAAATACTAATGTTTTATCAAGATATATATAGTATATCGTGCAGGATTTAGGTAGGTGTTGATATAAGAAGATTGTCTAGTATCAAGTATAGATTGAATAGCTAAAGAAGTTAATATAGAGACTCAAGAGTGAAGACTCATGAGTGTTCAAGAGTTCAAGATTCCAAGATATTCCAGATAGGTTATAAATTCTAGAATATTTGTTAAAATTCTGATAGCAGTTGATCTCTCTCCGATCTCCCTATTTTTATATAAGTTTTTAAATATTATTTTCGAAACATCTTTCAAATAGTTTACAATTTCTTAAACTTATCATTTTAGTTTTTAATATTTTACCAAGTTATTGTTTTTATTAATTTTTTATTTATATTAGTTTATTTTTTTGAATACTTATCATATAGTTTTACTTAAGTTTTATTATTTTTATAATGTAAATATATCATATTTAAACATATTTACAAAGTAAAAATTATTTCACAAAGGAATACATTTTCAAAATAATATTCTAAAATTTTGAAAATTACAAAGACTATGTCGACATACTTTGACCCTATATGTCGACATACTAACCGTGAATTTCAAAATTAAATTTTCAAAGAAGTCTCTATTCGTTGTGTCTCTTCACGAATAGACATGACCATTATTCCTCTATAAATACCTGTGTTTCTAACGAATTTTTTAATCATCTTTTGTTGTTCTTCTCTCCTCCTTCTTCTCTTTCATTTTCTAAACAAAAATATAACCATACTCTGCCAAATTTCAACCAGAATCAAACTCAATCACCATTAGTTTGATTTTCTATAATTTGCCCTCTTGATTTCTATCATCTCTCTCACTCCAATAAAGATCTAAGTGGTATTCAAGGATTATACGATCATTTGTAATCAAGATTGAAGTTTTGAGTTTGTAAATCTCTATAAAATTAAACCGATATATGTTTGGGTGTGATTGTAGCCCGTGAAATCAATTGGGTGTGCTAAATTGCTCGTAAACCTAGTGGGTGTGCTTGTAGCCCGGAAATCAAGTAGCTCTACCCAGAGGCTGGAATTTTAGAGGGTGTGTCTCAAAGCCTTGAAATCGAGATTGTATTTGCATTTACTTGTTGATAAGAAATCCGTATATGGAATTGTGCAGGACTGGAAGTAGGGTAACTCTGAACTAGTATAAAATCCTGCTGTGTTCTTTCCTTTTACTTTTACTGCATTTACTGTTAATCTATGTTTTGATTCTACCACTGTTTCTCTGATTGTTAATCTCATTACTCTAAGTATAATTTCAAAAGATTTCAAAAATGTTCATCTAAATTAGAAAACACTAATTTTGTGTATGTCAGATTAATTTAGCTTTAAGATCCCTATTCCGCAATCTTACAATTTTGTGTATGTCAGATTAATAAAAATGCAAATGAAATGTTGTTCGTTTCCATTTTAATTTGTGTAATTTATTAATATTGTGTGTAAAGTGTATCCATGGTCGAAATGTGATGTAATTTGACTCAGCCGCACGATAAAATTTATATTGATGAATTGTTGATGATTTTGGAGAAATTTCTCCATAACTAATATTTTTGGACGTTTGATTAAATTTTTTGTTTTCAAATATTTTTGGTTTTCTAAATTTTTGAAAGCTTCGATAAGTTATTTTCATATTTTTTTTATTAAACTGAAGTAAATTTATAAATAAATAAAATTTGGTTAGAAAATAAAATAAAATAATTCCTTGAAAACTATTTTGGATATAAAAGTTGTTTTGAAAATAGAAAATATTTTATTTCTAATTGTTGGAGTATAAAATGAAGAATTTGAATTTTTTTATGGTTTGAAATATATATAATTTATCGTGTAATTTATAAATTTATTTTGAAATAGTATTTATAGTGTGACGCCCCACCTCTATACTCACACTAGCCAAGGACACTACAGGGTAATGCCGTCGACTAGCACGAAGAATAAGGCTGTTGAGGAGCGATCATCTGTGTAATTGCTTTGTGTGAGTACCGATATGTCAGATAATATAACTTACATTTCATTTCAAAAGGAAATCCGACATATCAAATACAAACTCAAAGCTACCACACAGTGGCTATACAGACTTGGGAAACCAATATAGAAATAAACATAACATAAATCAGTCACAGATATTCATATCACAAAGGCGGAAACAGATATGAATATAACACATAAAAGTGTACATCAAAATAATGGTCAAACTAGATCCACTACATCACAAAAGAATATATACAAGTGCTAAACAAAAGAATAAGTATACAACAAGGAGTCTCTATCTCAAATGTATACTAACAAAAACTACTATACTAAAGTAGTTAGCCAAAAGTCAGGTGATGAACCCTGATAAGAAGTCAAGTAGGAGCACCTGAAATACCTCGATCTGACCCGAGTATTATTTAAGAAGAAAATAAAAACAGACCAGTCTAGCTATAAATATCATATAAACTGAGATAGGATAAGAGATATGACCAAAAACGTATGATAACGATAATGCCATACTGCAACAAGTATACGTCAAATAACAACAAAAATCATACAATATCCCAAATCATCTCAAACATCCAAAAAGAATCGCATTCTTTAAATTATTCACCAATAACACAAATAATTGATAGAGCTCATCAATGCCTATCATCAAAATTGGTGAAACACAAATTCTAGAAATCATCAACTAGAAATCCAAAAATAACAAAGGGGGAAGGCCTATCACAAATGGAAGCATGAAAACTCACCAACACGTGTATCACAAATGGGTCGCTATCCCATGGTCGCTAACCATAGAGCCGGTGCCACGACGTAGTACAGCAAACGCCTGAGGAACCAGAAACTCAAATAATCCAGAACATCGACGTAGTACAGCGTTACGCCCGATGAACCAAATCCAAATAATCAGGCATAACGACATAGTACAGCAAATGCCTGATGAACCTAAACACAAATAATCTAGAACATCGACGTAGTACAGCGAATGCCCGATGAACAAAACTCAAATAATACGGAACAACGACGTAGTACAACGAACGCCCGATGAACCGAACTCCAATAAGCCGGAACAACGACGTAATACAGCGTTATGTCCGATGAACCGAACTCCATAAAACCATAGGTCGCTAGCCTATAAAAATGAGACGAAGCTCCATAAATCGAGGTACAATCCCCCACGTGGACAAAGAGACATCAAAAATTGCTAGTCTAAACCATAAAATGATCATCATCGATCATCAAGAAGTGTCGATTATACTAAGCTAGTAAATAAACGAGTTTAGCTTCATGTCCCATAACCACTGGCTTAACTTAAATATTTACGAATAAATTGTAGATTTCCACTCGAAAATTGTCACAAGGTTTCAATCGAACAAGTCTATGAATTAACCGACAAAGTAAACGCAAGCGTTTCATACCACTTGTTTTGCTAAGCCGTTTAATTAGATTTGCCATACGAATGAGGTAAAGGTTTGTATATACTAATAGATTGGAAAACGGTTTTATAAACGAGCTTTGTATTAAAAGTAGAGTTGAAATCATCTTTGTGAAAGAGTTTGAATAGTTACTACTAGTATATAAACCTTTGCATTTTAAAGTGACAAATCACAAAAATGATTGTAAAAGCAATCAATCACCAAAGATTCACATTTGAAGACGTAAATCAAAACCATAGAAATCGATATCAAATCCATCAAATGGATTTTCCCTAAAATCCCAAAAAAGAAGTCATCAAAGAAGATAAATGATAACAACAATTCGGATCATAATTTTTTTATTAAAAACTGGAAAACCCATACAAAATAGCCTAAAATAGGCAAAAGGCAAACTTCACAGATTCAATCGACTGTTCTGTAGGGTCAGTCGATTGAAACAAGCCTAGAAACTCTCGGGTTTCAGGTTTAGTTGACTGACTCTGCAGTTCAGTCGACTGATACATGGATAGAAACATTTTTGTCCCCAGTTCAGTCGACTGAACTGTATGGTCAGTCGACTGACACAGAGCCTGAGAGTTTTGTTGCCCTAGATTCAGTCGACTGACACTGTAGTACAGTCGACTGAATTGTGGTTTCCAGTATTCTCAGCCTAGCCCCCAAAAGGGGCAAAAATCCAAACGGGAGCGATCGGACGAGCATCGGAGACTAGGGATTTATGCCAAGCGACAACCAGCCTTATAGGTTCTTCGATACACCCCAACAATGTGTTCAAACATCAAAGATAGGATTTTTAAAGATTTGACTTCGAAACACCAAAAATTGGAATATTCATCAAACCAATTCAATTCAAAAGCAAATGAACAAGGAATAGATGTTAGGAATTACTACTTAACAACTATCAAAGATATAAACATAGATGTGAGTTCAAAAACTCACCTTTTAAACTCAAAACACAAGTGAGAAGCTGTAAAACAAAGGAGACACCAATTCCTCTTCAATCTCAACTCAAGAAGCTCCAATCTAAGCTAATAAGCAAATATTTCCTAAGTTAGAGTTTAGGAATTTCTGAAATTGAAGAGAGATAGAGATGGAGAAGATGAAGAGGATGCTTACCTAAGCTTCTCTTCGATTTTGGAGCAAGAACTAGTGTTTCCAAATCAAACTAGGGTTTGGAATTTCTATTTCCAATCTTTTTCCCCCATTTCTCTTAAGCTAGAGTGTTAGGAAAAGGAATGAGTGAATGAAGAGGAGTTGAGTGGAGTGTTAGGGTATTAGATGGGTTGGTGGGCTGAAACCCAAACCCAAAGCCCTAAATGAAAATATCAAAATTTCATTCAACTCCAAACATATCGATGTTTATACTCAAAAAGGTCGCAAATGCCATTTTGGACTCAATGGAAGTGGTCTCGAGACCTAATTCGACTGTTTGAAAAAAGTGACTTTTCGAACTTGAATCCGACTAACGATGCTATATTTAAATAAAATATTTAAATATACAATCGTAAAATATGCAGGTTGTTATAGATTCCCCTCCTTAAAGAAATTACATCCTTGTAATACTGAAGAAAAAGAAATAAAAAGTAACAACCATACAAAGGCATAACAATACAAAAAGAAGAAATTTTGAAATGAGAAGTTAACCTTAAAGAGCACGAGAGAGTAAGTTTGGATGTGTTCGCTCGATGAATTCTCTAGATTCCCAAGAGCAATCCTTAGGATTCGAGGACCATTGAACTTTCACAAGAGGAACATCTTTATTTCAAAGGCGTTTAACCTCCGTAGCAATGATACGAATAGGATGTTGCTCATAAGTCAAATTAGGCGAAACTTCAATTTCTTCAATAACACTGGGCTCAAGAATAGAATCGGAATCTCGAAGACATTTCCGTAATTGAGAAACGTGGAATACGTCATGAATAGCAGAAAAATGAGCCGGTAATAAAAGGCGTTAAGCCACGGAACCAAAGCGTTCGGTGATGGGAAATGGGCCAATATATCGAGGTGCTAATTTTCCCGATCGAGTGAAATGCACAACACCCTTCATAGGTGAAACACAAATGAACACCAAAAAGTCCGGACCTAAAACTAGTTTCTCACCGACTTCAAGCCAACACGAAGGAAATCGGCAACACGATTTCCCTTTCCGGGAAGATAAAGAATATCAAGATCATAAGATGCAAGGAACTCGAGCCAACGTAGTTGACGCAAATTAAGTTCCTTTTGAGAAAATAAATACTTCAAAGATTTATGATCAGTATAGAGAACAAATTTCTCTCCCAAAAGATAATGACGCCAAATTCTAAGGGCGAAAACAATGGTCGTGAGCACTAGATCGTGAATACCCAGTCTCGGCAAGCTTTAATCGTCTAGAATTTTAAGCGATAACACATTCCCTTCGGGAATCACAAGAATAGAAGTATCGGAAAGGAGTTCTTTTAAATAATCCTCTTTCCCGAAAAGCTAAGACACTCAAAATTATAATGAACTTTATATAATCATCCTTTTAGAAAAATTTACTTTTTACAAGTCAATTTACTGTGTCTGACTGTCACATCATAGCGTTTAGAAGATTCCTATCGATAACGTTGATCAAGTGCATCGACCAGAATTCTTAAAGCACTCAATGGGCAAAACAACACAAAATCATCTTCTATATGAAAAACATGTCTCTTAATTTTTTTATAAATATTCTTTACTCGTTTAAGAACAAAATCCAATTAGGCTTATAAATATCTTATTAAAAAGATTTGCAAATTTTAAATCGTTGTTTTCATTCCATAATTAATGAATACAAGGATGGTCTCATCGAGATACTCATAGAATACTCGATTCATAAGATGGATGAAATGAGGTAGAAGGTTTATCAAACCGAATGACATAACGAACCACTCACAAGAATCATAACGAGTGCGGAATACGATAAGTGGAATGCTACCCTCGCAACTCATAGCTGATGAAAACTTATGGCAAGGTCGAGCTGAAAAGACCTTAGCACCACTCAATAGATTGCTTAGGTGGTAATCCTAAGACAAGCTCAAATATACTAGAAAATTCACAAATTACTTGAATGAGAGAAATAACATTTTCCTCATCATGTAGGTTTAAGGAATAAAATGATGTCACAGAATTGGAAATCAAAATCATTAAGAACCATAGAAATCTGCTTAACAGATTGAAGATGTCGAAGATATATAGTCCACTCAGGACAGAGGATGCGGGCTTCATAATGATCAAGCCAATCCTTTCCCAAAAAATCAATTTCGAAGCCTAAGTAACGCATAACATGCAAATCGGCTCAAAAAGAATAATCACATAAAATAATCTTGACATTTTCATAAAGTAAACTGAGTGTTGCGGATCCACCAACCGGATTCGCAATTCTAAGTGAAGTCATCAAGCCCATAATATTTAAATAAAAAGAATCAACAAGTTCTTTTGATATAAAAGAGTGGGATGCACCCGTATCAAAAGAAATCAAATAGGAAGATCACGAAACAAATTAATGCCATCAAGGATAGAATGAGAAATACCTTGACAAAGGGAAGTGTTGCTAGAAGTTTGCGCAACATTCAGCTTACCCTCTCTCCTACTTTGAAGTTTGGACATGAAGATAAAAGATGACCCAAACCTTTGCAATAGTGACAAGTAAGGGGCTTTGGACACTTATTTGCATAGTGGTACGTAGAACCACAATTGTAGCATTGTCCACGATTAGGGATTGGAGTCTTTGCTACAGAAGTTGCCTGCTTCCCTTTCTTGTTGGGATTAGGGCTTTTGAACTTAATATGCCTTTTCTTGTTGATGTTGAAGTTTTGTTTGGCATCCACAATTTCAACATCACTCTCTTTATCGGCCTCTTCTAGTCGAAGAGTGATATCTACAAACTGGTCGAAAGGCACTTCTAATTTCAGAGGTAAAAACTTTTTTGGGGTTCTTACTCAAAGCATAGATAAACTTTTGATTCTTTACAAGATCCAAAAGTTGTTGGGCAGACATGAATACGCCATCCAGAGAAGGACTACTGGATTGACCAGCGCTAGGACTGCCAGATCTAACCATCTCTTCTTCTTTAAGAAAGAAAGAAAGAAGGGGAAAAATGTTATTCTCAGAATGAATGTCAAACAAACTTGATTGACAAAACAAGGCATCACAAAATAAAATAGGATAAAACGGTACGAAGACTCGAATTAAATCCTATGGCAAGATTCCTAAAAAAAGACTTAGGACAATGATCCTTGCTAGATTATTCTACATTGTTCCGAAGTTTGGCTCTGATACCAAGCTGTTATGCCCCACCTCTATACTCACACTAGCCAAGGACACTACAGGGTAATGTCGTTGACTAGCATGAGGAATAAGGTTGCTGAGGAGTGAACATCTGTGTAATTGCTTTGTGCGAGTACCGATATGTCAGATAATATAACTTACATTTCATTTTAAGAGGAAATCCGAAATATCAAATACAAACTCAAAGCTGCCACATAGTGGCTATACGAACTTCGGAAAAAATATAGAAATAAACATAACACAAATCAGTCATAGATATTCATATCACAAAGGCGGAAACAAATATGAATATAACACATAAAAGTGTACATCAAAATATTGGTCAAACTAGATCCACTAGATCACAAAAGAATAAATACAAGTGCAAGAAAAAAGAATAAGTATACAACAAGGAGTCTTTATCTCAAATGTATACTAACAAAAACTACTATGCTAAAGTAGTTAGCCAAAAGTCAGGTGATGAACCCTAATAAGAAGTCAAGCAGGAGCACCTGAAATACCTCGGTCTGACCCGAGTATTATTTAAGAAGAAAATAATAAACGGATCAGTCTAGCTATAAATATCATATAAACTGAGATAGGATAAGAGATATGACCAAAAACGTATGATAACAATAATGTCATACTACAACAAGTATACATCAAATAACAACAAAAATCATACAATATCCCTAATCATCTCACACATCCAAAAAGAATCGCATTCTTTAAATTATTCACCAAAAACACAAATAATTGATAGAGCTCATCAATGCCTATCATCAAAATTGGTGAAACAAAAATTCTAGAAATCATCAACTAGAAATCCAGAAATCACAAAATGGGATGGCCTATCACAAACGAAAGCATGAAAACTCACCAACACGTGTATCACAAATGGGTCGCTATCCCATGGTCGCTAACCATAGAGCCGGTGCCACGACGTAGTACAGCGAACGCCCGAGGATCCAGAAACTCAAATGATCCAGAACATCGACGTAGTACAGCATTACTCCCGATGAACCAAACCTAAATAATCAGGCATAGCGATGTAGTACAGCGAACGCCCGATGAACCTGAACATAAGTAATTCGAAACATCAACGTAGTACAGCGAACGCCCGATGAACCAAACTCCAATGAGCCGGAACAATGACGTAATATAGCATTACGCCCGATGAACCGAACTCCATAAAACCATAGGTCGCTAGCCTATAAAAATGAGACGAAGCTCCATAAATCGTGGTACAGTCCCCCACGTGGACAAAGAGACATCGCAAATCGCTAGTCTAAACCATAAAATGATCATCATCGATCATCAAGAAGTGTCGATTACACTAAGCTAGTAAATAAATGAGTTTAGCTTCATGTCCCATAACCACTGGCTTAACTTAAATATTTACGAACAAATTGTAGATTTTGACTCGAAAATTGTCACAAGATTTCAATCGAACAAATCTAAGAATTAACCGACAAAGTAAACACAAGCGTTTCATACCACTTGTTTTACTAAGCCATTTAATTAGATTTCTCATACGAATGAGGTAAAGGTTTGTATATACTAATAGATTGGAAAACGGTTTTATAATCGAGCTTTGTATTAAAAGTAGAGTTGAAATCATCTTTGTGAAAGAGTTTGAATAGTTACTACTAGTATAGAAACCTTTGCATTTTAAAGTGACAAATCACAAAAATGATTGTATAAACAGTCAATCACCAAAGATTCACATTCGAAGACGTAAATCAAAACCATAGAAATCGATATCAAATCCATCAAACGGATATTCCTAAAAATCCCGAAAATGAAGTCATCAAAGACGATAAATGATAACAATAATTCGGATAATCAAAAATCGATTAAAAACCGGAAAACCCACACAAAACAGCCTAAAATAGGCAAAAAGCAAACTTCACAGATTTAGTCTACTGTTCTGTATGGTCAGTCGTCTGAAACAAGCCTAGAAACTCTTGGGTTTCAAGTTCAGTCGACTGACTCTGCAGTTCAGTCAATTGATACAGGGGCAGAAACATTTATGTCCCCAGTTCAGTCGACTGAACTGTATGGTCAGTCGACTGACACAAAGCCAGAGATTTTTCTGGCCCCAAATTCAGTCAACTGACACTGCAGTTCAGTCGACTGAATTGTGGTTTCCAGTATTCTCAGCCTAGCCCACAAAAAGGGCAAAAATCCAAACGGGAGCGATATGAAGAGCATCAGTGACTAGAGATTTATGCCAAGCGACAACCCAACCTTATAGGCTCTTCGATACACCCCAACAACGTGTTCAAACATCAAAGATAGGATTTTTAAAGATTTGACTTCAAAACACAAAAAATAGGAATATTCATCAAACCAATTCAATTCAAAAGCAAATGAACAAGGAATAGATGTTAGGAATTACTACCTAACAACTATCAAAGATATAGACAAAGATGTGAGTTCAAAAACTCATCTTTTAAACTCAAAACACAAGTGAGAAGCTTTAAAACAAAGGAGACACCAATTCCTCTTCAATCTCAACTCAAGAAGCTCCAATCTAAGCTAATAAGCAAAGATTTCCTAAGTTAGAGTTTAGGAATTTCTGAAATTGAAGAGAGATAGAGATGGAGAAGATGAAGAGGATGCTTACCTAAGCTTCTCTTTGATTTTGGAGCAAGAACTAGTGTTTCCAAATCAAACTAAGGTTTGGAATTTCTATTTCCACTCTTTTTCCCCCATTTCTCTTGAGCTAGAGTGTTAGGAAAAGGAAAGAGTGAATGAAGAGGAGTTGAGTGGAGTGTTAGGGTATTAGATGGGTTGGTGAGCTGAAACCCAAACCTAAAGCCCTAAATGAAAATATCAAAATTTCACTCCACTCCAAACAAATCGATGTTTATACTCAAAAAGGTCGCAAACGCCATTTTGGACTTAATGGAAGTGGTCTCGAGTCCTAATTCGACTGTTTGCAAAAAGTGACTTTTCGGACTTGAATCTGACTAACGATGCTATATTTAAATAAAATATTTAAATATACAGTCGTAAAATATGCGGGTTGTTACATATAGAATATTATTAAATAAATTTAAAGCGGTATTAGATGATTTAAAAAAAAGAGTTATTAGAGATTTTGAGTATATAAAGAAGGCTTTGAATTATAAATTATAATCAAAATTAAAAGAATTATTTATGGGGTTTATAAATTTATTTTAAAGCATTATTTAGTTATGGAAAATCATTAAGTAGTTGATATAATTATTTTTGATTTGTAAAGTTAATTTGGAAGCTTAGGAAATATATATATATATATATATATTTATATGCAAGGATTTGGAAATATGATTTATTATATTTAAAAAAGTAATTAACTTGTCTAAATAATATATTTTGTAATGAAATGTTTATTCAATAGTTAAATATATATATAATGTTTGGAAAATAAATAATTATTACTAGTGTTGGTTTCAAGCATTTCAAAGTATTATTTATATTAAATAAACTTAAATAAAATATTTTCTATGTATATACATATATTTGATTGTTGGGATTTTACACAACATGTCTGATTACTCATCTTTTCTATATTGGTTTCAATATCATGAATGATTCACCGTTGATATGGATTTGATTAACGATTTTAATATGATATGGTGATGACATCCATGATATGATTTTATTGTATTTAATTCTATGTAACGAGAAATCTGAATAAATGAAGTTATAATACAGTTTGGGATGGGGCATTCATTGATATTTCTCTAGTTATTCTTTGGACTCGTTATATAGAATATTGACTAGACTATGTAACAACCTACACTTCAATGGGCCCAGGTTTTCACTAACCCGAAAACCAAGTCCACCAAAATATAGATCGTTGGTTTGGTATCTTGCAAAAAGGAAATTATATCAAAGCACTAATGGTAATAAATCATAGCAGGAATAAGAAAATATAATATATCAATATAATTACTAAACAAAAATCGACATCTCAAATGTCAAGAGCCTCAACCAGACAACTGCCTCAAATCAACACCAGTACCCGCCCTTCCAAATCTTTTGGGTTGTAATGAGGAGAGGGCCGGAACAACGTTCTAGTGACCGTTAAAATTATTTATCTTATACATAACACTACCTTATGTCGATTTTTCACTATTTCATGTTATGTTAGATTTTATTATTAGTCGCTACGACTCCATTGCTACGTACGAACCGTACCCATCTACACCATGTTAATCTATGTCTATATAGGTAAATACATACACACTCCCAGGTCTATAGAACCTCTCATTTTGGATTTTAATGACAACAACTATACAATCGCATATACAACATGTATTTCAACTATTTACAGGTATATAGAAGATATCACTTTGCTCACCCATATCATGGCTCAAAGGCAATCGTAATGAACAACAGATCATACTATTGAAAGTATGGTCATATATTTGTATCATAGTCATAGATTATTTTGTGCAATCTCATTGAGTGATCATAGCACACGTAAGAGCACATCGATAAACACTTACCTAAATTTTAATAAAAACTCTCTAGTTTATATAGACGACACATGCTTAGACGTCTGGCATTTAACCTTAGATGTCTAGCAGAAATTTCAGGTTCTAAACTCTTAAAGGTCTCAGAGTCTAGAACATAATGCTAGACGTCTGACGCTGTTGCAACTACAAAATTTTAAACCACCACTTCTTTTTCAAATTAAACGTTCACGTCTTCTCCTTGATAGTTGCAACTCTTGATCAAAAGGAAGCTCTTCAAGAAGACAAACTGTAACGACCCGACTTTCTCTCCACAGAAAGTCGGATCGTTAATAAGAAAGAAAGGGGTAGAAAATAGAAAAGAAGAGAAGAAAGAAAGAAACAACAACAACGATCTCACAGCGGAACGAATAAATTATATTAATAACATAAACTATTACATAGTATACAACAATTTTCAGAGTTACACAGCATATACATCACTTACTAGACAGTTATAAACATCTGTCTAGACATTACAACTCAAATACAAGACAAGACACTATCACAGATATCAACACAGCGGAATACTATATCTACGAACGCCGAAGCCTCCTGCTCCATTGCTCCTCCAGAATATTCGTCAAAGCTAAACCTGAATCCCTTGGCTACTCATAAAAATTTGAGTACCCAAGAGTTTATAAAACAGAAATAAACACTTGGGTCAGACATGGGTCTGGTGTGAGTAACAGGTTAAACTTGCTTAACTTCAAAACCTTTAGAAAGAAAAAGTATCACGTAAGACTCCCCACAAATAAACATGGGTAAGTTTTTACCTTACGCTAACCAAAACATTTGATAGGAAATCTGATTTTATTATAATAGGGTCTAGGGTTTTCAAGTAAAATATAGAAATAGCTGAAATGCTTACATCTCACATTCCAACGTAGTTGGGCACAACTAATACGTACGGCACTTATTGGAGTTTGGATTCCATACAATGGAAGGGCTACTGGGGTACCGCCCGTCACAGTACGTGGCCTAGATCACCGTACCGAGGAGTACGCCCGCTCCCCTGCAACACAAAGCCGGAACCATCCCTTACTGGATAATTCCGAACAAGATAATCCCGTAGTTGGCGCGACCAACCACACACTAAGCCGAATAAAAGAAAAGGGACCTCTAGACAGGGATCTATCTTGCTCTCAGTGGGTGCTACCCACGAAGCCTTGCTGCACCTCCCCTGTTTTAGCCATTCCCGGTTGATGAGGCTTGAGGTTACGATTACCTTTAATCAGAACATATCACTTAGAATGCTCATCGTCCGCCTGACGATGTGCTGAAAGCATTCAATCCATATAAGTTCGTTCCGGGTTCGAACGAAACCGAAGGCATTATCTCGTTACACTCGTTTTGGAATCACCCTCAGAGTTAACGACAATAACCCTTGCACTCTGAATCTTCATCTTCACTTGAGATTCACGACCTATCGTAAATTTGGATCGATGTGGTATTCGGGTCTCCAGACCTGGAATTCCGGTATACGGAAACCCGATCCCGGTCTCATCGAAATCCAAAACGTATCTTTTAAGGGCCAAGTTGTTTTAAGGTTAAAACAATTCAATTCTTATCTATATACACAAAGATAGATAATTCAATAGATAATCTACATTATCATCCAAACAGATAATTCATATTATCATTTCAATTCAACCAAACATCTATATCATAGATCAGCACATCTCTTATCAGAGATATTAACAATGCAAAGCATTCAATATCATTCATCCATCCTTAAGTAATGATTTATCATCTCTAATTAATTTAAAGTGAATTAAATTAATTACCTTATCCTATAAATCCTGCTTACTTAATTATTAATTAAACCAATTAATTAATCATACTCTAGTATCCATTTTAATTAATCAATCCTGATTAATCAACCTTTAATTACTTTAAGTAATTAATACTTAATTAATTTCACAAATTAATTATCTTAAACCATTCAGTAATTAATCTTTAATTACTTCATTAATTAATTAACTATATTTAATTACATTAATCCTTAATTAATTACAATTAATTAATTACTTTAATCATTTATTATTTATTAATTAATCTTAATTAATCAATTCTTAATTACATCATTAATTATATTAATTAATGATCCTTAATTATTCTTAATTAATTATCTTATTTAAATTAATAATTAATTAGTCACATTTATTAATCACCTTTGATTAATCTCATTTAGTAATTAACTTCCCTTAATTACTCCACTTCATAAATTAATTACTCCTTAATTAATTATCCTTTAATTAATCCCTTGATTAATTATTCAAAAGTAATTAACTCAAATTACTTTTATTATTAAACCACCTTTAGTTAATTATATCCACTAATTATCTTTAATTACTTTTCTAAGTAATTTATACTTTCACTAATTACCTTTAAGTAATTATCTAATCACCCAGTGATTTTCTTAAATTAATTAAATAAATTAATTTAAACTTATCAAATTTATTTAATTAATTACCTTAAGTAATTAATTACCTTAATTACTTCCATTAAGTAATTATACTTAACCAATTTTCATATTAACTAATTAATCTAATTGATTATCAAATTAATTACATTAATTAATTATTTAATAATCTCTAATTAATGGTCTCTCATTAATTATTAACAATTCTTTAATTCTTTCTTCAGTAATTAAGCCTTAATCAACTATTTATTAATTACAACTTAATAAATTCTTAATTATCAATCAATTAACTTCTAATTTCTAATTTAATTGTTTAATTAATCTTTAATCACTAGATTAATTAATTACAAATCATTTATTAACAATCCATACTAATCTAAATAAATGATTCTTAATCCCAAATTAATTAATCTTAATTAATTAACTTATAATTTTAATTATTTAATTAATTAACACTAACCATTAATTAATTAAATTACCAAATTATTCTTTAATTACCTTATTAATTTAATGACTCCTATATCATTAAACCTTAATTACTTCCTAAATTAAAGTATTAACCTTTAACTACTTTAATTATTAATAACCAAGCTTGAAACATTTTTACCTTTAAATATTTCTTTAATTTCATTCCAAATTAAAGATTTAAATTTGAATTACAAATTCAACTTTAACCAAATTTAAATCAAATATACAAAATCTTTTTTTTAAATCAAATGTTAAGAACACTTAACATTTACAAAGGAAATTTATAAGGTTTTTAAATTCAACCCTTTATAAAATTATACTTTTAACATCTTACATTTTGTTAAAACATTGTAAATTATATAAACTTATTTATTTCAAACTAGTGATACAAATTTAACTTGAATCCATACTTTATATTTGATTTAAAACCTGTTTTTAAAACCTGCTTTACAATTTAAACTCAATTTAAATTTTAAAAACCCTATCAGGTTTTAACAGTAACCCACAATCTACTCGAGCCTCCCCTGTTTAAAACCCGAGTCAAAACTTAATTTCCCCGAGTCTCTCACGCGTTTAACTCGAGAAATACTCGAGTGTTCCTCTGCTAAAACCCAAACGAAAACACCGATACACGTGATATTCGTTCACGTGCACAGGCGAGTCGATCGCCTCCGATCATCAATGCCAACGCCAGCATCTCGACTTTGACTGCCACTCACGATTCTGATCACCAGATCATCGTTCATTTCAAAAAATCAAATTCGAGAAATCTCGATCACAAAACTGGAAACAGCCCAAACCTGGAACAACAAACGATCATCAGAAACTACCTCGTCTGCTCGCCTCACGCCACCAGCAACATCGAAATTTTGGTCGAAGCTTCGTCTTCCTCCCAGCTATCATTTCCCAGTGACTTATGTCACTCGATTCACCAGAGATACCTTGACACCCAAAATTCTCGACTATGCTAAAACTAGGTCTACAAACATAAAATGATCACCGCCGCCTTCCCAAAGATTAGAACATCTATCTGACAATTTTCCTACAATTCCTGATCATTCCACTTCCTCCCCTAGAGACCACGACCTTCCCGAAACCTTAGATCATCAGGAACTACCCAAAACCCATATTTAGTTTAAACCAGAACTGCTCCTTTAATACTAAACTAAAAACTATGATTTTAATACTAAAAATCATATTATAACTTACCTATTCAATTTATAACCCTGAATTTATAAATTACAAAGTTTGAATTTTTACTTTTATATAACATACACTGTTATTTTGGTTTTCAGAGACACTTGGTTTTAAAGTTTGACTTAACTAAATTTTTAGACATTTGTCTATGGTAAATCAACAAATTTTAGTTTGTAAATTTAGTCCTAACAAAACTAGATCAAGTGGTAAGAGATTAAAAATGAAATTTTTGAGTCTGGGCAAACAAAAACAAGAACAGGGTACTGTCACATATGCACACAAAACCACCACATATACATATAGAAAAATGCACTTGTATATTCATATATCAATACATATATATGCAGAACTACCTATAATATTCACATGCAATCATCTTTCTTTCAGAACTTAACATGAAATCATTGATTTTTGATCAGTATCTGAAACTGGCATTCTATAACAGTCAAGAACATACCAAAACCCAACATGCATTCGAAACCAAACATAATACAGGGAATTTCATCACATTTATTTACTGCAAACATGATTATCACATGAAGAAATCAAGCAACTATACTTACTTAAGTTAGTTTTAAATAAAAACTGTTACTCACCTTAAACAAAGATGAACAGAGGCAGTTTTTATCACTCGAAGACTTTAACTTGAATGCTTCTTGAAATTTGCTTTGCATATTTGATTTAATAACTGGAGTTGCTGAAGCTTAAATTGCTTTAATCTACATGCATGCAGGCTTCCAGGTTTGAGAAGAATGCAGACAGGCTTTAGACTTGATTTTGATTACAGATTGTTTTTGTTGAGATTTTGTTACAGGCTGAAAACTTGTTTGAAAATGCTTCCAGAAACGAAATTGCATACTTTTGTTGTTCTCAGATTAAAAATGCAGGCTCTAGTTTCAGATTGAAGAAATGCATTACAGAGTTGAAGGAAAAACTTTTCAGAGGATTGATAAATCTCTGTTCTATGAGGAAGATTTGATTACAGATTATTGTTTTGAGTATTTTGATTTGAGATTATGGTTTGAGGAGTTTTTGATTACAGATTTGTTTTAGAGAATAGGCTGAATTCTTTTAAGACTTGAAAAGAAAATATAAAAGGAAGTAGAATGAGGAGTAAATGAATATATAGGTTAATTTGTGGTTTAATAAAAATAAAAGAAAAACTAAAATTAAAACTTGACATTTGGCATTTTCTCTAATTCACTAACTAGCACATGTCACCATGGTTACCTAATAAATTAACACTTGTCTTTTTAATTAATTTTATTTATTGTAAATGTAAATAAAAGCCCTTTCTTAATTTATTAACTATTTATCTATTTATAAAACAATACACTATTAATATTGTATTTTAAACTTATCTATATATATATACTCTTAAATCTTATTTATTAAGCAATATTTAAATAGAAATAAAATAATCCTTATTATTAATCTTATTTAAAACCATATAGTTATTTGGTTAAATAGCTTTGAAAAGCTAATATTAAATAAATCATAATTTCCAATTATCAAAATATATATTAGAAATTTAAAATAAGACTTTATTCATTTCAAACCAAAGCTCATCTATTTACAATATATACAGTTATATATATATATATATTATAAATAGAAAATATTTTATTAATTTTTAAAAGATAAAATTCACCAGTTAAATATTTATTAAATTAGATTATTAAACTAATTCAAATTTATTAACAAAGGTTAACAAATCAATTTAATTTTCAATACAGATTATTAAATTGATATTGCCCAAAATTCCGGGATATCACATTCCTTCCCCCTTAAAATAATTTCGTCCCCGAAATTTAAAACAAAGGTAATTTAATAATCTAATTGAAGATTTTAATTCTTAAACCACAACATATATTATCAACCATATGCTAACAACCATAGCAACCAATCATCCAAATAAACAAACAATTCTAACTATCCAGACAAAATTCTGGATAGAATTTCCTCGAGTTTCCCCAAGTATATATATACCGGAATACTCGCTCTACAAACAATCTAAACTACGAAGCTATAGAACTCCTACTCAACCAGATCTACACTACTAGACAGGATATCAGTCTACAGACGAGTCTGACTCAACTACCAAATCCTCCTGAACTACTGATTCCAAAACTAGAGATAGATCAAACACTTATCCAAAATCAAGAATACAATCTCTACTCTTCAAACATCAGAAGACTAAACTTACTTCTCCTATCTGGAAAAGATAAAACAAAAGCACTTCCAAACTGCTCCTGCTGCACAACTCTGATCTGAAGTAGATAAGAATGCTGATGAAGAACACGAGCACAACTTGACAACACATCCCAGAAATATGGTTCAATGGATCCATAAAGAAAACTCAGATACTCCATCAAAACTTGAGCTGCTTCACCAAACTCTATCTCTAGGAACTATCCTTCAACTAGACTGAACCACCGGTACCACTCCTGGAATCCAGTCGATAAGAAAACTCAATCTCCAGATGCGAACAACTTCTGACTTCCCTGAAGACATCCAGCAAATCTCTGATAACCCAAGAGAACACTCAGCAATCGCAAGTCACTTTTGCGATCCACCCAGCCAAATTCCAAAGAAAACTGTTCTCTCTTTACCAAACAAAACAGTTCATACTTAACTATCCAATCTATCGAAGAAATGGATCCACTATATTGCTTCTGAACTCTACCTTCAGAAAAACTGCTAAGCCGGAAGAACTTCCTGCCAATGCACAGAATACTCCGAGCTGTACTGCTGCCACCGATGCCAAAGACTTCCTTTTCCAAAGCTCTTCGAGAAACTCGAACCCAAACCAAAAAGAAACACCTTGCTGAACTCAACCACAACACCGAAGCAGACACACTTCATTAACTTGTTCCAAAGAAAACATCTTCGGGAACATCCATAGTCACTGCATCTCATCACACAGCTACTTCTTCCAGAAGATACCAAGATACTATCACTCGCTTCTGCCCAACTGACAGATCCAACTCTACTCATCCAACTTCAAAGATAAACTCCGAACCTTAACAGGTTTCCTTCAGAGATTGTGAAATCCTTACACAACTGTAAAGTTCACTCGAGATGGTATTAGGTCTACAGTCTCGACAAATACACTTCCAACCTCAACACTCAGACTCCTAATCCTAGATGATAAATTATTATCATCTCAACCAATCATTACAAATACCATATACATTTAAAATGATACTTTTTTTTATAGAAATTATATCTGGGTAAAATTATTTCATCTACCTTTTTAAAACAATATTGTGTCCGTTGGCCTGGTCAAGTGTTTAGAGATCCCTATCAATAACGTTAGCTACTCGTATTGACCAAAATCCATATACCACTCAACCGATCAATTAACACAATATAAAACCATTTTATATAACTAACAAATACGCGCTCTCGTATATATATATACTCAGACTCAAACAGGTTGCTACAGATCCTGTCTCTAATGAACAATCCTTCCGAACCTAGGTATTCACTCAACCTAGTGCTCTGATACCAACTGTAACGACCCGACTTTCTCTCCACAGAAAGTCGGATCGTTAATAAGAAAGAAAGGGGTAGAAAATAGAAAAGAAGAGAAGAAAGAAAGAAACAACAACAACGATCTCACAGCGGAACGAATAAATTATATTAATAACATAAACTATTACATAGTATACAACAATTTTCAGAGTTACACAGCATATACATCACTTACTAGACAGTTATAAACATCTGTCTAGACATTACAACTCAAATACAAGACAAGACACTATCACAGATATCAACACAGCGGAATACTATATCTACGAACGCCAAAGCCTCCTGCTCCATTGCTCCTCCAGAATATTCGTCAAAGCTAAACCTGAATCCCTTGGCTACTCATAAAAATTTGAGTACCCAAGAGTTTATAAAACAGAAATAAACACTTGGGTCAGACATGGGTCTGGTGTGAGTAACAGGTTAAACTTGCTTAACTTCAAAACCTTTAGAAAGAAAAAGTATCACGTAAGACTCCCCACAAATAAACATGGGTAAGTTTTTACCTTACGCTAACCAAAACATTTGATAGGAAATCTGATTTTATAATAATAGGGTCTAGGGTTTTCAAGTAAAATATAGAAATAGCTAAAATGCTTACATCTCACATTCCAACGTAGTTGGGCACAACTAATACGTACGGCACTTATTGGAGTTTGGATTCCATACAATGGCAGGGCTACTGGGGTACCGCCCGTCACAGTACGTGGCCTAGATCACCGTACCGAGGAGTACGCCCGCTCCCCTGCAACACAAAGCCGGAACCATCCCTTACTGGATAATTCCGAACAAGATAATCCCGTAGTTGGCACGACCAACCACACACTAAGCCGAATAAAAGAAAAGGGACCTCTAGACAGGGATCTATCTTGCTCTCAGTGGGTGCTACCCACGAAGCCTTGCTGCACCTCCCCTGTTTTAGCCATTCCCGGTTGATGAGGCTTGAGGTTACGATTACCTTTAATCAGAACATATCACTTAGAATGCTCATCGTCCGCCTGACGATGTGCTGAAAGCATTCAATCCATATAAGTTCGTTCCGGGTTCGAACGAAACCGAAGGCATTATCTCGTTACACTCGTTTTGGAATCACCCTCAGAGTTAACGACAATAACCCTTGCACTCTGAATCTTCATCTTCACTTGAGATTCACGACCTATCGTAAATTTGGATCGATGTGGTATTCGGGTCTCCAGACCTGGAATTCCGGTATACGGAAACCCGATCCCGGTCTCATCGAAATCCAAAACGTATCTTTTAAGGGCCAAGTTGTTTTAAGGTTAAAACAATTCAATTCTTATCTATATACACAAAGATAGATAATTCAATAGATAATCTACATTATCATCCAAACAGATAATTCATATTATCATTTCAATTCAACCAAACATCTATATCATAGATCAGCACATCTCTTATCAGAGATATTAACAATGCAAAGCATTCAATATCATTCATCCATCCTTAAGTAATGATTTATCATCTCTAATTAATTTAAAGTGAATTAAATTAATTACCTTATCCTATAAATCCTGCTTACTTAATTATTAATTAAACCAATTAATTAATCATACTCTAGTATCCATTTTAATTAATCAATCCTGATTAATCAACCTTTAATTACTTTAAGTAATTAATACTTAATTAATTTCACAAATTAATTATCTTAAACCATTCAGTAATTAATCTTTAATTACTTCATTAATTAATTAACTATATTTAATTACATTAATCCTTAATTAATTACAATTAATTAATTACTTTAATCATTTATTATTTATTAATTAATCTTAATTAATCAATTCTTAATTACATCATTAATTATATTAATTAATGATCCTTAATTATTCTTAATTAATTATCTTATTTAAATTAATAATTAATTAGTCACATTTATTAATCACCTTTGATTAATCTCATTTAGTAATTAACTTCCCTTAATTACTCCACTTCATAAATTAATTACTCCTTAATTAATTATCCTTTAATTAATCCCTTGATTAATTATTCAAAAGTAATTAACTCAAATTACTTTTATTATTAAACCACCTTTAGTTAATTATATCCACTAATTATCTTTAATTACTTTTCTAAGTAATTTATACTTTCACTAATTACCTTTAAGTAATTATCTAATCACCCAGTGATTTTCTTAAATTAATTAAATAAATTAATTTAAACTTATCAAATTTATTTAATTAATTACCTTAAGTAATTAATTACCTTAATTACTTCCATTAAGTAATTATACTTAACCTATTTTCATATTAACTAATTAATCTAATTGATTATCAAATTAATTACATTAATTAATTATTTAATAATCTCTAATTAATGGTCTCTCATTAATTATTAACAATTCTTTAATTCTTTCTTCAGTAATTAAGCCTTAATCAACTATTTATTAATTACAACTTAATAAATTCTTAATTATCAATCAATTAACTTCTAATTTCTAATTTAATTGTTTAATTAATCTTTAATCACTAGATTAATTAATTACTAATCATTTATTAACAATCCATACTAATCTAAATAAATGATTCTTAAGCCCAAATTAATTAATCTTAATTAATTAACTTATAATTTTAATTATTTAATTAATTAACACTAACCATTAATTAATTAAATTACCAAATTATTCTTTAATTACCTTATTAATTTAATGACTCCTATATCATTAAACCTTAATTACTTCCTAAATTAAAGTATTAACCTTTAACTACTTTAATTATTAATAACCAAGCTTGAAACATTTTTACCTTTAAATATTTCTTTAATTTCATTCCAAATTAAAGATTTAAATTTGAATTACAAATTCAACTTTAACCAAATTTAAATCAAATATACAAAATCTTTTTTTTTAAATCAAATGTTAAGAACACTTAACATTTACAAAGGAAATTTATAAGGTTTTTAAATTCAACCCTTTATAAAATTATACTTTTAACATCTTACATTTTGTTAAAACATTGTAAATTATATAAACTTATTTATTTCAAACTAGTGATACAAATTTAACTTGAATCCATACTTTATATTTGATTTAAAACCTGTTTTTAAAACCTGCTTTACAATTTAAACTCAATTTAAATTTTAAAAACCCTGTCAGGTTTTAACAGTAACCCACAATCTACTCGAGCCTCCCCTGTTTAAAACCCGAGTCAAAACTTAATTTCCCCGAGTCTCTCACGCGTTTAACTCGAGAAATACTCGAGTGTTCCTCTGCTAAAACCCAAACGAAAACACCGATACACGTGATATTCGTTCACGTGCACAGGCGAGTCGATCGCCTCCGATCATCAATGCCAACGCCAGCATCTCGACTTTGACTGCCACTCACGATTCCGATCACCAGATCATCGTTCATTTCAAAAAATCAAATTCGAGCAATCTCGATCACAAAACTGGAAACAGCCCAAACCTGGAACAACAAACGATCATCAGAAACTACCTCGTCTGCTCGCCTCACGCCACCAGCAACATCGAAATTTTGGTCGAAGCTTCGTCTTCCTCCCAGCTATCATTTCCCAGTGACTTATGTCACTCGATTCACCAGAGATACCTTGACACCCAAAATTCTCGACTATGCTAAAACTAGGTCTACAAACATAAAATGATCACCGCCGCCTTCCCAAAGATTAGAACATCTATCTGACAATTTTCCTACAATTCCTGATCATTCCACTTCCTCCCCTAGAGACCACGACCTTCCCGAAACCTTAGATCATCAGGAACTACCCAAAACCCATATTTAGTTTAAACCAGAACTGCTCCTTTAATACTAAACTAAAAACTATGATTTTAATACTAAAAATCATATTATAACTTACCTATTCAATTTATAACCCTGAATTTATAAATTACAAAGTTTGAATTTTTACTTTTATATAACATACACTGTTATTTTGGTTTTCAGAGACACTTGGTTTTAAAGTTTGACTTAACTAAATTTTTAGACATTTGTCTATGGTAAATCAACAAATTTTAGTTTGTAAATTTAGTCCTAACAAAACTAGATCAAGTGGTAAGAGATTAAAAATGAAATTTTTGAGTCTGGGCAAACAAAAACAAGAACAGGGTACTGTCACATATGCACACAAAACCACCACATATACATATAGAAAAATGCACTTGTATATTCATATATCAATACATATATATGCAGAACTACCTATAATATTCACATGCAATCATCTTTCTTTCAGAACTTAACATGAAATCATTGATTTTTGATCAGTATCTGAAACTGGCATTCTATAACAGTCAAGAACATACCAAAACCCAACATGCATTCGAAACCAAACATAATACAGGGAATTTCATCACATTTATTTACTGCAAACATGATTATCACATGAAGAAATCAAGCAACTATACTTACTTAAGTTAGTTTTAAATAAAAACTGTTACTCACCTTAAACAAAGATGAACAGAGGCAGTTTTTATCACTGAAGACTTTAACTTGAATGCTTCTTGAAATTTGCTTTGCATATTTGATTTAATAACTGGAGTTGCTGAAGCTTAAATTGCTTTAATCTACATGCATGCAGGCTTCCAGGTTTGAGAAGAATGCAGACAGGCTTTAGACTTGATTTTGATTACAGATTGTTTTTGTTGAGATTTTGTTACAGACTGAAAACTTGTTTGAAAATGCTTCCAGAAACGAAATTGCATACTTTTGTTGTTCTCAGATTAAAAATGCAGGCTCTAGTTTCAGATTGAAGAAATGCATTACAGAGTTGAAGGAAAAACTTTTCAGAGGATTGATAAATCTCTGTTCTATGAGGAAGATTTGATTACAGATTATTGTTTTGAGTATTTTGATTTGAGATTATGGTTTGAGGAGTTTTTGATTACAGATTTGTTTTAGAGAATAGGCTGAATTCTTTTAAGACTTGAAAAGAAAATAGAAAAGGAAGTAGAATGAGGAGTAAATGAATATATAGGTTAATTTGTGGTTTAATAAAAATAAAAGAAAAACTAAAATTAAAACTTGACATTTGGCATTTTCTCTAATTCACTAACTAACACATGTCACCATGGTTACTTAATAAATTAACACTTGTCTTTTTAATTAATTTTATTTATTGTAAATGTAAATAAAAGCCCTTTCTTAATTTATTAACTATTTATCTATTTATAAAACAATACACTATTAATATTGTATTTTAAACTTATATATATATATATACTCTTAAATCTTATTTATTAAGCAATATTTAAAAAGAAATAAAATAATCCTTATTATTAATCTTATTTAAAACCATATAGTTATTTGGTTAAATAGCTTTGAAAAGCTAATATTAAATAAATCATAATTTCCAATTATCAAAATATATATTAGAAATTTAAAATAAGACTTTATTCATTTCAAACCAAAGCTCATCTATTTACAATATATACAGTTATATATATATATATTATAAATAGAAAATATTTTATTAATTTTTAAAAGATAAAATTCACCAGTTAAATATTTATTAAATTAGATTATTAAACTAATTCAAATTTATTAACAAAGGTTAACAAATCAATTTAATTTTCAATACAGATTATTAAATTGATATTGCCCAAAATTCCGGGATATCACACAAACACTTTGAAATACAACTCTTTGTTATCTATAAATATATCGAAAATTGAGATTAAGACTTACTTACAACTACTATCAATATCTATTTGCTATAAGTACATAAACACTCTTGTGCTATTATTGATTTCATACTCCCAATCAATTACAACCAAAATCTATATTTTGGTAAACTTACTTCCTACAAATCAAAGAACTTACACTCACGGACACCCAAGGGAGATTAGAGGAAGAATTATAGTAGAAGTTAATATCTGTGTTATTTGGAACACAAAGCTTGTCAAAGAAACACTTATGTATAAGGTTATTCATTTGGGCGAAGCGAGAGTTATTGGTTACTAAAATACCAGAGTGGAGCTTTGGGACTGGACGTATGGCGGGATGTCCGAACCTGTATAAAAACTCTAGTGTGCTCACTTTTATTCTTTACTATTATTATAATCTGCTATATTGCTTTAGTTAGTACATATATCAGTATACACTCATACATCAATACACAAGCCATATTATATGATCCACTACACTTTCATTTGGTATCAGAGCAAGGTCATTTCATTTTTAATGTAACATGTAACTGAAATTTTTTTCATATGGCAAGTACATTTCAAGAAGGTCAATCAACTGCTCATCCTCCACTATTTTGCTAGGTCTAATTTTACTTACTGGTCAACACGTATGTGAATTTTTGTGGAAGCTAATGGTTTAGCAATTTGGCAAACTACTCAAACTAGATAGAAGTACCTACCACTAACATAAGCACTTGGACTGATGTACAAAAGAACACAACAACCAATAATGCTAAGGCCATGAATGTATTATTTTGTTCACTTGATAAAAATGAGTTTTCATGAGTTATGCTTTGCACAACCACATATGATATATGGCGCATTTACAAGTTACTCACGAAGACACAACTAAAGTCAAGCGAAGAAAATTCTCTATTTTGCAAAACCAATTCTCATCTTTCAAAATGAAAGAAAATGAATAGATTATAGACATGTATGCTAGATTCCAAACTATTCAACACGATCTCATGGCACTTAGTGTCAAATTCACTGATTTTGATCTAGTCACATAGATTTTAAAATCTTTAACTAATGAACAGGAAAGAAAATTTTTAGCTATCGAAGAATCTAACAACCTCTCTCAACTCAAAGTTGAAGAAGCAATAGGAAATTTTATGTCATATGAAGCTAACTTGTAGGCTAGAAAGGAGCAAAATAAAGAAAAGAAGAATAATGCCTTTCAGGCAAATGACGATAATTCCAACTTAGAAGAAGTTGAATTGTATTTGTTGCCAAGAACTACAACAAATTCAAGAAGTTGACAAAATTTTAGAATGGTGGCAATCCGAATTCATCAAATCAAATGTTATGGATGTTACAAATTCGGCTATATAAAGAAAGAGTGTCCACAACTCAATAATGTCAAAAGGAAAAAAACTTAGAGAAATTCAAGAAAAAGCAAAGAGAGTTTCAAGTAACTTGGGATGACTTTGACTCATCCTCTTCATCAGATAGTGAGAGCGACTCAGAACAAGAAAATGTTTGTTTTATGGCTAGCACATATGAGGAACGTCCTAAACTAACATATGATGAAATTTTGGAAGTTGGCATAGAATTAGAAGATAATTATATAGAATCTAAGAAACTAAATAAGGAATATATAGGAAAGTTGAATAGATTAGAGCAAGAAATTGGTTTATAAAAAGATGAGAAAACAATTTTAGAAGAGGAATTAGAAATAGCACAAAAGGAATGTAAAAGATTGTCTTCTCAAAATGCTACTTTATTACATGATTTAGAAAATAGCAAACTAGAGAATGATAAATTTGAAAAGAAAAGATGGAATTAAAAACAAGCTTAGATTTCACCAATGTTGAAATTCTTAATCTTAAGAATGAATTAGATAAAATTAGCAATAACGTTTCAAATTTTAACAAGGGAAAAAAACATAGAAAATTTGATTAAAATATCAAAACCATTATGAAATCAAAATGGATTAGGTTTTAATAGTAAGTAGAAGCTCAAGAACTACTATATACTAAGATTAAGAAGCCAAAATCTAAGTCTAAGATCAAAGCGTCAAACTTAAATATGGTTAAAATATGGATTCCTAAGACTAGTAATAAGTTAATTAGGCAGAAACGCATAGATGAATACTTGAAAAATGTTGTCTATAATAATAATTACATTTCTAAAGGTCCTAAACCCTCTTGGGTATGGCTACCTTCCTACACTAACACATAGGGTCTTAATGGAGGAAGTGAGTACCAATTAAACTCATAATATTTTGCAGGTACCTAAAAACAAATTTAAAAATAAGGAGAAATGGATACTTGACGGCGGATGCCCCAAGCATATGACAAGAAATGAACACATGTTGTCAAATATAAGATATATCAAAGGTGGCACAATGACATTCAATTATAATTCAAAAAGGTCCGTCATTAGCATTGGTGAAGTCATCATTGGTATATCTACTTCTCCCATAATTACTAATGTTTTAGTTGTAGAAAATTTTAAACACAATTTATTAAGTATAAGTAAATTATGTGATATCAAAAAAGATAAATGTAGCATATTTGGTCAAAGTAAAAATTTAATATTTGAAGGATTACGAAATCAAAATATCTATGTTTTAAATATGAATATAAAAAATAATAGCGATTTATGCTTAAACACAAATCATAATGACCCATGGGTCTGGCACAAACGCTTTTTCCATATAAATTTTAAGTATATAAATAAAATAGCAAAAATTGATTTATTAAGAGGAATACCCAAAATATATTATATAGTTAAAAATTTATGTGATGCATATCAACTTGGAAAATTAAAGAAAAGTTCATTTAAATCTAAAAAGGAAATTTTTACAAAACAACCACTCGAACTACTTCATTTAGACTTATTCGGTCCGACTCAAGTACGATTGATAAATCATAACAAATATGTTTTTGTGATTGTTCATGATTTTTCAAGATACACTTGGACGTTGTTTTTAAACAAAAGTAACATGTTTGAAATGTTCAAAATTTTTGCTAAAAGAATTAAGAATGTAATGAACTTAGAAATCAAAAGTATAAGAAGTGATCATGGCAGAGAATTTGAAATTGAAATTTCGAAAATTTTCGCCATAAAAAGGGAATTACTCATAGTTTTTCATTTCCATGAACACCACAATAAAATAGTTTAGTAGGAAGAAAAAATTGTATATTACAAGAATGTGTACGAACATTACTAACTAGCAAGGGCTTACTAAAGAATTTTTGGGCCAAAGCCATTGATACAACATGTTATGTATTAAATCATGTAACACTTAGACCAATGACTAAGAATATGTGCTATGCAATATTTTTCAATAAGAAACCTAAAGTGTCATATTTTCGTGTTTTTGGTTCTAAATGCTTTATTTTGAATACTAAAGATAATCTTGGAAAATTTGATCCAAAAGCCATTGAAAGAATTTTTGTTGGTTATTTGGATCGTATTAAAGCTTATAGAATTATTAAGAAACGAACTAACAATATACAAGAAAGTCTTCATGTTTCCTTTGATGTAGATTTTAAGAATAAAAAATAACGATGACGATGAAGAAGTTTTCAATAATAAAACTTTTTACCTGAAAATAAATATAATAGTATATCATAAACAATAATAATAGTGATAATCTTTCAAGATCATCACCTCAAATCTTAAAAGACCATCCGATTAATAATGTAATTGGTGATTTAAACACAAGGGTTTCAACTAGAAATCAACTAAATCAAATAAGTCATGTAGCTTTCGAACCTAAAAATTTGAAAGAGGCATCAAAAGATGATTTTTGGATTTTAGCAATGTAACTAAACCTGGATTATTTTTTCAAACTTAAAAAGGTATTATATGGATTAAAACAACCACACCATTCTTAGTATGAGAGACTAAAAACGCATATAATAAATTTTGGTTTTCAAATTGGTATAATTGATAAGTATTATTTACAAAAAAAGAAAGTAGCGATATACTAGTTGTACAAATCTATGTTAATGATATCATTTTTGGATCCACTAACGAGAAGTTATGTAATGATATTTCAAACATAATGAAAAATGAGTTCGAGATGTCCCATATGGAAGAACTAATTTTTTTATTAGGTCTACAAATAAGACAACTAGAAAATGTGAGTATTTTTAATCCAAGAAAAATATTGTAGAGAACTGTTAAAACATTTTGGAATGGATAATACATCTAGTAAACCAACTCCAATGAGTATGATTTTACATTTGGGTAAGGATGAAAATGGGAAAGATTTTGATCAAAAATTATACCGAGGTATGATAGGATCTCTATTATAGTTAACGACTAGTAGACTAGATATAATGATGAGTGTTTGTTTATGTGAAAGATTTCAAGTACAACCTAAAGAATCACATCAGCGCAGTTAAGAGAATCTTTTGTTATTTAACCAACACCAAAGATTTCGGTCTTTTCCACCCGAAAGGTAGCTCTTTCGAACTCGTATCATATATTGATGTAGATTTCGATGGTTGCAAAATGGATAGAAAAAGTACAAGTGGCCCATGTCATTTTATTGGCCAATATCTGGTTTTATGGTTTAATAAAGAGCAAAATTGTGTTTCAATCTCGACAAGTGAAGCTATGTATATCTCAGCTGCCTTAGCTTGTGCATTAGTAATTTATATGCAGCAAACACTTTAAGATTTTGGAAAAGCTATAACTAAATCCTGTATATTATGATAATATGAGTGCTATAAAATTGTTTAAAAATCCAATTAGTTATTCTTGAACTAAACATATTGATATTCGTCACCATTTTTAGGAGATAATGTTGAAAAAATGTATCATCTCTCTTTGAATTTGTTTATGCAGAAAATCAGATTGTGGACATTCTCGCTAAACCACTATGTGAATCATCGTTTATAACACTAAGACGGAATCTTGGTATATGTACACTTAATGAATTAATATCATAAATATTAATTGATATATGTCATAAATATTAACTCTAATTTGGTCAATAGTTGAACTAGTTCCTACCACAAAAACATTATTGTAAACTTAACAAAATTTCAAGTATAAACAGAATAGTTATTTTCAGTAAAAATTTTAAACTACCATAACTAAAATTGTTAAATTTTTTATGGTTAAATCAATATTGGCCTTACAAATTATTTACAACAAATGAATAATATGCTCTATTTTTATACTTTGCCATTTTTTAAGAAAAATACACAGAAATACTTTTTATATAACAATATAAGATCTAAAAATGCCTTTTGACCACGACTTCGCTTACTCAACAATTGATTTTAGCTCACCGTCATCTAAGAGCACATATGTATCACCAACAAAAACCACTCCTCCTTCGAATAAATCATCCTCACTAAATATTATGGCATCTCCTACATATCACACCGGCTACTCTCCAAAGGGAAAGAAAGTCAAACGAGCAAATTAATCTTGAATCATTGTCTATCAATACTGTAATGACCCACCTTTTTCGACCATCGAAAGTTAACACTGAATACATCCACAATATTCAAATGCCGTGCATCCAATTGTCGAAAAGGTAGATTGTTATGGTAAAATAGAAAGAAAAGAACAGAGAACAGGGAAATCAAAATCTCGCAGCAGAATTGATAAGATATAATATAACAAAGACATCAAAATTATCACTCTAGAATATACAATACATTAGAATTAAAAACAAACCATATCAGCTAGATAGTCATAAAATTCTGACCTTACAATGCTGGTAGGTATAACATATGATACAAAAAAAAACACTACGATAGGTGAACATCCAGATCTTCTCTAATAACTCCATATCACCAAAGCCAACCTAGGAAGAACTCGGTCTGACCTGAGCAATATAATAAATAACACCCGGGTCAGTCTCGAAAACCAACGTGAGAAAACTCAAGTAATATGATGAACATATAAAAATTCAATGAGACTATGCTGCTAATGCAGAATGATTTTTTTACCTCACAACAACAACATCCATAGATGAAGAAATGGGAAATAAATCAGAACAACAGTCCTATCAAGAAAGAATGGAAATAAACAACAGAAATAATAATAAAAAGGGTGGGTACTAGTAATAACAAATCCAATACTTAATGAATGGGCATAAATAATCTCACTTGAAAGAAGGGACACCAATAATTAAACATAGAGAAGAGCACAAGGTAGTATTCAATGCAATTAAGGAAGCAATCCAAACATTTTAACAATAAGGGAAAAGAGAAGTTTTTCCGACAATGACTAGGAGGGTGCACCTCCTTGCCGAAAGTATACCTGAAGAAATATACTTAAGAACTCCGACGGCTTTAGACACATCCAAGCTGGACCCCGTCAAATGTTTCCTAGAATCCGAGTATTTCATATCTCAATGCGTAAAACCGATTCCAATCTAGAGTGGATGTGAAAATACCCCAATGGGAGCAATCCCACATAGCTTGGCTTCCACTTGGTCTTTGGGTTTAGTCGTTTCCGACAAAGAATAACAAAGCTCAAATGAGCAGTACATCATCTTAGAGTGACAAAATATTAAGAAGAAAGCAAAATCAAAGTCGATAGTCGATAAATTAACTATGAGGAATGATAAGATGGTTGTTTTCACTTGGGCTTGATTTTCACATCACTATACTTTTAAAGATAGTTTAAAAACACTCTTTAAAATATTCTTTTGAAGGAGAAAATTATATTTACTAAGTGTATTAAAACCAGGGTCAAAACAAATGTCAAAACATTGTTTATTATAAACCCAAAACAATTTACACTTAGCTTTATTTGAAACAATTCTTCTTTAAAAAGATCTTCTTGTTTATAAACTATTGTTTATAAATTTATAAACAATATTTATCATCTCAAAAGATAATAAATCAATTGAATTACTTTTACAAATTTTAAATAAACGGTTAATCATTCGGAATGATAATTTATATAACCTTTTTATAACATTTAAAGCCACATTAATTTTCCCAAACAAAACAAATCAAACTAAAATCCCTTTTATAAATTTAAACTGACATTAATTATCCCGAAAGATAATTAGTCACATTTATAATATTTCATAATTTTAAAAACAATATTGATTATACCAAAAGGTAATAAATCAAATCTATAATCTCTTTTAATAAATCGATCAATTATCTTTATTTAAACAGTTAATTATTTCTAAAACACTTTTACTTGACCACTAAATTAACTTTAAAACACTAAATCAGTTAATTCACTTTGAAATACTTTCATTAAATTCACTTAAATCACTTTTATTAAATCAATTAATTAACTTAAATACCATTGTTAAATTAATTAATTAACTTTAAATATCATTAGTTAAAATGATTAATTACATTCAAATATCTTAATTAGAATGAGTACTTAAATTTCAAATATCATTACTTAAAATGATAACTAAATTCAAATATCATTAATTAAAATGATAAATTAGATTTGAACATTGTTAATTAAATTGATTTACTACATTTAAAACATCATTTAATTCCAAGTATCATTAATTAAAATGATAAATTAAATTTAAACATCTTTAGTTAAAATTATTTATTAACTTAAAATGTCATCCCTTAAAATGAGTACTTAAATTCAAATATCATTAATTAAAATGATTATTAAATCCAAATATCATTAACTAGATGGATTAATTACATTAAACATCATTAGTTAAAATGATTTGATAAATTTTAAACATCATTAATTAAAACGATTAATTGATTTAAATATCATTAATCAAAATGGTTAATGAATTTAAATATCTATTTTGTGAAAATACAAGTTGAAGAGAACACACACGGAGGGTTTAGGGGATAATATTCAATAATTGACGTTATAGCGAAAATTGCTATAACGATACTTAAATAATTAAATAGAATATCACATTTAATTACAACTAACATCAATACAAACAACATACGGAAATAAATAACAATTATTGGCGAGAAACTCTGTAGGGTCTATTTATAAATATTTCCTACAAAACAATGGTTACAAACAATATATATAGTCATGTGGGCTTAAAACAATCAAGTTAATATGTCATCCATTTTCCAAAACGAAATTCCAACCAAACAATCAATCAAACAACAAAAAAAATATCTAAACTATCAACCAAGCATTCAACAATAAATTTATAGCATCATAGATATTATATAGTTAATATAAAGGTGAATAAACTCACCAATTTCAGTTATAGCCGAAGCATTTTGATTTGAAATAAAATCGAATGGGCATTCAATTTTAGCACAAAATTCCATCAGCTCTAATTCCCATAAATCCAATTCCTAAACGTAGATATCATCATTACGAATCCAATGCGACTAACTACGTTAGATTTGGACCTACAATGATCAACTTATTGCATTTTAATATTAACGAATTAAATACTATCATTTATTCAGTAATTATAATCATTAAATCTAATTACCTAGCTAAATTACCTAATCCACGATTGTCTTTCATTTTCGGCCGCATCATTCGAAACTCGACACCCCGCTACTTTGACCATTCCCCGATGCCACGCCTAACCAATCGATGTCGCGTCCCTCAAGTTGATAGCCTCTGCTAAGGCGCGCCGAATGCCAACGTTCATGCCATCTCCGATTGCCGAAATTTTCCTCGTCGAACCCAAATGTCGACCGCGATTAACACACCTTCACTGTCGCCTCATTGTTCTACTTCCTAATCCAATTGGTCAAAGCACACAACTTACCTAGCCGAGTATTTCCCCAGTTGAGGTCATCACCAAAAAATGCCTCTAGAGGCCCCGAGACCGTTGGACTCTAGGGCTAGGTTTGAAATTAAATGGTGGCTAGGTTTTCTCTATTTGTTTTGGGCAAAAAGAAGAGGGTAGCTATCCTATATATTAGATTTCTAATCGACACTATTCACACTACTAAATACACAAACTCAAATCGAGGCGTGCTGACTAGCATTCCTAGCTAATTGCTCCTATTCTGAACTCAATGGAACTATTTTCGAGATCTGATTCCATCATATCCAGAGGTTAGCTTTTAAAATCAAAATATATTATTTTAGTTCTCTAAAATTAATCGTTATGCATTTCGATCTCGATCGATCACACGATACGTCTGATTGTCACGAAACTCGTCGGCGTACAACAATTCATTATTCCAAGTCCAACGACACTAGTTTCATCAAAATCCAAGACAGTGCCTTGGAATGCTATTTTCACACATTTAAATATCGTTTTATATTCTTAATCTAATTATCGATATTTATCCGATCTATTTATTTTTGTAATTAAATTTACAAATTGAATTCGCATGTATTATTTATTAATTAAAAGGATTTAAATAAAATCATTAAATCCATTTAATTAATATTTAATTAACAAATCTGAATATTCAAGTAATCCATATATATGAATATAAGTTATTAAATTCCAAAATCCAATTATTTAAATACTAAAAATTAATTAAATATTAAAAAATAAATGTAAAAAATTCTATGTTGTTACATTCTCCCCCTTAAAAGAATTTCATCCTCGAAATTCCTAAAGTACGGAAAATGCCTCAAATCCTTTAACGTTACAAGTATAATAAATTAAAATGGGTTACCAAGTTATTAACTTAATTAATTCCCAAATATATGGAAATTTTTTACAGCACCTCCTTTGTGCGGCTCGATCGAAAATGCTATAAATCGCCACTATGGGCCCCAAACCAACAAAAGAAAACCAAAGCCAAGTGGTCTCCTATACCTTGGGCATAAAATCACCAGCCAAACAAAATATCAAACTTCTAAATCTACTATTGTTAACCCAAAAAATGGATCAACACCCTGAATTGAGTGTGAAAGCACCAGCCATGTTTGTCATGGTAAATAAAATAGAAAAAGCAATTGTAGATCGCAGAGAAAGTAAAGAAACAAGAAGATTTTTATAGTGGTTCGGTTGTTAATGAACCCTACATTAACTTTCTAACTTTTATTAACTGACTACTGTTACAAGTGGAATCAGATTACAATGTGATTGAATCTCCTAAGTTAGATCAAGTCACAAGTGCAAGAGTTCAATTGAGAATCACAGCGAATCTTTAGATGACTATTGTATGGGACAAGAAGAGTGAAGAATAACTTCTGCAGAGTTCCAACAACGAATCCAGAAGTTCCTCTTTATGTTGCAGATAGGTGAGTATTTATAGGGATTGGAGAGCTATTGGGCTAGGATGCTTTACCAGAAGCCTATACTTGATGGTACGAAGGCGCTCCAAAATGTTCATAGCGAACCGATCTGACCTGATGGATCGCTAGCGATCCATAGGGTATGGATCGCTAGCGATCCATGTAGTTAGAGTATTTTTGGATTATTTCACTTGGATCACGTTCCTTGCTTATGTAAATGCACTCCATGTAATTTTAAAATGAGTTGCCTTGTTTTGATGGTGATTCATGTACAAGTTGCATTTAACTATGACTACAATCAAAGGAATGCTCACTTCTCAAACTAGCTTGCTAGGAATATTTTGAAACTTGGTAGATATTCTTAGAAAAGATATTGGTTCATGATGCAAGAAGTTTGAAGGACCCACGAACAATTCTTATGGATCAAGCAATCCATAGGTGATGGATCGCTAGGAATCCATCCCAGAGCCTATTTTTGCATCTTTCCTCTTGGGTCTCTCTTAGCTTCTTCTTCTAGTCCTTTTGGTTGATTAATGAGCAGTTTTGACTTGATGTAGGTGTTCTAGCTCCCATTGAATTCTACCGGGTTAAAAACCCGATTAAAATTTGCCCTCTAGAGTATGCCTTCATTAGAAACAATGTGTTAAAATTTGCCCTCCAGAGTATGCCTTTATTAGAAACAATGTGTGCTCTGGAAGTGACTGCTTTTGAGTTCCAATTTCGTTAAGTTTAATTGATCGCGTTGAGGCTATAATGCGAATTTGGCTTTGGCTATTGAGCTGTCCATTGAGTCTTCAATGTGAACTGTCGTTACTCATCACAATAAATCAATTTCAATCCCACAACTTTCCAAATTCATGCAAACAACACTTCGATCATACTTGGCAAGTTTGGGGAAAATCAATTGTAACTCGATGGATCGCTTGCGATCCAAGGAATTAGCAAAAAATTTCCATTCAATCTCCTACTTTGATTTGTTCGGGCCGACCTTTCATTATTTCATGCTTTCCCTTGCGAACCGATCTAATCTCCCTATGACCCGAGCCCAATGCGACAAAACCCTATCTCCACCGTGGAAGCTTCCTAGTACCGACCTCACTTGACTTCTCCGTCACCTTGAGCCAACCCTTAATGCCCGAAACGTAGCTCACCTAAATCGCTGCTTGCCCACTTTGGATCACCAGCAGCTTGAAATTGACCGCATTCACTTTCTAACTTGAGGTTGGTGATGTGAATTTTGGCGTAGTATTTGCGATTAGTGATGAAGTTATGTTGGTGACGGATGCATTGGAAAATTCGAGTTGATTGTGACTTTGTGGAAGAAGATAGTAAATCAAGTCTTGAATTCCTTACAGATTGAAGCCAAGGTTTTGCCCTAGTGCTTGATATGTTTTACTCTTTTCATCCACAGAGTCAGAATTAACTTGCACCAAGTTATATCGTTGATCCCGGCACGGCGTATTGCAGATTGATTTTGGTTTTTCTAGGAGGTGATAATAGCTTAGGGTAGCGTCCTGTATGCAGCTCATGCTGTTATCACTTTCCAGAGAATTGAAATCGACTTATGCTAAGAATTCTTCACTCGATTCAGACCCATTGATCTATAGTTGCTCACTTTGGATTGGTCCTATCATTGCACAGTCGGTGGACCAGGAATAGGAAGAGCTTTCTGTGTTGCTTCGGACAATGGATCCTTTATCGATCTTTGATCGGTAACGGATAAGTGTAGGAGGAATAACTTTAATGAATGATACAAAAAGCTATTTCCTTTCTTCAATGCGAGTGAACTATCTACATAGGATAGAGCATTCGTAGTTTTCAGGACATTGAGCCCATCCTACATAGATAACACACTGCACTTGCTCCAATCAATGCTTGGAATACGATGAGTTGGCAGAAGTCAATATTTTTTCGGAATTCAAGTGTTGAGCATAGGGTGACTTCTAGTTATAAATAGAATTACCTGACCGTGTGAGATACAAGATCTGTTGTATAGAATGAAGCAACGATCATCCCATCGTAAATCCAGTGGAGGAAGTCCGGCACTCTCGGAAGCCAAATCGACATCAGTTATGCCTTTACAACGGTTTTAGCAGCGTCTACCTCTTCGGCACCACTAGTTGAATACGATCAATTGGTTCTAGTTGGTCAGGTTGTAGATCGAACTTCTCTAATCTTTAGATTTTTACTCAACCCTCTGGAGAGAGTTTCCACCGTAATTTCTGCTAAAAATCCTATACATTTTTTTACAGCATGGCATTTCTGATGATGACGGACGCCTTCCATTGAAAAACGACTTTGCACACATGCCACCTTTGGGGTACACCGCTTGCCATTGGTACATGTGCTTGAATGGAGCAGTGCCCCCCTTCAGTCATTTCTTGAGAGAGATTCTTATGAATTTTGGAATTACCCCATTTCAAATTCACCCCAATGGATACGCGATTTTAACTTGTCTTCACGTTTTGTTTATGTGAACATTCGATCGTGCCCCAAGCTTTGATGAGCTGAGATATGTCCTCTTATTCAAGAAGTGAGATGAATGTCCGTCTCTTGTGATCATCGAGGCCCAAAGAAATCACAAAATTGTGTTGCAGCTTCAAATCAATTTGTCCCAGGTCAAGACCCAATATTATTTCATTAGGTGTCCCCAGGGATTTAATCGCCTTTGGACGACATGGGTTAAGTCTTCCCTTTTACTCATTGAGAATTAATATGCTGATGCAGGATTTTTACTAGACTGAATATTCCTTGCAGTTATTCTAAGGCCAACTAAAGATCCATCACTTGATCCCATCTGCCATAGTCTGAAAGCCATAGACGCTAGAAAGAGATCGGTCAAGCTTTTGCTAATGGATGTGAATTTTCTTTGGTATAGGTTGTTGCATCCTAGGAGATCTACCATCATCATTAAAGTCCCATCTCCTTCCTGTTCGAGGATTCGAACATGCTCCACTTCCTCATCACACGACTCCAAAGAGGGCGATCTACCAGAAGGAGAAGGTCCATCCAGTGGATCAAATGAAGAAATTCGTAAAGGAGAAGGCATTATGACCAGAGCCAACTGCCTGATAAGGATGCCCTCGATCCTGGAGGAGAGGGAAGAGGAATTTAAATAGCCTGAGGGCAAGGCTGCAATGTTCACTGAAAAGGAGGAGGCTTAAATTGAGAACAGTAGTAGCTATGATTCCTCCACAATGATGAGGAACTTGATGCAAGTTCCAATGAAGGAAACTTTGAGTCATGCGAAGAAACTCCGAGAATGAATCTTATTCTCTCGAATTCACCTCCTTAAGAAATTATTGCAAAAGATGCTCCCTTAGTGGCCGAACGACTTCATGGTTCTCCGCCTAAGGATACTGATATCAACTTTGGGGACTTGAGCAACATTTACGTAAACATCGATGAACTCATGGGAGATGATTTCGAGTTCGAGGGATTGTCTTCTTGCCCCGGTCATGCTGTGTTTAGAGTTAGCCTGACCCCCACTGTAGTGGCTTCCCGATCCGGTTTATGAAGTCCTTTAGGCCGCCTATGACACGTTACACATTTCACTAGGGACACACATACTAACATATTAATTATTTGAGTTCATTTTCCATCACTAATGTTCTTAATTCATTTTTTATATCAGGTGTCATGGAAGGTCATGGACTTTATGAGGACCTTGAATAATTTACAAACGCATAACGTCGGTCAAGATGGACTTCAAGACGCCATCAGCCCCAGGAAACTGAGGAAGAATAAAGAAGGAGGAGAGAATTGGAAACCAAAGTTCATTATTGGGATGAATGGGACCGGGGCAACATTTATAGGAGTGGTTATGAGAAGAGGAAAACTCTCGATGATCTGGAAGAGCCATCCATGAAATCGAAGGTAGATCGTGGTTCTCATCCTTCCGAGCACCCAACATTTACCCATGCTTCAGTCTCTATTGGAATTGAAATTCCAGCTTCTACAATTCGAGTCTCTCCATCAACCCAGACTCCGTCAACTCACATAGTGCCTGCTTCTGGTTCTTCATGCCCCCGTAAGAGGCCATCTTCTAGTCTCCCGTCCGGTCCTTCTAAGCATGAAGCCACACTCCCCGGATGGTTTCTAAAGGGAGTTAAATTTTATCGTGACCTGCGTCCGATCCATAAGGATTCTTATATGCCCTGTCTCTAGGTGGTTCAGAGCGATTTGGATCAATGAAGGATGGGATAAATTATGTAAGAAACTGGCGAACAAAAATTGTAACAACTACTAAGAGATCCTTTCCTTCGAGTCAGAAAAGGATAATTATGAGAGGATGTTAACGGAACGTGATGCCAGAATTGAGCTACTAACAATGGAGAGGGATACCACAATTCGAGAGAGTAAGAGTAACGCTAGTTTGCTAAAGAAATTGAGATCATGTTCGGAGATGAAATCAAGAAAGCTCATGCTGATGAGGTCAAGCTGAAAAAGGAGCTAGAAACTTCGGACGAGATCATTGTAGCTCATAGAAAACTATTGCTGGTCATGATTAAACCATCGACGCTCATAAAAAGACAATTGCTGATTATGTAGGAATGGTGGAATCACAAGATAAGACCATCCCAGACCAGGCTAGAATGATTGATTCGCTTCAGGAAAGAGTTGCGTAGCTTAGCATTAAGAAGACCCAAGTTGAAGTTGAGAAGGCCGCTGTGACGGCAGACTACTTGGGGCTGCAGGAAACCTTCAAAAGGAAGATGGAGAAGACGGATGACACCATCTTGAATTTCTACTTCAAATCCTTGTTGCATCATGGAAGCCCCAGCTACCTGGGCTCCAAATTTCCACGTACTCTGGCTAGGGTTTGGAAAGAAGTTCTGGCTTATTTTCTAGAAAACGAGTATGTATACACCGAGAAAGATTTAGAGGACGCCTATCTCAATGAAGAGTCGAAGAGGGTTTTGGTAGAGGGCTGAGAGATTATTTGGATTGAGAGGGAGTGAGAGGCCATCGATGGTTCTGCAACTGCAACTGCTAAAGCACTATCAAAGCATTTTAGTTTTGGACCTGGCGAATCATCAAAGCAGCCTCGTGATCAGTCAGGAACTTTTTCGGGTTCAACCGGTACTGCTTATTTGTCCGCCCCTTCAGCGGCTGTTTTAGAAGCATTGGGTGGTCTTAGAACTTCACCGAAGATCATACAGCCATCGAAAGAAGGAGACGGTAGGGAGTATGAGGTTGAAATTCTCGGTTACACTTCTGATGCAGGTAACCTTTTTATTTCTCCCGAGTTTGAGAATTTTCAGCTTACGCCATAAGAACAAGACGAATTGAATGCATTCATTTTTGATCTTATAGGTCCGTCTTTTTTGCTATCGAACTTTCAATTTCTTCGGTCCTGGGGCTTGCTGCTTTTTTGACTGCTTAGACACTTTTTTCTATAGCTACTTCGACCATAACGCCTGTGGCTGGCTCGCAACTAGAGCCAAAATTCAAGAAGATTGCTGCGTTGCATAGCCTAGATGACCCTTTCTTATCTTTGAAGGGCGATTTAACAGCTGCTGACACTCGAGAGTAGACAGACCAAGCTAGCTTGCTAAGTTAAACTGAACAGAAGATGGTGGCAGTTAAGAGGGAAAAGATTGAGGAGAGAAAGTCTTCGAGGAGCTCTCGCAAATCCCGAAAGCACAATACCAAGGGGGAGTCTTCCAAGGGGTTAAAGAACAAGGAGGAGACATGGGCACAGAGGTGATAATTGATATCTCTATAGTGATACAACTCTTAGTGGGGACGGTGAGAGGAAGAAGAAACTTCCGACCAAAGGTGGAAAGGGATGTGGTGGAAAGAAACACTGACAAGCTTGAGTGGCAGTGCGACATGTTACATCCCCTATCTAGAGGTCCAAAGCTAAGCGCTACAGATGTTGCAGTCATTTATAGTATTAACTTCCGGTGACTAAATACGACTATCTTAATGGTATCTATAATATCAGAAGCACTTGAATATGAAACAAATCACAGATTTCAAAACAGATCAGAGTCAGATTACACAATCCCATAATGTTTCCCAAGCAAAGATCAAATATAATTATTACAAAGTACACCAAGAGCGACATATGAAGATGCCCCCTTGGTAGATCAGAGTTGTAACTAACTTATTACACAGCGGCAATAAACACCAAACAAAGAATTATAGCTCCTAAATAGATATCCGTTAGCCTCCTGCTCGCCTTCGGTAGCTTTATTCGTCATCCTACTAAAACCTGAAAAGCCTCAACCCTCAGCCTATTGAAATCAATTTTGAGCACCCGAGAGTTTAAGGGGAAAAACATAAACTTCGAGTCAGACATAAAGCATGGTGTGAATAATACTATACATCCCGGTTATTCATGTTAAGTTAGACCATGCCACTTAGCGTAATGGGTTTCCCCTCACTAACATCGTAAAACATATTGTTTTCAAATCTTTTCCTACAACCAAAACTGGTTAAATACTGTAAAGCATCATTATGTAAACATACATATCAGGTAATAAAAAAACTATCTGTTTAACACTTTAGTTTTATTGGGTTGACTATTAACCTTTAGCTGACTCGGACCTACCAGACAAAATAATAAAATAATCTAACATCTGTTAGACATACCTCTTCTGGATGGTCTGTCCTTAACTATCTATTACATACTTCTCTTCTAGATGGTCTGTCCCTAACTTAACATCTCCCAGGGTCACTTGATCCTAATGGTTTTGCAGGCTCACCAATAACCTATCTGTCTACAAATGTATATTCCCTTCTACGTGTAATCATAATTTTAGTCTTACTTGTGAAAAAGCCCTACACACTATAATTATGGACTAAATTAGCTGGGGCCAATGGCTAATGTATAGGGCGTGACCCTATACCAGTCCCATCTGGTATTCTAATATCTAAGTCATTTTACTTAGGGATACCTTCCCATAATTTTCCTTAAAAAACCTTTTTCATCTGAAATTGATTTAAACCCTTTTTAAATCAAACTTAAATAAGGAAAAAATTTATACGCTATGCTTTACTCAAAGTCACCTTGCCATGTTATATATATACTTTACTCAAACTTTTGTTGATGAAAACATTTGAACATTTGAAAGTACCCCTTTCGATTCTATTGAAAGTACCCCTTTCAAAACCCATTGAAAGCATCTCTTTTGAAACCATGTAAAACCCTTAATTTATCTAGGCCGAAAGGCCAAAACGTTCCTTTCGAAACCATATTTAAAACCCATTTGAGACCCTTAAAAACCTTAATTTCGAAAACTTTAAAACATTAGACATCATATCATAAAACACTTCAAAACATTTCCTTTAGAAACCCTTGGAAAAACCTACCATTTCAACTCTTTCGAAACCATCAGAAAACATTACCTCTCGACTCCTTCGAAACCCTTAGGGAACCACCTTTTCAGAACCATTTTTAAAACCTTTCGAAAGCACTTGGGTTCAATTAAAAAATATGGAAAAACACCTTTCAAAACCACTTAAATCATCTCTTTTGAAACCATTGGGTTATACTTCAATCAAAACAAAAGGGTCAATAAAATCAGTTAAGTCGAAAGCCTACCTTTCGAAAGTTATCCCTAAGTAAAGAAGAGATGGTGTCGAAACCATCCTTTCAAAAGCATTAGAGAAATGGCTAATTTTAAAAAAAACTAAGTATGCCTTTCGAAACAAAAGGCTTCGAAAAGTTGAAAGGCGGCAGCTAGGGGTCTTGACCCCGTCGAAAGATGTTATCCCGCCTTTTGGCAAGGCCGTAACACCAAGGAATTAACTAGTAACTAGTGACGGTCTGTCCTAGAGAGCAGTTATACACGGGCTCACTACGGATATCGATGAATTTTGTCCGAGTCCGGATCGAGCCAGAATTGTTAGGATATGATAAGCTAAGCGATGAGAGCCAATGTTTCAAATCTCAAGTCAATCCGAGTTCGTATACTCAAGTTATGAGCGATACAAGATTGGATGAAAATCAATTACCAGTCGACTAGCTCCTTCGACTCGCTTCGCAACACTCAGGAGAAGTCAGCTTCGACTCGCTTCGCAACGACCAAGAGTGACAACTTCGACTCGCTTCGCTTAGAGGCCAACTTCGATTCAACCAGGTTCGACTTGCTCCACATCCCTCAGAACTGCTCTCTTCGACTCGCTCCAATGTGAAACCATCGAAAGTGCACACTTCGACTCGCTCCGCTCAAACAACTGTTCGACTCCATCAAACTTCGACTCCACTGCTAAAACCACCCAGGACGTCCCATTTCGACTCGCTCGACCAGTGCTTGCTTCGACTCGCTCGACCAAGTGCTCACTTCGACTCGCTCGATCGAGGCACACTTCGACTCGCTCAAACAGTGAACAGTTCGACTCGCTCGAAGCCACATCCAGGACAGAGTAGAAATCAAGTGCCACATCACCGAGTCGAATGGAAGAAAGTCAAAACAGAAGCGAGTCGAAGGAAACAGCCTACCGAAAACTCCAGTTCGTATCGATCATATCTCCCAATCTACAAGTCCAAATGCTATAAAATTTTCACAAAAGACTACGTGCATGCTAAAGAATGTCCACGCCAAATTTCGACTCCATTGGATGAAATCTTGAGCGAGTCAAAATCTGTTCGTGTCAATCACGGATAGGCCCGAAACTTCACGGACTTGGGCGTATGGGCCTGGTCATGTGCCCGAGAGGGTCTCCCATGATCTGAGCGAAATATCAGCCTCCTACACCTATAATAGACCCCCAAAGCCAACAGAAAAGGGGTTCTACTTCCTCTTTGAGATCTCCAACGCCCGGACTCCGCCAAATCCAGGTCTGAACTCCATTGCTGCTGCTACCAACGAGATTCACTGCTGCAAATCACAATTGATTGCTGTAAATCATTGAATTCACTTGTAAACACAAAAGAAAGATCAATAAAGCAAACTACTTCATAGTGGACGTAGGCTATACGTCGAACCACTCTAAATTCTTATGTCTCCTTGCACTTTAATTATTCTTATTTCTGAGACTTGGAGTTTTTGTTAGATAATTCCTCTTTTTTCATTTAACTTCTTCACTTTATCTCTTCAAAGACTTCCGAAGAGTGTTGTGCCCAATTTTGGTACAAACACTTTGGTGCTTTCATTGAGAACAACTGATTATTCTCCTGCTCTTTGGATCTCCTATCTATATTGGATTGCATAAATCTAAGAAGAAGATCCATATCTAGAACTTTGAAGCCCTTCCATTCTATTCAGATTTGCAATCAGATCTAGGAAAGGACTTCATCAATTCATTATGGTAAGCACACGTACCACCTCTACAGCAGCAGATCAAGGAGCACGGGACCGACAAAATCCCGCGCAATCACCTCCATCTAACCAAAATGCTGCAGAACCTTCAGATCCATCAGGTCCAATCACTAGACAAGAATTCCAGACATTGCTTCAAGAGTTGACTCAAAGTCGACAACAGCTAGCGGAACAACTACGCACCAACATGGAGTTGACTAACCAGCTAAACCGCCAAAGGCAAAGAAGATCCAGAAGAGACCAAGGTTCTCACTCTTTCACAGAAAGTTCAGCCTCCTCCGATGGCCAAACTAGATCCACACGTCCACGGTTGTGTGGAAGCTACACCCAGGCCACGGGACACCAACCTGCTCTGAACCTTGGGCAACCTAGAGCTGGACCATCCGCTAGTCTCCGCACAGAACCTTCAACTCGAGGAGGAGCTGCTCCTTATCGTGTTATCGGCAACATTGCTACTACCATCACTGTCGGACGGGGAGGTGACGCTAGAAACCAAGCTGATCCTCAACATAGCCAACGAGAGCAAACTCCTGAGCCTTATGTCCCTAAAGATGTTGAACCAAGGAGGCGAGGCACGGACCGTCGACCGCGTCCGGTCTAGACTCGCGCTGTGGAACCCGACCACACCTTGACACAACATGCTCCATGTGTCCGAACACCAGATATACCAGGAATGATCCGCCAAATGATCCATGAAAGTCAGGGTCTCTCTAATGATGACTGGGGAATCTCCCGAAGTCATACCCCTTTCACCGATGATGTTTTATATGCCGAACCACCTCGGCACTTCAGGATGCCAGCTTTTCCAGTTTATAAAGGAAGTTCTGACCCCAATCAACAAGTCCTGAAATACAAATGGCTGATGAATGCTGCTAGAGCTGATGACGCAGTGAAGTGTCATAGTTTCCCCATTTCCCTAGGGGGCATCGCTACCATGTGGTTCACTCGTTTGCAACCGCGATCTATCTCTAACTTTGACCAGATGGCCACAAAGTTTGTCGAATAGTTCCGTATGCATGTAGCAAGGCCCAAAGATGTTAGCACTCTGTCTAGCGTTACCCAAGCTCTCGGAGAAACACTTAGACGTTACTTGGAGCGATTCCATGTTGTGTGTGCAGAAATAAGCAATCCCAATGATAACTCTATCCTAATGGCACTGACTAAGGGGATTGATGCTGATTCTAAGTTTGAAAATTGGCTAGCTGGAAAACCACCTGCGTCATTGGACCATTTCTATTCCAAGATAGCCCAATTCTTGAAAAGGGAGGATGCGAAATAGTCTAGGAAACAGGATGATGTAGGGCCCAACATTGAGGGAATACAAAGTAACACGTCGCGATCAGATGGGGGTCAGAATCGCGGTCCACGGCGTAGAGCTTCCATGTATGATAACTACACTCCGTTAAACACGTCGTTGGAAAATGTGTATTTACAAATCTGCAATACCATGCAATTCAAGAAAACTGCCCCGAAACCGCCGACTGAGAGACAAATCCAAATGGGAAATTTTTTTAGATTTCACGAAAGTTATGGCCACAACACCAATGAGTGCCGCCACTTACAAGACCTCATTGAAAAACTGATACGTGAGCGAAAGTTGGATCAATATGTGCAAGCGCCGCAGTCCGGAGGCCCGGGCCCATCAAATCAAAATCATCCACCGAATCAGGAAAGACAAGAGGAACCCGCTCGTACAGGCGGGATGTTGGTCATCAATAGAATAAGTGGTGGTCCCCACCCAGCAGATCGAAGCTGGAAGGAAATGGAGTCTTATGCTAGTTCTATCAGGCACGCAGACTTCGAATGTTATAGTAACTCTGATGAAAGGGCTCCGGCCAAGCAACAGAAGACGATGACAGATGACATCGTGTTAAGGAGCAGATATGCTAATAAAGTCGAAGCTCCCACTATCGATCTACTGGTCATCTCAGCACAGATAGGTCTCGCTTGGATGAAAAGGATCTTAGTTGACAGTGGAAGCTCTGTGAATATTTTGTTCAAACGAGCTTATGATCAAATGAAAATGAAAGCCACAGACTTGAAGCCTTGTCAATTCCGAGTCCATGGTTTCAATGGAAGTGCAACTATATCCACTGGAATGGTGGAACTCCCAGTAGAGTTGGGAGTTGGAGAACGACGGAGAGTACGGATGCTTCAGTTCATTGTTTTGGACATAGACTCCCCTTATAACGCTTTCTTGGGCCGACTGGCCCTCGCTGAATTCAGGGCAGCCATCGCCCCATGGTGTCTGACTTTAAAGTTTCCCACTGATCATGGAATAGGAATCATTCATAGAGATCAGGCCACTACCAGAGCCTGTTATGTTGCTGAGCTGCGGGAGGCGCAGTGAAAGGAGAAAGGAAAGGACGTAGAGGAATCTCTCTACGTCCGTTTCATTGATAATTGACAACTAACGCCCGGGCCCAGGCCCCGGCACCCCAGCCAATTCCTTAGGGATCTTGACCTAAGAGAAACTGAAGACAAAGGAGAATCTAAAGAAATTCAAGCATCCCCGGTTGAACTGACGATTGATGTCCCAGTTGACAGTGACAATGATTCAAGAATGATAAAGATTGGGTCTCAGCTAAGCCAGCAAACTCAAGAGGAATTTGTCGAATTTCTGCGGGCAAATCACGATGTATTTTCCTGGACACACTCTGATATGTGCGGGATCTCGCCGGACATCGCGAGCCACACATTGAACATTGACCTGCGGCACGTCCCGGTCAAACAGAAAAGGTGCTGTATGGATCCAGAGAGATCTGCCGCCCTTAAAGAAGAAGTAGAAAAGCTTGAAGCAAACGGATTCATTCAAGATGCACTATATCCTGAATGTGTGTCGAATCCCGTGCTCGTCCGAAAGCCGAATGGAAAGTGGAGAACATGTGTCGATTATTCTGATCTGAATAAAGCATGTCCCAAAGATAGTTTCCCACTTTCCAAAATTGATCAGCTAGTAGATTCGACAGCTGGGCATGAACTCTTATCCTTCATGGATGCATACTCTGGCTACAATCAGATACCGATGCATTTACCTGATCAAGAACATACCAGCTTTGTGACCAATCTGGGACTTTATTGCTACAAGGTTATGCCATTTGGACTCAAGAACGCCAGAGCTACTTATCAACGATTGGTTAATCGGATGTTTGCCGATCAAATTGGAAAAACCATGGAAGTATATGTAGACGACATGCTTGTGAAGTCACGACTCTCGACTGATCATGTTAAGGACTTGGAGACAATGTTCGACATACTTCAAGAATACAAAAGGAAGCTAAATCCACTAAAGTGTCACTTCGGAGTTGCATCCGGGAAGTTCCTTCGGTTCATCGTTAACACTCAAGGAATCGAAGCTAATCCTGAAAAGATTTGGGCAATCAGAAATCTTGAAACTCCCAAGACCATAAAGCAAGTCCAAAGTCTCAATGGGAAAGTAGCAGCATTGAGAAGGTTCATTTCAAAGTGCACAGACAAATGCATTCCCTTCTTCGATCTGATCCGAAAAGGAAAACGCAACTTTGAATGGACCACGGAATGCAAGGGCGCTTTCCGAGCGCTAGTCCAACATCTGTCCACACCACCTATCCTGTCAATGCCCATCGACCATGAGAAGCTGTTCGTATATTCGGTGATATCAGAGAACGCTATCAGCGCTGCATTAATCCGAGAAGAAGACAAAATACAGAAGCCGGTATACTACGTCAGCAAACGATTGACTGGGGCCGAAAGGAACTACCCGAAGCTAGAAAAGTTGGCCTACTGCCTTGTGATTGCATCAAGAAAACTCCGAACATACTTCCAGGCACATCCCATTGTTGTTTACACCGACCAGCCGTTACGACAAGTCCTTTCGCGGCCTGAGACATCTGGTAGGTTACTCAAGTGGAACATCGAGCTGAGTCAGTTCGATATTGCTTACACTCCAAGATGAGCAATCCAAGGACAAGTCCTCGCTGATTTCATAGCTGAATTTACCGTTCCAAAGGACTTGCCCGAAACCTGTAAATCCCCCGAATCTGTCTGGAAGATGTATACCGATGGTGCGTCGAATGACCGATGTTTAGGCGCTGGTGTTGTGCTCGAAACCTCTGAAGGTCGATCTATATGCTACGCTTTGAAGTTTGACTTTCATGCAACCAATAATGAAGCTGAATATGAAGCCCTCTTAGCTGGCTTGAAACTCGCCAGAGGTCTGAAAATCATCGCTATGGAAATTTACTGTGATTCACAGTTGGTTGTGTGTCAAGTACGGGGGGAGTATCAGGCAAGAGATCAAAGGTTGGCTGCTTACTTAGCTAGAGTTCAGGAAGTACTGAACCAGTTCGATCACTAAGCCATCTATTGTATACCTCGAGAGCGCAACCAAAAGGCCGATTCATTGGCAAAGCCAGCCAGCACAGGCGAAGCTCAGCAAATGGGACTCGTTCCCGTAAAGACGCTATCTTCCCCAAGTATCGACCGGACAAAAATAAACAGGGTATGCGAAACCGTTCCCGAAAAGGATTCATGGATGACTCCGCTCAGGAACTACATCGAACACGGAATCCTGCCAGAATGCAGGAGTGAAAAGAGACAAGTTCTCCGAAAGGCCTCACGATTCATCATTCAAGAGGGGTCATGTATAGAAGAGGGTACTCTGTTCCTCTACTTTGGTGTATCGCTCAAGATGAAATCAAACGAGTATTACACGAAGTGCATGAGGGAGAATGTGGCGATCACACCGGGGGGCAAGCACTTGCCAAGAAAATACTTCGATACGGATATTACTTGCCAGCCATTAATCGTGATGCGTCAGATTATGCAAAGAAATGCGATAAGTGTTAGAAATATGCCTGAATTCCTAGAGCTCCTCCTACTGAGATAACGCAAATGGTCAGCCCATGGCCATTCGCAATGTGGGGCATCGACATCATCGGTGCTCTACCTCTGGTAAAAGGTGGTACGAAGTATGCCATCGTCGTAGTCGATTACTTTACAAAGTGGGTTGAAGCCAAAGCTCTCGCTACCATTACAATGAAGAAAGTAATCAACTTTGTGGTTCGTGACATCATCTGTCGATTCGGTCTCCCACACACCATTATTATGGACAACGGAACCCAATTCGACAGTGCTGAATTCAAGGATTTCTACAAACGATTTCGCATCCAAAAGAAATTCTCCACAGTTGCACGCCCTCAAGCGACCGGATAGGTTGAAGCAGTCAATAAAGTTATAAAGTCCATCCTAAAGAAACGACTGGAGAAGGTCAGAGGCAAGTGGGTCGATGAACTACCAATGGCTCTAGGGGCTTACCGAACAACCCACAAGACCGCGACCGGCCACACTCCATTCTCTCTTTCTTATGGTTCGGATGCTGTTATTCCAGTCGAGCTAGAAGCACCGTCTCACCGTGTGACATACTATGATCCAAAGTCAAATGCTATATTACTTGCTGAATCTCTCGATCTACTGGATGAGAAGCGTGAAGAAGCCGATTTGAGAGCAGCTGCGCATCGAAGTCGAGTCGCCCGATTGTACAACGCTAAGGTCCGTCCGCGAACCTTCGAACTAGGCAATCTCGTCTTAAAAAGAATATATCCGGTTCTTTCACATATGAAGCCGACATGGGAAGGACTGTATGTTATTGAACGAAGGCTCGGTGATGGCACATTCAAATTATCGACCATCGACGGTCTTACCCTGCCAAGAGCTTTGAATAGCGAGAGCCTTCGCTGCTATTACACCTAACAGGCTATCTTTATCCATTTATCTTAGTTTCCTTTTCTGCAATTTTTTTATGCATTTCGAAATTAGAACTTGTAATGAGGCAACCAACTTTGCCATACTTTCTTATTTCAACAATAAAATGCAACCTCTTCGAGCCAGAGCTGTGATCTACTTGAAATACTTCATATGACCATCACTATGCACGGAGAGCCAAGTCTCATCATACGGTGGGATTTATTCAAATAGAGAGTGACTACGATGCAACCAATCACTCGCTAAGTGAAACCCGAGCTCGGGGGCAAGCCATCACATAAAAAGTTAAGAAAGGATTGATACACGACTATCCTTTATCAACTCCTATTCCCAGAGCGCGAAGCGGAGTATAAACATTCAACTCCGAACTCCCAGAGTACGAGTCGGAGTATAAACATTCAACTCCATATTCCTAGAGCGCGAAGCGGAGTATAAACATTCAACTCCGTATTCCCAGAGCGCGAAACGGAGTATAAACATTCAACTCCGTATTCCCAAAGCGCGAAGCGGAGTATAAACATTCAACTCCGAACTCCCAGAGAGCGAGTCGGAGTATAAACATTTAACTCCGTATTCCCAAAGCGCGAAGTGGAGTATAAACATTCAACTCCGAACTTCTAGAGTGCGAGTCGGAGTATAAACATTCAACTCCGAATTCCCAGAGCGCGAACCGGAGTATAAACATTCAACTCCGTATTCCTAGAGCGCGAGTCGGAGTATAAACATTCAACTCTGTATTCCTAAAGCGCGAAGCGGAGTATAAACATTCAACTCCTTATTCCTAGAGCGCGAAGCGGAGTATAAACATCCAACTCCGAGTTCCCAGAGCGCGAACCTGAGTATAAACATTCAACTTCGTATTCCCGTAGTGCGAAGCGGAGTATAAACATCCAACTCCGAGTTCCCAGAGCGCGAACTGGATTATAAACATTCAACTCCATATTCCTAGAGTGTGCCGCGGAGTATAAACATTAACTCCGGATTCCCAGAGTGCAAATGCCAACTCCAAGTCTCCCAATCGTGGACACATGATTGAAACTTAAGCTGGCATAAGCAGCCACTGATGAACGAATGGGAATCCCTGGAGTACGTATATGATCATCGACAATCAAACAAGCATGAATGCATTATTCAATCTCCGCTTGCCTCAGACATCCGTTCGGTGGCACAAGACTCAACATGTTATAAGTAAGAAACGATCGTCAACTGATGATCTACAACTCACCATCGAGACTGGGGGGAAAGACTTAAGCATCAACCATTGATTGAAGCGATGCGACGTCGGAATTCAATTCGCTTCCCGGTCACAAGCCATGTCCACAGTTTCCGAACTTGGCTAACTAGAACAAACTTGGTTCGAAACCTGAAACTTCACAAGTGCACTCCAGATATTTAAACACTTAGACAAATAAACAATGACAAAAAAGAAGCCGAAAGAGAAAAGTTTCATCTCTATTGTTTATAAAAGAAGTTCGTGTACAAGTTTCGAAAATTCCTACTAGCAGGGGCCGAACCCGCATCTATACGCGGCTAGCAAAATTTAAGTCAAAAACACGCCAGATGATCATGCCTAATCTCTCTTCTTCCTTGGTTTCCTCTTCAGTGTGGACCTGCTGGAGCCATCGCCAATCTTCCTTTTCAAGCCTGTGCCCTTTGGCGGTTGGTCTTCAGGCGATGGCATTATGTCGACATCCTCCTTCGAACTAACGTGAATAGGAACGCTCCCTGCGGGCGGAGTCGGGGGAACATGATCGAATAAAGAAGGCGGAACGGGCATGCCGGTGAGAAAAACAGCACCACCGGGAGATATCCTTCTAGGCGGAGCAGGCCCTTATGCTGCCATCCCACCTCCAAAGCTTCTACCCTGAGCCGCTGCTGCCATTTCAGCTTCAATTTGAGCGAACATATCCTCTTCGGTTATCGCTCGAGCCCCACTGAGGACATCGGCAGTCGGCATCGAGGAACTTATAGCAGGATCAGTTCCGCTCATGACGAGTGGCAAGTCAGCAAGGGGATCGCTGTAATGGCGAAAGAGTTCATTCATCAATTGCTCGTCAAACGCCATCGAACTCCACTACATATCATCAATCGGGGCAGCTGCACTCACGGTGATTGCATCGGTCATGATAGCCTCCTGCGTTTGATGTAATTCTTGAGTAGCAGGAGGCATGTGTGGTGCAACGTCAATCCCTGGACAAAGAATAAAATAATTATTAGAACTTAAACTTGATCGAAGACTTTGCCTCATGAAAGACATGTGGAATGTTCGGAGTACCTTCCTCAGTTTGGCTTATAAGCGACAGGGCGGCTTCAATCACTTGTGCCGTAGTCGGAGACATCCTCGGCTGATCTGGATTATAGGTAGGAACAACTTGAGGATCAACTGTAGGCAAAGATTCAGGCTGGGTTGACACCGGAAGATCAAGACTTGCATCATGATGACCAACCCCGGAGCCTTCTCCTACTTCCAAGTGCTGGGTGCCGAGCCTCTCCTTCTCTTAAGAGATCATTGAATCATGGAGAATCTTCTTTTTGTCATCAGTTAACAGACGATTATCGAGCTCGAGTTCATCCACAGACTCACCCTGGTGCGCCTCTTTCTCTTCCTCAACCAGTCGGCCCCAAGCACTATGGAGATGCATCGAATAATCATCGAGCCTGGCCAGACCCTTGTGCCTCAACACGTTAGCGTTATAGACAACAAGGAGGTCTTCAATGTCGGCCTCTAGCCTGGAATCGGCCAGCTTCACCCTCTCATCGACCTCAGTCTCCGCCTTTGGACTTTGGCCACCGCCGCATCCCGTTCACCCCTAAGTAGAACAGCCTATTCGCACGCCTCCTCGGCAACGTTGTTCGCGTCGTCTTTTTCTTTTGCCATATCGACGAATTTGGCCTTAAGTTCATTCAGTTCCTTGACTGCCGCATCCTGCTCGGCGGTGATCGTAGTATTCCGGTGGCCCATATCTCCTCCACCAAGGCGACATGCGTCTGCCTCAACCTCTCCATGGCCACATTTGCTTCATCAACTTTCTTAATGGCCTCGATCTCAGATTTCTGAGAAGACTCAGACTCGGCAGAGAGTACTTGAATGTTATCCTGCCTTTTGGCAAGGCCGTAACACCAAGGAATTGACTAGTAACCAGTGACAGCCCGTCCCAGAGATCGGTTATATACGGGCTCGCTATGAATATCGATGAAGTTTGTCCGAGTCCAGATCGAGCAAAATTGGTAGGACATAACGAGCTAAGCCATGAGAGCCAACGTTCAAAGTCTCAAGTCGATCCGAGTTCACATGCTCAAGTTATGAAGGATACAAAATTGGTTGAAAATCAGCTACCGTTCGACTCGCTCCTTCGACTCGCTCCCTTCGACTCGCTTCGGTTCCCTCAGATACAAACTTCGACTCATTCCTGTTCGACTCACTTCACTGCCATCTGAAGTACCTATTTCGACTCGCTTCGCTCAGCTGACTTCTTCGACTCCCTCACTTCAAACTGCTGGTCAACTCCATCAACTTTGACTCCATTGCTCAAACCTCCCAGACCGGCCCTCTTCGACTTGCTCTAGTTTGGATCCATCGAAAGTGCACGCTTCGACTCGCTCCTCTCAAACAGCTATTCGACTCCATCGAATTCCGCTCCGGTTGGCAAAGTCACTACTCGAAGCGATCGAACCATGCACTTCGACTCGATCTATCATTGTACACTTCGACTCGCTAAAATCAGTGTGCGCTTCGACTCGTTCAAAGCAGCGTCAAAGGCGGAGCGATCCAGGAAGCACCACGTCATCGAGTCAAGTGGAAGCGAGTCGAAACAGAAGCGAGTCGAAGGAAACAGCCTACCGAAAACTCCATTTCGTATCGATCGTATCTCCCAATCTACAAGCCCAAATCCTATGAAATTTTCACAAAAGACTACGTGCATGCTAAAGAATGTCCACGCCAAATTTCGACTCCATTGAATGAAATCTCGACCGACTCGAAATCTGCTCGTGTCGATCACGGATCGAAATGAAACTTCACGGGCTTGGGCGTAAGGGCCTGGTCACGACCTAGAGAGGGTCTCCCGAGATCTTAGCGAAATATCAGCCTCCTACACCTATAAATAGACTCCCAAAGCCAAGAGGAAAGGGTTTCTTCTTCCTCTTTGAGATCTCCAACGCCCGGACTCCGCCAGATCCAGATCTAAACTCCATTGCTGCTGCTACCAACGAGATTCACTGCTGCAAATCACAATTGACTGTTGTAAATCATTGAATTCACTTGTAAACGCAAAAGAAAGATCAATAAAGCATACTACTTCATAGTGGACGTTGGATATACGCCGAACCACTCTAAATTCTTGTGTCTCCTTACACTTTAATTATTCTCATTTCTGAAATTTGGAGTTTTTGTTAGATAATTCCTCTTTTTTCATTTAATTTCTTCACTTAATCTCTTTAAAGACTTCCGAAGAGTGTTGTGCCCAATTTTGGTACAAACATTGAATAATCCGATACCTTTTTGCGAGCTCGGTCTCCATCTTCTCGAACTCTTTGGCCCGCTCGAAGGCCACTTTGGAAGCTTTTTCAGCAGCTTTTGCCCACTCCCGGTATTGGGTATAAATGTCGTGGACATAATCATGCATCGTGCCTTCTACCCCTGATGGAATTCTCTTCAAGTGGGGAGGAAAGACATAACCGTCGAAGCAGATATTTGGAAAATCCTTCTTCATTTGAGCCAACTTAAGGGCCCCTTCTCTAGTGGGATCAGCGAGGACCTGCTCTGTAATCATGGAAGACGTGGTCTCAACTCTTTGAAGATGAGTTTCGGACCTAGAAGCGTGAGAGGACAGCCTATGACGAGGAGGCTCTGGTGGATATGAAGTTTGAACAGGAGGAGGAGACGGAAGTCTAGGAGGAGGAGAGCGTGATCTGGATCGATGTCTATACTCCCTGTCACGGCCGTACCTATCCTGGTTAGAATAATCGCGATCGCGATCTCTATCTGAATCCCTCCTGTGGGAATCATAATAACCAGAAGCTTTTTGGGCTGAGCGAAGATTCCGAAGCATAGATCCCCTCTGGACATAGTACCTGAAAATGAGAAGCGAAGAAAGAGTTAGTAACTTCCTAAGTCGGGTGAAGTACAGTTGTGAATCATGTAATGTAGTAAAGTGTATGCATGTGCAATCCCCCGACCAACCGGAAATGTCAGCCACACTCGTTGCAAGCGACCCGCTCGGTTCAAAAGCACTATCAAGCCCTTCCATCCCAGCGTCGTGTGGAGACGACACGAAATCCGGATCTAGAACTTTGAAGAAGAAGATCCAAATCTAGAACTTTGAAGCCCTTCCATTCTATTCATATTTCCAATTAGTTCTAGGAAAGGACTTCATCAATTCATTATGGTGAGCACACGTACCACCTCTACAGCAGCTGATCAAGGAGCACGGGACCGACAAAATCCCGTGCAATCGCTGCCATCCAACCAAAATGCTGCAGGACCTCCAGATCCATCAGGTCCAATCACTAGGCAAGAATTCCAGACATTGCTTCAAGAGTTGACCCAATGTCGGTAGCAGCTAGCGGAACAACTACTCGCCAACACGGAGTTGACTAACCAGCTAAATTGCCAAAGGAGAAGAAGATCCAGAAGAGACCTAAATTCTCACTCTTCCACAGAAAGTTCCACCTCCTCCGATGGCCAAACTAGATCCACACGTCCACGGATAGGTGTGAGCTACACCCAAGCCACGAGACTCCAACCTACTTCGAACCTTAGGCAACCTAGAGCTGGACCATCCGCTAGTCTCCGCACAGAACCTTCAACTCGAGGAGGAGCTGCTCCTTATCATGTTACCAGCAACATTGCTACTACCACAATTGTCGGACGGGGAGGTGACGCTAGAAACCAACCTGATCCTCAACGTAGCCAACAAGACCAGACTCCTAAGCCTTATGTCCTTGAGGTGTTGAACCAAGGAGGCTAGGCACGGACCGTCGACCGCGTCCGGTCCAGACTCATGCTGTGGAACCCGACCACACCTTGGCATAACATGCTCCAAGTGTCCGAACACCAGATATACCAGCGATGATCCACCAAATGATTCGTGAAAGCCAGGGTCTCTCTAATGACGATTGGAGAATCTCCCAAAGTCATACCCCTTTCACCAATGATGTTTTATATGCTGAAACACCTCGGCACTTCAGGATGCCAGCTTTGCCAGTTTATGAAGGAAGTTCATATCCCAATCAACATGTCCTGAAATACGAATGGCTGATGAATGCTGCTAGAGCTGATGACGCAGTAAAGTTTCGTAGTTTCCCCATTTCCTTAGGGGGCATCGCTACCATGTGGTTCACTCGCTTGCCACCGCGATCCATCTCTAACTTTGACCAGATGGCCACCAAGTTTGTTGAACAATTCCTTATGCACATGGCGAGACCAAAGGACGTTAACACTTTGTCTAGTGTTACACAAGCTCTCGGAGAAATACTTAGACGTTACTTGGAGCGATTCCATGCTGCGTGTGCAGAAATAAGCAATCCTAACGATAACTCAATCCTGATGGCTCTGACTAAGGGGATTGATGCTGATTCCGAGTTCGTAAATTGGTTAGCCGAAAAACCACCTGCATCATTGGACCGTTTCTATTCCAAGGCAACCCAATTCTTGAGAAGGGAGGATGTAAAACAGTCTAGGAAGCAGGATGACGCAGGGCCCAACGTCGAAGGAATCCAAAGTAACATCGCTATTAAACAGTCCGGAGATAGTTCTGGGAAAGTTTAGTCGAATGTACAAAATAAACAAAATCCACAAAGGGACAATGGGAATCAAAACAAGAAACGCGATCAGGATCGCGGTCCATGGCGTAGAACTTCCATGTATGATAACTACACTCCGTTAAACATGTCGCTGGAAAATGTGTATTTACAAATCTGCAATACCATGCAATTCAAGAAACCTGCCCCGAAACCACCAACTGAAAGAAAAATCCAAACAGGAAAATTTTGTAGATTCCCTAAGGGTTATGGCCACAACACCAATGAGTGTCGTCACCTACAAGACCTCATTGAAAAACTAATACGTGAGCGAAAGCTGGATCAGTATGTACGGGCGCCGCAATCCGGTGGTGCGGGCCCATCAAACCAGAATCGTGCGCCGAATCAGGAAAGATAGGAAGAACCCGCTCATGCGGATGGGAGGTTAGTCATCAATACAATAAGTGGTGGTCCTCACCCAGCAAATCGAAGCTGGAAGGAAATTGAGTCGAATGCCAGTTCTATTAGGCATGCGGACTTCGAGTGTTATAGTAGTTTTGATGAGGGAGCTCCGGCCAAGCAACAGAAAACGACGACGGATGACATCGTGTTCAGGGGCAAAGACGCAGATAAAATCGAAGCTCCCACTATCGATCCACTGGTCATCTCAGCACAAGTAGGTCTTGCTTGGATGAAAAGGATCTTAGTTGACAATGGAAGCTCTATGAATATTCTGTTCAAACGAGCTTATGATCAAATGAAGATGGAAGCCGCAGACTTGAAGCCTTGTCAATCTCGAGTTAATGGTTTCAATGGAAGTGCCATAATCCCCACTGGGATAGTGGAACTGCCAGTAGAATTGGGTGTTGGAGAACGTCGGAGAGTATGGATGTTGCAGTTCATCGTTTTGGACATAGACTCCCCTTACAATGCTTTCTTAGGCCGACCGACCCTCGCTGAATTTAGAATTGCCATTGCCCCATGGTTCTTGACCTTAAAATTTCCCACTGATCATGGAATAGGAATCGTTCAGGGAGACCAGGCCACTGCCAAAGCCTGTTATGTTGCTGAGTTGTGGGAGGCGCAGCGAAAGGAGAAGGGAAAGGGCGTAGAGGAATCTCTCTGCGTCCATTTTGCGATAAATGACAATTAATGCCCGGGCCCAGGCCCGGGCACCCTAGCCAATTCCTCAGGGATCTTGACCCAAGAGAAACTAAAGACGAAGGAGAATCTAAAGAAAGTCTAGCATCCCTGGCTGAACTGAAAATTGATGTCCCAGTTGATAGTGACGATGATTCAAGAATGATAAAGGTTGGGTCTTAGCTAAGCCCGAAAACTCAAGAGGAATTGGTCGAATTTCTGCGGGAGAATCTTGATGTATTTGCTTGGACACACTCTGATATGTGCGGGCCGGACATCGCGAGCCACACTCTGAACATTGACCCGCGGCATGTCCCCGTCAAACAAAAAAGGTGCGGTATGGATCTAGAGAGATTTGCCGCCCTTAAGGAGGAAGTAGAAAAGCTTGAAGCGAACGGATTCATTCGAGATGCGCTATATCCTGAATGGGTGTCGAATCCCGTGCTCATCCGAAAGCCGAATGGAAAGTGGAGAACGTGCGTCGATTATTCCGATCTTAATAAAGCATGTCCCAAAGACAGTTTTCCACTCCCTAGAATCGATCAACTAGTAGATTCGACAGTTGGGCATGAACTCTTATCCTTCATGGATGCGTACTCCGGTTACAATCAGATATCGATGCATTTACCCGATCAGGAGCATACCAGCTTCGTGACCAACCTAGAACTTTACTGCTACAAGGTTATGCCATTCAGACTCAAGAACGCCGGAGCTACTTATCATAGATTGGTTAATCAGATGTTTGCCAATCAAATCCGAAAAACCATGGAAGTATATGTAGACGACATGCTTGTGAAGTCACGACTCTCCATTGACCATGTTAAAGACCTGGAAACTATGTTCAACATACTTCGAGAGTACAAGATGAAGCTCAACCCATTGAAGTGTCACTTTGGAGTTGCATTCGGAAGTTCCTTGGGTTCATCGTTAACGCCCGGGGAATCGAAGCCAATCCTGAAAAGATTTGGGCAATCAGAAATCTTGAAACTCCGAAAACTATAAAGCAAGTCCAGAGTCTCAATGGAATGGTAGCAGCATTGAGCAGGTTCATTTCAAAGTCCACTGACAAATGCATTCCTTTCTTCGATTTGATTCGAAAAGGGAAACGAAACTTTGAATGGACTACAGAATGCGAGGGCGCTTTCCAAGCACTAGTCCAACATCTGTCCACACCGCCGATACTGTCAAAGCCTATTGATCATGAGAAGTTGTATGCATACTTGGCGATATCAGAAAATGCAATCAGCACTGCCTTGGTTCGAGAAGAAGATGGGATATAGAAGCTAGTGTACTACGTCAGCAAACGATTGACTGGGGCTGAAAGAAATTATCTGAAGCTGGAAAAGTTGGCTTACTGCCTTGTCGTTGCATCAAGAAAACTCCGACCATACTTCCAAGCGCATCCCATTATTGTTTACACCACCAACCGTTACGACAGGTCCTTTCGCGGCCTGAGACGTCTGGTAGGTTACTCAAGTGGAACATCGAACTTAGTCAGTTCGATATTACTTACACTCCAAGACGAGCAATCCAAGGACAAGTCCTCGCTGATTTCATAGCTGAATTCACCATTCTAGAGGACTTGCCCGAAACCAGTAAATCCCCCGAATCTATCTGGAAGATGTATACCGATGGTGCATCAAATGACCGATGTTCAGGCGCTGGTGTTGTGCTCGAAACCTCCGAAGGTCGATCTATATGCTACGCTCTGAAGTTTGACTTTCATGCAACCAATAATGAAGCTGAATACGAAGCCCTTTTTGCTGGTTTGAAACTTGCCAGAGATCTGAAAATCATCGCTATGGAAATTTACTGTGATTCACAGTTGGTTGTGTGTCAAGTACGGGGAGAGTATCAGGCAAGAGATCGAAGGTTGGCTGCTTACTTAGCTCGAGTTCAGGAAGTACTGAACCAGTTCGATTACTACGCCATCTATTGTATCCCCCGGGAGCGCAACCAAAAGGCCAATTCATTGGCAAAGCTAGCCAGCACAGGCGAAGCTTAGCAAATGGGACTCGTTCCCATAGAAACGCTAACTTCCCCAAGTATCGATCGGACAGAAATAAACCGGGTATGCGAAACCGTTCCCGAAAAGGACTCATGGATAACTCCACTCAAAAATTACATCGAACACGGAATCCTGCCAGAACGCAGGAGTGAAAAGAGACAAGTTCTCCGAAAGGCCTCACGATTCATCATTTAAGATGGGGTCATGTATAGAAGAAGGTACTCTGTTCCTCTACTCTGGTGTATCGCTCATGATGAAATCAAACGAGTATTGCACGAAGTGCATGAGGGAGAATGTGGCGATCACACCGGGGGGCAAGCACTTGCCAAGAAAATACTTCGGTACGGATATTACTGGCCAACCGTGAATCGCGATGCGTTAGACTATGCAAAGAAATGTGATAGGTGCCAGAAATATGCCTGAATTCCTAGAGCCCCTCCTACTTAGATAACGCAAATGGTCAGCCCATGGCCATTCGCAATGTGGGGCATCGACATCATTGGTGCTCTACCTCTGGCAAAAGGTGGTGCGAAGTACGCCATCGTCGTAGTTGATTACTTTACATAGTGGGCTGAAGCCGAAGCTCTCGCTACCATTACAACAAAAAAAGTAATCAACTTTGTGGTTCGTAACATTATCTGTCGATTCGGTCTCCCACATATCGTAATTACGGTCAACGGAACCCAATTCGACAGTGCTGAATTCAAAGATTTCTGCGAACGATTTCACATCCAAAAGAAATTCTCCATAGTTGCACATCCTTAAGCAAATGGGCAGGTCGAAGCAGTTAATAAAGTTATAAAGTCCATCCTGAAGAAACGACTGGAAAAAGGTCGGGGGCAAGTGGGTCGATGAACTTTCTATGGCTCTATGGGCTTACCGAATAACCCACAAGACCACGACCGACCACACTCCGTTCTCTCTTTCTTACGGTTCAGAGGCCGTTATTCCAGTCGAGCTAGAAGTAACTTATCATCGTGTGACATACTACGATCCGAAGATGAATGCTATACTACTTACTGAATCTCTCGATCTACTGGATGAGAAGCGTGAAGAGGCTGATTTGAGGGCAGCTGCGCATCGAAGTCGAGTCGCCCGATTGTACAACGCCAAGGTCCATCTGCGAACTTTCGAACTAGGCGATCTCGTCTTGAAAAGCCGCGCCTACCTCTCTTGGTTGCCTGCTTTTAGGGCTAGTTCTCTTGCCCGCTTGTCGGGCTTAAAGTGGAACTTAGCTTCTCACTAACAAAATCGTAAGCATCATTTCATCAAACGAGACTCGGATCGAGGAGCAAAAAAAAGCCAAATCTATCTGGTTCCTTCACATATGAAACCGACATGGGAGGGACAGTATGTTATTGAACGAAGGCTCGATGATGGCACATTAAAATTATCGACCGTCGACAATCTTACCCTGCCAAGAGCCTGGAATAGCGAGAGCCTTTGCCGTTATTACACCTGACAGGCTATCTCTATCCGTTTAGTTTACTTTCATTTTCTGCAATTTGTTTCTGCATTTCGAAATTAGAACTTGTAATAAGGCAACTGACTTTGCCATACTTTCTTATTTCAGCAATAAAATGCAACCTCTTCGAGCCAGAGCTGTGATTTACTTGAAATACTTCATATGACCATCACTATGCATGGAGAGATAAGTCTCATCATACGGTGGGATTTATTCAAATAGGGAGTGACTGCGGTGCATCCAATCACTCACTAAGTGAAACCCAAGCTCGGGGGCAAGCCATCACGTCAAAGTCAAAAAAGGATTGACACACGACAATCCTTCATCAACTCTGTATTCCCAGAGCGCGAAGCGGAGTATAAACATCCAACTCCAAACTCCCAGAGTGCGGGTCGGAGTATAAACATTCAACTCTGTATTCCCAAAGCGCGAAGCGGAGTATAAACATTCAACTCCGGGTTCCCAGAGCGTGAACCGGAGTATAAACATTCAACTCCATATTCCCAGAGCGCGAAGCGGAGTATAAACATTCAACTCCGGGTTCCCAGAGCGTGAACCGGAGTATAAGCATTCAACTCCGTATTCCCAGAGCGCGAAGCGGAGTATAAACATTCAACTCCGTATTCCCAGAGCGCGAAGCGGAGTATAAACATCCAACTCTGAGTTCCCAGAGCATGAACCGGAGTATAAACATTCAACTCCGTATTCCCAGAGCGCGAAGCATAGTATAAACATTCAACTCCGGGTTCCTAGAGCGCGAACCGGAGTATAAGCATTCAACTCCGTATTCCCAGAGCACGAAGCGGAGTATAAACATTCAACTCCGAATTCCCAGAGTGCGAAGCGGATTATAAACATTCAACTCCGTATTCTCAGAGCGCGAAGCGGAGTATAAACATTCAACTCCTTATTTCCAGAGCGCGAAGTGGAGTATAAACATCCAACTCCGAGTTCCCAGAGCGCGAACCGGAGTATAAACATTCAACTCTGTATTCCTAGAGCACGAAGCGGAGTATAAACATTCAACTCCATATTCCCAGAGCGCGAAGCGGAGTATAAACATTCAACTCCGAGTTCCCAGAGCGCGAACCGGAGTATAAACATTCAACTCAGGCTTCCCAGAGTGCGAAGCAGAGTATAAATATTCAACTCCGTATTCCCAGAGCACGTAGCGGAGTATAAACATTCAACTCCGAGTTCCCAAAGCGCGAACCAGAGTATAAACATTCAACTCCGGATTCCCAGAGCGCGAAGCAGAGTATAAACATTCAACTCCGTATTTCTAGAGCGCGAAGCGGAGTATAAACATTCAACTACGAGTTCCCAGAGCACGAACCGAAGTATAAACATCAACTCCGTATTACCAGAGTGCAAAGCGGAGTATAAACATCCAACTCCGAACTCCCGGAGCGCGAATCGGAGTATAGACATCAACTCCGTATTCCCAGAGTGCAAATGCCAATTCCTAGTCTCCCGATCGTGAACATATGATCGAAACTTAAGCTGGCGTAACCAGCCGCTGATGAACGAATGGTAATCCCCGGAGTATGGATATGATCATTGACAATCCAATGAGCATGGATGAACAACCCAATCTCCGTTTGCCTCAGACATACATTCGGTGGCACAAGACTCAACATGTTATAAATAAGAAACGATCGTTAACTGATGATCTACAACTCACCATCGAGACTGCGGGCAAGACTTAAGCATCAACCATTGATTGAAGCGATGCGACGTCGGAATCCAACTCGCTTCCCGGTCACAAGCCATGTCCACAGTTTCTGAACTCGACGAACAGAAACAAACTTCATTCAGAAACTGAAGCTTCACAAATGCAGTCCAGACACTGAAACACTTAGACAAATACACAATGACATAAGAGAAGTCAAAAAAGAAAAGTGACATTTCTATTGATTATAGAAGAAGTTCGTGTACAAGTTTCCAAAAAATTCTTACTAGTAGGGGCCGAACCCGCATCTATACATGGCTAACAAAATGCAAATCAAAATACACCGGGAGAGCATGCCTAATCTTTCTTTTTCCTTAGCTTCCTCCTCGATGTGGACCCGCTGGAGCCATCGCCAGTCTTCCTCTTCGAGCCTTTGCTTTTCGGCGGTTGGTCTTCAGGCGAGGGCATTATGTCGACGTCCTCCTCCGAACTCGTGTGAATAAGAATGCTTCCTACGGGCGGAGTCAGAGGAACTGGATCAATTACAAATGGTGGAATGGGTAGACTGGTGAGAAAGACAGAACCACCAGGAGACATCATTCCGAGCGGGGCAGGTCCCGATGCTGCCATCCCACCTCCAAAGCTGCCGCCATAACCCGCTGCTGCCAGTTCAGCGTCAATCTGAGCAAACATCTGCTCTTTGGTTACTGCTTGAGCCCCGCTAGGGGCATCAACAGTCGGCATTGAAGAGCTTGCAGCAGGATCAGTTCCGCTCATAACAGATGACAAGTCAGCACGAGGATCGCCGTGGTGGCGGAAGAGTTCATTCATCAGCTGCTCGTCGAACGTGATCGTACCTCCCTACAGATCGTCAAGCGGGGCAGCTGTACTCACGATGGTTGCCTCGGTCACGATAGCCTCCTGCATTTGATATGATTTTTGAGTGGCAGGAGGCATGGCCGGTGCGTCATCGATCACTAGACAAAGTATAAAAGAACTATAAGGACTTAACTCGATCGAAGATTCCGATTTAAGAGAAGTGGAATGTCCAGAATACCTTCCTCGGTTCGACTTGTAGGCGGCAGGGCGGCATCGGTAACTTGCGCAGCAGCCGGAGACATCTGCGGCTGATCTGGATTGTAAGCAGGAAAAGCCTAGGGATCGACCGTAGACGAGGATCCAGGCTGGGTTGACATGGGAACTTCGATATTTGCTTCATGACGGTCTACTCCAGAACCCTCTCCCACCTCAAAATGCTGGGCGCCAAGCTTTTCCTTCTTACACAGAATCATCGACTTATGGAGAACCTTCTTTTCGTCATCAGTCAGAATGCGGTTCTTGAGTTCGAATTCATCTACGGACTTGCCCTGATGCGCCTCTTTATCTTCCTCAACCAGTCGACTCCAAGCATTGTGGAGATGAGTCGAAAAGTCATCGACCCAGGTTAGGCCCCTGTGCCTCAGCACATTAGCGTTATAAACAATAAGGAGGTCTTCAATGTCGGCCTCTAGCCTGGACTCGGCCAGCTTCACCTTCTCCTCGACCTCAGTCTCCACTTTCTGGACTTTAGCCACGGCCGCATCCCGTTCGTCCATGAGCAGGATAGCTTGTTCGCACGCCTCCTGGGCTGCGTTGTTTGCGTCATCTTTTTCCTTGGCCATAGTAGCAAATTTGGCCTTGAGTTCATTAAGCTCCTTGACCGCCGCGTCCTGCTCAGCAATGACTTTGGTGTTCCGGTGGCCCATCTCCTCCACTAGGGCAACGTGTGTCTGCCCCAACCGCTCCATCTCCGCCATCGCTTCATTAGCCTTCTTAATGGCCTCAATCTCAGATTTCCGAGAAGACTCGGACTCAGCAGAAAGTACCTGAATAATACGGTCCCTTTTTGCGAGCTCGGTCTCCATCTTCTCGATCTCTTTAGCCCGCTCGAAGGCCACTTTAGAAGCTTTTTTAGCAGCCTTTGCCCACTCTCGGTACTGGGTGTATATGTCATGAACGTATTCATGCATCGTGTTCTCCACTCCTGACGGAATTCTTTTTAAGTGTGGCGGGAAGACATAGCCATCAAAGCATATGTTTGGAAAGTCTTTTCTCATTTGAGCCAGCTTAAGGGCCCCTTCTCCTATGGGGTCGGTTAGGACCTGCTCTATAATCATGGAGGCCGTGGTCTCAACTCTTAGAAGATGAGTTTCGGACCTAGAAGCATGAGAGGACGGCCTATGACGAGGAGGCTCTGGTGGATATGAAGTTTGAACAGGAGGAGGAGACGGAAGTCTAGGAGGAGGAGAGTGTGATCTAGATCAATGTCTATACTCTCTATCACGCCCGTGCCTATCCTGGGTAGAGTAATCGTGATCACGATCTCTGTCTGAATCCCTCCTGCGGGAATCACAGTAACCAGAAGATTTTCGAGCAGAACGAAGATTACTGAGCATAGACCCCCTTCCGGACATAGTACCAGAAAATGAGAAGCGAAGAAAGAGTTAGTAACTTCCTAAGTCGGGTGAAGTACAGTTGTGAATCATGTAGTGTAGTGAAGTGTATGCATGTGCAATCCCCCGACCAACCGGAAATGTCGGCCGCACTCGTAGCAAGCGACCCGCTCGGTTCGAAAGCACTATCAAGCCCTTCCATCCCGGCGTCGTGTGGAGACGACACAAAATCCGAGATCGAGATATCATCAAGCCCTGCAAACGGACTCTCCACTTGCGGGGGAGGAGCCTTTGAAATTCTAATCCCCTGGAAAGGTAAAGACACGACCACGGATTTAAATCTCTTAGATTTAGGACGTTTGTGAGCAGCGACCTTGCCTTTTCTTTTTCCTCCGGAATCCTGAACATCGGAAGGAGGCACGGCCGGGAGCTCAGTATCGGTAGGCGTTCTTTCTGGATCAACTTCTTCGGTGATCACAACTGCGGGCGCTTTGCACTTCACGCGTTTCTTCGGGGCCACCCTATTTATCACATCCAGGTGTATGCTCTGTCTTCGTTCTATCATCCCGATAGCCCTCAAATTTCTGTCGGTCAGGACTAAGTCTATGTGCCACTCTTCGCCCAGAAACGCTTGAAGAATCCGGACAAGCTCTCTGAAGTACTCGCCATCGGGGCGAGAGATTACGGCTATAAGAAAGGAAAAGTATGTCAGTTTTTGAAGTCGGTCACTAACATCTCAGTAATTCAAGAAGGGGATGGCGACACTTATGTCTATCTAACAACCTCCTAGCAAATCCGGGGGGCACCGAACGTAGAACCATTCGGATTTGTAATAACTTAGCCTCCCCCAGGAGCCCAGCATAATGTGGCAGTTTCTGACTGCCTCTAGGAAGGTGAAAGAAGGGCTATCTCCACGGCTTTTGACATTGAATAAATATCTAATTTCGATCGGCTTCGGCGGTCGAAAGAGGATCTCTATAAACAAGACGAAGGTGCTGTTCAGCAGGGCATATCCATTCGGATGTAGCTGAGATGGAGCTATGGCAAGAAATGATAAGATCTCCCTAATATAGTCATTGAAGGGAGGAAGTGTCCCCGTCGTGCAAGCGTGACGGTTGAAAGCAGTAAATCCTTCCGGGGGATAATGTGGCCTATCCTTCGGCCCAGGAAGTAGCACGTCGTCAAGCGACAAACCGTGCCTTAAGCAAATCCGGCCTAACATGTCTTCGGAGGTACCGACGGCACCGAATCCGGTGGAGTACAAATAAACCGAGCCCCTTGACGCTCGTCCGGAGCTATCTCAATAACTTCAGCTTCTATAACCGGTATCTCAAAAGTTGAAGGAACAATACTTGGAAATTCCGGCTGTTGAGAACTTGAAGGATCCATAACCAGCTAGCTTATAAAAAATCATTGTTAAACTGACAAATAACACTCGTGCATCCCCTAGTGTAAAGTGTGTTAGCGTGTTGTGCAGTGCAGTACTGTACATTATTTTGGAAGATCAACTAGATTAAGGAAAACATGTAAACAACGAGACTTCGGAATTCAGTCGGAAGGACCGTCATCGCTGACCGTCACAACCATGCCATCCAGTTATTAGCTACCAGTCCGAGTTAAAATGTGTTATTATTTTGGTAAGTTCCAGTTTCATCGATGAACTTCAATAGGCAATCAGGTGTGCGGTGAGACAATTAAGTCCAGTTAAGCAAATCTGAAGCTCGTCGGAGTTAAGTGGTCAAAGGGACTAGAATTCTCGATATCGTCAAAATTAAATCAATGGTCAATCGTCAAAAGTTCAATTCCAAGACAATCGCTCCGGTTCAAGTTCGAAATGTTCACTATGGCGTAGTTCAAATCGATAGTTCAAAGTTATGCAGTTCGACTCGGTCCAAGACCACGTCCTTCGACTCGGTCCAACGCCACATGCTTCGACCCGCTTCGAAACCTCGACTTCGACTCGCTCCAAAGGCTACGCGTTTCGACTTGATCCAAAGCAGCCACTTCGAGTCGATCCAAGATAGCTACTTCGACTCGACCCAAGGCTACCCACTTCGACTCGATCGAAAGCCACCATTTCAAGTCGATCAGGCACAGCGCCTTCGTATCGATCCACAGATTCAAAGCATTCGACTCAATGCAAAGCTCCATCATCGATCGATACGAAGGCCTTTTCCTCATCATCTTGAAACCCCTACTCCAGATCGACACGAAGCTGAGGCCAAGGACTTTTCGGTCGATCACGACACTAATGGATTTGGTGTTAAGTATCGAGTCTCCTCGTTTACGTGTAGATTTGCTTATTGGATTACCTAAGTTTGTTAATTGGTTCGAGTAATCGAAGATGCAAATCAGTTCTAAGGCGAGAGTATTCTTTCTTCTTTGTTTTCTCTAAGTCCCAGAGCGATACGAAAGCAAGGTAGATAAAGATGAAAGGTAAAAAGTGAAAAAATGGCTAAGTATATAGTATTTATATGGACTCGAAAGTAAGGGGAATAACCGATTCGAATTCTAGTGAGGTTGAGCACGTGCTTCGACTCCCTCTTCAGTGCACTGATGCGGAGCTCCCTTTCGTATCGCTCCTTAAACTCCATCCCCGAGACCAGTTCGACTACTTCATGCAGCAATAAAAGACATCACTTCGACTCTGTCTTTCCTTCGACTCGCTCCTCTATCTCCTGTGCACTTCGACTCGCTCCTCCGCATCTTGCATGTTTCGACTCACTCCCCTTCGACTCCGTTTCCTATGCGTTTCAACTCCGGCTCCTATGCTGTGTGAATTCAAAACCGAGTCGAACAACCGGTTCGAATCCATAGAACCATGACTTCTAGAAACCAATTTCGTCAACTCGACGTACTTACTTCACATCCATAAATCCAATAAAAAAAATCATCTTCGATGTTTCAATCCTTCACATCGATCCAGGAGAGGATCGTTACGAAGGAACATTCAAAAACAGCCGTCAAGCGTTGTTGCAACGAATTTCACATCGGTTCAGGAGAAGATCGATACGGAATTCAAAAAAAACAATAAACTGACAACGACTAGAGAATGTAAAAATGTCAGTGGGAGTCAGATTAACATATATGCATGAATGACGGACTAATATTCAATATTCCAGACTTTTAGGAATCAGAAATTCATCCAGTAACGACTACAACAGCAAATGGGTAACCACTAGCATACAACAATCAGTTGCAACAATACAGGGCACAACAATCGACAGTCAACAGTTTACATTATCAAGAAGAACTGGTCAAAGGTTACAACTTTCATCGAAAAGACAATAACAATTCAAAGTAAAGACTGCAACACTTCAAAGCACATCATGTTTTCACAAGACGTACTTTAGGGGGCAAATGTTATCCTGCCTTTTGGCAAGGCCGTAACACCAAGGAATTGACTAGTAACCAGTGACGGCCCGTCCTAGAGATTCGTTATATACGGGCTCGCTACGGATATCGATGAATTTTGTCCGAGTCCAGATCGAGCCAAAATTGGTAGGACATAACGAGCTAAGCCATGGGAGCCAATGTTCAAAGTCTCAAGTCGATCCGAGTTTGTATGCTCAAGTTATGAAGGATATAAAATTGGATGAAAATCAGCTACCGTTCGACTTGCTCCCTTCGACTCGCTTCGGTTCCCTCAGATACCAACTTCGACTCGTTCTTGTTTGACTCACTTCACTGCCATCTGAAGTACCTATTTCGACTCGCTTCGCTCAGCTGCCTTCTTCGACTCGCTCACTTCAAACCGCTGGTCAACTCCATTAACTTTGACTCCATTGCTCAAACCTCCCAGACCGGCCCTCTTCGACTCGCCCCAGTTTGTAACCATTGAAAGTGCACGCTTCGACTCGCTCCTCTCAAACAGCTATTCGACTCCATCGAATTCAGCTTCGGTTGGCAAAGTCACTACTCGAAGCGATCGAACCATGCACTTCAACCCGATCAATCATTGTACACTTTGACTCGCTCAAATCAGTGTGCGCTTCGACTCGTTCAAAGAAGCATCAAAGGCGGAGCGATCTAGGAAGCACCACGTCATCGAGTCAAGTGGAAGCGAGTCGAAACGGAAGCGAGTCGAAGGAAACAGCCTACCGAAAACTCCATTTCGTATTGATTGTATCTCTCAATCTACAAGCCCAAATGCTATGAAATTTTCACAGAAGACTATGAGCATGCTAAAGAATGTCCACGCCAAATTTCGACTCCATTGGATGAAATCTCGACCGAGACGAAATCTGCTTGTGTCCATCACGGATCAGACCGAAACTTCACGGGCTTGGGCATACGGGCCTGGTCACGTGCCAGAGAGGGTCTCCCGAGATCTGAGAAAAATATCAGCCTCCTACACCTATAAATAGACCCTCAAAGCCAACATGAAAGAGGTTCTTCTTCCTCTTTAAGATCTCTAATGCCCGGACTTCGCCAGATCCAGATCTGAACCCCATTGCTGCTGCTACCAACGAGATTCACTGCTGCAAATCACAATTGACTGTTGTAAATCATTGAGTTCACTTGTAAATGCAAAAGAAAGATCAATAAAGCATACTACTTCATAGTGGACGTAGGCTATACGCCGAACCACTCTAAATTCTTGTGTCTCCTTGCACTTTAATTATTCTCATTTCTTAAATTTGGAGTTTTTGTTAGATAATTCCTCTTTTTTGATTTAATTTCTTCACTTAATCTCTTCAAAGACTTCCGAAGAGTGTTGTGCCCAATTTTGGTACAAATATTGAATAATCCGATCCCTTTTTACGAGCTCGGTCTCTATCTTCTCGATCTCATTGGCCCGCTCAAAGGCCACTTTGGAAGCTTTTTCAGCAGCTTTTGCCCACTCTCGGTATTGGGTATAGATGTCGTGGACATAATCATGCATCGTGCCTTCTACCCCTGATGGAATTTTCTTCAAGTGGGGAGGGAAGACATAACCGTCGAAGCAGATATTTGGAAAATCCTTCTTTATTTGAGCCAACTTAAGGGCCCCTTCTCCAATGGGATCAAAGGTGACCTACTTTGTAATCATGGAAGACGTGGTCTCAACTCTTTGAAGATGAGTTTCATACCTAGAAGCATGAGAGGACGGCCTATGTCGAGGAGGCTCTGGTGGATATGAAGTTTGAACAGGAGGAGGAGACGGAAGTCTAGGAGGAGGAGCGCGTGATCTGGATCGATGTCTATACTCCCTGTCACGCCCGTACCTATCCTGGTTAGAATATTCGTGATCGCGATCTTTGTCTGAATCCCTCTTGCGGGAATCATAGTAACCAGAAGCTTTTCGGGCTGAGCAAAGATTCCCGAGCATAGATCCCCTTCCAGACATAGTACTTGAAAATGAGAAGCAAAGAAAGAGTTAGTAACTTCCTAAGTCGGGTGAAGTATGGTTGTGAATCATGTAGTGTAGTGAAGTGTATACATGTGCAATCCCCCGACCAACCGGAAATGTCGGCCGCACTCGTAGCAAGCGACCCGCTCGGTTCAAAAGCACTATCAAGCCCTTCCATCCCGGCGTCATGTGGAGACGACACGAAATCCGGGATCAGGATATCATCAAGCCCTACAAACGGACTCTCCACTTGCGGGGGAGGAGCCTTTGAAATTCTAATCCCTTGGAAAGGTAAAGACACGACCACAGATTTAAATCTCTTAGATTTAGGGCGTTTGTGAGCAGCGGCCTTGCCTTTTCTTTTTCCTCCGGAATCCTGAACATCGAAAGGAGGCCCGGCCGGGAGCTCAGTATCGGTGGGCGTTCTTTCTGGATCAACTTCTTCGGTGATCACAACTACGGGCGCTTTGCGCTTCACGCGTTTCTTCGGGGCCACCCTATGTATCACATCCAGGTGTATGCCCTGTCTCCGTTCTATCAGCCCGACAGCCCTCAAATTCCTGTCGGTCAGGACTAATTCTATGTGCCTCTCTTCGCCCGGTAACGCTTGAAGAATCCGAACAAGCTCTCTGAAGTAGGCGCCATCGGTGCGAGAGATTGCAACTATAAGAATTGAAAAGTATGTCAGTTTTTGAAGTCGGTCATTAACATCTCAGTAATTCAAGAAGGGATGGCGACACTTACGTCTATCTAACCACCGCCTAGCAAATCCAGGGGGGCACCGAACGTAGAACCATTCGGATTTGTAATAACTTAGCCTCCCCCGGAACCCAGCACAATGTGGCAGTTTCTGACTGCCTCCAAGAAGGTGAAAGAAGGGCTATCTCCACGGCTTTTGACATTGAATAAATATCTGATTTCGATCGGCTTTGGCGGTTGAAAGAGGATCTCCATAAACAAGACGAAGGTGCTGTTCAGCCAGGCATATCCATTCGGATGTAGCTGAGATAGAGCTATGCCGAGAAACGATAAAATCTCCCTGATATAGTCATTGAAGGGAGGAAGTGTCCCCGCCGTGCAAGCGTGACGGTCGAAAGCAGTAAATCCTTCTGGGGGATAATGTGGCATGTCAAGCGACAAACCGTGCCTTAAGCAAATCCGACCTAACATGTCTTCGGAGATACCCGACGGCACCGAATTTGGTGGAGTACAAATAAACTGACCCCTTGACGCTCGTCAGGAGCTATCTCAATAACTTCGGCTTCTATAACTGGTATCTCAATAGTTGAAGGAACAGAACTTGGAAATTTCGGCTGCTGAGAACTTGAAGGATCCATAACCAGTAGCTTATAAAAAATCATTGTTAAACTGACAAATAACATTCGTTCATCCCCTAGTGTAAAGTGTGTGAGCGTGTTGTGCAGTGCAGTACTGTATATTATTTGGGAAGATCAACCGGATTAAGGAAAACGTGTAAGCGACGAGACTTCGGAATTCAGTCGGAAGGACCGTCATCGCTGACCGTCACAACTATGCCATCCAGTTATTAGCTGTCAGTCCGAGTTAAAATGTGTTATTATTTTGGTAAGTTCCAGTTTCATCGACGAACTTCAATAGGCAATCGGGTATGCGGTGAAACAATTAAGTCTAGTTAAGCAAATATGAAGCTCGTCGGAGTTAAGTGGTCAAAGGCACTAGAATTCTCGATATCGTCAAAATTAAATCAGTTGTCAATCGTCAAAAGTTCAAGTCCAAGACAATCGCTCTGGTTTAAGTTCGAAATATTCACTAAGGCGCGAGTTCGAATCGATTGTTCAGGGTTATGCAGTTCGACTCTGTCTAAGACCACATCCTTCGACTCGGTCCAAGACCATGTCCTTCGACTCGGTCCAAGACCACGTCCTTCCACTCGGTCCGAAGCCACGCGCTTCGACTCGCTTCGAAGCCTCGACTTCGACTCGCTCCCAAGGCCACGCGTTTCGACTCGATCCAAAGCAGCTACTTCGACTCGATCCAAGATAGCTGCTTTGACTCGATCGAAAGCCACCATTTCGAGTTGATCAGGCACAACCCCTTTGTATCGATCCACAGATTCAAGGCGTTCGACTCAATGCAAAGCTCCACCATCTATTGATACGAAGGCCTCCGCCTCATCATCTCGAAACCCCTACTCTAGATCGACACGAAGCTGAGGCCAAGGACTTTTCGATCGATCGCAACACTAATGGATTAGGTGTTAAGTATCGAGTCTCCTCGATTACGTGTAGATTTGCTTATTGGATTACCTAAGTTTGTTAATTGGTTCGAGTAGTCGAAGATAAAAATCAGTTCTAGGGTGAGAGTATTCTTTCTTCTTTGTTTTCTCTAAGTCCCAAAGCGATATGAAAGCAAGGTAGATAAAGATGAAAGGTAAAAAGTGAAAAAATGGCTAAGTGCGAAGTATTTATATGGATACGAGAGTAAGGGGAATAAACGATTCGAATCCCAGTGGAGTCGAACGCGTGCTTCGACTCCCTCTTCAGTGCGTGGATACAGAGCTCCCCTTCGACTCCATCTCCGATGCAGCATTACAAGCCATCACTTCGACTCACTCCTTCGACTCGCTCCTTTGACTCGCTCCCCTTCGACTCCGTCTCCTGTGCGTTTCGACTCCGGCTCCTATGCAGTTCGAATCCATGACCAAGTCGAATGAAGCAGTTCAAACTAAAACCGAGTCGAACAACCGGTTCGAATCCATAGAACCATAACTTCCAGAGGCCGACTCCATCAACTCGACGTACTTACTTCGTATCCTTAAGTCCAACAAAAATCACCTTTGATGTTTCAACCCTTCACATCGATTCAGGAGAGGATCGTTACTAAGGAACATTCAAAAACAGCCGTCAAGCGTTGTTGCAACGAATTTCACATCGGTTCAGGAGAGGATCGATACGGAATTCAAAAAAAATAAACTGACAACGACTCGAGAACATACAAACATCAGCGGGAGTCAGATTAACATATATGCATGAATGTCAGACTAATATTTAATATTCTGGATTTCCGGGAATCAGAAACTCATCCATTAGCGATTACAACAGCAAATGGGTAACCACTAGCATATGACAATCAGTTGCAACAATACGTGGTACAGCAGTCGATAGTCAATTGTTTACATTATTAAGAAAAACGGTCAAAGGTTATAGCTTTCATCAAAAAGACGATAACTATTCGGAGTAAAGATGGCAGTATTTCAAAGCACGTCATGTTTCCACAAGACGTAATTTGGGGGGCAAATGTTATCCCGCCTTTTGGCAAGGCCGTAACACCAAGGAATTGACTAGTAACCAGTGACGGTCTGTCCCAGAGATCAGTTATACACAGGCTCACTACGGATATCGATGAATTTTTTCCGAGTCCGAATCGAGCCAGAATTGGTAGGACATGACAAGCTAAGCCATGAGAGCCAACGTTTCAAATCTCAAGTCAATCTGAGTTCGTATACTCAAGTTATGAGCAATACAAGATTGGATGAAAATCAATTACCCGTCGACTCGCTCCTTCGACTCGCTTCGCAACACTCAGGAGAAGTCAGCTTCGACTCGCTTCGCAACAACCAAGAGTGACAACTTCGACTCGCTTTGCTTAGAGGCCAACTTTGAGTCAACCAGGTTCGACTCGCTCCACATCCCTCAGAACTGCTCTCTTCGACTCGCTCCAGTGTGAAACCATCGAAAGTGCACACTTCGACTTGCTCCGCTCAAACAACTGATCGACTCCATCAAACTTCGACTCCACTGCTAAAACCTCCCAGGACGTCCCATTTCGACTCGCTCGACTAGTGCTTGCTTCCACTCGCTCGACCAAGTGCTCACTTCGACTCGCTCGATCGAGGCACACTTCGACTCGCTCAAACAGTGAACAGTTCGACTCGCTCGAAGCCACATCTAGGACAGAGTAGAAATCAAGTGCCACATCACCGAGTCGAATGGAAGCGAGTCAAAAAAGGAGCGAGTCGAAGGAAACAGCCTACCGAAAACTCTAATTCGTATCGATCATATCTCCCAATCTACAAGTCCAAATGCTATGAAATTTTCACAGAAGACTACGTGCATGCTAAAGAGTGTCCACGCCAAATTTTGACTCCATTGGATGAAATCTTGAGCAAGTCGAAATCTGTTCGTGTCGATCACGGATCGACTCGAAACTTCACGGGCTTGGGCGTACGGGCCTGGTCACGTGCCAGAGAGGGTCTCCCGCGATCTGAGCGAAATATCAGCCTCCTACACCTATAAATAGACCCCCAAAGCAAACATAAAAGGGGTTCTGCTTCCTCTTTGAGATCTCCAATGCCCGGACTCTGCCAGATCTAGGTCTGAACTCCATTGCTGCTGCTACCAACGAGATTCACTACTGCAAATCACAATTGACTGCTGCAAATCATTGAATTCACTTATAAACACAAAAGAAAGATCAATAAAGCAAACTACTTCATAGTGGACGTAGGCTATACGCCGAACCACTCTAAATTCTTGTGTCTCATTGCACTTTAATTATTCTTATTTATGAGAATTGGAGTTTTTGTTAGATAATTCCTCTTTTTTCATTTAACTTCTTCACTTTATCTCTTCAAAGACTTCCGAAGAGTGTTGTGCCCAATTTTGGTACAAACAAAAGCATTACTTAAAACAGAAGAGCACGACCCTTTCGAAACCTTTTCTTTAAAAACGTTTGACACAGACGCAAGCCAACCATGTCGAAAGTTATCTCTTCGAAAGCAAAGCATGTGCTATTTCAATTTAAAACTAAGGCATACTCCAACCCCTTCGGAACTCGACGTTTCAACTATGTACCTCCAACCTTTATCCAATACGTTGCGCACTAAGTAACATGATACCATGCACATTGGTTTCGAAAGCATGGTGGCGAAACATCCTAGTCAGAACCTTTTGATGCCGAAAGTGGCGGAACATACTAAAACATGTTATTTTTGTTTTTAACTAAAAAGAGAAACACTTTTTAACTAACCTGCTATTAGTTTTCAAATTACCATTGGTTGATAAATACTTTTTTTTAAAAGTGCTGCCAATATTTTTAGAAATAAATAATAATTGTATTTTACAAAATACCCCTTCTCCTTAATTAAATATATATAAAACATTTAAGTCTCATACCTTAAATAATTTTTTATATTCATCAAAACACTTAGGAAAATTCTATAAAAATTCCAGAAAATCCTTTTCAATATGTTTTCTAAGATATATAAATTTCAGACCCAAATAAATAATTATTTAGCCGTAAATAATTTATAACCCAATAAATCATTTTCTTTACTAGAAAATTAATATAAAATCCACATTAATTCAGAAAATTATGAAAATTAAAACCCATTTCTAAAATATCATTTATGGTCTATATGTAAAATCGCAAGGCATTTGGATGTCATTAATTAGAGTTTTCACATCAAAACATATCATAAAATTCTATATAAATAAGCTTAAATCATCATGTATATATAAACATTTTGCTCTTCAAATCATGCAAGATAAATTCGAGTTTCATATTAAAACAGAAAGTATATAGAAAAGTGAGATGTAGTCATTATTCACCTTAGCTTTATGATCAGGATGCGAGATTTGATCTTGATTAAGTTGATTTGATTTTCCTCTTAAGAACTTTAGCTTTCCTCTTCTTATCCTTTGCTAATGGTGGCCGGCCTTAGTGTGGTTATTTTTTTGTGATAAAATGAAATGAGGGTGTGTTCATTTTCCTAAGGGTTTAGGGTATAAGTTTAATCATTTTCCTATTTGCCCTTCCTTATATCCTAACACCTTAATGCTTTAATTCATTGTTTACCTATTAACATGGCACGACTACCCCTTAATCAATTCACAAATCTAAATCCATTAATCAATCCCACATTATTTAATTTAATTTAACTAATTTAATTTTCTAAATAATGTCACTAGAAAAATAAGGTGTTACCTCCTAAAAGAATTTCGTCCTTGAAATTTTGATAAGGTACATATCAAAACAACCAAAGGTAAAACATACCATCAAACAAATCCGGATAAGCGTCTCTAATCCTGCTCACAGTTTCCCAAGTATAATCCCTAACATCGTCACTCAACTGGACTTTCATTAATCTGACTGTCTTGTTCCTCAACTTCTTCTCATCTCTCGCGACTATCCGGATTGGCTTCCTAACTATAGTCATGTCTGGTTCCACTACTAAATCTTCTAACACGGTTGGTGCTATTGTTGTATCTGGCCCCTATCATACTTCCCGAGATGAGATACATGAAAAACTTCGTGGAATCCTGCCAAATTACTCGATAAATCTACTCTATATGCGAGTTTCCCGATCCTCTCTAAAATAGGAAATGGTCCTACAAACCTCAGTGCTAATTTCCCCGTCTTCCCGAACCTGATAACACCTTTCATTGGCGATACCTTGACGAAAACATGATCTCCAACAGAGAACTCTAAATCTCTTCTTCTTCTATCTGCATAGCTTTTCTGCCTAGAGTGAGCTTCCTTCATTCTCACCCTTATCAGCTCAATCTTTTATGCTGCTTCCCTTACAAAACCTGGACCAAGTACTGATCTATCTTCGGTCTCTAACCAACAAATTGGAGATTTACATGGTCTTCCATATAAAGCCTCAAACGGTGCCATCCCAATGCTAGCCTAATAACCGTTGTTATACGCAAACTCGACTAGATGAAGATGGTCTTCCCATGATCCTCTGAAATCCAATACAAAAGCGCGTAACAAGTCCTCCAAGACTTTATTAACCCTTTTTGTTTGCACATCTGTCTGAGGATGGTAAGCGGTACTCATCTTGAGCTGGGTTCCTAAACTCTCCTGAAGACTTTTTCAGAACTCATTAGTGAACAAGGAATCTCTATCACTAACAATACTACTAGGAATTTCATGCAGTCTAACCACATTCTTCATAAATAACTTAGCCAATACAGGTGCCGTCCTGTTTGACTTAACTAGAATGAAATGGGCACTCTTGGTCAATCTATCCACTATGACCTATATACTTTCATTCCATCTATTAGATTTTGGCAACCTATCTATGAAATCCATAGAAATAGAATCCCACTTCCATATCGGAATATCTAATGGCTGAAGCAATCCACTGAACTTTTGATGTTCGGCTTTTACCTACTGACAGTTTAAACACCATTTCACCCACAAGCCAACGTCCTTCTTCATGCCTTTCCAGAAGAAACTTCTCTTCATATCTTGATACATCTTCATTCTCCTGGGTGAATAGTGAAATTCGAATGATGGCATTCCGCCAAACATTCTTCCATATATCTCCCACATTTGTAACACATAATCTACTCTTCTTTCTCAACCATCCACTTTGGTTAGGACTGAAATCTTTTAAGTCATCGCTCTCCGTTCCGTCCTTTAATTTCCTAATCCTTTCCGCTAACACTGGATCCTCTTCCTGTTTAGAAGCAACCTTCTCAATCAATACCGGTCGGACCTCTAAACAAGACAATATAGCAGATCCTCCACTAGACCCAGCCTTAGACCTCCACTGCACTTTTCAAGCTATCAAGGCTTCCAAGTCTTTCCATTCTGCTATCATAGCCAACACTATATTCTGATGCTTCCTACTAAGCGCATCTACAACCTTGTTGCCTCTCCCTGGTGTATACTCCATTTCAAAATCGTAAGCGGCTAAAAACTCCAACCACCTCAGCTGTCTCATGTTCAGCTCCTTCTGAGTGAATAAGTACTTCAACGACTTATGATCTGCATAAAGCTCAAACTTCTCTCCCAAAAGGTAATGCCTCCACAACTTCAAAGAAAAAATAACTACAGCTAACTCCAAGTCATGTGTTTGATATCTAACCTCTTGCAGTCTAAGCTGTCTAGAAGTGTAGGCAATCACTTTACCCCTCTGCATTAGTACAGCTCCTAACCTAGTACCACACGTATCTGTGTAAACTACCAAGTCCCAATTCTCCTCCAGAACCACTAACACAGGTGCATGGGCCAACAAGTGTTTCAAGCTCTAGAACGCTTCCTCACACTTATCGATCCACACAAACTTCATGTCCTTTTGTGTTAGCTTGGTCATCGGCGCGACTATCCACAAAAAATCCTTTATGACCCCCCGATAATACCCAGCCAATCCAAGAAAACTTCTTATCTCATTTACTATTTCTGGTCTCTTCCAGTTATTAACAACTTCAATCTTTTCTGGATTGACTAACAATCCTTTCTCCGAAAATACATGACAAAGAAACTTCACTTCCTTCTTCCAAAAATGGCACTTCGAAAACTTTGCCTTTAGCTGATGCTGGCTCAGCGTCTCAAGCGCAACTCTAAGATGAACTTCATGCTCTTTCTCATCCTCAGAGTATATCAGAATATTATCTATAAAAACTAGCACGAACCTATCCAGGTGCTCTTGGAAAATCCGGTTCATCAAATCTACAAAGAATGCCGGCACATTAGTGAGCCCGAATGGCAACTAACCATTCGTATGGCCCATACCTTGTTCTAAACGTCGTTAAAGGTATACTATCTTCTACCACTCTAAGCTGATGAAATCCTGTCGCCAGATCCAACTGAGAGAATATCTTGGCCCCACTCAACTAGTCGAACAAATCGTCAATCCTAGGCAATGGATATCGGTTCTTTGTCGTTTTCTTATTCAACTTACGATAATTGATACATAGCCTTAACGATCCGTTTGGCTTCTTAGCAAATACTGCGGCTGCTCCCCAAGGCGAACTACTCGGTCTAATAAAACTCGTGCTTTCCAAATCTACCAACTGAGCTTTCAACTCCTTCATCTCTATAGGTGTCATCCTACTTGGCGGCCTACTTATCGGTTCTGCTCCAAGCACCAAATCTATTCGAAACTCGATAGCTCCTTTCGGTGGCAATCCTACTACCGGCTTGAAGACATCTGCGAATTATCTAACTACAAAAATGCGATTCAACTCATCTTTCAACTCCATAACCCCCAACAAAGCATTCATCTCACTGCTAGTGTTTTCTACAGTATAAACTATCTGATCACTACAATCCGAGTGTCTAAGTGATATTTTCCTATCCTGGCAAAATATCCTAGCATCGTATTTACTTAACCAGTCCATACCCAATATAATTGCGAACCCTACAAAGTCAAATACATGCAAACTACAAACAAAGGTGTAACCTAGCAAGTCGAACTGTAAGTGGTCACACTTCATCCTAAGTGTCGCATACCCACCTATCGGATTTGCAACTCTTAAGGAAGTAACTAAATATGTGGGGTCTAGGTTAAGTTTATCTACCAAACGTTGAGATATAAAAGAATGCGATGTACTAGTAACAAATAAAACCCTAACAGATATATCATAGATCTGAAGCGTACCTCCCAATACTGCATTTCCTTTCTCCTGCACTGTTGGCTTTGAAGTAGCAGGCTCCAATGAAAATACTTGGCCTTTATTTCCTTTGGCTGGCTCTTTGCACTAGTTCTTATAGTGCCCAATTTGATCATAATTGAAGCATATGATGTTCTTCTTTGCAATCACCTCCTTTCCTTTTCAAGTATGACACTCATGGGCATAATGTCCTTTCTTGTCGCACTTATAGCAGACCACTTCAGACTTTCCTTTCTTCGCTACTACTCCTTTCTGAGCATTCTTCTTATGGAAAAACTTCCTCTATTAGCCTTGTCCAACCTGGACCTCCTTTTCCTTCTTCTTCTCCAAACAAGCTAACATCTCTTCGTGTCTCAGTGCCATCTCCACAACTACACCACATGGATCTCTAATGGGCGGTAAAGTAGCCCTAGCTAATTCTAGCTTCAAACCTCTAATGAACTTCTCATTCCTTTTCATCATTGTAACAATAGTGGCATACCCATATCAAGCCAACTCTTCAAATCTGCTAGCACACTCCAACACAGTCATCTCCCATTGCTCTAGCTCAGCAAACTTCCTAATCAAAACAGACTACGCCATTACTGACATGAACCTCTCCTGGAATCTTTGCCTAAACTCAACCCACGTCATCTTCTCTTCGTTTACTCCAACTGCCACACTATTCCACCAAAACAAAGGTGCCCCTTGAAGCTGTCTCGAGGCAAGCCTCCTCTTCTGCTCATCATTGAGCCCAAAATCAGCAAATATCTTTTCATAGTGTAACAACCAGTTCTCTTCTTCTATAACATCCTCTGTTCCAATAAACGGCCTTCCTCCAAGCCTAGCATTGTCCCTAATCAAGTTAGCAAAATGGTTGACCATTGGAGCTTCCTGAACTCCTCATGCAGCATTTCCTCCGACAACTCCAGCAGCGATCCTAGCTTGATCATATTTACAAAGAACTGATACATAGCCCACATATCTAACTGTGGGACTCCAGCACCTACGTTTTCAGCTTGAGCCTGACCTTGAGTCCTCCTTGTGTTTGGTCGGGCATTTCCATTTGTGGTAGTGTTGTCTCCTCCTAAATTAACTATACCTCTTCTTCCGTCCATATCTGTATTCAAGCCTAGTGAGATACATAAGAATAGCCTAACAAAGATAGGAGTGTAGAGATAAGCGTATACTTATATATATATCAAATACAAGTACGTTACTATAGCATTATTCTATACCCCGACCTTAACTCTAATTCTTAAGGATTATGTTTTCGAAAATCATTTTTAGTTAAAGTATTTCATAAACCTATGCTTTGATACCAAATTGTAACATCCCCTATCTAGAGGCCCAAAGCTAAGCGCTATAGATGCTGCAGTCATCTATAGTATGAACTTCCGGCAACTAAATATGGCCATGTTAATGGTATCTATAATATCAGAAGCAATTGAATATGAAACAAATCATAGATTTTAAAACATAATTTTCCATTACATTTCAAAACATATGTTCCATATTCAAATTACACAATCCCATAACGTTTCCCAAGCAAAGATCAAATATAATTATTACAAAGTACGCCAAGAGCGACATATGAAGCTGTCCTTTTGGTTGATAAGAGTCGTAACTTGCTTAATACACAGTGGCAATAAACACCAAACAAAGAACTACAACTCCTAAATAGCTATCCGGTAGCCTCCTTCCCATCTCCGGTAATTTTATTCGTCATCCTACTAAAACCAAAAAAACCTCAACCCTCAGCCCACTCAAATCAATTTTGAGCACCTGGGAGTTTAAGGGGAAAACATAAACTTTGAGTCAGACATAAAGCCTAGTGTGAATAATACTCCCCATCTCGGTTATTAATGTTAAGTGAGATCACGCCGCTTAGTGGAACGGGTTTCCCCTCACTAACATGAATTTAAAACATATCTTTTGCAAATCTTTTCTTGCAACCAAAACTGGTTAAATACTGTAAAGCATCATTATGTAAACATACATATCATGTAATAAAAGAACTATCTCTTCAATACTTTAGTTTTATATGGCTGACTATTAACCTTTGGCTGACTCGGGCCTAGCAGACAAAATAACTAAATAATCTAAGATCTGTTAGACACACCTTTTCAGGATGGCCTATCCTTAACTATCTGTTAAATACTTCTCTTTTGGACGGTTTGTCCCTAACTTAACATCTACTAGAGTCACCTGATCCTAATGGTTTTGCGGGCTGACCAATAACATATCTGTGTACAAATGTATATTCCCTTCTTTGTGTAATCATATTTTAGTCTTACCAGGGACAAAGCCCTACACACTAGAATTTTGGACTAAATTAGCTGCGGCCAATAGCTAATGTATAAAATGCAACTCTATACAAGTCCCATCTGGTATTCTAATATCTAAGTCATTTTACTAAGGGATACCTACCCTAATTTTCCTTGAAAAATCCTTTTCATCTGAAATTGATTTAAACCCTTTTTAAACCAAACTTAAACAAGGACAACATTTATACTCTATGCTTTACTCAAAATCACCTTGCCATGTTATATATATACTTTACCCAAACTTTAGTTGATGAAAACATTTGAACATTTGAAAGTACCCCTTTCGATTATATTGAAAATACCCCTTTCAAAACCCATTGAAAGCATCTCTTTCGAAACCAAGTAAAACCCTTCATTTATCTAGGCCGAAAGGCCAAAACCTTCGTTTCCAAAACATATTCAAAACCCTTTCTAAACCCTTAAAAACCCTCCTTTCAAAAGCTTTAAAACCTAAGACATCATATCAAAAAACACTTCAAAACATTGCCTTTAGAAACCCTGGAAAAACCTTCCATTTCAACACTTTCGAAACCTTTAGAAAACATTACCTTTCGACTCCTTCAAAACCATTGGGGGACCACCCCTTCGAAAGAATTTTTAAAACCTTTAGAAAGCACTTGGGTTCAATTTAAAACATGTGGAAAAACACCTTTCGAAACAACCTAAATCATCTCTTTTGAAAACATTTGGCTATAATTCAATTAGAACAAAAGGGTTAATAAATTCATTTAAGTCGAAAGCCTACCTTTCGAAAGTTATCCCTAACTAAAGAAGAGACGGTGTCGAAACCACCCTTTCGAAAGCATTGGAGAAGTGGCTAATTTTAAAAACCTAAGTATACCTTTCGGAACCATTGACTTCGAAAGGTAGAAAGGCGGCAGCTAAGGTCTCGACCCCGTTGAAAGCATTACTTAAAATAGAAGAGCGCAACCCTTTCGAAACCTTTTCTTTAAAAACGTTTGACACAGTCGTAAGCCAACAGTGTCGAAAACTATCCCTTCGAAAGCAAAGCAGGCACTATTTCAATTTAAAACAAAGGCATACTCAACTGCTTCAGAACCCAACGTTTCGACTATGTACCTTCTGCCTTTATCTAATACGCTGCGCATCAAGTAACTTGATACCATGCACATTGGGCATAGTGGCGAAACATCCTAGTTGGAACCTCTAATGTTGAAAGTGGCGGAACATACTAAAACATGTTAGTTTTGTTTTTAACTTATAAGAGAGACACTTTTTAACTAAACTGCTATTATTTGCCAAATTACCACTGGTTGCTTAATACTCTTTTTTTCAAAAGTGTTGCCAATATTTTCAGAAATGAACAATAATTGTATTTTACAAAATACACCTTCTCCTTAATTAAATATATAAAACATTTAAGTCCCATACCTTAAATAATTTTATATATTCATTAAAACACTTAGGAATATTCTATAAAAATTCCATAAATTCCTTTTTAATATGTTTTCTAACATATATAAATTTCAAACCCAAATAATTAATTATTTAGCCGTAAATAATTTATGACCTAATAAATCATTTTCTTCACTAGAAAATTAATATAAAATTCACATTAATTCAGAAAATTATGAAAATTAAACCCCATCTCTAAAAGTATCATTTTCGGTCTATATTTAAAATCACAAGGCATTTGGATGTTATTAATTAGGGTTTTCACATCAAAACATATCATAAAATTTTATATGAACAAGCTCAAATCATCAACATGTATATATAACCATTTTGCTCTTCAAAATCATGGCTAAATCATGCAAGATAAATTCGAGTTTCATCTTAAAACCGAAAGTATATAGAATAGTGAGATGTAGCCATTATTCACCTTAGCTTTGTGATTAGGATGCGATATTTGATCTTGATTAAGTGGATTTGATTTTCCACTTAAGAACTTTAGCTTTCCTCTTTTTCTCCTGTGCTAATTGTGGCCGGCCTTACTGTGGTATTTTCATTTGTGATAAAATGAAATAAGGGTGTGTTTAATCATTTTCCTATTTTTCACTCCCTTATTTCCTAACGCCTTAATGCCTTAATTCATTGTTTACTCATTAACATGGCACGGCTACCCCTTAATCAATTCACAAATCTCAACCCATTAATCAATCCCACATTATTTAATTTAATTTAACTAATTAAATTTCCTAAATAATGTCACTAAAAACATGGTTTGTTACATGGCCGTATACTGGAACATTCTGATTTGTTTGACATGTATTTTGTACAAGTGCAGAGTCTGCACTTATTGCTGCTGTTGTTGTTGTAGCATATGTACTTTTCTTTTTGTCAACCGATATTGTGTGGGTATGGCTCTCACATTTTGATTTTGTACAGAAAATGTTATAAGGAATGAAAAGATTAATGTTTCTATTGTCATCTCTTCTATGTTCTTCCTTATTTATCATGCACTTAGGTTGCATTTATACTACTTATGTGTGCACATGGCACGATTGCTTGTTCTGTAATTTCTATACTTCACATTACCGTGTCATGTTTCACGGTATATGATGCCTTTATTTCCGTGATTTCACACATTATGTATGCATTTTTTAACTTTATAACTATATCCGTTATGATTGCCAAAATTCGTTGTTTGGAGAAAGGAGCCTGTGGAGTAGTTTTCCTTTCAACTAAATGTTGGTATGTGTGTGGCCCTACTTTACAGGGTTGTTTTCTTTGAATACTTGACAAATGGCCCACTGATCCAACGATTCCTTGGATGTTTGTAACCGAATCTACTTGTGGTTCCTATCTTTGGGAACTTGTGACTCAAGCGTCTCGATTCCAAAGATTTTGTCGAGCAATGATCGGGATTCTTTACCGATTTCTTATTGTGTGACATTGCTGGATTCATGTCAGTTTCTTTTGATAGTGGGAGTGGATTCTTGTTTGTCCAACAACATACGAGGTTCCCGGTTTTGTCAGGACAATATCGGTACTTAAATGATCTTAATGGTTTGTTGATGGTGCCAAAGCAATATCAAGTAGTGCTTGCGTGGAATGCGCCGCTTTTTAGAGCTTAAAAAATGCATGGCTTTTAAGAGTGCGCCACTTACGAAATGCATGGCTTTTTGAGAGTGCGCGGCTTATGAAATGCATGAGTTAAGTAATTATATTTGCTTGGGCATGATTCCACAACCTAAGAAGTGGTATGCGGCTTATGAAATGCGCGGCTTTGATTTAGGCCTTCCTGGTGTTGCCGGAGTTACATCGGTTCTTAGAAGGCAGGGATCGAGTTCCGCCTATCCAACGGTTTTAGTCGATTTGCTTCCGTTGGCTCGGTGGGCAGGTGGGGTGTACTTGAGTGTGGTTCCACTATCTCAAGCAGCGAATGGATGATTTGAGTAAATTTGACCCCATCGACTCAGCAGGTTATTTTTGTGAACACTGTTTTATTGGTTCAGAAAACAAAACAATTTTATTAATAAAAGTTGGGCAAGTTCTACCCATTCATAATGCCTCCGATATTTCAGGATGACTTATTTGCATGAAATTGAAAATACATGTGATAGTCTTAGATAAAGTAACGACGCAGCGATTCGCTATTCTAAGCATGGAGAATTTGGGTTCCATCAACGGTTGTTAGCTTGAATGTGCCAACCTCTAGCTTTGGGCTGATCACATAGGTCCCTTCCCAGTTTTGTCTGAGTGTTCCTGGTATAAGGTAGACCCGTTTGAGGACAAGGTCTCCCGTATTGAAATTGCGGTTACGAACTTTGGAATTGAAAGATCGTGCGACCCTTTTCTGGCGAGCAGCGGTCCTTAACTCGGCTTCTTCCCTCTTCTCATGGACCATATCCTACGACACAAGCAGGAGCTACTAGTCCTGCCTTTGATTGAAGTTTTACCTTAGATGGGAAGGGACTTTTAGCTCGATCGGGATCATTGCTTCTAAACCATATGCCAGGGCGAACGGGGAGTGCCCGGTTGTAGATTTGTGCGTTGTCCTTTAAGCCCATAGCGCAAGTGTGAGTTCATCAACCAAATTTCCATTATCTTTAGTTAACCGCTTTTTGATTATGGACTTTATGATCTTGTTCACTGCTTTCACAGGCCCGTTTGCCTGCGGATGTGCAATAGTTGAAAGGCTTTTCTTGATTCGGAAGCATTTGCAAAAGTCTTTGAAATTAGCACTTTCAAATTGATTCCTGTTATCCATGATGATTTTTTATAGCACTCCAAACCTGCAAATAATGTTTTTAATGACAAAATTAATCACTTTCTTTATGGTAATAGTGGCCAGCAGTTCTGCTTTGGCCCATTTGGTCAAATAGTCAACATCAATGATATCATATTTGGCTCCTCCTTTGGCCAACTGTAATACACCAATCAGATCGATTCTCCAGATCACGAATGGCCACGAGCTGACCATCCGTGTTAGCTTTGTCGAAGGGGTTCTTTTTATCTTATGGCATCTTTGGCATTAGTCGCACTGTCTGGTATAATCAGCTGCATCGCGGTTTACCGTTGGCCAAAAATACACATATCAGAGAACTTTCTTTGCAAGGGTTTGCCTCCCAGTGTGATCTTCGCAGTCGCCTTCATGAACTTCCCTGAGGATTCTTCGGGCTCCGTCATTGGTTGCAGACCTGAGCAAGGGGGTAGAGAATCGCCTTTGGTAGAGCATCCAATCCTGTACTACAAACTATGGTGCCTTTCGAAGGAGCTTTTTCCAATGATTCTTGTCTGCAAGGAGTGTTCCTTGGAGCAAGTAGTCCTTGATCTGTGTCATCCACATTTCTGGTTCTTCGATTATTTCGAAAATCCAGTCGATATCCATCTTGCTTATGCTCGGAGCGGTCCTATTTGGCTAGGTAGTCCGCCTTCATGTTTTGTTCCATCGGGATATGAGTTATGATGTAATGTTCGATGTTATTTAGCAGTTCCTGCACTTTAGATTGATGTGGGACGAGGTTCTCTCCCCGAGCTTGGTATTCACCTTTCACCTGGCAGACGACTAGCTGAGAGTCGCTATAGATGTGTACGGACTTTATCCTGAGTTCCTTCCTAACTTTCAACCTGGCTATCAATGCTTCGTATTCCACTTTGTTATTTGTTGTGGGAAATTCCAAGCATAAGGCATAGCAAACGGATCGTCCTTCGGGAGTTTCGAGCACTACTCCTACACTTGAGCAGAAGTTGTTAGATGCACCATTGACGAACAACTTCCAATGTGTCTCCATTTCCAGAGTAATTTCTTCTTCGTTATCCCGTATCATAAACTTGGCAATAAAGCCTGCCAGTGCCTACCCGTTGATCGACCTTCGAGGATGGTGTGTGATTTTATATTGACTTAATTCAATGTTCCATTTGATAAGCCATCCAGAGGACTCAGGGAGGTATAACACTTGCTTCAAGGGTTGATCTGTTAGCACTTTGATTAGGTGTGCCTGGAAGTACGATCGTAACTTTCTGGGTAGTATCAAGAGGCAATATGCTAGTTTTTCTAATTTCGGATAGTTCTTCTTGACTCTACTGAATCGTTTACTGATGTAATATACGGGTCCCTAGATCTTAGCTTGATCTCATACAAGCATGGCTCTTAATGTATGGGCAAGATTGCTAAGTAGATAAGCAGATCTTCTCCATCTACCAGCTCGGATAGGATTGGCGGGGTTTCCATATGTCGTAGTAGCTCTTCGAACGCAGTTTGACAAACTAGATTCCTTTTAAAGTTCTTCTTTCCCTTCTTTAGTGCATCAAAGAATGGTATACATTTGTCGGTTTCTTTTGAGATGAATCGGCTAAGTGCTGCAACTTTTCCATTCAAGCTTTGTAACTCCTTGTTCCTCGGGGCCTCGACTTCCCATAAAGCGGTAATTTGTTCGGGATTTGATTCGATGCCTCTAGCGCTTACAATAAGTACCAAGAACTTTCTAAAGGCTACCCCAAACTGACATTTAAGTGGATTGAGTTTCATTCCATATTTGCAGAGTATTTCAAACATTTCGATGAGTTTTTCCAAGTGATTTGTAGTGATGCTCGATTTAACCGTCAAATCATCTATATAAACTTCCATAGTTTTCCCAATCTAGGTTTGATCATGGCTTTCATTAGTTGTTGGTAGGTTACCCTGGCATTTTTTAAGCTGAATGGCATCACTTTGTAGTAGTATAATCCCATATCAGTAATAAAACTAGTATTTTACTGGTCAGGTTCATGCATCATGATCTAGTTGTACCCTGAGTAAGCATCCATTAATGATAGCAATTCATGTCTAATTGTCCTGTCCTAAGCTGATCGATTCTAGGTAGAGAAAAGCTATCTTTTGGCCAAGCTTTGTTTAGGTCTTAGTAGTCAATACAAGTTCTCCATTTCCCATTGGACTTCTTAAACAAGACTGGCTTAGATACCCATTCAAGGTAGGTTTCATCAGGGATAAACCATTCACCATCAGCTTATCCACTTCTTCTCTCAGCACTTTGGACAGTTCAGGTCCTAGGTTGCGTCTCTTCTACTTTATTGGTGTATACTTGGGATAAATGTTAAGTGCATGGCATGCAATCTCCAATGAAACCCTGCACATATCGGGATGTGTCCAAGCGAATATGTCAAGGTTGGCGTGAAGAAATTTGATGAGTTCAGTCGCATATTGTTTCCAAGATATGATCCAATTTTCAGGACTTGTGTTGGGTCGTCCATATCGACTAGAACAGACACCGTCAATTCTGCTAGTGCTGCCTGTTCCTCTCCTGAACTCTTCTTTCTAGGGTCGAAAGCATTGTCGAATCGGCTATAGTCCTCAAGCCAGGGGCGGCTTTGTAGTTTCTATTCGGTCATTTCACACATGTGGAGAGTTCTCCCCACATTCTTCCCCTTTATTCGTCTAAACTCGCATTGTTCTGCAACGTAGCATTCTGCAACAGCACTTTGGTCTCCTTTGATCACACCAACTCCATTCTGTGTGGCAAATTTCATGGTTTGGCACCACTAAGCTAAAGCAATCTTGAAATGTTCCAAAGTGGGCCGACCCAAGAAAGCCTTGTAAGCGGATAATTCTTCTACAATCACAAAGGTCTGGGTAAGGACGACTCTTCGGTCGCCTTCCCTAAGTTATATGGGTAAATCAATTGTTCCAACTGGTTGCTTAGGTTCACCAGTGTATCCCTGGATCTTTGTTCGATAAGCGCATACATCCTTCATACTGATATTATTTTGATCAAACGTGTGTTTGAACAGGATATTCATAGAGCTGCCACTCTCCACTAATAATCTTCGGACCATGACTGGTCTGATTCCCACCATCACGACCATGGGGTCAAGGGTCGGAGCTTCTATTCCTTCAGTGTCTCGACTCTGGAATACTATGTCATCATTGAAGGTTCTCTGCTGCTTGGCCAGAGTTCCATCTTCAATCGTGAAGCACGAATCTTTTGGAGCATGTCTTAATGAGCTTGCATATCGCTCCATTTCACCCTAACTTTTCTGCGTGGTATAAGGTCCCCTGGATATTGTTCCGATGATGAATCTTTGTTTTGTCCATATGGATCCCTCTTTTTTGGTTCCAACTTTGTGTCCTCGGTCTCTAGGAGCTTTGGGGTGCTACAGGCTGGTCAGGAATTTTTGGTTCCTCAACTACTATTGAAGCTTGTTTTCTCGAATCAGTTCTTCAATTTGATTCTTCAAGCGACGAAACTCATTCGTGTTGTGATCATGTGTTTCATGGAAGTAGTAGTACTTTTCTGAATGCTTTGCTATTCGATCGCTTCCATTTTAGGCGGCTTCTCCTACTCCTCCATCCATTATGTTGCAAGGTAGATGTTCTTTGGAGTACCTTTGAGCAGGGTGTAGTCTCTAGACCTCAAGCCTTTAAGTCACATGTTACTTCCATTTCACTTGTTGTAATTTTGGTTCTTCCTTTTCTGATTCCCATCCTTCCTCGCATTTCCAGCAGCGGTCGCGAAGGTATTTGCGTCTTGGTTTGTCGCCGTACTATTCTGCCTAACGTTGGTTGGCTGTAAGTTAGCAGGTTTTCCTTCTAGCTCATCTGCCTCTTCCAATCTCAAGTACTGGCCCGCCTTTCGATTTAAGTCCTTACTAGTGGTAGGTTGTTTCATTTTGTTCCATTTTCCAAATTAAATGTTGGGATGGATGGCGTGGACCCGGGCCATGAAGACCATATCTTCATTTGGGTTACTTACTTCAGTGACCGCAGTGTTAAACCAACTATGAAGGATTTCAAAGATTCATTTCATCCTTGGAATAGGCCCGATAAGGACATCACGTCTTTTGGTTGAGCCGTGTGAAGCGTAAACTGATCAAGGAACCTTTTTGCTAATTTACCAAAAGTGGAGATGGATTTAGGTGGGAGACTGGTGAACCATATGGAAGCAATTCCCACCAGAAAGATTGGAAAACATTTACATAGAACATCATTAAAAGCATTTGCTCCATCCATTTACCAACTATACTTGTTGTTATCCTGCCTTTTGGCAAGGCCGTGACACCAAGAACTTGACTAAAAACCAAGGGAAGTTCATCCTGGAGATTGGTTGTACGCAGGTTCACTATGGATGTCGACGAATTTTTTTTGAGCCAGGATCGAGCTAAAATTGATATGACATGACAAGCAAAGCTATGAGAGCCAACGTTCCAAATTTCAAGTCAATCAGAGTTCGTTTGCTCAAGATATTGATCGATAACGGTTGAGAAATCCAAACTTGCATCGATCATAACTCGAGATCTACAAGTCCAAATGCCACCAAATTTTGACAGGAGCTTAAGTATTACATAAGGAATGTTCCTGTCAAATTTTGACTCAATCGGAGCAAGTCTTGATCGAGTAGAAATTCGTTCGTATCGATCGTGGATGGAAAAAACTCCAACTTGCATCGATCATATCTCTTGATCTTCAAGTCCAAATGCTATGAAATTTTCACAGAAGCTTACAAATGACATGAAGAATGTTCCTGCCAAATTTCGACTCAATCGGAGCAAGTCTTGATCGAGTCAAAATTCGTTTGTATCGATCGCGGATGGAAAAAACTCCAACTTGCATCGATCATATCTCTTGATCTACAAGTCCAAATGCTATGAAATTTTCACAGCTGCATACATATGACATAAAAAATGTTCCTGCCAAATTTCGAATCAACCGGAGCAAGTCTTGATCGACTCGAAATTCGTTCGTATCGATCGCGGATGGAAAAACTCCATTTCGTATCGATCATAACTCGAGATCCACAAGTCCATATGCTATGAAATTTTCACAGAAGCTTACGTGCATGCTAAAGAATGTCCACGCCAATTTTTGACTCCATCAGACGCAATCTTGATCGATACGAAATCCGTTCGTATCGATCACGGATCGGGCCGAAACTTCAAGGGCTTGGTCGCGCGGGCCTACTCACATGCCAGAAAAAGTCCCCCGAGATCTGAGTGAAATATCAGCCTCCTACACCTATAAATAGAGCCCCGGGGCATACAGAAAAGATGCTTCCTCTTCTATGAATTCTGGAACGCCCAGACTCTGCCGGATCCAGATCTAAACTCCCTTGCTGCTGCCAATAACGAAATCCACTGCTGCAAATCATAATTATCTGCTGTAATTCACTAAATTCACTTGTAATCTTCAAAGAAAGATCAATAAAGCTATCAACTTCATAGTGGACGTAGGTGATTCGCCGAACCACTCTAAATTCTTGTGTCTCCTTGCATTTTAATTATTTTCATATCTAAAATTTGGAGTTTTTGATATATAATCCCCTTTTTCCATTTAATTTCTTCACTTTATCTCTTCAAAAACTTCCGAAGAGTGTTGTGCCCAATTTTGGTACAAACACTTTGGTGCTTTCACCGAGAAAACCCTGCTTTTCTCCTGCTCTATGGATCTACTACCGTCGTTGGATTGCAAAAATCTAAGGAGAAGATCTAGATCTGTCGATCAGTGGTTCCTTCTATTCTATTCAGATTGCTCCAGATCTAAGAGGAACTACATTCATCATTAATTTCGTACCCATATTTTTGTATCCATGAAAATATGGTGATTTTCGTATCCATGTTTTCATATCCATGAAAATATGATGATTTTCGTATCCATGTTTTCATATCCAAGAAAATATGGTGATTTTCATATCCATCAGTTCGAATCCAGAAAATATGATCATTTTCGTATCCCTCATTTCGAATCTAGAAAATATGATCATTTTCGTATCCATTATTTCGAATCCAGAAAATATGATCATTTTCGTATCCATCATTTCGTATCCGGAAAATATGATCATTTTCACATCCATCAAAGAGCATGTGTTCGACTTGCTCCGCTTTGCATCCATCAAAGAGCATCTGTTCGACTCGCTCTGCTTCACATCCATCAGAGAGCCTCTGTTCGACTCGCTCCACTTCGCATCAATCAGAGAGCATGTGTTCGACTGGCTCTGCTTCGCATCCATCAGAGAGCCTCTGTTCGACTCGCTCTGCTTCGCATCCATCAGAGAGCCTCTGTTCGACTCGCTCTGCTTCGCATCAATCAGAGAGCTTCTATTCGACTCGCTCCGCTTCGCATCAATCAGAGAGCATGTGTTCGACTCGCTCCGCTTTGCATCCATCAAAGAGCCTCTGTTTGACTCGCTCTACTTCGCATCCATCAGAGAGCCTCTGTTCCACTCGCTCTACTTCGCATCCATCAGCGAGCATCTGTTCGACTCGCTCTGCTTCGCATCCATCAAAGAGCCTCTGTTCGACTTGCTCCGCTTCGCATCCATCAGAGAGCATGTGTACGACTCGCTCCGCTTTGCATCCATTAGAGAGCATGTGTTCGACTCGCTCCGCTTCTCATCCATCAGAGAGCCTCTGTTCGACTCGCTCCGCTTCGCATCCATCAGAGAGCATGTGTTCAACTCGCTCCGCTTCGCATCCATCAGAGAGCATCTGTTCGACTCGCTCCGCTTCGCATCCATCAGAGAGCCTCTGTTCGACTCGATCTGCTTTGCCTCGCACTATTCGTATCGATCGCCTGTGCTCTGTTCATATCGATCGCAACTGCTCCAATTCGTATCGATACTCGTATGCTGTTCATATCGATCCATCTGCGTCCAATTCGTATCGATACGAAATTTCAAAAAAAAAATTTCGGGTACGACCCAGATTTCCTAAAAAGAGGCTAGCCACAGCGCAGGGCACCCGCATAGTGAATTCAATCACCAATTTAGTGAAGGAACATTCCATTCGTGCTTCTAATTGTTCCATGACTGAACAAGACATAGGAGATCACAACAACAAATGTTAAGTTGCAATCAAGGAATGGGTAAAGAAATACTACTCAACCGTACTCCCAGAGGCTGGAGAACCTAGCTAATATGCCAAGAACTGGAGTTGATTAATATATCATGCTTTTAAGGTGGAATGCAACTTCCACCAATTGACCAGCTTTTAAACTCCTGAATTGACAACTATGGTACGATGGCTAATATGATGGCTGCCCTACAATGTCTACTCTGTCAACTCAAAACATAGCTGGGCACAACTGAACCATCTTCAAATGCCCGCATCTGAATCATTCCACGTCCACATGACTAAAAGCATGACATACAACCTCAAGTGGACTTTCTTAATACCCTATATAGGTCTCCTATCTGGATGAAAGTTTGGGATAAACACCAATCTATTAGCCTATTTTAACCAACTCGCCGTCCAATCGGCGTTACCAACCACTCAAACGTTGGACAATCGTGCATACATCATTCGCAGTGTTACAAGACCCCTGGCAATAAAATGGGCCTGATCATAATGTCGATTGGAGAATCTTTCCCAGTCGAGGCCTATTCGTTGAAACCATCCTACATGCAGAACTTCCAGTGAAAATTCAACATGTTAACTATGTCGGTGCACTGTGGAAATACAATCCTCGACACTACCTTATGAAGTGGGAATGGCATGTGGATTTCTCTAAGGGCGATGAATGCCATCAAACGTAGATGTCTTCCCTCATTCCTCAGAGAAGACCATCAATCACGACTTTGATAAGAGAATTGGTGGATAGCTGCCGACGACTACACCAACATGTCTAGGCCAATATTGAGTTGATGAATCAGATGAAGGATCAACATAGCAAGATAAGGAGGGGACCTACTCCATACTCTAGATCAAAAAACTCCTCATCTTTAGATGGCTACCATGAACGCCAACGCCATAAGGCTGCTCCGAAAAGGATAGCTCCAACAATATGTGCAAGCCCTATAAAACGAAGGACCGGGAACATCCGAACCCTATCGATTAAGGACTTTGATCAAATTGAACCATTTGCGTTAGACTTTCAACTAAGAAGGGCTGGGCTAAAGTGCAATAGCGAGCATACGACGCTGCCTCACTTATCAATGAGATTTGATCTGATCTCTTTTGAATTATTTCTAATTCAATTTCATTTACGTTGCGAAATATGACCTACTTAAATTAAACTACTTGCAAATGATGCAGGTAATCGAGTACTTAAGATTGGGTGCAAAACAACCTCTGCGGACTATGATCAAATCATTGAGGTATCATTGTGACGAGCATGATTTAACCACTCATTGGCCACTATATGCCCCTGACTGGGGGCAAGGCATCAAAGCAGAAGAGACCGACAAGGTCAGGACTCTAGTACAAAGTGGTTGCAACCGACCATCCGCTCATCCACCTATGCAATTTAATTAGAAGATTTAAGAAAGACTTGGAGTTATATGTCCCAACAATGCACTCTCCATCTCGTGTTTGAAGCTAGCCAAAATACTTATGCTTCTCTTGATGCCCGATAAAATCGGAATCACACCAAGGGTGGACGTGATGTCACCATCCATGCATCCAATCCTACATTAGAAATTTGGGATTATTTGAGGGAACACATGTTTAAAGGTGCAACCCTCAATTTAAAGTCATAAATGACTGATTGCCTACTCACTAACCATCACGAGCTGTCATTTCAACTCTCTTCCTTAGCTCGATTGAAAGAATGCAAAGTATAAATTGGACGTGACTCGATTGTCTGCTCTCCAATTCTTGCACCCGACTTAAGGGAAAATATACAACTAAAAGTGGATGTAGTTCCACCATCCTTTCCTATGCTCGAGCATAAAGCTTGCCAGAACACTAATCTTACTCCTTAGGCTTAGCAAAAATGGAATCCAAACGAACATGGACGTGATCCAACCGTCCATAAACTAAATCTCATCCTTCGTTGAGGGCCTATAAGTGGAAGTTAATCGGGATCCCACCGATCACTCGCTAAGTGAAACCCCGAGCTTAGGGACAAGCCATCACACTGCGGCAATAATGGGATTGATACACGATAATCCTCTAACTAACTCCGGCTCCCAAAGTGTGAGCTGGAGTATAAACTTACGGACATGGGCTCGAGTAGGATGGATCCGTCCATCTAACGACTTCGCCCAAGTTCAACCTAAACCCGAGGAGGATGGATCAGTACGTCTAACGACCTCGCCTTCCATATTTACAAGCTCGAGGAGGATGAATCCATCCATCTAACGACTTCGCTTGCCTACTCAGGGTGGATATGATACAACCGTCCACGTACCTGATAACTAACTCCAGATTCCCAGAGTGCGAACTGGAGTATAAACATCAACTTCGGATTCCCAAAGTGCGAACTGGAGTATAAACATCAACTAACTCCAGATTCCTAGAGTGCGAACTGGAGTATAAACATCAACTAACTCCAGATTCCTAGAGTGCGAACTAGAGTATAAACATAAACTAACTCCAGATTCCCAGAGTGCGAACGGGAGTATAAACATCAACTAACTCCAGATTCCCAGAGTGCGAACTGGAGTATAAACATCAACTAACTCCAGATTCCTAGAGTGCGAACTGGAATATAAACATCAACTAACTCCAGATTCCCAGAGTGCGAACTGGAGTATAAACATCAACTTACTCCAGATTCCCAAAGTGCGAACTGGAGTATAAACATAAACTAACTCTAAGTCCCTAGAGTGTGGACTGGAGTATAAACACCAACTGCGTGCGAATGACCACCCATCAACTTACTTCCATCCCGAGAGCGCAGGCTAGAGTATAAACACCAAATGGGTGTGACTAACAACCCATCAACTAACTCCAGTCCTCAAAGCATGGTTTGGAATATGAATACCAAAAGGGATGTGATTCGACTATCCATCTATCGGCTATGGTTCCTCATCAAGTTCTGTAATACAAAAAGCGGATGTGGTTCGACCGTCTGCTTTCCAATCTTCCCCTAACATGGGGTCACACTTAACACACTAAATTAGATGCGATCAGACCATCCAGCACTAAGCGGGCGTGACCCAACCATCCATGCATAACCTCTTGTCCCCGGCACGGGACCCATAACATAATTTTATAGGGATGCACTCCAACCCCACAAGACAAAATTTCTTCCTTGATTCGACAGGGAGACGCAGATTCGCAAAATGAACCCAGCTGAATGTCCTATTCTAAATGGATGTGACTACCTGTTCTACTGCAAACGAACGTGGCATGACCGTTCATCCACTAACTCTCCCCTATGATCCAATGGGCTGTTCATTCAACATGGACGGATGTGACCTAACCATCTGCCAATCGTTTCCTTCCTACAGTTCAGTGGGAGAAGCATCAAAATAAAGTTGTTGTAATGTGATCGACTACACTTAGACTTTCGCCATTGACTAGTGCTAGAGGGATTAATTGAGGAAAATGCGGTCCGACCATTTTCTACTAAAACTCTTAGTCCCTAGAGTGTGGAAAGGGGTATAAACATCAAATAGGTGTGATGAATGGCCCTTCAACTGACTCTGATCCCCAAAGTGTGGCTACAAGAATAGACAAACGAATGAATGAGATTCGACCATTCATTCACCAACTCTGACCTGAACTGGACGTGAGGAGTGTAAACTCACTACAGGTGCAATTTGACCATCCACGAACTAACTCTGCTAACCCAAGACTGGGGGCAGAAGTGCAAATCACCGAAAGAAGAGAAAGGTGACTCGCTACATCTCTAGCTTAGCGTCCCTTACAACTTAAGGAAAAGACTACAAGGAGACCTTAATGCTAACCAATCAGAATGATGCCCGAAGTTCTGGGCAACCAATTATATCGTACCGCCGGATCGACGTGCAATATCGATATGCACCTTTCATATCATACCATTGGATCGATAGGAAATGAGGTCCGAGCATTCTACATCGTGCCATTGAATCGACGATCAATATCTATCCTCTTCGACTACAAATCGATGTGACCCCAACGTCCATCGAATACCTTTGAACAACTGAGCATGGATAGAAGAATAAACCACGAATGAGTGTGACTTGACCATTCGTCCTCCGTCGCCTTCCTTCGATCCGTCAGGAAGAGCATGAGACCAAATGAGCATGATATGACTGCATTTGAGCTGACTTTATCCCTGGATCTGATGGGAGAACGTAAATCAAAATGGACATGGTTGATCACCCAACTCCAAATGAATGCAATGCGACCATTCATTCATTGACTCTTACCATGATCCAACTAAAAGAGCAATTCAAAACAAGTGCAACCTAAACATCTGCACACTGATTCTTACCCTGAATTTGACAAGGGAAGCATCAATCCTGCATTGGATCTGATTGGACGATTCACTCTTCAGTTTTTGCCCAAAGTACGGCGACATAAGCAGCAAAGTGAATGTCATTGACCATCAAGAATCTAGCTTATGTCCGAATGTTGGCAAAGTAAAAATATATTCTGCTAAGAGGAAAGAACTAGAACATAATACAGGATAGGCACGACTCAGCCTTCCATCGGTTAACTCGATCCCATGGTTCAATGGGATAGAATACAAAATTGAAGCGGACACTATCTACCCTACCACTTATCGAGATATTCCCCAGACTTGGGGGCACGAACAAGAAGAAAAGATAATATGATTCAACCATTCATCAGTCAACTCTGGTTCTAAAGCTTGAACTACAGTATAGACACAGCTAGGACGAGACTAGATCGTCCGCGTAATGCATCCGCCAACCCGAGACTGGGGGCTAAAGGGTAATTATCCGAGAGTTGACTATGACAACTTGAACCTATGACCCATGCCTGATATTCATAACAACTCTAGGTTGCGACCGAAAGGATGCCTAGAGATATAGTCATTAGATCAATAGCAGGACTTATGGGCGACTGATCATCATTCTGACCCTTCCGATGAGCAATGGATCGCAGGTACATTGAATGAAAAGCGCATCATTCAGAGACACAAGTAAATTCAATCTCAAAGCTGGAGCCAGCTATGTAGCAGCATGCAGTAAAAGGCTAAATTCTACTAATCCTTTGATTCAACATTCTTATAAGCCTGATCTTTTACCATTACAAATAAACACATGAGGCGCCTACAACCCATCAAGAGTATTGTAGATCAGATCACAACTCTGTGTAATGATGAAGAAAGAGTCAATTGTTTTACTTCAGGTGAATCTTGATGTGTTCGCTTGGACTTGATCTCATATATATATATATGGACTCTCGCCAGCCATGAAGAACCCTGCATTAAATGTTGACCCGAGGCATGTCTCGGTGAACAAAAACGATGCGACATAGATCCGGAGAGATCTATTGCACTTAAAGAGGAGGCGAATCTGCTCAAAACCAGTGGGTTTATCCATGATGCCCTCCAACCAAAGTGAGTATCCAATCCTTTACTTATAAGAAAAACAAACAGAGAGTGGAGGACATACATCAACTACTCAGATTTTCATGGGGTATGACAAAGCACGACTTTCCACTTCCAATGATCAACCAATTGATGGACCTGACCATCAGACATGAATTAATCACATCCATGGATGCAAACTCCAGATACAATCGGATACTGAAGCAGGTCCTAGACCAGGAATACAACTGTCTAATTATAGACCTGGGCCTATAGTGCTATGTTGAAATCCCTAGATTCGAACTTGAGAACACTTATGCTACTTACCAAAGGACGATTAATAGATCATTCAAAAATCATATCGGTTGGTCGATGAAAGTAGATGTGGTTAATATGCTCGTGAGATCACGGCTATCAAACGACCATATCGATGACTTGACAGAGGTTTTCAGCGCACTCCAAAAAATGCAGGATGAAACTCGATCCTTTGAAATGCTCTTTCACTATTACATCAGAAATATTCTTCATCTTCATCATCAATTATCATCGAATCAAGACTAATTTCTAGAAAATTCCGACAATTAGAGACACCCATGTACCAAGGATAACCAAGCAGCTCTGATAGATCGCTTAAAGAGACCTTCCATTTTACCCAAACCTTTGGATCGCGAAGATTTATACATCAACACACGCCATAAGCGTCACAATTCTATGTGAATATAAATGAATCCAAAGACTAGTATATGATGAAGGCTGGCTATTGGCAAGCTCACCCCATTAACGTCTATATCGACCAGCCGTTACGATAGGTCCAATAGAAACCTTAGATGTTTGAAAATTTACTCAAATGGAGTATCAAGCTAATCCAATTTGATATCACTTATCTCCCTCGGAGAGCTCTCCATGGTCAAACATTAGCATACTTCATATCTGAATCCACCACATCAGACGACTATCCGAAGAACAGTGGAGAACCGTCCAACCGATGGAGAACGTACACCGATGGAACTTCGGCTTTCTAACATCGAAGTTGCGTTAATGACTCCTGAGGATCGAACAATCTGCTATGCCCTGAAACTCAACTTTCCTGTAACAAATAACGAAGGTAAGTATGATGCCTTGGTGCTCAAACTTGTAAGAAAACAATGAGTGGAAACTTTACATGTCTTATGTGATTGTTGGTTAGTAGTACGCCAAGTCAGGGAAGATTATCTGACTAGGGGGCATCGTCTTACTCCTTATCTCAATTGGGACCAAAAGTTACTAGCCGGCTTCGACTATTACACCACTACACAAATCCTCAGAGAACTAAACGAAAAGGCCGAATCAATCACCAAGCTAGCCAGTTCTGGGGATGCACGATAAATAGACTTTGTCCCAGTTGAAATGCTTATTATTCTAGGCATTGACATATGAAGATCAACTAGATCTTGGAGATGGATCTAGAAAAGGAGTCATGGAAGACTCCTATCGAGGATTATCCATAATCGGGGATTCTTCTTGAATGAAGGAATGAGAAATGGCATATCCTCTATGAAGCCTCACTACATGATTATGTCTAGATCGTTCAACTGCGTCGACACAAAGCATTACTCCTATATCCGCCAATCCGAGACCCAATATGACGTATCCATCAATACGAAGCATACATTCCAACATCTCAGATCGATCCAAGAGAGGATCGATACAAAGGAAGGACTCAAAACAACCATCGAACGTTGTTACAACTTGAATTTCACTTCGATCCAGGAGAGGATCGATACGAAACTTAATCCAGACAAAAACTAAAGAACTTGACAACGACTCGTGAACGTGCAAATGTTAACGGGAGCCAGGTTAACATACGTACATGTATGATAGACTAACATTCAATTTTCAAAATTTATATGTAACGACCCAGAATTTTGGACCATTCGCGTCCATTATAAGTGTATAGGTAGACACTCATGCCGGAGTTGAATTGCTCAAAATACCGCGTTGTTAATTTAAATTTGGCAAAACTGAACATATACAGTAAATAGATATAATCACAGATCACAGACACAGAGTAATAAATGCAGTGGAAATAAAAGAGATAGTAGTTCATGAAGCTACTATATGAATATATAAAAATACATCAGAGTTTACAACAGAAGAGTAATATGATACATCAGAGTTAAACCAGATACAACGGAAGAGTAACAGATACAAATCAGAATACATCACTGGAATCATCGAATATCTGAAAGCTGGATAAATAGCTGGATCTCCAAGCGAAGCTCCAACTCCAAAGGTGAGTCTCGAAAGCTGAACTACTCAGTCTGACCCGAGCGTAAAGCAAAACACAAGACACTCGAGTCAGGATTAACATTCTTATATTAATAAATCCAACTCAAGTGAAATAGCAATTGAAATACAAGTAACTCAAAGGATGTTTGGAATAACCCTCCTTTAAGGATCCGTTAAACTATCTACTAGGTAGTAATGTACGCTAAGTAGATAATGTCTATCAGTAATATAAAGATATCAAAGTAGGGTTAAGCAGGGCCCATACACCTCTTAACCTGTTTATTCCCAAAAGCATATACAAGACCGTAGTTTCCCCAAAACCGGAAGTCACCAGAGGGCAATCCATATACTAAAGGTACAAATCAAAATCGTAGTGGTCGCGAATAGGATAATCAGTATGACAAGGTACATGAGGCGATACCAACTAGGATACTAGTAGTTGCGTGATCCGGACTGATGTTGGGCATAGCAGCTACTACCCCAACACCGCGAACAACACTCCCAAATCAAGGGGTGCACCCAAATCGAATCACAAAAGTAATAGATATGGTATCGAAGAAGTGTGTCCGCTAGAGATGGCGATCCTCAATGGCCCGGCGCGGCTCCTGTTTTAGTCATGTCAAGGGTCATCCAAAATCGTTCTCTTTCTTCAGTCAACGCGTTCATCAAAACCATCCACTTCGTTCTGGATCAACACTCCGCGTATAGTTATTAAAGTGGTTTCGGTTCAGATAGAGAGTATATCCATTACCGATCCCGGTCTCTTTAATAACTTTCGTAATTATTACACCGATTGGTCGTTTATATATTTCAAAAACCAAATCAATTTCAATTTCAAATAGAATTCGTAAATCAACATTTCATTTGTCTTTCTAAAACAATTTCCAAATTTTCATTTCAAAACTTCCAATTTTCCGTTTCAAAATCTTATAATTCGATTTCAATTTCTATTTAAAACAATTCTCATATTGATTCAAGTTCGTATATAAGTTTCATTCCGAAATCATTTAAATTAGTCTAATTTAACATTCAAATCAATTTCAAATTCATTTATCGATTTCATTCAATATTCGTTAAGTTACTTTATCATTCAAAACAATTTCTATTAAATTTCCAATTCAATTAAACAATTCTTAAGTTCAACTCATTAAAACAAAACTTACAATTTTGAATTAAACTAAATTCATCAAATCAATTCTCCAATTACAAGTCTTACATTAATTCCAAAAATATCACATTTTATTTCTTGTTAAAGAAATTCAATTTCACTTATTTACTTACTTAAATAATTTCCAAAACTTAATTAATAAAGAAAACTCAATTTCAGTTATTTACGAAGTAAAATTCACTTATTCAAAAGTTCAATTTTTCTTATTAAAGAATTTCAATTCAATTTAATCATTAAATAATTCAATCTTATTTAATTATTAAATAATTCAAAACTTAATTATTAAATAATTTCAAAGTTTAATAATTTCAAACTTAATTATAATTTCAACTTAATTCTTAAATCCTTTCAAAGTTTAATAATTTCAAACTTAATTATTAAATCATTTCAAAATTTAATTCAATCATTTCACAAATTAAACAATATTCTTTCATCAATTACACTGTAAATATTTTGTTTCAGATTATTAAATATTAAAATTTCCTTTCATTAAAATCTAGATTTCAATTTCATTTCAAACCCATATTATTTATTCAAATAAAATCTTCGTTTTATTTTTAAATCAAGTTATTGACCAATCGGGTTTTATTTAATTTTCTATCCTAAGTCAAAGTTCAATTTGGGTATTTATCATTTCAACCCGATTCCAATTCAATTCAAAATCAAAACATATCAAAGGGAACTTGCAGTGTGATAACTGGGATGGTGTCAAAGTAAATAAACAAGCAATAACAACAATCAATAACAATCCAATAATCAATTCAAATAATCCCGAAATAACCGTATTAATTCGCATTGTTATTTGTACGAATTAATATAATTATTTCTAGAATCTACACTATCATTTCATGTAGATTAAAGATTATTACATTACGGTTTTCACTTGTCATCTATTTACAATTTCATACATCATTAATTTAACATCATACATTCAGTGGTTCAAAGTATAATTAAACAAATCCTACGTGTCAATAAATTCAACAGTTAAAGGGGTCATATTATACAAATGTCAGTTAATCAAATTTAACATTTAATTATCCTATATCAAGTTCAATTTCATACTGTTTATCATTTTAACATTAACAATTTAACGTCCAATATAAACATCAACAATCAATCAATTATCAGCCAAACTGTATTATCATCGCATAAATAATTAACAGATAATGGTGTCAGATGTCACAGGTGAACTGATACAGGTAATAGTATATATAACAGTGTAATTAACTAACAGCAGTATATTTCAATTGTCGTTTCAATTGAAATCAAATCTAATAAATAAAAGAACGTTAATCGTGAGTGAGTGCTCACCTTTCGAGGCTAGAGATCGGGAATAGACGACGAAGTTGAGTTACGAATCCAAGCACGAAATTTCGAAGCAAAGCAAAATTGACACAAATTCGATGAACATGGCTGATACAAGGAGTTGATGAAATAGATCAGAATCTACTTAATAGAACAAAATTTATATATATATGTATATATTATTATTATTATTTCCATGAAATCAATGTTTAATTTAAAACAAATGTTAAAATAACATATACGTATATATAATAAAAATCATCGTTTTAATTGAACACATAGATCTAAAATCTATATATATTTCAAAACATTTTTATCTTTTAAACACATAGATCTAAAATCACAATTTACAAATCAGAAAACCCAACCCACATATCCCTATATATATATATATATATATATATATATATAAGCTAATGTATATAACCATATGAAATTTAAGGTCCAAACAATAATATGTATGACTTATATAAATATGCAACAAACGTTTTATATCCTTATCCAAACCCAAAAGGTACTACATACTTTTTGTATAAACCCACTCACATGCAGACAGCTAACATACTTTTTATATATATCAACTTACATATATGTATAAATATTTTTTTTTTTTTGTTTTTTGTTTTTTTTTTTGACGAACCCCCAAACATATATTATCAAAAAGTATACTCAGACAAGGCTACAACCTTCCAACATCCAAAACACTGCCCAGCTTATTACCTATGCTGTGTTCACCACTAAATTTGTTGGCAAATCATACGTATTTTTCGCACATTCTGAATGAAGGAAGAAACAAAGTACGTATGATAGTACTACTACGCACATCTCATCCTACAACAAATTTTTTTTTTTTTTTAAGCAACTATGTATCTACAAGAATAAAGCTTGTTTTTCTCTGTATATTCCACTTATAAAATGTAAAACTATGCGCTAAATATATACACTTGAAAATCAAAACATTACAGACATATAGTTAGAAACCCAACATGATGCATGTATAAACCTTTACAATTTAATATACCTTATAATATATAACATAATGCTCTGCTGATATATACACTACAAACAGCTACTATGCAACACTATATGTAATATGCATATTTCACAAAACAAATCAAAAGGTCATGTAAACCCATCTCTATATATATATCACATATATTCAAACATGTATACTTAACATGTGCAGTACAAGCTTATATATCTAACTAATATATACTAACCTAAATATACACACGTTATAAACAAAAGCACATACTTACTTTATATATAGAGTATATGGCAAGAGTGGATGCATGGGAGGCCAAGGTAGCGTGCCAGGCAGAGGAGGTGGCTTCCACGTGAAGGGAGGAGGCTTGAAGTTGGGGCTTTATGACGTGGCAGAGGTTGGGGAAGCAAGGTCGGGCTGCCACAGCCGAGTCTTGGCGAGCGAAGGTGGTGGGAATGGCATGGCGTGTAGTGGTGGCGGCTACGGTGGTGTACGGCGGCGGAAGAGAAGCATGAGGCGGAGGAGTTTCGGTTGTCGGGGTGAGTGTGGCGCGCGGAGGAAGCAAGAAGAATGAAAGATGGGAGGCCAGACGAGAACGGAAATGGGAAGTGGAAGAAAAGAAAAAAAAATGAGAGAGAGAACAGAGAAGAGGGAAGGTTAACAAAAATGAAGAGGCGATTGATATAAACGTACCAAAAGAAAATGAAACTGTAATATTAGTAATTAATAGTTGAACATTTCTTTTGGAATATGAAAAGCAGCGACTATTGGGTTACGGTAGATGAATAGTTGGTAGGAAAATCAATGGACGCAACCGAACGGGTGCCGATACCATTATCCGTTACGCGAATTTCTCCGCATTTCGGATACCAAAACACTAAAGTGAATATACCGAAGTGATCAGCACGACGAGGCGATCAAAATGGTATACAGATGTCAGTGGTAAAATCGAATTATAAAAGTTCGAATTTCCTAATAGCGGAAAACGCAAGAAAAGCGCTGAAAAATAAGATCGACGGAGCCAAAGATGTCCAAATTTGGAAAAACGACAAACTGACATCTTGCTCAGAAGATGGTTTAGAATTTTCCTATGTAAAAATATTTAGGTTTCGAAAATATTTTATCTTCACTGCTTTTTAACTGATTAAATTGAAGTGAATTTACGCGCGAAATAAATTTTCGTATTTTCGGACGAAAATTTACCAGTTGCTATGTTTAACTAGACGTATTCCAAATATCAAATTTAAATTTCAAAATTTTATCGTTTTAAAATTTCACAAAATTTCAACTAATTACGCTATTAAAACAGTTGAAATTTACGGGTCGTTACATTCTCCCCCACTCAAAACTTTTCGTCCCCGAAAAGGAATGAGGTAGGAGAATAGAAACAACCAGAAAGAAAAATAGATTTGAAATACAAAATAACAATTAATTTAAACCATATAAATTCAAATTTAAATTAATTGATATTCAATAATTGATTTAATCCATTTGATTTCACCAAAATCAATCTCAACTATTTCTAAATTCATTATCTTATTATCCAATTATCTTCAATTTACAGTTTCTAAAACCATAAATTTAAATAGTCTTTTATTATAATTATAAATTTTTTCAGCAATTTAAATTCTTCTTTATTCCAAATTACTGTTAAGTTTATTCTACTTAATATATCTGATCACATATATTTAGCCCATATAAATTAATTTAACCCATAAAAGTTCCAATTTAAATAAATTTATATTCACTAACTGCCTTTAAATTCAAGGTATTTTCATAAGTTGATCTAATTTCAATTTATTAATTAACCCTAACAAAATTTATTTTTCAATTATCTTATTATTCTATTTATCTCTATTAACATTTTATAATTAAAATTTAAGTGTACAACATTTATTATAACCACTCAAATTTTATTTATAAATTCAATTTATATTATATATTATCCAATTACATATTCAACTTCTGAATGATTTAGGTAAGTTGTATTAGAATGCAGTTGAACAATATACAAATAAAAATTTTCCTAATTCAACTATTCAAGTTTAATTATTTATTCCAAATTTGGTTTTATTTATAATTAAAATCATCCTTTAACAAAATTTAAGAATTAAATTTCCGATTAACTTTAAACAATTAAGAGATATATATATATATTTATATCAAATTAAATTAAAAATTTTAAAATAAGGTACTTATACATATATATAAATCAAATTATACTGAAGAAATTCAAATCAAAATAATTTTTTCAAAACAAACCGTAGCAAAGCTACAGAATAGTATCTCCACTTCGAAACTCGAAAATGAACGTCGATGATGCGGCCGCCATCACCGAAATTATTTTCCAGCGACAAAGAGAAGAGTACTGATTTCAAAATTTTAAAAATCTTTGAAAACGATTCCTATTTGAAAATACTTTAAATAATATACATTAAGATTTTAAAACCAAGTTCGAAATCACCGGAAACTAAATTCTCAAATTTCTGAATTAAATTTATTTCAAATTCCAAATCAATTTATAAACCGTATTTATAAATTTATTTAGAACAATAAATGATAATCAAATATTATCATTTCAAACAACCAATTTAAATAACTTATTAAATTCCAGAAAATTTTACTTATTAAATTCCAGAAAATTTTACTTATTAAATTCCAGAAAATTTTAACTTATATTTTTACAATATAATCAACAAATTTATATCATTTACCAAATTTGAAAATAATATTGTGTCAGTTTGCTCTGTTCAAGTGTTTTGGAAATCCTATCGATAGCGTTGATCAGACGAATCGATCGGAAACCCAAATCAACATCAACAACTCAAACAACACAATATATTTTAAAACATTTTTATATAAATTTACAAATACACTTCTTTGCTCGACGATACAGGGATGAATTTTCAAAATAAGGATAGGGTTTCAAATTTTATGGACTCAAGTTAAAGAGAATTCTGATTTAAATACAAGTTCGAAAGAAAAGATAAGATGATTCAATTGACAGAATCGGGTTGGATAAGCTTATTTAATTTACGGGCAATCTTAACCGGATCGTCCGTAACTTCAAGAATAAGATCGATGTAGAAATTTGAGGCAAATCGACATTCGATCTCAAGAAATAAAATTCAGGTATAGCAGGAGATAGATAGCATCGTAAACCGAGGATACAGAAATCTCCGGTAAATCGATGCCTATTATAAAGGAGTTTACTCCTTTACGAATTATTCGAAGATTGGCGAGACTGCCGATCTATTATAGATATCATTCAAAATGGAGTTGTGGGGTGCTCCAGAATTGAAAGAAGACGAATTGTGAAGGACGCGAATAAATTTCGGAACCGAGGGGAACGTTCCAAAATTCAAAGGAATCGAGCCAAAAGGAAGAGATTGAAACTCGAATGAGAGTGATTCCGTAAATACATTTACCCTATATGTTGAGTTTTGCCTAGAGCTACCAAAGCTCTGATACCAACTGTAACGACCCAGAATTTTGGACCATTCGCGTCCATTATGAGTGTATAGGTAGACACTCATGCCGGAGTTGAATTGCTCAAAATACCGCGTTGTTAATTTAAATTTGGCAAAACTGAACATATACAGTAAATAGATATAATCACAGATCACAGACACAGAGTAATAAATGCAGCGGAAATAAAAGAGATAGTAGTTCATGAAGCTACTATATGAATATATAAAAATTCATCAGAGTTTACAACAGAAGAGTAATATGATACATCAGAGTTAAACCAGATACAACGGAAGAGTAACAGATACAAATCAGAATACATCACTGGAATCATCGAATATCTGAAAGCTGGATAAATAGCTGGATCTCCAAGCGAAGCTCCAACTCCAAAGGTGAGTCTCGAAAGCTGAACTACTCAGTCTGACCCGAGCGTAAAGCAAAACACAAGACACTCGAGTCAGGATTAACATTCTTATATTAATAAATCCAACTCAAGTGAAATAGCAATTGAAATAAAAGTAACTCAAAGGATGTTTGGAATAACCCTCCTTTAAGGATCCGTTAAACTATCTACTAGGTAGTAATGTACGCTAAGTAGATAATGTCTATCAGTAATATAAAGATATCAAAGTAGGGTTAAGCAGGGCCCATACACCTCTTAACCTGTTTATTCCCAAAAGCATATACAAGACCGTAGTTTCCCCAAAACCGGAAGTCACCAGAGGGCAATCCATATACTAAAGGTACAAATCAAAATCGTAGTGGTCGCGAATAGGATAATCAGTATGACAAGGTACATGAGGCGATACCAACTAGGATACTAGTAGTTGCGTGATCCGGACTGATGTTGGGCATAGCAGCTACTACCCCAACACCGCGAACAACACTCCCAAATCAAGGGGTGCACCCAAATCGAATCACAAAAGTAATAGATATGGTATCGAAGAAGTGTGTCCGCTAGAGATGGCGATCCTCAATGGCCCGGCGCGGCTCCTGTTTTAGTCATGTCAAGGGTCATCCAAAATCGTTCTCTTTCTTCAGTCAACGCGTTCATCAAAACCATCCACTTCGTTCTGGATCAACACTCCGCGTATAGTTATTAAAGTGGTTTCGGTTCAGATAGAGAGTATATCCATTACCGATCCCGGTCTCTTTAATAACTTTCATAATTATTACACCGATTGGTCGTTTATATATTTCAAAAACCAAATCAATTTCAATTTCAAATAGAATTCGTAAATCAACATTTCATTTGTCTTTCTAAAACAATTTCCAAATTTTCATTTCAAAACTTCCAATTTTCCGTTTCAAAATCTTATAATTCGATTTCAATTTCTATTTAAAACAATTCTCATATTGATTCAAGTTCGTATATAAGTTTCATTCCGAAATCATTTAAATTAGTCTAATTTAACATTCAAATCAATTTCAAATTCATTTATCGATTTCATTCAATATTCGTTAAGTTACTTTATCATTCAAAACAATTTCTATTAAATTTCCAATTCAATTAAACAATTCTTAAGTTCAACTCATTAAAACAAAACTTACAATTTTGAATTAAACTAAATTCATCAAATCAATTCTCCAATTACAAGTCTTACATTAATTCCAAAAATATCACATTTTATTTCTTGTTAAAGAAATTCAATTTCACTTATTTACTTACTTAAATAATTTCCAAAACTTAATTAATAAAGAAAACTCAATTTCAGTTATTTACGAAGTAAAATTCACTTATTCAAAAGTTCAATTTTTCTTATTAAAGAATTTCAATTCAATTTAATCATTAAATAATTCAATCTTATTTAATTATTAAATAATTCAAAACTTAATTATTAAATAATTTCAAAGTTTAATAATTTCAAACTTAATTATAATTTCAACTTAATTCTTAAATCCTTTCAAAGTTTAATAATTTCAAACTTAATTATTAAATCATTTCAAAATTTAATTCAATCATTTCTCAAATTAAACAATATTCTTTCATCAATTAAACTGTAAATATTTTGTTTCAGATTATTAAATATTAAAATTTCCTTTCATTAAAATCTAGATTTCAATTTCATTTCAAACCCATATTATTTATTCAAATAAAATCTTCGTTTTATTTTTAAATCAAGTTATTGACCAATCGGGTTTTATTTAATTTTCTATCCTAAGTCAAAGTTCAATTTGGGTATTTATCATTTCAACCCGATTCCAATTCAATTCAAAATCAAAACATATCAAAGGGAACTTGCAGTGTGATAACTGGGATGGTGTCAAAGTAAATAAACAAGCAATAACAACAATCAATAACAATCCAATAATCAATTCAAATAATCCCGAAATAACCGTATTAATTCGCATTGTTATTTGTACGAATTAATATAATTATTTCTAGAATCTACACTATCATTTCATGTAGATTAAAGATTATTACATTACGGTTTTCACTTGTCATCTATTTACAATTTCATACATCATTAATTTAACATCATACATTCAGTGGTTCAAAGTATAATTAAACAAATCCTACGTGTCAATAAATTCAACAGTTAAAGGGGTCATATTATACAAATGTCAGTTAATCAAATTTAACATTTAATTATCCTATATCAAGTTCAATTTCATACTGTTTATCATTTTAACATTAACAATTTAACGTCCAATATAAACATCAACAATCAATCAATTATCAGCCAAACTGTATTATCATCGCATAAATAATTAACAGATAATGGTGTCAGATGTCACAGGTGAACTGATACAGGTAATAGTATATATAACAGTGTAATTAACTAACAGCAGTATATTTCAATTGTCGTTTCAATTGAAATCAAATCTAATAAATAAAAGAACGTTAATCGTGAGTGAGTGCTCACCTTTCGAGGCTAGAGATCGGGAATAGACGACGAAGTTGAGTTACGAATCCAAGCACGAAATTTCGAAGCAAAGCAAAATTGACACAAATTCGATGAACATGGCTGATACAAGGAGTTGATGAAATAGATCAGAATCTACTTAATAGAACAAAATTTATATATATATGTATATATTATTATTATTATTTCCATGAAATCAATGTTTAATTTAAAACAAATGTTAAAATAACATATACGTATATATAATAAAAATCATCGTTTTAATTGAACACATAGATCTAAAATCTATATATATTTCAAAACATTTTTATCTTTTAAACACATAGATCTAAAATCACAATTTACAAATCAGAAAACCCAACCCACATATCCCTATATATATATATATATATATATAAGCTAATGTATATAACCATATGAAATTTAAGGTCCAAACAATAATATGTATGACTTATATAAATATGCAACAAACGTTTTATATCCTTATCCAAACCCAAAAGGTACTACATACTTTTTGTATAAACCCACTCACATGCAGACAGCTAACATACTTTTTATATATATCAACTTACATATATGTATAAATAATTTTTTTTTTTTTGTTTTTTTTTGTTTATTTTTTTGTTTTTTTTGACGAACCCCCAAACATATATTATCAAAAAGTATACTCAGACAAGGCTACAACCTTCCAACATCCAAAACACTGCCCAGCTTATTACCTATGCTGTGTTCACCACTAAATTTGTTGGCAAATCATACGTATTTTTCGCACATTCTGAATGAAGGAAGAAACAAAGTACGTATGATAGTACTACTACGCACATCTCATCCTACAACAAATTTTTTTTTTTTTTAAGCAACTATGTATCTACAAGAATAAAGCTTGTTTTTCTCTGTATATTCCACTTATAAAATGTAAAACTATGCGCTAAATATATACACTTGAAAATCAAAACATTACAGACATATAGTTAGAAACCCAACATGATGCATGTATAAACCTTTACAATTTAATATACCTTATAATATATAACATAATGCTCTGCCGATATATACACTACAAACAGCTACTATGCAACACTATATGTAATATGCATATTTCACAAAACAAATCAAAAGGTCATGTAAACCCATCTCTATATATATATCACATATATTCAAACATGTATACTTAACATGTGCAGTACAAACTTATATATCTAACTAATATATACTAACCTAAATATACACACGTTATAAACAAAAGCACATACTTACTTTATATATAGAGTATATGGCAAGAGTGGATGCATGGGAGGCCAAGGTAGCGTGCCAGGCAGAGGAGGTGGCTTCCACGTGAAGGGAGGAGGCTTGAAGTTGGGGCTTTATGACGTGGCAGAGGTTGGGGAAGCAAGGTCGGGCTGCCACAGCCGAGTCTTGGCGAGCGAAGGTGGTGGGAATGGCATGGCGTGTAGTGGTGGCGGCTACGGTGGTGTACGGCGGCGGAAGAGAAGCATGAGGCGGAGGAGTTTCGGTTGTCGGGGTGAGTGTGGCGCGCGGAGGAAGCAAGAAGAATGAAAGATGGGAGGCCAGACGAGAACGGAAATGGGAAGTGGAAGAAAAGAAAAAAAAAATGAGAGAGAGAACAGAGAAGAGGGAAGGTTAACAAAAATGAAGAGGCGATTGATATAAACGTACCAAAAGAAAATGAAACTGTAATATTAGTAATTAATAGTTGAACATTTCTTTTGGAATATGAAAAGCAGCGACTATTGGGTTACGGTAGATGAATAGTTGGTAGGAAAATCAATGGACGCAACCGAACGGGTGCCGATACCATTATCCGTTACGCGAATTTCTCCGCATTTCAGACACCAAAACACTAAAGTGAATATACCGAAGTGATCAGCACGACGAGGCGATCAAAATGGTATACAGATGTCAGTGGTAAAATCGAATTATAAAAGTTCGAATTTCCTAATAGCGGAAAATGCAAGAAAAGCGCTGAAAAATAAGATCGACGGAGCCAAAGATGTCCAAATTTGGAAAAACGACAAACTGACATCTTGCTCAGAAGATGGTTTAGAATTTTACTATGTAAAAATATTTAGTTTTCGAAAATATTTTATCTTCACTGCTTTTTAACTGTTTAAATTGAAGTGAATTTACGCGCGAAATAAATTTTCGTATTTTCGGACGAAAATTTACCAGTTGCTATGTTTAACTAGACGTATTCCAAATATCAAATTTAAATTTCAAAATTTTATCGTTTTAAAATTTCACAAAATTTCAACTAATTACGCTATTAAAACAGTTGAAATTTACGGGTCGTTACATTATAGGAGTTGAATGCTTACCTGATGAAAATTACAACAGTGAACAACAAATTGCTAGCACTCGACACTCAGTTACAACAGTGCACTACATAATCATTGGCAATCAACATTTATATTACTGGAAATCAATCGAAGGTTACATCTTTTGACGAAAAGATAACAACTACTCAACGAATCAGATAGAACTTTTTCAGAATGAAGGATGCAGCATTTCAAAGCACGTCATGTTCACACATGGCGTACTTTGGCAAGGCCGTGACACCAAGAACTTGACTAAAAACCAAGGGCAGTTCATCCTGGAGATCGGTTGTACGCAGGCTCACTATGGATGTCGATGAATTTTTTTTCGAGCCCGGATTGAGCTAAAATTGATATGACATGACAAGCAAAGCTATGAGAGCCAACTTTCCATATTTCAAGTCAATCGGAGTTCGTATGCTCAAGATATTGATCAATCACGGTTGCGAAATCCAAACTTGCATCGATCATAACTCGAGATCTATAAGTCCAAATGCCACCAAATTTTAACTGGAGCTTAAGTATGACCTAAGGAATGTTCCTACCAAATTTCGACTCAATCGGAGCAAGTCTTGATCGAGTCAAAATTCGTTCGTATCGATCGTGGATGGAAAAAACTCCAACTTGCATCGATCATATCTCTTGATCTACAAGTCAAAATGCTATGAAATTTTCACAGCAGCTTACAAATGATATATAGAATGTTCTTGCAAAATTTCGACTCAATCGGAGCAAGTCTTGATCGAGTCAAAATTCGTTCGTATCGATCGCGGATGGAAAAAACTCCAACTTTCATCGATCATATCTCTTGATCTACAAGTCCAAATGTTATGAAATTTTCACAGCAGCTTACATATGACATAAAGAATGTTCATGCCAAATTTCGACTCAATCGGAGCAAGTCTTGATCGAGTCGAAATTCGTTCGTATCGATCGCGGATGGAAAAACTCCATTTCGTATCGATCATAACTCGAGATCCACAAGTCCATATGCTATGAAATTTTCACAGAAGCTTACGTGCACGCTAAAGAATGTCCACGCCAAATTTCGACTCCATTGGATGCAATCTTGATCGATACGAAATCCTTTCGTATCGACCACGGATCGGGCCGAAACTTCAAGGGCTTGGTCGAGCGGGCCTACTCACATGCCAGAAGAAGTCCCCCGAGGTCTGAGCGAAATATCAGCCTCCTCCACCTATAAATAAAGCCCCAGGGCATACAAAAAAGAGGCTTCTTCTTCTTCTTTGAATTCCGGAACGCCCAGACTCTGCCGGATCCAAATCTAAACTCCCTTGATGCTGCCAATAACAAAATTCACTGCTGCAAATCATAATTATTTGCTGTAATTCACTGAATTCACTTGTAATCTTCAGAGAAAGATCAATAAAGCTATCAACTTCATAGTGGATGTAGGCGATACGCCGAACCACTCTAAATTCTTGTGTCTCCTTGCATTTTAATTATTTTCATATGTGAAATTTGGAGTTTTTGTTAGATAATCCCCTTTTTCCATTTAATTTCTTCACTTTATCTCTTCAAAAACTTCAGAAGAGTGTTGTGCCCAATTTTGGTACAAACACTTGTACAAGTGAGGTTTCATTTCACTAGTTCCATCGTAGGACGAAATAGTCGCTGTAGTGAACTTTTTAGGATATTGTTCATTCAGAATGTCATTAGTGAAGGGAGTCCAACTTGGAGCGGATCCACATTCATCATCTCTCTTATTTTTACTTTCGTCCATTAGGCACTGGGTCACGTTCGTGATATATGCCTCTGATGTTCGGTTGTTCGCAGGTTGGCGGTCAGTGATTACACCAAGTGTTTGATCTTCCAAACGATCTTGGTAAGTCGGCTAAAGTCTAGGCTCTCCTATCTTTAGGAGAGCCACTTCCTTGGAGTTTCATTGGCTTACGGTTGGTCGGGTAGGGGCAGTTTGGACCTCTTTACCAATATTGAGTGCGTTAGTGTTTTCTTTCAACTCGTCATCGTCAAGTTGTTCACCATCTTCAGAGTCGGAGAGATCCACTGCTATATCTTCCCGTGGAGTTTTCGCCCCCAGATTCAAGTTCATAGTGGGCTACTTTGTAGTTGGTTGAGTGCTTTCGTTTCCTTCTATAGTGATTCTTGCAGCTCCACCCATTGCTCCTTTTTGCTTTTTCCTGCCGTTTCCTTTGTTTAGGACAGATATGGAAGAAAATTCCTTCTTCGTGGCAGCCGCGGGCTCTGGCATGGTTGTTGGAATGGCAAATGATTGCAAGGTCGAGAGGGCATCTAATTTGTCCATAAGAGCCTTTTGGCTGTTCTCCATCTTTTGATTGATTTTATCAACCATCTTATTTAATTCACCTCTGGTGACAATTTCATGCCAGCCAGAAGATCTTAGCACCTGATCGCCTGTATTGGCCCCAGAATTAGTTTTGATTAATGGATCATTGGCGCTGTTAACCTCAGCTTGCTGAGGATTGGTTTCTTCTCCAGCTATTACAGCTCCTATGGATCTTTCGAAAGCAGTTCTCTTTCTTCCTGGTGCCATTGATTCTCCACAGCAAATCTTCTAAGCAAAGATTGAGGATCTAACTTATGAACCTATCTGATCCAAAGTAGATAGCTAGATATAAGCCTGAGCTGGGCTCTCAATGAAAGCACCAAAATGTTAGCACAAAAAATGGATCAACAACCTGGATTGAGTGTGAAAGCAGCAGCCCTGTTTATCAAGGCAAATAAAATAGAAAAAGAAATTGTAGATCGTAGAAAAATTAAATAAACAAGAAGATTTTTTTAGTGGTTCGGCTGTTAATGAAGCCTACATCCACTTTATAACTTTCCATTAACCGACTGCTATTAAAAGTGGAATCAAATTACAATGTGATTGAATCTCCTAAGCTGGATCAAGTCACAAGTGCAAGAGTTCACTGGAGAATAAAAGTGAATTATTAGATGACTATTGTGTAGGAGGAGAAGAGTGAAGAATAACTTCTACAGAGTTGCAGCAACCAGTCCAGAAGATCCTCTTTATGTTGTAGAGCTATTGGGCTAGGCCGCTTTACCAGAAGCCTATACTTGATGGTACGAAGGAGCTCCAAAAAGTTCATAGTGAACTGATCTAACCTAATGGATCACTAGCAATCCATAGGGCATGGATCGCTAGCGATCCATGTAGTCAATTTTTTTTGGATCGCTTCACTTGTATCATGCTCCTTGCCTTATGTAAATGCTCTCCATGTAATTTAATAACGAGTTGCCTTGTTTTAATGGTGATTCATGTACATGTTGCATTAATCTATGACTGGAATTAGAGGAATGCTCACTTCTCGAACTAGCTTGCTTGGAATATTATGACACTTGGTAGATATCCTTAGAAAGATATTGGTCCATGATGTAATAAGTTTGGAGGATCCATGAACAATCCTTATGGATTGATATCCCCTTAGCCTATTTTTGCATCGTTCTTCTTGGTTCTATCTTAGCTTCTTATTCTGGTCCTTTTGGTTGATTCTTTAGCTGTTTTGACTTGACATAGGTGTTCTAGCTCCCTTTGAATTCTATCGGGTTAAAAACCCGGTTAACAACTATGTACCTTTTTGCGTTTGATTTATATTTTAGCAAGCAACTTATTATATTGAGGAAAATGTAGGTGTAGAAGAATCAATTAACAGTCTCTTGTTTATCTGTACTTACACAATCCAAAAAGAGAGTCAGTCTAACAAAAAGCGATACACTAACTATCTCTATCATAAGCTCAAATAGCATAAACAATGTAACAATCATATGCAATAAGGTAATAAGATGCAGCTGATAATAACGAGACAATCTTACATGCAAAAACTAGCGCGATATAAATCTACGTACAACTCTAGTATGAAATAAAGTTATATGCAACCCAAAAGCAATATATTAACCATATGCAACAAAATATAGAGATTATTCTGTAACAAATGCTATGCATCCAATATTTTCAAACCATAAATTTAGAACCAAATGCCCGGGTCTTATATTCAAAATATTTTCAAACTCATCCTAAAGAAATGTACCAAAACTAAAATTAATTATAACAAGGAGAGGGCTCTCCCTACAGAAGCATGATATAACTCTGGAATTAGACAACATGGAGCATCCAGTGCTATTCCAAATCCTCCTAAAACAACAACTGTAGTAAATAAATATACCTGGCGAGTCTCTTAAATCGGAAAACCCAAAATTGCCCAAATTTATTCATAATAAAAACTTTGAAAAATCACTTCAAAAATATTTGTTTCAAATGTCAAAAATAATAACAGTTAACCAACATTTTTTTTTCAAAACAATATTTTTATTATTTCTTCGAAATCAATTTTTTTTCAACAGCACCGGGATTTAAGTCCTAATAAGCAATAATTCAAAAAAATTTGTTTGTAAATTCAAACTTTATAAACTATGGTATATAAATCACACAACTAATCAAATCAAATTAAATTACATATAGGAATAAATTGACATTTAACACCATTAAAATGTTAAGTGTCTTATCAACTAAGATTTATGATTTTGATTAGGTTCACAAACTTTTCTTAAGTCACATACTAATCATACAATTATACTTAAGCCTGTATGATATAAATAAATCATCCGTACACTATATTTGATCTGATCACTTGCACGGATACATATATTTATATTTTCGAACTAGTATCGCTCACTAGACCTCCCTTAGAGCGAACCTCGATCAGATTTCTTGATTATAAACTTCTGTTCTCCTTGCATAGCGATATACTATGATAGAAAACTTTAGTATCATATAGAGAATCTGAATCAAGTGTTCATTGACAAGAATCAAGTGAGAAACCTCTTTTCAGACTGGTGAGAATCACCTAAAGTTATGTATTTGAATCCTAGATCAAAAGCCATGCGAATAAAATGATCTACATATAATTTACATACTTAATTCGATTGGCATCTTAATTATAGCAATCTCTTTCTAAATCACTCATATTTTCAATTTAGTATTTTATTCAACACTAAAATTATTTTTTTAATTACTTCATAAATTTTGACCTAATTTATAATTATTTTACAAAGACAATTATTTATAAAACAACAAATAAATGCTTACTCTATTTTATTTACTTGTATAATACCCTTCTAGATCCTAAGGGTATACACAAAACACAAATTTTAATTTATTTATTTGTTATTTACTTTTATTTTTCTCAAAATTTAATTGGAAGTCCAAACAAAATATGGGTTTTCAAAACTGAGTTAACCATCTGACCACTTTACCTTAGAGTGCTATAAGGAAAGATGTTTACAGGTTAGCCCAATATCACCAAATATTTTACACATCTTATATGATAAACTAAAATTATGGTTTTAATAAAATATATTTACCAAAACCTTTCTATTTAATTTAACCCATTCACAACTTGAGTTAAATTATCTCTTTTCTATCTAAGAGTGTATAATTTTCATTTGTCAAATTATTTATCAAAACACATTTTTATTTTAAATAAATTTCCTTTAAGGAAACTTAAGAATTAAATACTCGGTTTTTATTTCAAAACCCTTTTTGAAATCATACTACTTATATTTCTTTATGAAATAACTTCAAACAATTTATTTACTAATGCTTACTTTAGGTTCGTCCAGATTTGAACTCATTTCGATTGCATAATGAAATGGAGAATGATTTACTAAGTGCGCCACAACGTTCATCTAAGCAAACATCCAATCATCACATAGAAGAATATTAAGATTACTAAAAAACTAATCGAGGTGCTTTCACCGAATTACCTATAACATCCCTGTTTGGAGGCCCAAAACTAACCACTATGGATGCTGCAGTCATCCATAGTTATTAATTCTCGGTGACCAAATGCAGTAATGTTAGATACATTGATATACCAGAAACACTTGAATATGAAAAAATTTAAACTCAATTTAAAACAAATTTCTCATTTTATTTCAGATTCATAGATAATCCCATACATAAGCCACGTTCAAAGAAATTACAATTTATTATAAAATACGCCAAGAGCGACATATGAAGATGCCCCCTTGGTTAATCAGAGTCAAAATACAAGCACTAAACAACTTTGCTATTGCATCAATTAACACAGTGGAATCAAATAGAAAGAACTCTTAATAGCTAACTTGCCTCCTGCACGTCTCAAGAAGCTTATTCGTCTAATAGAGAATGTGAAAATCTTAACTCTTAAACTACTCAAAATCAATTGACCACCTCCGAGTTTTAGGGGAAAACATAAACTTCGAGTCAGACAAAAAGTTTGTTCTAAATAATAACCTACCATCTCGAACCATATAGATATCTAGTGAGACAAACCGGCTTAGTGGAACAGTTTTTATCCTCACTAGTATCTTACTCAATTTATAATAACCACATACTGTGAACTTGCATCCACAATGGTTGAGGCATAACATAATAAAATGTACCATGATGATATGCAAGCATGCAATATGCTCTAGATTTCCCATTCCCATTAACCTGACTATCTGTTACAAGTTATAGTTTCTAGGGTCACTATTAACCTATTAGTTTTCATAGGCCGACTAATAACCTGTTTAATTCTTTAAGGATTTCCTATCCACTTTCATAGTTTTCATGGGATCACTTTGAACTTATTGGTTTCTACCAATGCTATCATCCAATCATAGTTTTCAAGGGATCACCATGAACCTATTGGTTTCCACCAATAACATTTCTCATGTTATAGTTTTCATGGGTTGTCTATGAACCTATTGATCTATCTCAATAACTTATTCCAGACATAGTTTTCATGGGATCACTAAGAACCTATTGGCCCTACCAATAACAATTTCCATAACATAGTTTTTATGGGCTTACTAAGAACCTGTCTACCAATAATCCTTTGATTAGTCTTGGGCATCCTATATTCTGGTCTATCTGACCTCCTAGATGTAATTCTACTCACATAGGGGTTAATTCAATGTATATTGACTACTGGGTCAACCTAGCCGATTATTTTGCCCTTAACACCCCATAATGCAGTTATGGGTTAATTATGAAGTGAATTAGATTACAGAAGCATGCATGATAACTGATCAAAGAATAACAATATAAACATCCATGATTTAATTCCTTGTAATCATTTTCTACTAAAACATGGTTAATACCCTTAACCCACTACCCTTGGTAAGGAAAACTTCCTCTAAGATTTCAAATTTTAGATACCATTTCAAAAATCTTTTACATTGCCATGGGTTTACCGTTAAAAATTAGATTGGGATTACTTATTCGAAAGCTAAGGCTTTCGACTAGATCCTTCAGATCATTGAGACATCATGAGTTACCCTCCGTTACTCTCCCTTTCGAAAGCATTACTTAAAATAATAGGCCTTCTCTTTCGAAACCATTAAAAATATACCTTTCGAATGTATTGGAAACCTTCCTTTCAAAACACTGAAAAACGTACATTTCAAAACACTTAAAACATACCTTTCGAAAGCATTGGAAACTTTCCTTTCAAAATACTGAAAAACATACCTTACGAAACACTCAAAACATACATTTCGAAGGCATTTAGTCCAAGTAAGAATTTATGGAAGCAGAGCTTCAAAACCATTTGAAAGTATCTCTTCGAAATCGTTGGGTTTAACATTAAATATAACTACTAGGTCAAAGAGAATAGAAGCGAAAGTATCCCTGTTGAAAGCATTGATCTCAAGTAAAAGTATTGGGGAAGAGGATAGCTTCGAAACCAACCTTTCGAAACCATTGCCTTTGAAACTCTTATTAAAAGTGGCTAAAACAACCCTTTTGAAAGCGTTGGGAAGGTGGCTTCAAAGTTGATAATATGAAAGCCTTCCTTTCGAACTCATTGTTATAAGGCTATAAAGAAAAGCGGCCTTTAACCAATTCGAAAGGTATGAATGCAACAACTTGGTACTGAATAGGTTCAAAAGCGGCCACTATTTTGAAAGCTTCTTTTAAAAACAAAGGTAAGTTGATCTATTCGAAGGCTAATAAAAGCGGCTTCAACCCCTTGAAAAGCTTGCCTTCGACACAGTCCCTTCTGACTTTCTCCAATACACTACATATTAATTGCTTGATACCATATGCATTGGTTTCAAATGGCATTAGCAGAAGTATGGTGATGGAAGCAAGCAAATGGAAGCGGCAAAGTTGTGATTCAAAACAAAACTAATGTTTATGCCTTTCAAATTAATTCCTTTTTACCTAACTTGCCTAATTTGTCAAAATATGATTGGTTGCCAATTCCTTATAAAAATTCTTTTATAAAAGGCTGCTGAATTCAACTGTTAACAAATGAAATCATTTTAACAAACAAGCCCTTCACCTTAACAAAACATTTAAAACATTTAAGTCCATCAATTTAAATAATTTAATAACCACAGTAAAAGACTTAGGAAAAATCCCTAAAAATCACAATTATTCACTTTTAAGTTTTCTAACATACATAAATTTAAGACCAGAAAACAATACTTGATTGCCTTAAATAATTTAAACCAAAATTGTATATTTCTTCCATTCAAAATTCATAATAAATTATCCATAGCTTGGAATATTATGAAAATTTAAACCCGTCTCCAAAATAATGTTTTACATAACATATTCAAACATCATTGCATTCGAAAATTAATTTGCCTAATTTTAACCTTAAACTCGAATTATATTATCCCACAAAAATCCTTGTTTAAACAATAACATGGCATGTAAATCAAAGCATGTCATCATTCATTCATCCAAATGGTTTTAATCCTTAAACCTAAATTAAAACTTTCAAGAAGACTTATATGAGATGGTTTAGATCATTATTCACCTTGTTTGGATAAGGAACTTGAGATTTGTTCTTGTTTTAATCTTCCTAGCTTGAATCTTAGCTTCTAACTGGATTTTTCTCTTCTTCTCCTTAAGGTTATGGACGGCCTTGTTTTCCTTTTGTTTATTTTTTTGTTTTTGTAAGAATGTAATGAGAATGAAAAGGCAGTGGGGGTTTCAGGAATTATGTGGTTCAGCTATTCCCATATTACCCTTGCTTTATTCACTTAAGTATTTAACTCATAAACCATTTTGATAAATCCATTTAGTTAAGGCATGACCCTAATTAGTTTTCAAATCTCAATTCCCTTATCACCTTAGTCTCTACATTATTCTATTTAATCTATCTAATTAAATATCCTGAATAATGCTATCTAAAATAAGGGGAGTTACAGGCTCCCCTCCTTAAAGAATTTCATCCTCGAAATTTAGCAAGGACTGAATACTAAGTATAACAATCATTTGTAACAACTCTTAACTATCATACTATCCTACCTGATTAGCGGACAGTCTATATATATAATAGATATAAAACACACCCTTATAATAGATCAAGATAAGTATATCTAATCCTGTCTTTGGTATCCCAAGTACAGTCCTTCTCGTTGTCGCTCCATTGAACTTTCACCAACTTGACTGTCTTGTTTCTTAACCTCTTGCTACAACCTGAACCAGTTGTCTAACAAAGGTCAGATCTGGTTTTACTATCAAGTCTTCTAATGCAGTCCGAGGGATAGTAGTCGTTAGACCATGCACAACTTACGAATATGAGACACATGAAACGTATTATGGACACCTACCAAACTGCTTGGAAACTCTACTCTATATGTGAGCTTTTCGATCCCCTCTATAACTGGGAACGGTCCAACATATCTCGATGCCAGTTTCCCTGACATTTCGAATCATGCCACATCCATCATCGGTGATACCTTAATGAATACCCTATCTCTAACCGAGGACTCTAGATCCTTACGTCTCTTATCTACGTAACTCTTTTGTCTAGACTGAGCTTTCATCATCCTACCTGGGATTAACCTAGTCTTCTCTATTGCTTCTCTTACCAAATCTAGACCCAAGACTAGTCTGTCTCCAGTTTCTAACCAACATGCTGGTGATCTGCATGTCCTGCCATACAAAGCTTCAAAAGGCTCCATTCCTATACTAGTCTAATAATTGTTATTGTAGGAATACCCAACTAAGTGTAGGCGATCTTCCCATGATCCACCAAAATCTAGCACACAAGCTCTTAACAAATCCTCGAGTAATTTATTGACTCTATCTGTCTGCCCATCTATCTGAGGATGATGAGCAGTACTCATCTTGAGCTTGGTACCTAACACATCTTGTAGACTCTTCCAGAACTCGCTAGTAAACAAAGTATCTCTATCACTTACTATACTACTAGGAATCCCATGTAGTCTAATTGTGTTATTCATAAACAACGTAGCTAAAATAGGTTTTGTTACCACCAATTGTCACTTCAACCTTGTCAAAACAAAGAAATAGAAGAGAAGGGTGTACATGAGATGATAGCATCGACAAAGCCTTTCAAAGGAGTCGAAGGGATGCTACATCCATAATTAGATATGTTACGAGCTTTTGAAGGGATCGAGAGGGTCGAAAGTGCACTTTCGCTTCAATTGCTTCCTTTCAAAACAGATGCTTACGCATGAGTGAAGATGCTTCGAATAAGTTGAAGAACATCTTTCGAAGGCAATAAATTACAGCCACTCACATGCGCTTCAATCCTTTTGAAACTAAAGGTACGCCCTCATTCATCTTCCACATAAGGATGTTTTGCCAAAGCAACCCCTTCGAAAGCATAAATGAGCCTTTTGAACTGGTCGAAATTATACACAATCAAGAAGGAAAAGCTTGCTAGGGTTCAATATTGCAATCTCCAACACTAGAGGAAAGGGTCCTACATCGATCAGCAAATGTGCCATCAAAAGCTTCTTTTCGCTTTGAAACCTTCAATGTCTCAACTCCTTTGGATCTCCATAGATCCACCCGTCGACAGAGTCAAAACCTCGCATCTTACATACACAACAACACAAAGTAGAGAAGCGCACCAACCCCTTTCGATGAAGTCGAAAGCGCTTAAGTCCATTCAAAAGCAATGCAAAAGGAGACACAATGTAAAGGATAACCAAAGGTCCCCAAGGCCGCCTTGCGACCAAGTCGAAAGGACTGACTCGAAAGGTTCCAACCCGCACCTATAAATAAGACCCTATGGGTCTGGTTTAGGGGATCAGAATTCATTCACTCCATCTTTGTATTTCTTAAAGTTGTAAATCCTAATTTTCAAAGTAGTTTGGGAATTTGATCAATTTGTACAACTTGAATTTAATCAAATCAATATAATGGTATTTTTGGGATATTTGGCTTATTTGATATTTCTATTAGATTTCGTTTATGATCTTCTTATGTTAATTTGATTGAAGGGTCACCATTAGAGTAAGTCAAAACCCTTAGTTAAACTCGTATCCATAGAGCCTTAGCTCCTATCCTCAAGTTGTCGAAAGGTCAGCTTCCAAAGGAGTTGGAAATTATTTATTAGATTCACCTTGTTAACTCATTAGAACCAACCTTAGGGTCCACTCAACTAATTCGAAAGAGGGGTTTCAAAAGGATAATAAGCTAGCTTAACTTGTTTGTAAGTGAATATAAGAAGGATTTTCAGTCTTTTGATTAAATCGAAAGGTTAATAAGAAGGAGTCTCAACTATGACAAGCTATTCGAAAGGAAACTGAAGGGAATAAAATGGATTATAGATATCTTAACCTGATTGGGAGGTATCAACTACTTTCACCTTTTTGAAAGAATGTCTCGAAGGAGTCATCTACACTTTGAATTTAACTTTGGGGTGTTGATAAGTTTACTTGTTAACATTTTGGCACTAGAAGGAGGGCTTGAACCTCTGCTTTTTTTGAACTTAGCCAATCCTATTCCAAGCTTACCTACTTTAAACTTTACATCATCATGCTTAGCAAACTCAAAAGGTCCAAACAAGGATCCTCTGAGCCACATTCAACTGGATTCTCCCATAGGACAATTAATGATTCTAAACTTCATGAAGAATAAATGTTGAGATTGGAAGCTTTAAAGATTATGAAGAAAAAGAAAGCAGAACCTTATGATCTAGATAAATGGAGCTTAATCCCTTTTTGCATTGGCCCTACCCCAATCATTGCCTAAGGAGGAATAAAGAATGAAAGTAATAACTTGTTTGACCAAATGAGGATAACAATTTAACTCTACACCAAAGGTACAATCTTTGAAGAGGGAATGATGGCTGATTACAACACCTTTGCACATAAGTGGCAACAAGAAACAAGTGGGACATTGCCTACATATGAACTTCAAACGGTTTTAAAAAGAAAGCTGGTCCTCGAGGCTGAAGCTCCAAAACCAAGTGATAAAATATCTAGAAACCATCCTCGAAAGACAAGGTTTAAATCGAGACTCCCTAAGGAATGCAATTTGACAACGTCAATCGAGAATGTTTACCTGCTAACTAAGGAAAAGCTCAACTATTGGCCATCACAAAAGAAAAAACCTAAATATGAAAAGAATCTAGGAGGATCCTATTGTCACTACCATATGATGAATGGACATGAGGAAATCAATGTAGAGCATTAGAAGGAATGGTGATCAGTCTCTTCGACCAAGGCAAAATCAATGAATTTGTAAAGAGATCTTAATTGGATTCAATAAAGAACTACTTTACTAAGAAAAATCTACATGGTCGGGAGTAGAATTATCCTTGCACTTGGACATTACCTTAAATGGTCAAAGCCTTTATCTTTGTCGAGTTTGCTAGGTCAAAGCACGTCCTAAAGGTAGGTTAGAGTAAGCCTTTATCTGCACCACACTATGGCTAGGTTAAAGCATCGACAAGCCCTTGACCGCGCCACACTATGGCTAGATCAAGGCACCTCCTGAAGGAAAGATGGAGTAAGCCCTTGGTCCTGCCATGCTATGGCCTGGCCAAGGCACTGAACAAGCCCTTGATCACGCCATGCTATGGCCAGGTCAAGGCACCTCCTGGAGGAAGGACGGAGTAAGCCCTTGGTCCCGCCACACTATGGCCTGGCCAAGGCACCGAACAAGCCCTTGATAGTACCACGCTATGGCCAAGTCAAGGCGCTTCCTGGAGGGAGGTTGGATAAGTCCTTAGGTCCTGCTTGTGGATAAGCTAAGCAAGCACACCAAACAACAGTGGACTAAGGCATCCAAGCTCGAGAGATGGCATATCAAACAACGGACTAAGACATCCAAGCCCGAGAGGCGGCATATTAAACAACAGACTAAGACGTCCAAGCTCGAGAAGTGGAAAATCAAACAGCAACTACATACAAGACCTAAAAGGTTAGCACAAGTCAAAAGATTCAAAACCTAAGGAGCGATATAGAACAGAAAGTCTAAATAAGAATCTATAACCTCCGACTAATTTTCAAAGATGAATTTCTGAACTTCACTTATTAATACCCGAATCTGGGTTCCGGGTCTGTAATTATTAAGTTCGGGACTTCACTTCTTAACACCTGAATCTGGGTTTTGGGCCTTTACTAATAATCTATAGTTTTCATCATACCCGAATCGGGCATATTGCTATTAATTACTGAACTTTACTCATTAATGCCCGAATTTGGGCTTAAAATGTCTATTATGAAGAGTATTATTACGGATGCCTGGTTATCATCCAATAATACCCGAATCTGGGTTCCAGATCTTTTAACTTTTAAATTTCATTCGTTAATGCCCGAATCTAGGTCACTAGACTTCCACTACAAACTTTCATACATTGATTTCTGGACTTCTATTACATGATTAGCTATCTCCAAAAGGTGAATTTCTAAATATCTATAATTAAATCTAGAATTGAATTCCTTGTTCTCTATCATTGGATTTCTGGTATAATTGAAGTTGAATGCCAGACTCTCTCTCATCATTACCAAGGATGGGTTTCAAGATATTCAATCGTATTCAATCATAGAATAACCTTTCACTTAATACCATATGTTTACACAATGATCTGTTAACCTCCACTAATAATGTAGATAAACTTCTATATAGATTTCGTGTTAATATTAAAGGATATTGTTTACTTCATACATTTCAGGGAAATAAGGTTAGAAATGAAGACTGAATGGATCAACAAATACAAAAACAATAGTCCAAGTTGTCAGAAAGCAGATTCAGAAACAATATTATAAGAAAGGACTACAAACCAAGTGATATTTACATAATTTACAAAATTAATTACAAGCATACAACACAAGTGTATATTTTACAAGTCCTGAATAGTCTTATTTAGATTTTCAGCAATCAAAGGATCAACAATATGCTGAATTGCCATACGAAGGATTTCTTTAAGCTTCTTTTCCTTCTTCCTTATCTCGTCAGTATCATCAATGGAATCAATGCAAGCCTTCAAAGCACGGTTAAATGCTTTATTGGTACCTTTGATGGTTTTGTTTTGCCTTTCTAAATTTGTAGTGTGCTTTCGAAGAAGATATTTATCATGTTCAAGTTTCTAAGTCCTAGCCACATACTCATTTACGCACTGTGAGTAACTTACTTTCTGTTGGTTATCAAAATCCCATCATTTCAAATTTGACCCTTCTACACCATTCTCCAACTACGCTCTCGTCTAAGACAGGCGGAGGGTTAGTTGTAGTTGGAAATTTTTGAATAGCTAAAGAGGAGGACCTTGTTAATTTCACAGCAGACAAGTCAATCAGAGAAATTGGCAAATTGATATTCTGAATGTTGTCACCCATCATAAACTCCAGCGATTTACACTAGGCTTGGCTGTCTTTTAATTTTATTTCTAGATCACTTATCTATTGAAGGAGCCTAGACATATCTTGATCAAAGTCATCTGAGGGGTTTGATTTCACTTGATGCTTTAGTTGAGAAATTGTTTCATCCTTGTTCTTGATATCTGCTTCAAGACTTATAATCCGATCGTTAAGGCCTCTGTTTGCGCCAAAAATGGTCACAAACCCCCAAATATCGTGAACGCACCAGTGTGTGAACACAAATCATTAGTATTTAATCACAGATCACAGATCTAAGTAATGTAGAGGATAAAAATGAAGAATAATAAATTTAAAACGGAAAGAAGTAGACAGAGACACACGATTTATAGTGGTTCGGCGATCTTGCCTACGTCCACTCGGAAGTTGATGATTTTATTGATGTTTACTTGATGATTTCAGTTGATTATAGCAGATTACAGTCAATAATGATGATTTACAGTAGTGAAAGTAGTTAGTAGCAGCAGCTATGGAGTTCAGATCTGGATCCGGTAGAGTCTGGGCGTTGGAGATCTCAAAGAAGAAGAAGAACCCCTTTTCTGTTGGCTTTGAGTGTCTATTTATAGGTGTAAGAGGATGGTATTTTTCTCAGATCTCGGGAGACTCTCTCTGGCACGTGACCAGGCCCGCGCGCCCAAGCCCGTGAAATTTCGGTCCGATCCGTGATTGATACAAACAGATTTCGTATCAATCAAGATTTCATCCAATGGAGTCGAAATTTGGTGTGGACATTCTCTAGCATGCACGTAGTCTTCTATGAAAATTTCATAGCATTTGGACTTTTTGTTTAGGAGATATGACCGATACGAAATGGGATTTTCGGTTGGCTATTTCGTTCGACTCGCTCTTATTCGACTCGCTCTTTCACTCGACCACTTCGAATCGGTTCAGCAGCATTCCCCTTCGTATCGAGGCATTTGTGTTGTTTTGTTCGAACCGGTAGGAGGTGGCCTTATTCGTATCGATGGTATTGTTTTGTTTGCATCGATGAAAGATATGCAGTTCGCATCGATGGAGGTGGAAGACTTCGGATGGATACGAAGTGGGGCGAGTCGAAATGCAGCTCTCTAATGGAGTCGAACTAGATGGAGTCGAATAGTGGTCCTGCGAGGGAGTCGAACTAGATGGAGTCGAACTGTTGTTTTTTGAAGGATGCGGAGCGAGTCGAAGTGGAGCGAGTCGAGGTGGAGCGAGTCGAGGTGGAGCGAGTCGACGTGGAGCGAGTCGAATAGAGGTTGGTTTTTTCCCAATTTTGCATCGATCGTAACTTGAACATACGAACTCGGATTGACGTGAAATTTGGAACGTTGGCTCTCACAGCTTCGCTTGTCGTGTCATATCAATTTTAACTTGATCCGGACTCGGACAAAATTTGTCGATATCCATAGTGAAACTATGTATAACCGATTTTCTATACGAACTGCCTTTGGTCTCTAGTCAAGTTCTTGGTGTCACGGCCTTGCCAAAAGGCGGGATAACATTTTTCCCCCAAAGTACGTCTTGTGGAAACATGATGTGCTTTGAAATGTTGTAATCTTCATTCTGAATAGCCCTCGTTTCTTCGATGGAGGCTATTTGTTTTGTAATGCCCTGAGCTGGATGTTCATATCCTGTTGATGACCTGCAAAAAAATTGATAGTTTTATTTGACCACGAATGACGATTGTTCGGGATCGTATGTCATTCGAGGTGATATGTGATTGTTCGCGGTCGGATGCCATTCGCGGCAAGTGGTGATCGTTCGCGGTCGGGGTGTCGTTTGAGGCGATTTGTGATCGTTCACGATCGGGTGCCGTTCGAGTCGATTTGTGACCGTTCGCGGTCGGGTGCCATTCGAGGCGAATTGTGACCGTTCGCGGTCGGGTGCAGTTCGAGGCGAAATAAGTGTGCCTGGGAAGGGACTTGGTATCATTAACGTCAGATTTCACGTTCGAGTGAGTTACTGAGTTGTTCGTTATGACAGTTTATCGCCATCTCAGAGCATGCTTGAGGATCGTTCGCGGTCCCGTACATGTGTAAGTAGCTTAGCCGTCGTGGAATCATAGGTAGTGGATTTTTATTCAGAATAAGTCTTCCAATAGAAATCTCAAACAAAACCGAGTCTAAATATGAGAAACAGAAAACAAAAGCAAAACAAGGACGTCAAAGTGCAAACACCACATTGATGCGGTTTATAGTCATATCAGAGCATGCCTGAGGATCGTTCGTGGTCCTGTACATGTGTAAAAAGACTTAATCGCGTTGGTGTGGTGTTTGCTACTTATTCGTCATTATCCCAATTAATTGATGACAAGTTGACACCTCGATCTTGAGTTGTCCCCAGCAGGTGTAGGTGGTGGCCGCTCCGGTTCCACCGTTGTTGTTCCCCTTCTTACATACTGTGATAGCTAACCATTCCGGATATGTCCCTCAACCTCGTCTTTCAAGTGTCTGCAATCATTCGTACTATGACCATTCAGCTCGTGGAATGAGCAGTACTTGTTTGACCTTCTTTCATTGTTGGTCGGATCCCTTCTCATTGGCTTTCGATAAGGAATCTGCCCCCTGGTGTCCTGGTAGATTCGCTCTAAAGTCTCATTCAACTCCGTATAGGAGGTGAATCTTAGTTCCTTCCATAGTCATGTTGGTCCACCATCATTATCCTGGGCCTTTCGTTTCCCTCTATCAGTTCCTGAATCTGTTTTAGGAGGGTTTTCACCCTTGACTGCTAAACATCAACTCCTTCTCCTTCCTCTCTCTCAGCATTTGCATCCTCTAATCGCAAAAATCCCTCAGCCTCATGATAAAATTCTCCCAGATCCATGGTGGATCCCTTGTCAATGAATTCTTAAATTCTGTGCCATCAGCTATGCCAGATACGGCTGCCATCAAAACCATGGATGGATCGGGTCGATCCATTGATGTTGCCGCCGCATTGAATCACGTCAGAAAGTTCCTCAAAGTTTCCCCGGTTCTTTGCTTTAGCGCTGCCAAACTCATCACATTCTTGGGTCTTGAAATGTGAACCCTGAACTGCCTCATGAATCTTTCAGTCAAATCGGTCCATGTTCTAATGGAACCACTCTCCAATTGTCTGAACCATAATGCTGCTATGTCTGTCAGATACAATGGGAAACACCTGGCCATGACTTCCTCTGATGCCCCCAGTACCTCCATGTGTCGCATATACCTCGTCAGATGAACAACAGGGTCTGTCCTCCCATCATACACCTCCAATGTCAGTAGCTTAAACTCTGGTGGATTCCTGGCTTGCCTAGTCGTAGGAGCAAAGGGACTCCTATTCACATCCTCCAGATCTCTATTCACTAGTCCGCCTCTCATGGCTCGTTTGACCATCTCCGCCAATCTGTTACTATCTCCAAGTTGTAGTCCTTGTCTGTCGTTTCCGATTTGCCCCTCGAGTCCACAAGGGATTCCTAGAATCTGCTCTCCTAGCTGAGCATTCATTTCTCCATCAATGCCATGTTGCGCAGTTCCACATGGTACTCCGCCCAGGATTGGGCCAACATGCTCTGGGTTATTGCCCCCTAGCTCTGGCACGGTGCTAGATGGTCCTGCTCCATTCTGAACTTTGGTTGCTCCTTGATTTTGCGCTCCAAGCTGCCCAATCTGAAGAAGCAAATTTTGGATCATTTCCTCTTGTCTTTTCATTATTGTCTCCATCTCATCCCTAGTGATGAAGATTGATTTCTGATTTGCACCTAAAGAAGCCTCTTGACTCCCTTCATGCTGACTTCCCTCGGGCCTTTGTCTTCTATTTGATTGCGTTGTCATAGCTTTCCAGATCTAAATCTCTAAGCCTTCAAACTCAACTTCCCACCGATGGATTCCTGAATAAGCCTTCTTAGCGGAAGCACCAAAGTGTTTGCACCAAAAATGGTCACAAACCCCCAAATATCATGAAAGCACCAGTGTGTGAACACAAATCAGCAGTATATAATCACAGATCATAGATCTAAGTAATGCAGAGGATAAAAATGAAGAATAATAAACTTAAAACGGAAAGAAGTAGACAGAGACACATGATTTATAGTGGTTCGGCGATCTTGCCTACGTCCACTCTGAAGTTGATGATTTTATTAATGTTCACTTGATGATTTCAGTTGATTACAGCAGATTACAGTCAATAATGATGATTTACAGTAGTGAAAGTAGTTAGTAGCAGCAACTATGGAGTTCAGATCTGGATCCGGCAGAGTCTGGGCGTTGGAGATCTCAAAGAAGAAGAAGAACTCCTTTTCTGTTGGCTTTGAGGGTCTATTTATAGGTGTAGGAGGCTGGTATTTCGCTCAGATCTCGGGAGACCCTCTCTGGCACGTGACCAGGCCCGCGCGCCCAAGCCCGTGAAGTTTCGGTCCGATCCGTGATCGTTATGAACAGATTTCGTATCGATCAAGATTTCATCCAATGGAGTCAAAATTTGGCGTGGACATTCTCTAGCATGCATGTAGTCTTCTGTGAAAATTTTATACCATTTGAACTTGTGGATTAGGAGATATGACCGATACGAAATGGGATTTTCGGTTGGCTGTTTTGTTCGACTAGCTCTTATTCGACTCGCTCTTTGACTCGACTACTTCGAATAGGTTTAGCTGCAGTCCCCTTCATATCAAGGTATTTGTGTTGTTTTGTTGGAATCGATAGGAGGTGGCCTTATTCGTATCAATGGTATTGTTTTGTTTGCATCGATGAAAGATATGCAGTTCACATCGATGGAGGTGGAAGACTTCGGATGGATACGAAGTGGGGCGAGTCGAAATGTAGCTCTCTGATGGAGTCGAACTAGATGGAGTCAAACAGTGGTCCTGCGAGGGAGTCGAACTAGATGGAGTTGAACTGTTGTTTTCTGAAGGATGCGGAGCGAGTCGAAGTGGAGTGAGTCGAGGTGGAGCGAGTCGAAGTGGAGCGAGTCGAACAGAGGTTGGTTTTTTCCCAATTTTGCATCGATCATAACTTAAGCATACGAACTCGAATTGACCTGAAATTTGGAACATTGGCTCTCACAGCTTCACTTGTCGTGTCATATCAATTTTAGCTCGATCCGGACTCGGACAAAATTTGTCGATATCCATAGTGAACCTGTGTATAACCGATTTTCTAGACGAACTGCCTTTGGTCTCTAGTCAAGTTCTTGGTGTCACAGCCTTGCCAAATGGCGGGATAACAGCCTCTAACAATCATCTTCTGAAGCAAAAATCCCATACGCCATTCTAGCACTTCAGTGTTGCCTTGGAGATGAGTAGACAAAGGATCGTTAAGGAGCTTCCTCTTTTCAATATCTACCAACAACCTATCTCTAATGCTGATATAACGAGAAGTTGAATCTAACGAGAGTGGCATTGTAGATAACTATAACTCTTATTTAAACAAATGAAAAGAAGTATAAATTCAAGACTCGAATAATCAATCTCTTTTATTATAACAATAAATGATTACAACTTAAGTAGAAATGAAACAAAAATGTACTATTGGACACTTGTTTCACACTTAAAGCTGAGAAACTGCATTTCTTACTTTACTCAAGGAATTAGCTGAAAGAATGACTGTTGAATCAAAAGGGGCATTAAACCCTTCCGAGGTAATAACTGGAGGATATTTTCTATAATCCCAATCCCCGACAGAAGGGATGTCACGACCACATATTAATCTGGTGTGATATATTCGAATTTCCTTAAGAATGTTTTCTTTGTCTTCACCGAGAAAATTGAAACAAAGGCAAGGATGTTCCATGTAAAGTCTCTGCAAGTCTCTAAGAAAGTAGTATTTGGCTAATTTTGAAGATTTCAAAAGTGAAGCCTTTTCTAAATAATCTCTTCTTAGTTTAACATACTTGCTTAAATAATCTCTAGAAACAAGGCTGCTTGGGGAACATTTATTCTGTGATTACATAATAAAATGCAACTAAGTATATAAGGAAGCTAGAATAAGAAATTTCAAATTGATATTATTAAAAATTACAAGTGTTCATCTAGTTCATACAAAATCTACTTTTTGAATAACTATGAAACAAATTTGTCCTTATAATACTTAAGTTTTTCAAGAGGCAACTCATGCAGAATCGATTTGACTTGTGGTAAATTCCAGTAGGCCCCGAGATGTGGATTCGATCCAAATTCATCCAGATATCTTTTATGTAAATGCCTAATTAGACCCCTACTAAAATAACCTAAGTATGAGAAGTCTATAGTTGGATGTCTACAATAGGCTTTGTATAGGAAGTCTACAAGGATCTTCCTCTCTTCAACCAACATCCAAAAGATTGTAATTAACTCCCGATTCTCTTTCAAAAGTTTATCATATCTAAGGTATGACCTCATCAGTTGTGGGGCAGCTTCTCGATCTTCGAAAGATCCTAACACTGCTGCACTGTTGTTAAGCTTATGATACTTATCGGAGAGTGTATTGTATTCTTTTAACTGCTTATCTAACTCTCTATACATTCTATTTATTTTGGCTTGTTTTCTTTCAAGCTTGGTTTTATAATGGTGGATGGATTTCTTTCATATCTAAAATAAAGGATGTCAACTATTATTATCTTCGAAGTGAATACCATTTAGACAGGGAATCCCATACCGAAGAAACGGGAACTATAGTTTGAGAGACCTGCCTTTTCTCTCTTTGTTCTTCAACGTTGATGTTCGCAGTACCTTCTTGAAGGTCAGATGGCTCTGGGGTTCAGGGGGCTTACTTCACGAATACTTGTATCGGGGTTGACCTTTCTGAAGCCCCGATGATGTCATCACCATCTTTTTCATGAACATCGGTGCGACCACCTCTGTTGCCACCTAAAACTGTCATCATTATTATTATCATCATCGTTGTCGATGCCATCATCATCATCATTGCCGCCTTCTTTAGCGGCGGCTTCATCTTCGTCACCATCTTCATCGGAATCTGAGTCTACCTCGATAGAAGGGACTTCAAAAGATAAGATTTTGGAGGCATAAATCTCCTCTCTCTCAGGAACTTCAACTCCCTACTCCATTTCTTTGACTTTATCCATAAATCTATTGACAAGAGCATGGTCGAGTGAAGGAAAGCTCAAATCTAGGTATTTTTCAGTGTTGTCGGCATAGGCAAGCATCAGGGCATCCTTATAAGAGTTTACAATGATGTCATTGGGGGAAGTATTCAAAAATTATGACACCCGTTGCTTAGCATCATAAATAGTATCGACAGCCAACTTTAGGGAACTTTTCTTTTTCTCCAACTTTTTCATGAGAGAAGATTGTTTGATCACCATTTGAGCTTTCTCATCTTTAGCTTCTTTTAGGGCCATCTTCAAAGCCATATTTTCATCATCTAGAAGTTGTTTTGACTTCCTCTCTTTAAAAATGATGGACTCTGCTTGAGTGGGAGAGGCTCTCATTCATTCCCGTTCCTTTATAGCATTATCTTTATCAGTGGATATGGAAGTGATCTGGCCTTTCAAAGTCAAGATTTCCACTTGAAGCCTGGAGGTCTCAGTAGAAGATTTTGACGTGTTTTCTTGAAGAGAGAGCCGGCTTTTAGAAATCTAAAAGGAAAAGTATGATGCAAGTCAACATTCAGAGAGAAACAATAATTAAAAGGATAAATAATGTTAAATTTACCGTAAGTTGTTGTTCTATTAGAGACCGACAGTGACCCGCTGGGTCAGGAATGGAAGAAGGCGGGTGAATAGAAGCAAAAGGTGAAGAGTTCAAGATAGATTGAACTATCATTTCAAAATCATTTGAAGTCACAGGTGACATGGGTCTAAAAGGGTCAGAGAGGGAGTTGAAGTTCCCAAGTCTTTTTGCATCTGCTCAATGACATGAGGAGAGCAGGAAATAACGATGTGAGATTGAGGATCGTCCTTTGAGGGAGTCGTCTTGGATCGATCGAGAGTAGCTTCAACAATAGGACTCTCCAAAGTTTTTCCCATATCAATAGTCTCGCCCTCTTCTAGTGGCAGAGAATATGAAACTTCAACAATTTTGACCTTCTTGAGGGATGGGCCCACAACTACCACCTTGCCCAATTTTCTTTTGGCGACCATCTTTGACCTAGCCATGGCCTAAGTCAAAGATGATGCATGAGATGTGGAAGTTGAGAGAACTAGATCACTTGTGATTGATTCAACTTGAAGAGCTGTTGTTGAAATTTTTTATTATTATAAGTTGGTAAAGTAATTTAAGAAATGACACAACAACAAACTTCAAGTGCTATGTCCAAACTTACCAGAGCGATCTGGGCAAATTGGAGACATATGGGAGAAGTTCTTTGGATCCCCTAAAGATAAGAAGAGTTTTCTCTAAGAAGTATGTTGAACCAGGGGAAGTTGACCAAGGACTCTTTGGCCGGCAAGAAGAAGAGAATGTTTTTGAAGGTTTGAGGGATTCAACAGAGTAGGCCTATTCCCGATGCTACTTGTGGTGGCAATCAAAAGCCTTATAGTTTTCTTATCTTCTTCATTCAGTTCTTCAATAGAAGGACCTGATAAAGAAGTGTAGGTAAGTAAAGGAAAGTAATTGAATAAAGAAAAAGACTATGACCAACTTACGAGGAGAAGAAAAGACTCCACTGATGTTGGGAAAGCATTTGATGAAGAAGAATTTCATTTCCCAGTCCCTAAATTTGTTTACCCCCTCAGAGATTAGTTTTTTGGGGGGAGGGGGTTAGTTCTGATGATCTGGCTGTTTAGGTTGTTTATTTTGACTAGGCGGACCAAATAGTTGAGGATTTCAACATTTAACGAAGGATGTCCTGACTCCAGAGCCATAAGTTCCAATGAAAGAAGGTATGTATATACATTGGGAGATAGCTGGATGAGTGCAAAGCCCGGGTGGGTCAAGAATTTTGAAAAGAAATCCGAGAAAGGTAGAAAGCCATTGTGCCAAATATGGATGGCAGTTTAGGCAAAGTGTCCATCGAGAGAATTTTGAATGGTGTCGCTATCACTTAGGGGAATACCTTCTACCCCAGTGATGCTAAAGTCATTTAGGATGGCATCCACGTCATCCTGGGAGAATATTAAGGAATGTTTGGAAACTGCTTCAATCTTCTTGGAGAAGATTCCATCACCAGTACTATATCTTTTTCTAGTCTCTTGGAGATCTTTTTCTTACCCATGATCCTACCAAGTGAAATCATTTCAGTAAAAGTTATAATTTGTTCTATAATCATCATTTTTCAAGGATGTAGAAAATCTATTACAATAATTCAAATATCAACCGGAATATGAAATTTCATATCCTTGAAAGAATGTTAAAGTCAGTTCAGAGCATGAAATTCATTGAGCTTCAATAATGTCGAAGGGATAAATGGAATAGGAACGTCTACAAACACCTCTCGACAATGATGAAAGCCCAAGTAAAATTTTACTATTAAAAGGAATAGTTAAAACCTACACAACTAATTTGAATATAAATATACGCGAATAACATTCAACAAACATGACAAATAAACCTTTCAATAATGTTGAAACTCATGAATTTTGTTTTACCAAGAGAATAATAATGCTATCGAAACCTTATATGCCAATTGGGTTGAAAGGTTTGGGTTTGAGTAAAATCAATATAAATGAAAGGACTTTAGGATGGTTCGACAGTGTTTGTATAAAATGATAATCAAATCTCAGTTAAATACAATGGGTTTTGATTAGGTCGAAAAGGGGAGTACGGTTTCGAAAACATACCAAACTAAACTTGAATCGATATGTTAGGTTTCGATCAAGTTGAAAGGTTTGATTCAATTTTTAACTTAACTAAAGTATATTTTCTTCAATCTAATTCATGGTGAAAAGAGTTAATCGTTAACTCTCAACATTTTCCAAAATAAATTTAAAATTAGGCATATACTAGAGGTTTCAAAACCTACAATATATACTTTTGAAAGTACATATTGTCTAACCATTTAGTGAAGCACATCAGGCAACTTCTTCGAAAGGTGTTGGTATATAATAAAGCATGCTTATGCTTTTGAAGAAGTTCACTTCATATTTGCTACATCGACACTTTCGAAGAGATCAATTAAGAAATAGATACTGGACCTCCTTTCGACCCCATCAAAAGAGGTTAAAGAAGCAAAACAAAGTTAGACGCCTTAACCCCTTTCGAAGGGGTAGAAAAGTAAAATTACAATGTCAAATTATAATTCATATGACTTAACCTTCTCTGTAAGTAATTGGGAAAACCTTTCTTTACCAAAATCAATTTCAGCCAAATACTTCAAAAAATAATAATTAAACTGATTTGGGCGCGAATTTACAATCAATAATCATAAAAATCCCCAAAATGTAAATTCAAACCACAAAAAAAATCAGATGAATTCTAAATGTAAATTTACATGGGAAATGGAAAAAAATAAGCCATGAAAATGAATCAAAGGATGCTTTCATGTGAATGAAAAACCCAAATTATCTTTATGAAATTAGAACAGTAATTCACATTCAAACCTCATGAATTTGAAAATCAAAATTTAGCATGGAAAATTAGTTCGAAAAGCAGGGTAATAAGAACTTATTTTGAATTCGAGCTTTTGTTTGCTGTAAATAGGAATTTATGAAAAAGTTCAGAATTTTAATTCTTGCTAGAAGTTTTTTAAATCGCAAGTAAATGAAAGAGGGGAAGAGAGATGCATGATTTATAAGAAAAGTCAGCATGAAGGACAGACCGTAAGATCAAATTTAAATAAACAGCTAGGATTTATGCAAGAATATGAAAAGGTGGGAAATCTGAATGCTAGAATAAAGAGGAATATCAAGGAAGATGACTTGAAAAGTCAAAGGCATCCCTTCGCAAGCGGGGCAAATGTTACCACCAATTCTCACTTGAACCTTGTCGAAACCAAAATGAATAGAAAAGACGGATGTACAAGAGATGATAGCATCGACAAAGCCTTTTGAAGGAGTCAAAGGGATGCTATAGCTAAAATCAGATGTGTTATGAGCTTTCGAAGGGATCAAGAGGGTCTGTTAACTGGATTTTTGTCTCAGTAGAATTCAATAGGAGTTAGAACACCCAGACTATGCCAGAATGACTTGAAACTTGAACAAAGCATCCAAAGGAACAAACCAATAGCACTTAAGGAGGTTCAACCAAGAATAAGCTAAGGAGATGGATCGCTAGTGATCCATCACCTATGGATCGCTAGCGATCCATAAGGATGCGTTGCGAGTCAAGCTAACCCTCTTGCATAATGATCTACTACCTCTTCTAAGACTACTTACCAAGTTTCATAGCATGCCAAATAGTTTAGCTCGAGAAGTTAAGACTCATCTGATTCAAGCTGTTTGACAAAAATCAGCTAACTTAAAATGGACCTACAGAATATGAAGTTGGATTGACTTGAAATTTTGGGAGAACACTTAGAAGACATAATAGAAGGCTCACAAAAAAATTGAGATCATTTGTAGTTGAGTTGATCGATTTATAGCGACCTAACTAGATGGATCACTAGCGAACCATGTAGAATGGGCCCTGTTTCCTGGAGATTCGACCAGGCAACTGAGTGCTCGGCATTGGCCACTACTCGGCATGAAGGACTGTTCGGCATCCAGGAGGACTCGGCGAAGCGCACGGCATCCAGTGGGATTCGGCATCCATAGCGTCCGGCATCCGTAGTGCTCGGCGTCAGTTAGTGTTCGGCGACAACCAATGCTCGGCGCTAGCGTTCGGCATCCAGTGGAACTCGGCATCAGAGGATGACCGGCATCCAGGAGTGTTCGGCGAAGCACTTGACATCCAGGAGTACTCGGCGTGGTACTCGGCATCAAGAGTACTCGGCATCCCAAAGTACTTAGCGTCAAGTGATATTCGGCGTAGTACTCGACAACAGGAGTACTCGGCATCGCAAGGTACTCGACATCAGTAGAACTCGGCGATAGGATAACTTGGCAACGAGAGCGCTCGACATTCAGAAGGCATTCAGTATGCACAACTTCACAAGGACCGTTCGGCATGGAAAGCATCGTTCGGCATGGGAAGGACTGCTCGGCATCAGAGCGTTCGGCATACCAGGATCGGCATGCAGCGACCACTGTACTGAGGCTTGACCGTTCGGCTATCCAGCCCATTTGGGAAGTCCAGCCCATATTTGCCTATAAATAGGGGGGCAGGGTCACAATGAAATGGATCCTTTTTTGGAGAGAAAATACGGGGAGACTCTGCCATTTTCAAGACTCATCTTCTCTACTTAAACAACTTCATTCAAGCATTTGATTCACGAATTGTATTTGTAATCAACCATAAAGGAAATCAATAAAGTTGAGAAAAGTGGACGTAGGCAATTACGCCGAACCACTATAAATTTGGTGTTCTTACTTTCTGCATTTGAATTAGGACTGTCTTCTCTGTTTACTTTACTTTCATCACTTATATCTCTACACACTCTTTCTGAACGAGGTTAGTGACCAATTTTGGTGCTAACACTTTGGTGCTTTCACCGAGAATCGAATTCTCAGACCTCAAGGATCTGCTTTGAAGCTACTGGATTGAGCAAATCCCCCAAAGAAGATCCGACTTACATATAGAACATCCGCTGATCCTACTCAGAGTTCATACCAATAACTCTACAATGGCAAGACCACGTACCAGGTCAGCTTCTCTTAATGCGGATGCCCGAGAGACTGCTAGCGTGCAACAAGCAGGACCTAGCAATCAACAAGCAATCCCGAGTGCAGGGATTGCCGCTCAAGAACAGACTCCAGTTGTCACCAGAGTGGAGTTCAACGACTTGATGAGAGAACTTAGGGAAAGCAGGAGACAACTGGGAGAACAGATGCAAGCTAATGCCAACCTGATGGCACAACTCACTCAACAGCAGCAACAGAATGCTGGGGGCAATCCAGCTGCTTATTCCTCTTCTGACAGCTCAACTTCTTCTGATGAGCCACCCAGGCGCAGACGCCGTAAGACTGAAACTGCAAGGGCAGATGCTGCTGTTCGAACAGCAGGAGACCGCGACCAAGCCAGAACTGGAAACTTCCGAACCGGAGTACAGGTGGAGGAGGGAGCTCCAGATCATCAAGATGTTAACAATGTTGAACCTCATGACGCACGATTGGCAGATCGTCAGGAAAGGAGGCATCAGCATGGACAGGCACGTAGAACTGACTCCAACCTCCCAGCTTCCATACAGACACCCGATCTGACAGCCATGATCAGGCAACTGATGAAAGAAAATCAGGGCTTATCAAATGACGATTGGGGAGTGTCAAGAAGTCATACTCCGTTCACGGATGTTGTGCTGCAAGCGTCCTACCCCAAGAAGTTTAGCATGCCAACCATTCCTGCATACGAAGGAAAGACTGACCCCAGACAACATGTAATGAGGTATGAATGGATGATGGATTCAGCCAGAGCAAATGATGCCACCAAGTGTAGGTGCTTTCCGATTACTCTATCTGGGATCGCTACTATGTGGTTCACCCGACTTCCTCCGCGATCCGTATCAAATTTCGAGGAGTTGGCAAAGAAGTTTATTGAGCAATTCAGGATACACACTACACGCCCGAAGGACGTGATGTCTCTGTCAAGTGTAATCCAAAATCCCGGAGAGTCGCTGAAGGAGTACTTACAAAGATTCCACGTTGCGGCAACTGAAGTCAGTAATCCCAACGACCATGCAATTCTGATGGCTGTGATTAGAGGTGTAGATCCGGATTCTGAATTCGGAGATTGGCTGGCAGGAAAACCTCCGACTACGCTAGAGCGTTTCTACTCCAAGGCGCACCAGTTCATAAGAAGAGAGGAAGCTAGGTGGGTACGACGAGACAAAGCACCGGGACCTGCCCAAGAGTCAATTAAGAGCAACATTGCTGTGAAGCAATCTGGAGACAATTCAGGAAAGGTCCAAGTCAACGTCCAGAATAAGCCTGTGCAGCCCAAAGAGTCCGGAGGAAGGAGTCAAGGAAAGAGGAAAGAAGCGGGAAAGTGGAAGTCGAGAATTCCAAGCTACAGCGAGTACACTCCGCTAAACGCCCCACTTGAGAACATTTACCTATCCACATGCAATACTTTTCAATACAGAAAACCACGTCCGAAAGAATCAACTGAAGAACAGAAACGGACTGGGAAATATTGCCGCTTCCATGAAACCTATGGACACAACACGGAAGAATGCAGACACCTGCATGACGCTATCGAGAAATTGATCAGACAAAAGAAGTTGCAAGAATTTGTGAAGGATCCGCAGGAAGGAGGATAGGGAACGTCCGACCCAGGTCGTGCACCGGCTCCACATCATCCAGAGGAACCTGCCCGGACTGTTGGAAGACTGGTTATAAATACAATTATCGGCGGACCTCATCCCGCAGATAAGAACTGGCAAGAGATGGAACGATATGCGAGCTCCTTGAAGCATGCGGATTTCGAGTGCTGTTCGAACGTAGAGGACGGGGCCCCTGCTAAGCAGCAGCGCGTGATGACAGACGATATTGTGTTCAGAAACAGAGACGCTGATCAGGTAGAGGCTCCGACCATCGATCCCATGGTCATATCTGCAACAATCGGACCAGCATATGTAAAAAGAATTTTGATTGATTGTGGAAGTTCAGTCAACATCATCTTCAAGAAGGCATATGATCAGATGAAGCTAGAGACAAAAGACTTGAAACCATCCAAAGCTCGTATCCACGGCTTTAACGGCGCTGCGACTGATGCAGTAGGATATGTTGAGTTACCAGTTGAACTGGGACAAGGCGAGCGTCGGAGGGTATGAATTCTACCCTTTGTAGTTTTGGATGTGGACTCTCCATATAATGTTTTCTTGGGTCGGCCGGCCCTGGCTGAATTTAGGGCGGCACTAGCCCTGTGGTGCTTGACTTTGAAGTTCCCGACTGACAAAAGAGTAGGCATTGTTCACGGAGACAAAGCAGCTGGTCGTTCTTGTTATGTGGCCGAGCTCCGAGAAGCCCACCGGAGGGAAAAAGGAAAGGGTGCGGACAATCCTGTCCGCATCCTCAACGCGAATAATTGACAAGTGGTGCCCGAGCCCTGGCTCGGGCATAGTTCTCGGATCTACGGAGATATAGATCCGAGAGACGACGATGAGAAACCCAGGGAAGAGAAGGCGACACCGGTTGAGTTAACAATTGACATTTCGGTTAGCCGTGACGACCCTTCGCGAATACTGAAGATCGGATCACAGTTAGGCCCCGCAATGACAGAAGACCTTAGCGACTTCCTCCGAGCAAACCTTGATGTTTTTGCCTGGACGCATTCTGATATGTGTGGGATTTCTCCCGCCATCACAAGTCATATGTTGAACGTAGACCCGAAATACGTCCCAGTCAAGCAAAAAAGGAGAGGAATGGATCCAGAGAGATCCGCCGCTCTTGGAGAGGAGGTGGACAAACTCAAAGCAAATGGGTTCGTCCGCGACGCCCTCTACCCGGAGTGGGTCTCCAACCCCGTGCTAGTAAAGAAGGCAAATGGGAAATGGAGGACTTGCATAGATTATTCCGACTTGAAAAAAGCATGCCCTAAGGACAGTTTCCCGTTGCCTAGGATCGATCAGTTGGTCGATTCCACAACAGGACACGAATTATTGTCATTCATGGATGCGTACTCGGGATACAACCAAATCCCAATGCATATTCCGGACCAAGAACACACCAGCTTCGTTACAAATGTTGGGCTGTATTGCTATGTAGTGATGCCCTTTGGATTAAAGAATGCTGGAGCAACTTACCAACGTCTGGTGAATCGAATGTTCAAGGACCAGCTGGGCAAAACCATGGAAGTCTATGTGGATGACATGCTCGTGAAGTCACGGCAGTCAAACGACCACATTCAAGACTTAGCGGAAATGTTTAACATACTCAGGTCCTATGGAATGAAGATCAACCCGCTGAAGTGTTCTTTCGGCGTTGCATCAGGGAAGTTTTTAGGATTCATCGTCAACGCTAGGGGAATCGAAGCCAACCCAGAAAAGATCCAAGCCATTAGAGATGTACAAGCGCCCAGGACTATAAAGCAGGTATAGAGCTTGAACGGAAAAGTGGCTGCGCTGAGTCGATTTATATCCAAGGCAACTGACAAGTGCATCCCATTCTTCGACATAATAAAGAAAGGAAAGAGGAATTTTGAATGGACGTCTGGCTGCGAGGAAGCTTTTCAGAACCTGGTAAGGCATCTGGAGAGCCCACCAATGCTATCTAAACCAGTTGACCATGAGATGTTGTACGTTTACTTGGCTATATCCCCTCATGCGATAAGCGCAGCTTTGGTCCGTGAGGAGGATCGAGTCCAGAAGCCGGTATATTATGTTAGCAAGCGTTTAACGGGGGCAGAGAAGAATTACCCTAAAATTGAGAAATTGGCTTATTGCTTGGTGATTGCATCACGCAAGCTGCGCCCGTACTTTCAAGCGCATTCAATCGGCGTTTATACCGATCAACCCCTGAGGCAGGTACTTCAACGACCGGAAACTTCTGGAAGATTGCTAAAATGGAACATCGAATTGAGCCAATTCGATATCGCGTACTTACCACGGAGGGCCATCCGAGGGCAAGCGTTAGCAGACTTCATCGCTGAATTTACCCTACCCATCAAACCGGACGATCACGATATCATTCCCCCCATTCGATGGAAATTATACACTGATGGTGCATCAAACGACCGTTGCTCCGGAGCAGGCGTAGTTCTCATAACTCCGGAAAACCGATCAATCTGTTATGCCCTGAAGCTCGATTTTCCGGCTACAAACAACGAAGCTGAATATGAAGCATTGATCGCTGGCTTGAAGCTTATCAAAGAACTCGGAATCAAATCAATCGAAATCTTTTGTGACTCGCAGTTAGTGGTTTACCAAGTGCGAGGAGACTACCAAGCAAAAGGACGAAAGCTTGCTCCGTACCTCGTTCAGGTCCAGGAACTACTATCAAATCTTGAGCGTTATGACATTTCACACATCCCGCGGGAACAAAACAAAGAAGCCGACTTGTTGGCTAAGTTCGCAAGTACCAACGATGTTCAACAAATGGGATTGTATCCCGTGGAAGTCTTGCATGCCCCGAGTGCGGACGAGATGAAAATCGATCTTGTGTTGGAAACAGAGATCGAGAAGGACTCGTGGATAACCCCATTCAAACTGTACCTGACAACCGGGGCTTTACCAGAAAGAAGAAGCGAAAGACGACAGGTCCTTCGAAAGGCTGCGCGGTACGTAATGCAGGATGGATCCATGTACCGGAAAGGATTCTCAATCCCATTGTTACGATGCATCGCTCATGATGAAACAAAGCGAGTCTTGAGGGAAGTCCACGAAGGGGAATGCGGCGACCATACTGGGGGGCAAACGCTAGCAAAGAAGATCCTCCGCTATGGGTATTACTGGCCCACCGTAAACCGGGATGCCGCGGACTACGCAAGAAAATGCGACAAGTGTCAAAGATATGCAAAAATCCCGAGGGCTCCGTCAACGGAACTCACACAAATGATCAGCCCTTGGCCATTCGCGATCTGGGGAATCGACATAATCGGCTCTTTGCCTCTATCCAAAGGTGGTGCGAAATACGCGATAGTTGCAGTCGACTATTTCACGAAATGGGCTGAGGCAGAACCTTTGGCCACTATCACCTCTAAGAAAGTCATTAACTTCGTTGTACGAAACATTATATGCCGCTTTGGTCTTCCACGCACCATCATTACAGACAACGGAACGCAATTCGAAAGTAGAGAGTTCAAAGAGTTCTGTCTAAAGTACGGTATCGAGAAAAAGTTCGCTGCCGTTGCACACCCAAAAGCTAACGGACAAGTCGAGGCCGTTAACAAAATAATCAAGTCCATACTAAAGAAGCGTCTGGAGAAGGTTGGAGGCAAGTGGGTAGACGAACTCCCGACAGCATTATGGGCATATAGGACTACCCACAAGTCCGCGACCGGCCACACTCCGTTCGCCTTGGCATACGGCTCTGAAGCCGTAATACCCGTGGAACTCGAAGTTCCATCGCACCGAGTGACATACTATGACCCCAAGACGAACCAAAACCTCTTGCTGGAATCACTGGACTGCATCGACGAGAAGCGTGAAGAAGCTGAGTTAAGGGCGGCGGCGCATAGACATCGAGTCAAGCGCTACTACGATGGCAGAGTCCGCCCAAGAATCTTTGATGTGGGTGATCTCGTTCTGAAACGAGTCTTCCCAGTACCATCACGCATGAATCCCAGCTGGGAAGGTCCATACGCCATTGAACGGAAGCTTGGAGAAGGAACATTCAAGCTAGCGACCGTTGATGGCACGACACTCCCCCGAGCATGGAACAGTGAACATTTGCGGCACTATTACATTTAGCATGTTTCCCTTTCTTGTTACAGGCACTATTGTTTTCTGCATGTTTCCATTCAATAATGACTTAGTTTCCTTTTGAAGTTGTAATCGAGCAATTTAGTTGATTTTCATTAATAAAGGCTTGAAGCCACATTTTCTATGAAGTTTCTGTATCTCTTAATTGAATGATAAATTACATTATTCTCTGCGGCGTCCAGACTCATACGAACGATTTCCAATCTCCGAATCCCCAGAGTGCGGAGCGGAGTACTCTTAGTCCCCAGAGCGCGGACTAGAGTATAAACGATTTCCAATCTCCGAGTCCCCAGAGTGCGGAGCGGAGTACTCTAAGTCCCCAGAGCGCGGACTAGAGTATAAACGATTTCCAATCTCCGAGTCCCCAGAGTGCGGAGCGGAGTACTCTAAGTCCTCAGAGCGCGGACTAGAGTATAAACGATTTCCAATCTCCGAGTCCCCAGAGTGCGGAGCGGAGTACTCTAAGTCCCCAGAGCGCGGACTAGAGTATAAACGATTTCCAATCTCCGAGTCCCCAGAGTGCGGAGCGGAGTACTCTAAGTCCCCAGAGCGCGGACTAGAGTATAAACGATTTCCAATCTCCGAATCCCCAGAGTGTGGAGCGGAGTACTCTAAGTCCCCAGAGCGCGGACTAGAGTATAAACGATTTCCAATCTCCGAGTCCCCAGAGTGCGGAGCGGAGTACTCTAAGTCCCCAGAGCGCGGACTAGAGTATAAACGATTTCCAATCTCCGAGTCCCCAGAGTGCGGAGCGGAGTACTCTAAGTCCCCAGAGCGCGGACTAGAGTATAAACGATTTCCAATCTCCGAGTCCCCAGAGTGCGGAGCGGAGTACTCTAAGTCCCCAGAGCGCGGACTAGAGTATAAACGATTTCCAATCTCCGAGTCCCCAGAGTGCGGAGCGGAGTACTCTAAGTCCCCAGAGCGCGGACTAGAGCATAAACGATTTCCAATCTCCGAATCCCCAAAGTGCGGAGCGGAATACTCTAAGTCCCCAGAGCGCAGACTAGAGTATAAACGATTTCCAATCTCCGAATCCCCAGAGTGCGGAGCGGAGTACTCTAAGTCCCCAGAGCGCGGACTAGAGTATAAACAATTTCCAATCTCCGAACCCCCAGAGTGCGGAGCGGAGTACTCTAAATCTCCAGAGCGCGGACTAGAGTATGAACAGTCTCAAGTCTCCAAGTCCCCGGAGCACAGTGTCAGCAAACCAAATAAAGACAAGAGAATCATTCAAACGAGAAGAAACTAAAATTTTATTCGATAAGTCCAAAATGGGGATACAAGATCACTCCTACAAAATTCGGGCCTATACAAACTACAAGTTATGGAAGATAGAAACTGTTACAAACTAAAGCAAAAACTTGTTGAACAAGTGCATCGATCATTTCTTCGACTTCTTCTTCTTGTCTGCCTTCGGTGTTTCCGACGACTCCTCTCCCTCACGTTTCTTCTTGGACTTTTTGCTTGCTAGAGAGACGGAGTCAGGAGTAGGAGACGGAACATCTAATGGTTTGGACCTTCCCGGGAGAATGATTTTCAAAGGTCTATTCCGCGGGTCAGTAAGTTCCAGGACTTCAGATTCAACTTTGACTTTGACCTTTCTCTTCTCCTCGTCGGCAAGACGATCCTTCATGCTCATCTCTGAAGTATGTTCAGAGGCGCCAGTGATTTTAACTTCGTCGCTTCCTTCGGCAGGAGACGAGGTATCAAGTTTGTCATCGTCAAGCGCCCCGATCACTTGAGCGTCTGGGCCGGGAGTTACCCCTGCGGGAGCAACGTCGCTTGTTTTCCCCGCTTCCTCCTTGGCGTCATCGCTCCTTGGAGTTAGCTCAGTGTCAGAACAACCTGTGAGAAATATAAGAAGTGGGCATTAGAACGAATAACCACTGCTAAAAAATGACGAATCACTTCGACTTCTAGAGAAAGAAGAATCTCCTACCAGGATCAGGTTGGCTGTCGGTGGCGCGCGGGGTTTCACCCTCCAGGATAGGTGACAGCACATGAACGCCGAGCCCGGGATCTTCGGGGTCGTAGCTGGCATGCTGCTCGAATGGATCAAGCGTCGACCGACCAGCCGATTGAGCTGCATAAGGAGCGGCGATGTGAGGAGTAATAGTGTCGGCCTCTGACGGGCCAGCCTCGTTATTCTTCTCTTTCGAAGGGGAAGAGCCTTTGCCATAGAGAGCCAATGCTACGGATAAATCCGATGGCTCATTCCCCCTCAGGAACTCCTTCACCAGTGCATCCTCGTCGATTTCTTCGGAGCCTGATTCGACCTTCTTGATCTTTATCAGAGTTTCCCACGCCTCGGCCAGAGATTCATGGTAGCCGTCGCCCAAGAATGTTAGGTCGCGGTGCATAAGGACGCGGGCTCCGTACTCGGCGATCAACGGGTCAAACATACTTTTGATTTCTTCCCTGCCGGTCTCTGCGGCCGCCTCCAGGCGAGAATCAAGCTCCTCCTCAGCCATTCTTTTGCCCTCCTCACGGGCCTCATCCTTCATTTTTTCGACCCCGGCAAGTTCACCGTCGAGCTTTGCCTTCAGGAGCCGGGTAGCCACAATCTCATCACAATACCGCTGTGATTCTTCCTGAGCGGCTATTTTGTCTTCTTTCTCCTTGGAGAGTTGTTCTTTCAGCTCTTTGACTTGAGTAGCGAGCGCGTCCCTTTCTTTTTGGACAGAGTCTTTTTCTAGGGCAAGGGCGCCGCTGCGCTGAACTGCTTCGTCAAGCTCCTTTTTGTGAGCCACCTCTAAGCGAGTAACTGCCTCGGCAGTATCTTTTGCACCTTGTTCAGCGGCTTCTAGCTTTAACTTATAAGAGGCGAGTTCTTCGTCTTGGAGTTTGATGATTTTCTTATCGCTGTCAGCCTCCAGAGTCAGACGGTCAATCTCGTGTTGACGCTCAACATATACTTCTGATATCTTCTCCACCAAGTGCACGAATGCGTCATGTTGAACATAGACGTCATTGTTGCATGCAATGGCACTTTGCTTCACGTGCCCAGGAATGTGATGGATGGCCGGGAGGAATTTCAAACCGTCAAAACAAATTTTCGGAAACTTGGCCTTAAGGTCGACCATCTTTTCTCCAACAGTCGGGTCCACGGCAGGAGCAGGAGGAGGAGGCTTAGAGAATTCCGTTCTTTTACGCGGCTCTCGAACTTGCCTCATACTCGATGAACTGGAATGTTGTTCTCGAGCAGCATCAGACTGATAACCCTTCTGCAAAGACTTCTCTTTATCCGGCTCAGCAGTAGGAGGAAGATCACGGGACTGAGAAGATTGATAGTGCGCTTTCTTGCGGTGAGACGACTCGCGAGGGCGATTGTCCCTATCTTCATAATCACCTCGGTCCCGGCGTCTGCCTGAACCGGAATCCCGTCCGGAGTGATGAAATATTGAAGACCCCTGAAGGCGATCAAGTCCGTGGGAGCGGCCCATATCACCTGCAAAGAAGGAAGATAACAACGAATTAAGGAGAATTCACGAATTAAAAAGACTCGAAGTATGTTATGGAATGCGCATGTGCGTGTGTGTCCTAAGTGTTCCCCCCGACGGACCCGTTCGTTTGTCTTTGCTAATCGGAGTATTGTCTCTGTGAGCCGGGAGTTGAACTCCTACATTGCCTCTAGCGGGCGAGGAGAATTTGAGAGCTTCAGGATCATCGAACCCGTAATTAAGTATGTCTTCGGGAATAGAGAGGTTCGAGAGACCCCTCAGAGAACTCTCCAGACGCTGCGAAGAAGCCTCTTTTTCAGGAGGGATAGGCGTAGATTTTGAGGTGTCGCCAACTTTCTCTTTCTGAACCGTATATTTCAGCTTTTTCTTTCCCTTCGAAGGGGAGGATGACGTCTCAATGTCCTGAACTTCGATTGCCGGATTCCAAGCAGGACCCACGTTCTCGCCCTGAGTGTCGGGTGCATCATCCTCTCTACGCATGCCTTCTTCGTGCGCGTCGGGAGCGCGACGCGACGACGGGCCGGCAAGTTTTTTCCCTTTACCAGATGGAGGTTTGGGAATTGTAACACCTTCTGGAAGGCTGACCCGACGATCAGGAGCTAGCAAGCCGAACCCCGACAGCGATTCATTTGAAATGATAGCTCGAATATCTCGACCCTCGGCCGGAAGAGCTCTAATCGCGTCGACAGCATCAGAATATCCTCGGCCTTCCGGACGCGGGTTAATACCTGAAAAGAGGAAATGAAGAGTTAAGAAAAATGTGACTCCCATTAAGTACGAGTAACGGTTCAGCAGAGAGACTTACTGCCTTCAACCCATCTCCTAGCAAAACCAGACGGGCATCGCACATAGAACCATTCCTGTTTGTATAGGGCGAACTTGCTACAGGCCCCTGTCAAGATCTGGCACTTGTGATACGGCTCGAGGAAAATGAAGGAAGGGCTATCTTTCCGTCTCTTGAACATGTAAATGTATCGAATATCACCGAGGGTTGGAGGTCTGGAGAAGACAGCCATGAAGAGTAAGTAAGTCCCATATAGGAACGCATGACCATTCGGGTGCAGCTGCGACGGAGCGATGTCTATATACTGCAGCACATCCCGAAGAAATAGGTTAAACGGAGGCACGGTGCCCATCCAGCACATGAACTTGTTGCAGGCCGTGTACCCGACTGGGGGCAAATGAGGACGGTCGTGTCTCGAAGGAACTAACACGTCAGTAAAGGGAATTCCATGAATGGAACATATCCGTCGCAGAGCGGCCTCATTGATCCTCGAGGCTTGAGAATCGACCGGATTGTCCAGTAAGATGGTTGACTCCAGACCATCGGGCGCCAGATTATGAGCGGGAGAGATTGACGGGTTGGAAGCATCTGCGGCTCCTTGCTTTGCTGACGGCCCAGGCCTGTCAGATATGGTGGCAGAACTAGATTTTCCTGACATCCCGAATAAATAATGAACCTGGCTAAATGCTTGAGAAAGCTATACTTGAAAAACGTTGAGCGTTAGAATTAGCAACACGAGTTTTTCCCCCCACGTGGTGTGTGAACTAGTGCTAGCAATTGTGTACAGACAATAAGAAGGTTTTAAAGATATAATAATTAGCTTCGAATCATCGCCTTCGAAGACCGTCATCGCTGACCGTCTCAAAAAGCTTGCCTTGAGGTGATTACAGTTCAAGATTCAGAAAACATGTAATTTATGAAGTATCCGCCTTAAGTCTAATTTGACATTTATATTGTTCGGCATTTAAATGTCGTTCGGCAGTTACATTGTTCGTCCTGAGAAGAGTTCGGCATGTATCTTGGTTCGGTCAAGTCATTGTCAAGTGTTCGGCATTAAAATTGTTCGGCATATATATGTTTGTTTGGCATTTGAATGTTGTTCGGCTTGAATTATTGTGCGACAATTGTATTGTTCGTCCTAAGTATAGTTCGGCACGTATATTGTTCGGCCTAGGTATTTATATTGTTTGGCATTTTTGATGTTCGGCGAATATAATGTTCGGCAGTTATATTGTTCGGCAGATATGTAGCTGTTCGGCATGACAGTTGTTCGGTAATTATGTCGTTCGGTCTAGATGCTACTCGGCATATATGTCTATTCGGCATAAGGGTAGTGTTCGGCCTTAGTTCGTTCGGCTAAGGCAGCGCTCCGCCCTCGATCATAACTCCGCCCTGCTCTTTCTCCATTTACGACGAACGACAGAGACAAGATCGCCCGGCGAAGGTTGCGCCGTTCGACACCCCATCTTCCTTTTTCTTCCAATCTTGATCAGCACAAGGGAGCTAGGTCTAACTACCATGCACCGTTCGGCGACTCCGAACGTGCGAACCACTTCTACTAACCACACATTGTACAATCCCATGTGATGAACCTAAAGTTGAAGTAATGTAATCGTGGAGGGAATGATACCTAGTTCGACGATCGAGGTTGAGGAAGGATCAACTAGACTTTATATCTGATAGAGTGGCAAGAATTGCAAATCTCTGGGAATAATAGAAGAGAAACGTAAAGAGAAAATGGTGGAAGGGCGCCTGGTTATATAGAGGGAGTTAGAAGTCGAAAAGGCCATGACCGGTAGAACCGGTCAAGGTCGTAGCGTTCGGCCTCGGCGCATAACGGTTCGGCACTGATACATCACTCGGCGAGGAAGCACCGTTCGAACGCGCATGTCTCGTTCGGCATTTGGAACACATCCGGCACACATCGATCCCACAAAAGGGGCGTCCCCGTTCAAGGTTAGCCAAGGGTTTAAGACGTGACGAAAAGGTTGCACGGTTCAAAGCGTACCACGTTCGGCCACGCAACACACTTTGGGGGGCAAGTGTTTCCTGGAGATTCGACCAGGCAACTGAGTGCTCGGCATTGGCCACTACTCGGCATGAAGGACTGTTCGGCATCCAGGAGGACTCGGCGAAGCGCGCGGCATCCAGTGGGATTCGGCATCCATAGCGTCCGGCATCCGTAGTGCTCGGCGTCAGTTAGTGTTCGGCGACAACCAATGCTCGGCGCTAGCGTTCGGCATCCAGTGGAACTCGGCATCAGAGGATGACCGGCATCCAGGAGTGTTCGGCGAAGCACTTGACATCCAGGAGTACTCGGCGTGGTACTCGGCATCAAGAGTACTCGGCATCCCAAAGTACTCAGCGTCAAGTGATATTCGGCGTAGTACTCGGCAACAGGAGTACTCGGCATCGCAAGGTACTCGACATCAGTAGAACTCGGCGATAGGATAACTTGGCAACGAGAGCGCTCGACATTCAGAAGGCATTCGGTATGCACAACTTCACAAGGACCGTTCGGCATGGAAAGCATCGTTCGGCATGGGAAGGACTGCTCGGCATCAGAGCGTTCGGCATACCAGGATCGGCATGCAGCGACCACTGTACTGAGGCTTGACCGTTCGGCTATCCAGCCCATTTGGGAAGTCCAGCCCATATTTGCCTATAAATAGGGGGGCAGGGTCACAATGAAATGGATCCTTTTTTGGAGAGAAAATACGGGGAGACTCTGCCATTTTCAAGACTCATCTTCTCTACTTAAACAACTTCATTCAAGCATTTGATTCACGAATTGTATTTGTAATCAACCATAAAGGAAATCAATAAAGTTGAGCAAAGTGGACGTAGGCAATTACGCCGAACCACTATAAATTTGGTGTTCTTACTTTCTGCATTTGAATTAGGACTGTCTTCTCTGTTTACTTTACTTTCATCACTTATATCTCTACACACTCTTTCTGAACGAGGTTAGTGACCAATTTTGGTGCTAACAGGCCCCAACACCTCAAGTTTTTATGGTAGGTCCTACACACCTTAGAGAGAGTACTTGCAAAATTTTGTCTCATTTCGTTTAGTTTTGTGCAAGTTCTGGATGATTCTTCTGGGCTAGATGACCCTTGAAGATGGGTGATCAAACAAACTCCAAATGACTTGATATTTGGAAAAAGCACTCAAATAGAAGATAGAAAGACAACCAAATGGAGAACACTCAAAAATCCCCTAAGTATATGGATCGCTAGCGATCCATGCCTTATGGATGGTGTTGGGGTTAAAATTGACCACCAACACCCAATTATGTGAAAGCTCTAATATCCAGTCCAGTCTTAGAAATATGTATAGAAATAAATGTAGAATAAAACTAGAACAATCAGAAAGCAAGTAAATAGAGAGACAAATTTATAGTGGTTCGGCTAACTCAGGCCTATGCCCACTCTGAAGATTTTCCTTTTTATTAGTTTATACTAGTGATTACAGTTACAAATCCATGAAATTCAAGAATAAAAATGGTAGAGAATTAGCCCAGGTAGAAGACGAAGAGAATCATAATGAAGAGCCCCTTTTCGAAGCCATGCCTGCTGTATTAATAGGTGAAACTTCGACAACATGACCTTCCTTTCCATATGGGCTCAGCATAGAGGTTGCTAGGCCCAAATCCCCTGAGGAGGGATCGATACCGATCCCTTCCTTAGTTGGTTTTTGGGTAGTGATTCCTATGGTGGATTCTTTATGATAAAATATGTTTAATCCCCAAGTTTCACGTCATTTGAAATAAGGAAGTTCGAGTTATTGATTGTTGAATATAACAATGTACTCGGACATTGATGAAGGCCGACCCCTATACATTGACGTTCCAATGCAACCAACTATGCCAACCTCTTCTCTGTGAGTCGAAGTATACCGATCAATCAAAAATACTGATCCCTTTACGTTGCTAAGCTATTGAAGTATATCGATCCCTCCTTGGCTTATCCAGATATACCGATCCCCTTGGTTTATCCAGATATGCCAACCCATTCCTTTCCCGAGCTTTCTTATGTTTCCTCCATGCCGATCCCTCCTTTTCCATAACACTGTGTTGATCCCACCAGCTTCCATATTGCTACGCCGATCACTCTTGTTGCAATATACTATGCCGATCCATGCGCCATTACTTATGCCGAACCCTCCATAACTTCATCCATGTTGTCTATTCTTCCCACTGACTATATCGATTCTCCCTTCATGTTCTTTACCGATCCATCCTCCATAAAGCGTGTCGATCCCTTCTACTCCATGAAGGTATGCCGATCCATCCTCCATGAAGCGCGGCGATCCTGCTAGGAACTGGAGATAGTGGTTTCGATGACAACAACCTTTGTAACTTATTTTATTATAACTTATATACTAACACTATTGTCTAGATATATATGAATGTTATTATGCATGATATATATAAGGCAGGTACTGATTATTGAAGACTGTACAGTATAAAGATCAAGAATGAAGAAATCAAGTTTGAAGACTCATGAGTATCAAGGTCAAGATTTCGAGTTAAATGTCTAGTTTTAGTTAAAACTTCATAATAGCATGGAAATCTTCATTCTGAATTTCATTTGGGATGGAAACCATTTCTACCTTCTTAGTGGCTTACAAACCCACGACAAGTAGCTTACAAACCTACGACAAAAGGCTTACAAACCCACGAACATCCTGGTTTTGTACAAGTTCTCGAGTCCTGATGTGATGAGATATTCTACAGGAAGAAGATTGCAAAACTACTTCAAAATGGTTTTTCAAAACAATTTTCAAAACTACTTTTCAAAATATTTTAGCCTTCAAATTATCTTTTCAAATGATTTTCAAATAGATGTTTTAGCCTTAAAATATTCTTTGTTTTTGTGTTTTAAAACATAGTAAAATTAGTTTATTTTACACAAGAGTCATTTCATTTTGTTTTCATTTCAATACCATTTTCAAAACAAATTTTATATTATTTTTAACATAGGGATGTCGATATCATGGGATACCCCATGTCACATGGTGGCCATTAAACTCAAAAGTTCCAATTTTCAAAGAAACGTCTATTCATTTAAATCTCTTCACGAATGGTTATGACCGTTGGTGCTCTATAAATAGCCTTCACAAATGAATTTTTTAACTAACTACTTTTTATATTTTCTTCACTCCTTCTTCTCCATAAATCCATATTCTAAAATTTCCATATTTTTAAGATCGTGCCGAAATTCTGCCGAATTCTCAAGTGAATCAAATTAGAATCTCATTCTTGTTTGGTTCTATGCCCTCTCTCGAAGATCAAAGTGCTATTCAGAGTTATAGGATCAATTTGTAATCAAAAGTTTATCGAGTCTCTCTATAAGGTGTGGTTGTGCCTGGAAATCAATTGGGTAATCTTGTGGCCCGTAAATCAAGAGAGTTTGCCTCGGACTCATGAGACATGAGGGTACCTCAAGGCCTTTAGAAACTGAGGATTGTAATCTCGAATTTGGTATAATAAAAATCTGTATGAGGTGTTCTGTCTTGGTACAGGACTGGATGTAGGGTAAATTTGAACCAGTATAAAATCCTGTGTGCTCTTTCCTTTTACTGCTTTTTATTTACTTTCTGCATCTGTTTTGATTCTGTGATTGTTCTATGATTAAGTTCTACATTTGTTTGTGTCATAATTTTAATTTAGTCCATATAAGTCATAGAATCCATTAAACACTATTCACCCCCCCCTCTAGTGTTAAATTAGCCTTAAGATCCTTAATCTGCACTCCCTTTCAATTGATCAGAGCATAGGTTTTCTTAGTTTTCATAATTTGAAACTTGAAAAGTTGAAAATTGCATTTTTAAAAATTTTTGTTAATACTAGTTTGAATCTATGCATTTCATCAAAGTATCATAAGTTTGCATATAGTTTTTATGAAAAATCAAGTTATCTACCAAATTGGATTGTTATGCAGGAACATGCATGTTACACGGCTTTTGAAGAATCAACAACCAAAGGACAAACCATGCAAATTGAGAAAGATAAATGGATACTTGATAGTGGCTGTTCAAGGCATATGACTGGAAATCTCGAGATACTCAATGGCATTATATTTCAAGATGGTGGATTGGTCAACTTTAGAGACAACTCAAAAGGATATGTGATTGGCATCGGCAATGTCGGTAATTCTAAAACTCCTCTTATATTTGATATTTTGCTAGTTAGGAATTTAAAACATAATCTGCTTAGTATAAGTCAACTATGTGATAAAGGATTTAAAATAAAATTTGGAAAAGATAAGTGTCACATCGAAGATAATAAGTCAAATATTATCTTTGAAGGAATTAGGAAGAAAAACATTTACATTCTTAGTATGAATGTTTCAAATGTTAACTTATGTCTTTTGGCTAATACAAGTGACCCTTCGATTTGGCATAAAAGATTTGGCCATTTGAATTTCAAACTATTATCTAGGTTATCAAAACTTGACTTAGTTAGAGGTCTTCCCAAGTTAAACTTTAAAGTAGATAGTATATGTGATGCTTGCCAATTAGGAAAACTTAAGAAAAGTTCATTTAAATTAAAAGATATGATTTCTACTTCTAAACCCCTAGAATTACTTCATTCAGATTTATTTGGTCCATCTCAAGTTCAATCAATTAATCACAATAAATATATTTTTGTAATTGTAGATGATTAATCTAGATGTACTTGGACAATTTTTCTTAAACTTAAAAGTGATGCTTTTGAATTATTTAAGAAATTTGCTAAAATAATTCAAAAACAATTTTCTTTAAAAATAAAAACTATTCCTAGTGATCACGGTGGAGAATTTGAAAATGAAAATTTTGAAAATTTCTATAATAAAAAAGGAATTACTCATAATTTCTCTTTTCCAAGAACTCCACAACAAAACGGAGTGGTAGAACGTATGAATAGAACGATTCAAGAGTGTGCTAGAACAATAATTTCTGATAGTAACTTACCTAAAAACTTTTGGGCTGAAGCAGTCGCTACAACTTGTTATATATTAAATAGGATTTTAATTAAACCATAAACTAATAAAACACCATATGAATTACTTTACAATAAGAAACACATAGTAGCTTATTTTAATGTTTTTGGTAGTACATGTTTTATTCTTAATACAAAAGATAATTTAGATAAATTTGAACCTAAATTCGACAAAGGTATCTTTATCGGATATTCTAATAGAAGTAAAGCATTTAGAGTTTATAATTTAAGAACTAACACTATTGAAGAAACAATGCATGTATCTTTTGATGAAAATTTTAAAGATACTGTGCAAATAGAAGATGAAGAAGATTTTGTAACTTTAAATAATGAACCTAATGAAACTAATTGTGAAATCATTCAACCTAATAAAAGAATTATGCTATTAAAAGATCATCCTGTAGAAAATATACTAGGAAATATTGAATCTATAGTTAAAACAAGAAATCAACTAAATAGTATGAGTAATGTAGATTTTATATCAACTATTGAACCTAAAAATCCAAAGGAAGCATCATCTGATGATTCATGGATTCTTGCTATGCAAGAAGAATTGAATCAGTTCACCACAAATGATGTTTGGGATCTTGTTCCTAGACCTGAGGATAAAAGCATAATTGGAAAAAAATGGGTTTATAAAAATAAAAAAATGAAATCGGTGAGGTCGTGAGAAATAAAGCTCATTTAGTCGTGCAAGGTTATTGTCAAGAAGAAGGAATTGATTATTGCGAAACCTTTTGCACCCGTAGCAAGACTAGAAGCTATCAGGATTCTACTTGCTTTCGCAAATTACAATAATTTCAAGTTATATCAAATGGATGTTAAATGTGCTTTTCTAAATGGTTTTGTAAAAGAAGGTTTATGTTGAACAACCTCCACTTTTTAAAGATAATAAATTTCCAAATCATTTATATAAATTAAAGAAAGCTTTATATGGTCTAAAACAAGCTCCTAAAGCCTAGTGCGAAAGACTAAGATCTTATTTACTATAATCTGGTTTTAAAATTGGTAAAATAGATACAACTCTTTTTATTAAAAGAAACAAAAATGATATTCAATTAGTACAAATATATGTAGATGATATAATATTTGGGTCAACAAATAACATAATGAATAAAGAATTTTCAGATATAATGACTAAAGAATTTGAAAAGAGTCATATGGGAGAACTAAGCTTTATCTTAGGACTTCAAATCAAACAATTAGATAAAGGAATTTTCACTAGTCAAGAAAAATATGCTAAGGATTTAATTAATAAATTTGGATTGACCACTTCTAGTGGGAAACCAACTCCAATGACAACTAATGTAGCTTTAAGTAAGGAAGATAAATCAAAAGATGTTTATCAAAAATTATATAGGGGAATGATTGGTTCGCTGCTTTATATAACAGCAAGTCGTCCTGACATCATGCATAGTGTTTGTCTCTGTGCAAGATACCAATCTCAACCTAAAGAAATCACTTAAAAGCTGTTAAAAGAATTTTAAGATATGTAAAACATACTTTAGATTATGGTTTATTTTACCCTAAAAATGATGTATTTGATTTAATTTCATATTGTGATGCTGATTACGCTGGTTGTAAATCAGACCGAAAAAGTACAAGTGGAACATGTCACTTTCTAGGACATTCTCTGGTTTCCTGGTTTAGTAAGAAGCAAAACACTGTATCCTAGTCAACAACTGAAGTAGAATATATTTTTGCTGCTTTTGCTTGTTCTCAAGTTATATATATGCAACAAACTTTAAAAGATTTTGGATTAACTATAACTAGATCACCAATTTATTGTGATAATACTATTGCAATAAACCTATATAAAAATCCAACTTATCATGCTAGAACAAAACATATTGATACTAGACATCATTTGCTTAAAGATAATATAAGTAAAGAAGTCATAACTCTTGAATATATTAATACTGGAAAAGAAATTGCTGATATATTAACCAAACCATTAAATGAACAAAACTTTACTAAATTTAGAAGAGATTTAGGTATATGTTCATTAACTGAAATATAAATTATAAATAATACAAGTATAGTTAATAATTAATATAATTAAAAATTTCTCAAAAATTGAATTGGGCAAGTCGACATGACCCATCCCCTATGTCGACATACAGGTCGAGATTTTCAAATTTAAATTTCCCTCTAAAATTAGTTATTTGGTTACATATTTATATATTTCGACTTTTACTCCTTTTCTCTGTTCTATTCTCTGTAATAAACTTCTAAAATACTAAATTAATGGCTTCCTCTTCTAATAATGAACCTTCTTCACCCACTTCTCCTCATTCTGGCCCTTTTAAACGTTCCACACACATACGATTCATCAAACTACAAGAGAAGATGAAAGATTTGCTTCAGATGATGACGGAAATTTAAGTGAGTCAACTGCGAATGGCTAGAGAACAAGATAGGCAAGGCAGAATTATTAGGAATTTACAAAATTTCCTTATGGATAACCATGCCAGTCCCATTGTCATCGAAGAATCATCACCAGCCATGGATTCTGAAGATGAAGAAGAGCTTATGGAAGAACCAAAAGAGGATCAAGAAGACGAACATCCTCTGTCGAATCCGGATGTTCATATGGACGAAGACGATGGCGTGATTTGCGTTGTAGAGGTCCATTTTGACGCTAATGGGAACTTGGTCGAACAACGTGGAGACTTTTGTCTCCAATATCCAAATTGTTCGGTCCATAAATCACCTATAGTTAAGGGTCCTCATTAAGCATTTTTTGTTTTTCATTTTTCTCTTTCTTGATTGTATATTAGTTTGTTAATTTGTATATAAAGATTTATCTGAATTAATGTTCATATGTTTGTTTATCTCATTTTCTATTAAGTTCAAGGTTTATAGGTTATTCTTTTGTTGATGACAAAGTAGGAGAAGTTATATAAAATAGTAGGCTTGGAGGAAGGGGGAGTTGTTGGTGTATGGGGGAGATATGGTATGATCGAAGTGGTAAGTATATTTTACAAGGTTATCATCATCAAAAAGGGGGAGATTTTTAGGAACTGGAGATAGTGGTTTTGATGACAACAACCTTTGTAACTTATTTTATTATAACTTATATACTAACACTATTGTGTAGATATATATGAATGTTATTATGCAGGATATATATAAGGCAGATGCTGATTATTGAAGACTGTACAGTATAAAGATCAAGAATGAAGAAATCAAGTTTGAAGACTCATGAGTTTCAAGGTCAAGATTTCGAGTTGAGTGTCTAGTTTTTGTTAAAACTTCATAATAGCATGGAAATCTTCATTTCGAATTTCATTTGGGATGGAACCCATTTCTACCTTCTTAGTGGCTTACAAACCCACAACAAGTAGCTTACAAACCTACGACAAGTGGCTTACAAACCCACGAACATCCTGGTTATGTACAAGTTCTCGAGTCCTGATGTGATGAGATATTCTGCAGGAAGAAACTTGCAAAACGACTTCAAAATGGTTTTTCAAAACGATTTTCAAAACTGCTTTTCAAAATATTTTAGCCTTCAAATTATCTTTTCAAATGATTTTCAAATAGATGTTTTAGCCTTAAAATATTCTTTGTTTTTGTGTTTTAAAACATAGTAAAATTAGTTTATTTTACTCAAGAGTCATTTCATTTTTTTTTATTTCAATACCATTTTCAAAAAAAATTATATTTTTTTAACATAGGGATGTCGACATCATGGGATACCCCATGTCGACATGGTGGCCGTTGAACTCAAAAGTTTCAATTTGCAAAAGAAGTGTCTATTCGTTTAAATCTCTTCACGAATGGTTATGATTGTTGGTGCTCTATAAATAGCCTTCACAAACAAATTTTTTAACTAACTACTTTTCATATTTTCTTCACTCCTTCTTCTCCACAAATCCATATTCTAAAATTTCCCTATTTTTAAGATCGTGCCGAAATTCTGTCGAACTCTCAAGTGAATCAAATTAGAATCTCATTCTTGTTTGGTTCTCTGCCCTCTCTCGAAGATCAAAGTGCTATTCAAAGTTATAGGATCAATTTGTAATCAAAAGTTTATCGAGTCTTTCTATAAGGTGTGGTTGTACCTGGAAATCAATTGGGTAATCTTGTGGCCCGTAAATCAAGAGAGTTTGCCCCGGACTCGTGAGACAAGAGGGTACCTCAAGGCTTTTAGAAACTGAGGATTGTAATCTCGACTTTGGTATAATAAAAATCTGTATGAGGTGTTCTGCCTTGGTACAGGACTGGATGTTGGGTAACTCTGAACCAGTATAAAATCTGGTGTGTTCTTTCCTTTTACTGCTTTTTATTTACTTTCTACATCTGTGTTTGATTCTGTGATTGTTCTATGACTAAGTTCTGCATTTGTTTGTGTCATAATTTTAATTTAGTCCATATAAGTCATAGAATCCATTAAACACTATTCACCCCCTTCTAATGTTAAATTAGCCTTAAGATCGTTAATCCGCACTCCCTTTCAGATCCCTCCTACTCCATGATGGTATGTCGATCCATTGTTCATATATTATGCCCATACTGATCCCTCTTCATTTAAACATGTCGATCGATCCATAACTTCCCGAACCAATAAAACATGCCGATCCAAGCTATCTTCCATATCTCTAGTATCATGCATTGTCTATCTACCAACTCCAGCCAACTCTAGCTTCGTATAACCATTTGTACTTTACGTTCGAGCCCTATAACCATCGCTCTGCAATTATCGGCCTTGATAATTGTAAAGTATGTTGGATTAAATCCGCCTATGTACTGCCTTACCAAAAGGCGGGTTAACACTTTGTGCCTCCTAAAACATGCCTTGCGATAGAAAGGCGTGTTTTGAATTTCCATAAATCAAAAATTCGAAGTCCATAATCTATTGATTGCCATATTATCCAATCCATAATTCGACCGTTGTCAATCCCATTCCTTGATCTCTCTAGATTATTAGCTAAATCCATGACCGTTCTGAGTCGATAACCAATTCCGAATCCATTCCAAATTCATTAACCAAATACAAGATCTCTTCGGATCATTTTACCCAAATCCGGGACCGCTCCGGGTCCATATCCAAATCCATAAACCTCTCCGAGTCATTTTATCCAAACATGGGACCGCTCTGGGTCCATATCCAAGTCCATAGACCTCTCCGGGTTATTTTATCCAAACTTGGGACCGCTACGGGTCCATATCCAAGTCCATTGTCCACTCCAGGTCATTTTATCCAAACATGGGACCGCTCCGGGTCCGTACCCAAGTCCATAGACCTCTTCGGGTCATTATCCTAATCCAATTCCTTGATCTCACTAGATCCTTGCAAAGTACAATCAACACTTGACGACCAGAGTAAGCCGATCCTGTCGCTTTCCGACGAAGCGACCTACTCCTTGTTGGGTATAGTCTATACCTGACGATCTTGATCTCTTTGGATCCTTGTCAAGCACGATCCATACTCGACTGCCTATTGGGTTTTATTCCCTAGCCTTGACTCTTCGATCGAGGGCATAATCTGTGGGGAATTCTTCTCCGGCCTCGGATCCCAATGGAGGACATAATCCATAAGGTATCCTTCTCCAGCCTCGATCCCCAATTGAGGAATTAATCCATGGGGTATCCTTGCCTCGATCCCCAGTCAAGGACTTAATCCATGGACGAATCCATCCTATCACTCTCCAACATAGGGACTTGCACCTTGTAGTTATTGCCCCGTCTCTCCGGTCAGAGCCACAACTATGGCCTTTGTTATTTATTACATTAATCTAGACTTAAGAATCCTTAAGTCCATAAAATAAAATTCCATATAGACAATAAACCAAAGTTCGAAGAAAATAAGAAAAAAAACAAAATTTCACAAACCCGAGCACTATGGTTCATCATCATCTCAGAGCGTGCTTAGGGACTGTCCTCGATTCCGTACATACGTAAGTGACTTAGCCGTATTACTGCGGATTTTATTACTTATTCCATGTCATCCCAATCAATTGATGACAAGTTGACGATGATGCCTTGATCCAGTGCCATTTTTGTTCGAGGTGGATGGTTGCTGCTCCTGTTCCACCATATAGCCCGAGTCCATATGTATTGTTGTAACTAACCTTTCCTTACGTCTTCCTCACTTATATTCTTCAAATGTCTACAGTCATTTGTATTGTGCCCATCCAGCTCATGGAGTAGGCAATGCTTTCCTAAAGCTCGCTCACATTCGGAGGGTTCCCTCCTTGATGGCCTTCGATACTAAAGACGTCCTCGAGTATCCAAATAATTCCTTTCTAGAGATTTGGTCAAACCTGTGTAAGAAGAGAATTTTGGTTCTCTCCATTGCATCTTCGACACATTAATGCCATCATTCATTTTTTGTTTGCCTTTATCATTCTTGTTTACGTCTCATGATGATCCTCCACTTTGCACAGCATTCACCTCTGGTTTGTTTTCCCGTGCATCTTCCTACCGCAGGAACCTTTCTGCTTCATGATAAAACTCCCCGAGATCCATAGGTGGATCCCACGCTAGTGAATCCTTGAACTTTGTGCCATCAGCAATTCTAGATAAAGCTTACATCAAAACCATGGATGGATCTGAACGATCCACCGATGCCACCGTGGCATTAAACCGCATTAGAAAACTCATCAGGGACTCTTTGATCCTCTGTTTTAGTGTTTCCAAACTCATCACATTTTTGGGTCTCGAGATGTGAACCTTAGACTACCTCATAAACCTTTCGATCAATTCCATCCATATGCTAATAGAGTCACTTTCCAACTGTCTGAAGCATAGTGCAGTTATATCCGTTAAGTACAAAGGGAAGCACCATGCCATGACTTTCTCCGATGCACCCAGTACTTCCATATGTCTTATGTACCTCGTCAAATTAACAGTGGAATCTGTCTTTCCATCTTATGCCTCAAGCATTGGTAGTTGGAACTCTAGTGGATTGCTAGCTTGCCTGATATTGGAGCGAATGGACTTCTATTGTCTTCCAATGGTAGTCTCCTATCGTTATGCCCAAGCTGCCCCCTAAGTCTACGAGGGAATTCCATAACGTACTCCTCTAGACAAGCATCCAAATTTCGATTCGCATCAAGCTTGATGGGATCGATTGTAGGTCCTCCAGCATCACGATCAACCAGACTCGGGAGCATGCCTCCCAGCCTTTAGGGATTTGGTACCGATCCCTCTAGAGGGAACAATGCCAATCCCTCTTGGATGGCAGGGGACTGCTCTCGGCTACTCTATTCCACTCCTCTCTCTATTAGCTAGCTCCATTCCATGTTCCTGGTTATGATTTTGGTTTTTCATTATAGCAGCTCTTATGGCTCCAGCCTGTCCGATTTGTTAGAGTAGAATCTACATCATCTCCTCCTGCCTTTTCAGCATCCTCTTTGGCATAGCATCCATCATTGCTTCCATTTCATCCCTGGTGATGTAGATAGATGCTTGATGGCTCCAGCTTCTGAGGAAGCCTTCTGACTCCCTCCATCGTGACTCCTTTTCGGTAGCACTCTCCTTATTGATTGCCTAGCCATTTCTTTCTAGATCCAAGTATCCAAGCTTCAAAATAAGTTTATGCAAGTCTTCTTAGTGAAAGCACCAAAAATGTTGGGGTTAAAATTGACCACCAATACCTGATTATGTGATAGCACCAATATCCAATCCAATCACAGAAATATGAAGAGAAATAAATAAAGAACAAAATTAGAACAATCAGAAAGCAAGTAAATAGAGACATGGATTTATAGTGGTTCGGCTAACTCCGGCTTATGTCCACTCTGAAGATTTTCCTTTTTATTAGTTTATACTACTGATTACAGTTACGAATCCGTGAAATTCAAGAATAAAAATGGTAGAGCATTAGCCTAGGTAGAAGATGAAGAGAAGCGGAATGAAGATCCCTTTTCTGAAGCCATGCCTGTTGTATTTATAGGTGAAACTTCGACTACAGGACCTTCTTATCCATATGGGCCCACCATACGGGTCACTGGGCCCAAATCCGCATGAGGAGGGATCAGTACCGATCCTTTCCTTAGTTGATTTTTTGGCAGTAATTCCTATGATGAATTCTTCAGGATGAAATATGTCTAATCCCCAAGTATCACGTCATTTGGAATAAGGAAGATCGAGTTATTTATTGTTGAATGCAAGAATGTACTCCGGCATTGATGAACGTCGACCCCTATCCACTGACGATCTAATGCAACCAACCATGCCGACCCTTCTTTTTGAGTCGAAGTATGCTGATCCCTCTGAAATACCGATCCCTTCACCTTGCTAAGCTATTGAAGTATATCGATCCCTCCTTGGCTTATCCAAATATACCGATCCCCTTCGTTTATCCAGATATGACAACTCATTCCTTTGTCGATCTTTCTTATGTTTCCTCTATGCCGATCCTTTCTTTTCCATAACACCAAACCAATCCCACCTTCTTCCATAATGCTACGCCAGTCCCTCCTGTTCCAATATACTATGCCGATTCCTCCATAACTTCATCCATGTTGACTCTTCTTCCCACTGACTATGCCGATCCTCCCTTTATGGAGTTTGCAGATCCATCCTCCATGGAGTGCGGCGATCCCTCCTATTCTATGAAGGTATGCATATCCATCCTCCATGAATTGCGCCAATCCCTCCTACTCCATGAAGGTATACCAATCTCTCCTTCAAGTATTATGTCCATACCGATCCCTCTACATTGAAACATGTCGATCCATCCATAACTTCCCAAACCAATAAACATGCCGATCCAAACTATGTTCCATATTTCTAGTATCCTGCATTGTCTATAACACCCCTAATTTTTGATAACATTATTCCGGAGATTTAATTAGATAAATTAAATAGAATAATGTAAATGTTAAGTGATAAAGGGGTTGAGATTTTAATCAATTTAATTAAGGCCGTGCTTAATAAAATAATTAATGGGCTTAAGAATGGTTTTTGGGTTAATCAAATTACAAAAGGGTATATTAGGAATTTGCCGCCCATAACCCTTCCCGTATATATTTTCGTTCCTACCATTTTGCTACCCATTCACGTCATTTTCAAAAATGCAAATCAAAAGATTAAAGAAGGGCCGACCATTAAGAAAGAAGAATTCAATTAAAAGCTAGAGAATCATGCTTAGGGGAAATCAATCTCAATCCAATCTCCTTATTTAAATCAAGGTGAAAAATAATTTCATCTCTATTTTGTTTTGAATCATATGTTTTTGGATTTAAGGGTAAATTCATTTTTATGGTGTATTGGATGATGATATGCTAGAATATGGATTTGTTTAAATTAAACAAGATTGGTTAAATGGATTTATACACGGTTTTAGGGTAAAACCGGTTTATGTTGATGTTCAAATGCCATGGGCAATTTTTATGTTGTATAAAACATGATTGTTATGGAAAGATTGTTATGAATTTTCATAGGAAAATATTGTTATTTGGGTTTATAAATTTATTTTGGAAAATATAAGAAGAATTTGGGTCTAGAATTTTGATATGTTAGACAACATGATTAAAGTGAATTTCTGGAATTTTTAGGGATTTTTCCAAGGTGACTTGCTATGCAAATAAATTATTTTAGAAGAGGGACTTCTTTTCAAAATTGGTTTTGCTTAATGGAAGAGCTTATTTGATTAACTTAACCATGGTTTTGATATGAAATTAGCGGCAATTATCTCAGTAAAGAATTTGAAAAAGTTAAGGCAACCAATCTGGTGTTGATACATGGCAGGTTAGTAAGAAAAATGTTTGCTTTAAGTAGTATTAAACAAGATTTACTCAGAAAAGATGGTTTCGCCTACTTTGGAACTACCTTTCAACATAGAGCTTCCACCTTCAACCTAGCCGAAACCTATTAAGCCGAAACCAATACACAAGGTATCACAAAGATGGTATGCAATGGATTGGAGAAAGGCGGAAGGTTAGGTGTCAAAAGCATAGCTTCCGAAGGAGTCACTAGGTTGGTTTGTTTTTTTAAAAAAGAGAATCGTATGCCTTTGTTTTGTTTAAGCCTTCGAAGAATTCGAAGCATGTGGTTTAAAAGAGGTTTTAAAAGGGTTTCAAAAGGGTTGCCATTCACAAAAATTTGCTTTCGAATGAGTTCCGTTACTTATGAAAGAATGCTTTTGAAAGAAGAGGTTTCGACCTAGTCGAAGCCCTACTACCATTCTTTAGCCTTTCGATGGTGTTGAAGTCATTAGTAATTTAAAAAGGTAGTGTTTGTTTTTAAAAGAATTTTTAAGCTTCTTCCTAAAGTCTTTCGAAAGGGACCAAGGGTTTCGAAAGCAATGGCTTCGAAAGGGGTTTAATGCTATCCTTTAATGTTTGTTTAAATGGTTTAAAGCTTTCGAAAGATGGTTTCGCCTATATTCACTTTGACCCAAATAATGTTTTAAGTATAAACCCAATTGTTTCGAAAGGGGGATTTTCAATGGTTTTGGAAGTGTTACTTCCAATGGTTTCGAAAAGGGTACTTTCAGCTGATTTCGAAGCTATGATTCTAAAGTTTAATGTTAATACTTTAATACAATGAAAGGTTTTGGAAGGAAGGTTTTAAAGTATTAGAAAGGCAGGAGCCTAATGTTTTGAAGATCGATTTTAATGCTTTCGAAGGAGGTCATCCTATGAAGTCGAAAGCAAGATTTTGAAGGTTTTGAAAGGTTTTTTTAACCAAAACTCATTTTTGAAAGGAAAACCCATGTCTAAATTAAAAGAGTTTTTGTAATGCTTTTGTGAAGAAGCTTTCCTTGATAAAATAATAGGTTAAAGGGATTAACCATGTTTTATATTAAACCCACAGGAGTGGTATTGTTATGTTATTATGTTTGCTTCTTCAAATATAAATATATTCACATTATAATGGACCTATAACTTCATTTTGGGGATAAAGGGTAGAAGAACCAGCTAGGTTGACCTAGTAGTGAATATAATTAAAGTTAACTCAAGAATGAGTAGAATTGAATCCAGGAGGTCAAGAAGACTAGAATATAGGATGCTAAAATATAAAAGAAAGATATTGGCAGGGGCCAATAGGCTCTAAGAAATCCCATGAAAAAATTGTATATGGAAAGATATAGGTAGGGAAAATAAGTTCATAGTTATCCCATGAGAACTATGTATAATGGAAGATGTCAGAAAGGCAGGTTCATAGTAAGCCCATGAAAACTATGTTTTGATATTGGCTGGGGCCAATAGATTTGTAGTTAGCCCACGAAAACTATATCGGGATTATGATATTGACAGAAGTCAATAGGTTCCTAGTTAGCCCATGAAAACTAGGCTAAAAAGAGAAGATATTGGAGTAACCAATAGGTTCCTAGTCAACCCATGAAAACTAGGATAATAGTATAGATATTGGAGTTACCAATAAGTTCATAGCGATCCCTTGAAAACTATGTAAGTGGACAGGGAGTCCTTAAATGTTTTATCGGTTATTAGTCAGCCCATGAAAACTAATAGGTTAATAGTGATCCTATAAACTATAATTGAGACAGATGGTCAGAATAAATGGGGATGGGTAATCCATAATTGATTAATTTGTTTTGCATATCAACATATTATATTGTTTTGAATTGTTTTAACCATCGTGGATGCAGGAGCACAATATATGGTTTTATAAAGGTTTTAGGATACTGGTGAGAGGAAAACTCATACTGCTAAGCGGTGTGGTCTCACTAGATATCTAAATGATTTGAGATGGTAGATTATTACTCATACCAGGCTTTATGTCTGACTCGAAGTTTATATTTTCTCCTTAAACTCTTCAGTACTCAATTGATTTTGAGTATTTTGAGAGTTGTGCTTTCCAGGTACCTCATTAGACGAATAAAGCTTCTAGAGATGTGCAAGAGGCATGATAACTATATAGAGTTTTCTTTTATTTGATCCCACAGTTTTGTTTGTAATGGAAAAGTTGTTATATTGCCTGTATATACTCTGATCATCCAAGGGGACATCTTCATATGTCGCTCTTGGCGTATATTGTAATAAATATATTTTCTCTGAACGTGGTAGGCGATTATGGGATTATGTAATGAACTAGAAATGTTTTGAAATGGAAAGTGATTTTGTTTGATGTTTAAAATTTTCCATATTCATGTGTTTCTATTTATCAATGAATCTAACACCACCGTATTTGGTCGCCGAGGATTAATAACTATGGATGACTACAGCATCCATAGCCGTTAGTTTTGGACCTCCAAGTAGGGGGATGTTACAAGTTGGTATCAGAGCATAGGTTTATGAAACTTTAAAAGAAATTCAAACCTAAAAGATTTTTCAAACATAATCCAATGGATCATAAATATGATCGGGGTTTAGGATAACGCTATAGTAATGTACTTGTATTTGGTATATATATATATATACATATATATATATATATATGTATATAGAAGTACGACTCCCTTCTCTCTTAGACCATTCTTCTATATCTTTCTAAGGTTCGTATGTGTAACGACTCGCCATTCATTCCACAAAATGACGCATCATTAATAAGAAAGAAAGGGATAGAAAAGAGAAAAGAAGAGAAGAGAGAATGAAACAACATCAGAATCTCAACAGCGGAACGAATAAATTATATTAATAACATAAGCTATTACATAGTATACAACAATTAACAGAGTTATACAGCATATACATCACATACTAGACAGTTATAAACACCTGTCTAGTTATTACAACTTAATACAATACAGAGATCAACACAGAGATCAACACAGTGGAACACTATATATCTACGAACGCTGAAGCCTCCTGCTCCATTGCTCCTCCATTGCTCCTCCAATTCAATTCGTCAAAGCTAACCTGAATCCCATGGCTACTCGTAAAAATTTGAGTACCCAAGAGTTTATAAAACAGAAAATAAACACTTGGGTCAGACATGGGTCTGGTGTGAGTAACAGGTTAAAGTTGCTTAACTTTGAAAATCTTTTGAAAGAAAAGGTATCTCGTAAGACTTCCCGCACATAAACACGGAAAAGTTTTTACCTTACGATAACCAAAACGTTGATAGAAAATTCAGTGATACTATAATAGGGTCTAGGGTTTTCAAATAAATAAGAAATAGCTGAAATTGTTACATGATTAAATTCCAGCATACTAGCCAACAAAGTGGGTTATACAATCAAGTCCGTTATCACTTATTGGAAATTGGATTCCATACAATGGCAGGGCTACTGGGGTACCGCCCATCACAGTACCTGGCCTAGATCAGCGTACTGAGGATCACGCCCAATCCCCTGGAACACAAAGCCGGAACCATCCCTTACTGGATAATTCCGAATAAAAATCACCCCACGGTTGTGTACATCAACCACACCACTAAGCCAAAATAGAAAGGGACATCTAGACAGGGATGACCTTACTCTCAGTGGGTGCTACCCACGAAGCCTTGCTGCACCTCCCCTGTTTTAGCCATTCCCGGTTGATGAGGCTTGAGGCTGTGATTACCTTTAATCAAAACACATCACTTAGAATGCTCATCGTCCACCTGATGATGTGCTGAAAGCATTCAATCCATACAAGTTTGTTCTTGGTTCGAACGAAACCGAAGGCATTATCTTGTTACACTCATTTTGGAATCACCCTCAGATTTAACGACAATAACCCTTGCACTCTGAATCTTCATCTTCACTTGAGATTCACGACCTATTGTTAATTTGGATCGATGTGGTATTCAGATATCCAAATCTGGAAACCCGATCCCGGTCTCATCGAAATCCAAAACGTATCTTTTAAGGCCAAGTTGTTTTAAAGTTAAAACAATTATATTCTTTATCTATATACACAGAGATAGATAATTCACAATACATAATCCATATTATCATCACAAACAGATAATTCACATTATCATTACAATTCAACCAAAACATCCATATCATTGATCAGCACATATCTCATCAGAGATATCAAACAATGCAAAGCATTCAATATTATTCTTCCATCCATAAGTAATGATTTATACCATCTCTAATTAATTTAAAGTGAATTAAATTAATTACTTCATTCTATAAATCCTGCTTACTTAATCATTAATTAAACCAATTAATTAATCATACTCTAGGTTTCCATCTTAATTAATCATTCTTGATTAATTATCCTTTAATTACTTAAATAATTTCTTAACTATTTATACTTAAAGATCTTAATTAAGAAAATCATTATCTTAATTAAGTTAATTAGATTGACCAACAATTTAATTATCTTCACATATTAATTATCTTTAATTAATCAATGCTCTTAATTACTTAAGATAAATCCTTATTATAATTGATTTACTAAATCCTTATCATTAAACTTTATTTAAAATAAAACATTTTAGAAATCAATTATAATTAAAACATTATAAACTTCTACTTCAACTTTCAAAATCTTTAAACTTTCCAAAGTTATTAAATGAACTTTAATACAAAAAGCATTTTGAAAATCTACTTTTTATCTTTTAAAAACTTATCTATTAAAGATACAAAACTTGTTATAATACTTATTATTTGTTTAATTAATCTTAATTAATCCATAATTATTAATCACCTTTGATTAATCTCATCCAGTAATTAACTTCCCTTAATTACTTCCATTTATTAATTACTTTTAAAAATTAATAAAATGATTGATGAATTATGGAGGAGCAATGGAGCAGGAGGCTTCAGCGTTGTAGATATATATAGTAGTTCCGCTGTGTTGATCTCTGTATTAATCTCTGTATTGTATTAAGTTGTAATAACTAGACAGGTGTTTATAACTGTCTAGTATGTGTTGTGTAATCTGTGTAACTATGATAGTCGTTGTATATTATGTAATACTTATGTTATTAATATAATTTATTCATTCCGCTGTTGAGATTCTGTTGTTGTTTCTTCTTTCTTCTCTTCTTTTCTCTTTTCTATCCCTTTCTTTCTTCAAGATGATGCATCTTTTTGGTCGATGAAAGTCGGGTCGTCACAGTATGCAGGTTTACGAGAAAGAGGATATGAAAGTAGAAAACGGAAGAGGAAATCTAGGTGGAGGAAGCACCACAACTAATGGAAATGCTCGACCTGGTACTAGGAGGAACAAGGTCGATCGGCTAACACTAACCAAAATGCTGAGGATAATGTTGGTGCTGGAAATCCGCTAGTAGATGTGGGGATGGTGTATCAGTTGTTAGCCAATATTTTGCAAGCTGGGGTTGCTAGTAATGTTGGAGGAGCTAATCCTATAGCTCTAGTAGGGAATAACTATGCTAAGTTGAGCAGAGACTACACCAGTCTGGGTGGAAAGCCATTTGTTGGAATGGAGGATGTTGTTGAGGTTGAGAATTGGCTATTGCACTGTGAGAGGATCCTTACTAATCTAGGATTGGATGATGGGCAAAAGAGGAGGCCGGCCTCTAGGCAGTTGCAAGGGGCATCGCTTCACTGGTGGAATAGTGTGACTGTCGGAGTTTCGAAGGAAGAGCTGACATGGGCTGATTTTAGAAGATGTTTGAGCCAAGGTTTCTATCTAAGGTTGCTAAGTCGGCATTAATAAGGAAGCTCATGGATCTAGTTCAGGGAGAGGTGTCAGTAATTGAGTATGCTGCTAAGTTTGATGAGCTATCTTAATATGGATATGCTATGGTTGACACTGACGTCAGAAGGAATGAGAGGTTCATTCGAGGACTGGGACCTGAGCTTGCTAGAATGACCATGACCCATATCCGAGACCTTGTAATGTGGTGTTGGAGATGGCCATTCTCCATGAAGAGATGCTTGCTGTTCCTACTAGAAAGAAGACAGTAGAATCCCAAGGTCCCCAGGAAAAAAAGAGGAAATTCTTTAAAAAGAAGGGAGCCCAGAAGGTAGATGCTGCCATGAAGGCAAAGGTTGATTTAGTTTGCTACAAATGTGACAAGAAAGGTCATTATGCAAATGAGTGCCGGTCAGGAAAGGGGAAGAAAGCTGTAGACAGGAAGAATGTGAAGTGCTTTAACTATGATCAAGTTGGGCATTATAAGAACCAGTGTCCAGAACCAGTCAGGGCGGACAAGGGGAATGTTTTTTTTATTGGATCATCTGCTAAGCCAACTACATCTGAAAAGGAAAAGACTATGATGGAAGGTATGTTTTTGATTTAGAGTATTCCAGTTAGGATACTATTTGATACTGGTGCATCACACTCATTTATATCTCGTTGTTTGGTTGATAGGTTATGCTTATAACCCAAGTACCTTGTTACTTCCTTAAGGGTTGGGTATCCAATATGAGGGTATGCAACTCTAGGGATGAGATGTGACCAGTTAAAACTTGACTTGTTAGGTCATATGTTTGCATGCAGTCTGTATGTTTTTGATTTTGTAGATTTCAGAATCATTTTGGGTATGGATTGGTTGAGAAGGTATGAGGCCAGGATATTTTGCCATGATAGAGAGATATCTTTGAGAAACCCTGATAGTCATAACCGAATTATATTCTTAGTAGAGAATTCTGACTAGAGTAGTTGTGCTTTGTTAAGTGTAATGGAAGTGGGAGAAGACTTAAGTCAGGATCGAATAGCAAGAGAGTTTGCAGATGTCTTTGAGCCAGTCATAGGACTACCACCGAAACGAGCTATTGAGTTTTAGATAGATCTTGTGCCAGGAATTGAAACTAAGAGTAGACCACCTAGCAGGATGACACCGACTGAGATGAAGGACATAAAGGTGCAACTAGTGGATCTATAAGGAAGCAATTTTTTTAAACTAAGTAGTACGCCTTGGGGAGCGGCCGCGGTAATCGTGAAGAAACCAGATGGTTCGTTAAGTATGTGTATCGACTATCATAATTTGAATGAAAGGATGATAAACAATAAGTATCCTTTACCGAAGATTGATGATCTGTTTGATCAGTTGACTAGAGTCAGAGTGTTTTCCCGGTTGCATTTGGCGATGGGGTTCCATCAGTTGAGAGTGGCGAACGATAGCTTTCCTTTGACATCATTTCGAACTAGATATGGTTCGTATGAATGGTTCGTAATGCCATTCGGGTTGACAAATGCACCTGCTTCCTTTGTGGATTTGATGAACTGAGTCTTCCGAGAGTATTTGGATAGATTCATGTTGGTGTGTATAGATGACATTTTGGTATACTCTAAGGATGAAAGAGAGCATGAAGATCATCTTAGAGTTGTGCTTGAGATGCTGAGGCAGAAGTAGCTGAAGGTGAAGTTTTCCAAGTGTTATTTTTGGAAGAAAGAGGTTAAGTTTCATGGTCATGTGGTTTCAGAGAAGCGATTGTCAGTCAGTATAGATAAGATCGAAGCTACGAACAATTGGAAGAAACAAGAGAAAGTGACCGAGATTTGAAGCTTTCTTGGACTTGCTGGCTACTACCGGAGATTCATCAAGGATTTCTCGTGGATAGCAGCGCCTTTGACTAATCTTACCAGGAAGGAGGTGAAGTTTGTTTGGTCCAACAAATGTGAGGAAGCATTCCTTATGTTAAAGCGTTTGTTGACTAATGCACCAGTGTTAGTAGTTCTAGATGGAAACCAAGGGCTAGTAGTATGCACTGATGCATGTAGGACTAGATTGTGAGCTATGTTGACGCAGAAGGGTAATGTTATTGCCTACGCATATAGGCTGCTTAGACCGCATGAAGTAAGATATTCCACACATGACTTGGAGTTAGCTGCAGTAATTTTTGCCTTGAAGATTTGGAGGCATTATCTCTTGGGGGAGAGATTTGAGTTGTATATCAATCTTAAGTCCTTAAGACACTTATTCTTTCAGAAAGAGTTGAATTTGAGACAGCAATGTTGGCAAAAGTTTTTGGCTGCTTATGATTTTGGTATAGAATATAACCCAGGGAAAGGTAATAAAATGACGGATGCTCTTAACAAAAGACATCAGAATGTGGTGTTGGCTATGTTGGTATAATGGAAGGATCTAGTAGCTTTGGCCAGCTGTGGTGTACAGTTAAGATTGACTGCTGGCTCTGGTCAGAGTACTGCCATGTTGTCCTGTTTAGATGTTCGACTAGTGTTGATCGAGAGAATTGCTTCTAAGCAGAGGGAGGATCCATTATTGGCTGAGAAGATAAGAAGGCTTGAGGCTGGAACCGAGATAGATAGTTTAAAAGATTTTTGTCTAGACCAAAGAGGATGGTTAAGAAAGATGGGGTGATTATGTGTTCCAAAGGTTGAGAACTTGAGGAAAGAAGTACTTTGGGATTGTCATCGATCCAAGTTTACGATTTATCTTGGAGGGATCAAGATGTATCAAGATATGAAGAGGAGCTTCTAATGGGAAGGCATAAAGAGGGATGTTGGCTTGTGGGTTAGGTAGTGTGTAAACTGTCAACAAGTGAAAGCTGAACATCGGAAACCGAGTGGGTTACTGCAGCCTCTAAAGATTCTAATTTGTAAATGGGATTCGATATCCATGGATTTCATAGACGGGTTGCCAAGGTCAAGCAAAGGAAATGAGAGTATATGGGTCATTGTGGAAAGATTAACCAAGAGTGCCCATTTCATTCCAGTAAAGTCGACCAGAACGGCACCTATTTTGGCGAAGTTGTTCATGAAAAACATAGTTAGACTTCACGGAGTTCCTAGCAGCATAGTCAGCGACAGAGATGCTTTATTCACTAGTGAATTCTGGAAGAGTCTACAAGGTGTGCTAGTCACTAAGCTTAAGATGAGCACTCCATATCATCCATAGATGGATGGGCCAACAGAGAGAGTCAATAAGGTACTCGAAGATTTGCTGAGAGCTTGTGTGTTGGATTTTGGTGGATCTTGGGAGGATCACCAACATTTGGTTGATTTTTCCTATAATAATAGTTACCGCACTAGTATAGGAATGGTTTCTTTTGAAGCTTTGTATGGAAGGCCATGCAAATCGCCAGTATGTTGGCTGGAGACTATAAACAGATTGGTCCTAGCTCTAGATTTGGTTAGGGAGGCGTCAGAGAAGATAGAGTTGATCCGAGAAAGGATGAAGGAAGCTCAATCCAGACAGAAGAGTTATGTAGATAAGAGGCATAAATACCTAGAGTTCTCAGTGGGAGAGAGGGTTTTCAACAAAGTATCACGGATGAAGAGTGTGGTACGGTTTGGGAAGTCAGGGAAACTAGCACCGAGATATGTTGGACCATTTTAGATTATAGAAAGGATTGGAAAGCTCGCATACATAGTAGAGTTGACGAGCAGTATTGCAGGTGTCCACAATGTATTTCATGTGTCTCATCTTTGAAAGTATGTTCATGATCCAGAGGCCACTATTCCTCCAACAGGGTTGTAAGATCTAGTAGTAGAGCCTAATTTGACTTTTGCTAGACAACCAGTTCGGGTTGTAGCGAGAGATGAGAAAAGATTGGAGAACAAGACAGTCAAGTTGGTGAAAGTTCAGTGGAGTGACAACGAGAAGGACTGTACTCGGGAGACAAAGGACATGATTCGAGATACTTATCCCGATCTGCTTTGAGGGTATGTCTGTATTAGATCTATATAGATAATTCATAGTCAGATAGGCTAGTATGGTTGTTAGGAGTCGTTACAGATGATTGCTATGTTTAGTATTTAGTCCTTCCTGAATTTCGAGGACGAAATTATTTAAGGAGGGGAGCCTATAACACCCTTAATTTTTGATAACATTATTCGGGAGATTTAATTAGATTAATTAAACAGAATAATGTAAATGTTAAGTGATAAGGGGGTTGAGATTTGAATCAATTTAATTAAGGCCGTGCTGAATAAAATAATTAATGGGCTTAAGAATGGTTTTTGGGTTAATAAAATTACATAAGAGTATATTAGGAATTTACCGCCCATAACCCTTACCCTTATATATTTTCGTTCCTACCATTTTACTACCCATTCACGTCATTTTAAAAAACGCAAATCAAAAGATTAAAGAAGGGCCGACCATTAATTCAATTAAAAGCTAGCGAATCAAACTTAGGGGAAATCAATCTCAATCCAATCTCCTTATCTAAATCAAGGTGAATAATAATTCCATCTCTATTTTGTTTTGAATCATATGTTTTTGAATTTAAAGGTAAATTCGTTTTTATGGTGAATTGGAATATGATATGCTAGAATTTGGATTTGTTTAATTTAAACAAGATTGTTTAAATGGGTTTATACACGGTTTTAGGGTAAAACCGGTTCATGTTGTTATTGAAATGCCATAGAAAAATTTTATGTTGCATAAAACACGATTTTGGAGTTGGGTTTCAATTTTGGCAATTTTCCAAGTACGGAAAGATTCTTATGAATTTTCACAAGAAAATATGGTTATTTGGGTTTATAAATTTATTTTGGAAAATATAATAAGAAATTGGATCTGAAATTTTGATATGTTAGATAACACGATTAAAGTGAATTTCTGGAATTTTTGGGGATTTTTCCAAAGTGATTTGCTATGCGAATTAAATTATTTTAGAATAGGGACTTCTTTGTAAAATTGGTTTTGCTTAATGGAAGGGCTTATTTGATTAACTTAACCATGGTTTAGTTCTGAAAGTAGCGGCAGTTATCTTAGTAAAGAATTTGAAAAAGTTAAGGCGACCAATTTGTTGTTGACACATGGCAGGTAAGTTAGAAAAAGGTTTGCTTCAAGTAGTATTAACCAAGGTTTACTCAGAAAAGATTGTTTTGCCTACTTTGGAAGTACCTTTCGACATGGAGCTTCCGCCTTCAACCTAGTCAAAACCCACTAGGCTGAAACCAATACACAAGGTATCACAAAGATGGTATGCAGTGGGTTGGAGAAAGGTGGAATGTTAGGTGTCGAAAGTATAGCTTCCGAAGGGGTCACTACCTTGGTTTGTTTAAAGAAAAGAGAAGTGTCTGCCTATGTCTTGTTTAAGCCTTTGAAGGAGTTGAAGCATATGGTTTGAAAGAGGTTTTAAAAGGGTTTCGAAAGAGTTTCCATTAACATAATTTTGCTTTCGAATGGTTTCCTTTAATTATGAAAGAATGCTTTTGAAAGAAGAGGTTCCGAACTAGTCGAAGCCCTACTGCCGTTCTTCAGCCTTTCGATGGTGTTGAAATCATCAATGCTTTTAAATGGTAGTGTTTGTTTTTAAAATATGTTTTAAGCTTCTTCCTAAAGGCTTTCGAAAGGGACCAAGGGTTTCGAAGGCAATGGCTTCGAAAGGGGTTTGACGTTATCCTTTAATGTTTGTTCAAATGGTTTAAAGCTTTCGAAAGAGATGGTGCCGACGACATCAGGTTTTCTCCAATATTATATATGATAAAGGATGGTTTCGAAAGAGATGCTTTTGCCTATATTCACTTTGACCCAAATAATGTTTTAAGTATAAACCATATGGTTTCAAAAGGGGGATTTTCAATGGTTTCGGAAGGGTTACTTCCAATGGTTTCGAAAGGGGTACTTTCAACTGATTTCGAAGCTATGCTTCTAGAGCTAAATGTTAATACTTTAATACAATCGAAAGGTTTCAAAAGGAAGGTTTTAAAGTTTTAGAAAGGCAAGAGCCTAATGTTTTGAAGATAGATTTTAATGCTTTCGAAGGAGGTCGTTCTATGAAGTCGAAAGCAAGGTTTCGAAAGATTTTATAACCCAAACTCATTTTTGAAAGAAAAACCCATGGCTAAATTAAAGGAGTTTTTGTAATGGTTTTGTGAAGAAGCTTTCCTTGATAAAATAATAGGTTAAAGGGATTAACCATGTTTTATATTAAACCCACAGGAGTGGTTTTGTTATGTTATTATGTTTGCTTCTTCAAATATAAATATATTCACATTATAATGGACCCATAACTGTATTTTGGGGATAAAAGGCAGAAGAACCTGCTAGGTTGACCCTGTAGTGAATATAATTTAAGTTAACTCCTGAATGAGTATAATTGCATCCATGATGTTAGGAAAACGAAAATATAGGATGCTAATATAGAAGAAAGATATTGGCAGGCCAATAGGTTATCAATAAGCCCATGAAAAATGTGTATAAGAAAAGGTATTGGCAGGGGCCAATAGGTTCATAGCTATCCCATGAAAATTATGTATAATGGAAGATGTCAGAGAGACAGGTTCATAGTAAGCCTATGAAAACTAAGATTTGATATTGGCATGGGCCAGTAGGTTTGTAGTTAGCCCATGAAAACTATATCTGGATTAAGATATTGACAAATGTCAATAGGTTCCTAGTTAGCCCATGAAAACTAGGATAAAAAGAGAAGATATTGGATTAAAAAATAGGTTTCTAGTCAACCCATGAAAACTAGGATAAGAGTATAGATATTGGAGTTACCAATAAGTTCATAGTGATTCCATGAAAACAATGTAAGTGGATAGGGAGTCTTAAATGTTTTACCAGTTATTAGTTAGCCCTTGAAAACTAATAGGTTAATAATAATCCTAGAAACTATAACTGAGACAGATAGTCAGAATAAATAGGGATGAGTAATCCTTAATTGATTCATTTGTTTTGCATATCATCATATTATATTGTTGAATTGTGTTAACCTTTGTGGATGCAAGAGCACAATATATGGTTTTATAAAGGTTTTAGGATACTAGTGAGGGGACAACCCCCCGCTAAGCGGTATGGTCTCACTAGAGATCTAAATGATTTGAGATGGTAGATTATTATTCATACCAGGATTTATATCTGACTCGAAGTTTATGTTTTCCCCTTAAACTCTCGGGTACTAAATTGATTTTGAGTAGTTTGAGAGTTGAGGTTTCCACGTACCTCATTAGCCGAATAAACTTCAAGAGACGTGCATGACGCATAATGGCTATATAGAGTTTTCTTTTATTTGATTCTGTGGTGTTGTTTGTAATGGAAAAGTTGTTACATTTCCCGTATATACTCTGATCATCCAATGGGGCATCTTCATATGTCGCTCTTTGTGTATGTTTTAACAAATATATTTTCCCCGAACGTGATTTGCGACTATGGGATTATGTAATGAATTGGAAATATTTTGAAATGGAATGTGATTTTTTTTTTAAGTTTAAATTTTTTCCATATTCATATGTTTCTGTGTATTAATGAATCTAACACCGCCGTATATGGTCACCGAGGATTAATAACTATAGATGACTGCAGCATTCATAGCCGTTAGTTTTGGGCCTCCATGTAGGGAATGTTACATTGCTTATCTACCAACTTCCTCCAACTCTGATTTCGTATAACTATCTGTACTTTACCTTCGGATCCTAGAACTGTCGCTCTGCACTCATTGGTCCTGATAATTGTGAAGTCTGTTGAGTTAAATCCGCCTGTGTACTGCCTTGCCAAAAGGCGGGTTAACAGATCGTTGGCGATCCTTGGAATTACGTTGGATTGTCATGAAATTTTCAGAAAGGATGAAGCAAAAATATTCCAAGTGTTTGGATCACTAGCAATCCATCACCTATAGGTTGCTAGCGATCCATCAGATTGGCTCGGGTCTCCTTTAAACTTTCTTAGCACTTTCGTGGCATCATGTGCAGGATTCTGGCAAAGCAAGCCTAGCCCAATTGCTCTCGAACCCTATAAATACAATCCCACCAGAAACATAAATGGGGGATCCTCTGGACTGGCTGTTGGAACTCTGCAGAGATTATTCTTCACTCTTCGTCTCCCACACAATAGTCATATAGGGGTTCACTGTGATTCTCTAGTGAATTCTTGTACTTGTGACTTAATCTAACTTAGAAGATTCAATCATATTGTAATGCGATTCAACCTTTAACATAAGTAAGTTAATAGATAGTTATAAAGTGGTCGTAGGCTTCATTAACAACTGAACCACTATAAAAATCTTTTTGTCCTTTTACTATTTCTGCTCCATTTACATTTATTCTCTAAATTATTGCTCTGTAAAAATAAGGCTGGTGCTTTCATACTCAATCCAGTGTGTTGATCCATTTTTTCGGTTAACATTTTGGTGCTTTCACTGAGAATCCAACACAGGCTTCGATCTAGTTATCTACTTTGGATCAGTTAGGTTCAGAAGTTAGATCCTCAATCTCTGCTTAGAAGATTTGCTGTTGAGAATCAATGGCACCATGAAGAAAGAGAACTACCTCTGGAAGATCCATAGGAGCTACCATTGCTGGAGAAGAAACAAACCCTCGTCAATTTGAAGTCAACCACCCCAGCAACCCACTATTAGGAGCCAAGCCTGGAGATCAAGAACTATGATCCTCCACATAGCATGAAGTTATGACTAAGGGAAATTGAACAAGACGGTTAATGAAATTAACCATAAAATGGCAAACAGTCGAAAGGGTCTTATGGAAAAAATAGAGGCTCTCTTAGCGCTCCAATTACTAACTGCTCCCAGAACAGTGTCAGAAGCCATGGCTGCTACGAAGCAAGAGCATTCTTCTGTTTCTGGCTTGATCGGAAAAAACGAAAGGCAAAAGAAAAAGGAAGTAATGGGCGGAGCTCCAAGAATCACGATGGAAGAAAACGTTAATACTCCACCTACTACAGAAGCACCGGCTACAAAGCCGAACATAGGGGTGAAAACCCAACGGAAGGATGTAATAATGGCTCTCTCCGGCTCTGAAGATGACAAACAATTTAAGGAAGACAGATTGGATGATAATCCCAACGTGCAAAACGCTAGAAGAAGCTCTAGAACCCACGCCGCAGCACAGTGCCAAGCTATGGATGAGTAACTGCTACTCAAACGGTACTCCTACTGGTAGGAGAACAAAAAAGATATGATACAAACCAAGGTTGATTACAAGGCCAAGCACTTATGGTATATTGTGACCACTCCCAACTGGCTAGCTTCCAATCCCATCATGGAGCTCCCATCGTCGAATCACAAATGGTCATCGTCAAAATTCATCAAAAGTTGTTAAAATGGTCATTGAAAAACTCACTTTGGGGTTGACTCGAAGTTTAACTCGGATAATCGCCTATTTGACTCGAAGCAAATTTTGGAAGTCCTGACTCGAAGTTAAACTCGGGTAATCGCCCATTTGACTCGAAGTAAACCCAGGAAATTCTGGCCCGAAATAAGACATGGGTAAAACCAAGATTTTCTCCAAGCAAACGTGCAAATGGCTCAAAGCAACGTTTGACCCCAACCCAGCATTACAAATTCTGTGACTCCAAGCGACCTTGTGCTGGCTCCAAGCAAATAGCAAATTTCCTCGGGTTGGACTCCAAGTAAAATACCATCGATCCATCAATGTTGATCCATCTTCTTTTGCCTATAACTTGAACATGTGAACTCCAAATACCTTGAAATTTGGAATGCAACCTTATGGGACCTTCTTTGTCACCCTAGAACTTTTTCACCTAGTTTGAAATTTTTTGGGGATCGTCACTGATCCATTACCCCGTCATAAGTGATTTGTCAGTCGATTGGCATTTCCAATCATTCGCACATAGGACAATAATGCATATATCATTCTCAACCATCATAAACAGCCGTGAGTTTAAAAGGGAGTGGTCTAACAATGATTGGAGCATCTTCCCCAATCGAAACCCATTCACTGAAGCAGTTTAACATGTAGAATAGCCAAAGAAGTTTATCATGCCAACTATACATTTTTACAATTGTACAATTGATTCGAAATTGATTTTTTACAAGTATGACTAGTATATGGACGAAGCAACAACGACAGATGTAGTCTACTACAAGGCCTTCATGAATCATTAAAGGATGAAACAACCTACTACCCTGGAAGAATTCTATAGGCAGGAAAACCGGTTCTAAAGACAAGAAGCAGTACAATTGGAAGAAGGCAAACCCAGCAATTTGCCAAAGAGCATACTAAACGATGAAGGATCTACAGGACCTCAGAGACCATCTGCCCTAGCAAGGCTACTAAGACCCAGTAGAAAAGCGCCCCAACTAACTGATGAAATCAGATGAAAGAATGATTACCAAATAACACTCTAGCTAGCTAGCAACTAAGGAATGGAGCAATAGCCTAAAGCGATGCCTTCTCATCCATCTTTATCTACTTTCCTTTTCCAAATGAGCCGCACCGAGACATTGGGATCTTTGCAGACAGCACAGCGAAAGAAATGCTTCTATGCCCTCAACCAGTCATGTTGATCCCCCTTCTGAGAACCCGCGTTGCTCTGGTAGCATCGAGAAGTCTTTTCCAAAGGAATCATCGAACAAACAGATCCAACCCATAGTCTCCAGGAAATGATGAAACCGTGTTCCCGCTAGCTGAATCCCAAAAATTCCTCTTAAAGTCGTTGAATCATCGTTTTAATACCGTTGGGCCATCGGACACACGACCTAGAACTCTTCTTTGAGTCGATGAATTATTGTTCTAAGGCCATCTGGTCGCCGGACATCCGACCAAAATTTCTCTTGGAATCAATGAATCATTGCTTTAAGACCATTGGACCATTGGACACACGACCCAAAATCTTCTTAGAGTCGATGAATTATCCCTCCAAGGTCGTCTGGTCATCGGACATCTGACCAAAGTTCCTCTCGGAATTGATAAATTATCATTCCAAGGCCATCTAGTCGAGGGACAACGGACCACAAAAACTCCATCATAAACTAAAGCGTCGTGAATGTCTTCCATGAAATAAAGAACCATGAAGTCGAACCGGTAGATCAGCGGTCATCTGATCCAAAAACCCTGCATGAACGTGAAGGTCTTTTACGATCTAAAGTGTCATGAAGGTGAACTGGTAGATCAACGGTCATCTGATCGGAAAAACCCTTCATGAATGTGAAGGTCTTTCATGAACTAAAGAATTGTGATGGTGAACCGGTAAATCAGCGGTCATCTGATCAAATAAACCCTTCGCGAACATGAAAGTCTTTCATGAACTAAAGCATTGTGAAGGTAAACCGGTAGATCAGCGGTCATTTGATCCAAAATACCCTTAGTGACCGGAAAGGTCTTTCACAAACTAAAGCATCATGAAGGTGAACCGGTATATCTGTGAAATATATGTACGACTGGTATCCACGTAGGTAAACTGGAAAATTAGCAGTCATCTGATCCAGAGCCCTCTGAGGTCAACGAAGTCATGCTCCGTGGCCACAAATCGATAATCATATCAATCGCTCCACACAATTAACAGAATCACTTCCAACGACCGATGAAACAAACAATGTTGAATTCCAGAGCTTCAAAGTCACTCAAAGGAACTAAGACAAAACTGAACCGACCTTGTGGCTAATTAGAAGCTGACTCGAATCAAGCCCAGACTTATAACTCAGGAGAACCGCACCCACTGGGCTGGGGGCAACCGAACGAGTGGTGGAGAGACCCTGGGTACAATTCAAATGCGCCAACAACCCAGTGGCATGGGGGGCACCGCACACACTTGACTAGCCACAATGAAGGCCGAGACTAATCATACCACAGTTTTGTTATGCCTGATACAAAATTGTAGCATTCTGACAACTACGGACTTAACAACCTAGCTAGTGCAACAAACGAAATAGAAGCATAATACTTGCTTACTTCTTCCCAACTCCTCCTTTACCACCCTTGGTGACCAATTCCTTTTACATTTATACTATATGCTAGTTGAAGACCAATTCTCTAAAGCTGGTTTGGACCAAAAAGTAAGAGTCTTGCCCCGAACTCCCATAAGCTCATTCTTCACAACCATCTCCATGCGGTCGACTGCAGAACTCTCCACCTTGGCAACCTTGTCTGTTTGGTCATGCTCATTTTCCCAAGATAAAGATGATCATCCAAGCCATGGTTACCCGATCAAAAAACAAATTATCTCTTAGAACTGATGAAATCAAGTTCCAGCGAAGTCAAATCGCAGGATTAATGGGATAACTCGATCCTTACCTTCTAAAATCTGGTATCGCTCCTCCCACACCGGGAAGGCTCAAACCATTGTGCGCATTTCATAAGCCGCACACTTTCAAAAGCTGCACATTTCGTAAGTCGGGCACTCTTAAAAGTCGAGCATTTCATAAGCCATACAAACACTACTTGATGTTGCTTTGGCATCATCAACAAACCGTTAAAATTTTCTAAGTACAGGTGTTGTCCCGAAAACACTGAGAAACTTATCTATTTTAGTATTAACAGGGATTAACTCCCTCTACCCGAAAGAACCGACATTACTCCGGTAGTGCCACAAAGTTCAAAAACTAAGAAATTGACAAAGAATTCTAATCTTTGACCAAAGTTAATATACAAAATATCTAAATTCTAGACATCCAAGTCACGAGTTCCCAGAGATAGGAGCTACAATGTACCTTTGACTGGGGGCATCCAAGGAGCCGCCCAAAACATCAAGTCTCACATCAATTGTTCAGAATAATGAGCCCTGTGGACTGAAAGGCACATAACACATTAACACTTGATCGGGATAGAAAATTGCTTTAACTAGCAATAAAAGAAGGAACTTACCGTCGTCCAAAAATAAACGATTATGGAAGGCATTTCCAGATTCAAATCATCAATGCACAAGCTTCCAAAGATAGAAGCAGGTGCTCGACTGAGGTCTCAAACCCCTACTTGCAAAAAACCATCTATTATCAAAAGACAAACAACAGCAAGAAGAGAATGCTCGAAATCGAGTAGCTAAACAATTGATTCTCGAAGATTGGAACCAACGAATAAGGTTGATGTCCAAAATAATGATATCAGCCTAGCGTAATGCATATGGTCTGAAACAAGTAAGGTTAAGTGACATAGATTCAAGATAAACACTAACAAACTCTACCAGTCCGTGATCAGGATAGGATTGAGCGCAATCGTACCGGGGGCAATGTGATGACTTGCTCCACAATTTCTAATTTTCTTTATGAACCTAGAATTTGATACCTAGAAATGATGGGTTCCACGTATAAATGAAGGGTTCCATAGATAGAAGTAAGATCATACCAAAAACCGATTGGAGGAAATCTAATTTTTTGTGAATAAAAATAACCATGGAATTGGTTAAGAAACAATCTGTTAACCCGCCTTTTGGCAAGGCCGTGACACCAAAAAGTTGACTAGAAATCAATGACAGTCCATCCTATAGGACGGTTATATCACAAGTTTACCATGGATATCGATGAATTTTGTCCGAGTCCGGATCAGGCTACAATTGATAAAACATGACAAGTAAAGCCATGCAAACCAACGTTCCAAGTTTCAAGTCAATCCGAGTTCGTATGCTCAAGATATAGTCCATACAAGATAAGGAAATGAGCCTCAGTTCGAATCCATAGGCCGAGGCTCAGTTCGAATCCATAGGCCGAGGCTCAGTTCGAATCCATTGGCCGAGGCTCAGTTCGAATCCATAGGCCGAGGCTCAGTTCGAATCCATAGGCCGAGGCTCAGTTCGAATCCATAGGGCGAAGAACGTCAACTTGAATCGATCATAACTTGAGATCTACAAGTCCAAATGCCATGAAATTTTCACAGAAGCTTAAGCACATGATGAAGAATGTCCACCCCAAATTTCAGCTCGATTGGACTCTTTTTTGATCGATTCGAACCAAGGGTCGAATCGATCCCAAAGTGGGCCCGGATCTCCAGATTTCGGCCATGTGGGCCCCCTCACGTACCAGAACTGGTCTCCCTTCAATTTAGGCGAAATATCAGCCTCCTACACCTATAAATAGAGCCCCTGGTCATTCAGAAAAGGGGTCGGATAATTCTTGGAGCTAAAGAGCACCCACACTCTGCCAGATTTACTCAGAATCACCACTGCTTCCTTAGATTCAGATTGTAATCATATAATCAGTTGTACTACATCAGAAGAAATTGTAATCATCAAGTGAACATCAAAAAAATCATCAACTTCAGAGTGGACGTAGGCAAGATCGCCGAACCACTATAAATCTCATGTTTAGGTTCATTATTTCTGAATTATGATACTCTGTTTGCTTAGATTTGAGATTTGTGTGTGAATATTGTTGATTTATATTCATACACTGGTGCTTTCACAACATTCGGGGTTTGTGACCAATTTTGGCACAAACACAATCCTGCATTTCAAAGGGTAACACTTGATGATGATAAAAAAGGCTGGGCAACGGGAATTCATGGAACTCCCATCCTTCCAGAATATGGTGTATCCCAAAGTGAAGCAACGATGAGAAAACCAGCCATATTAGGTTGAAAGGGATCTACTCAACAATACAGGATCAGATGAATAATTCAATCCTAACCAACATGACTTTGACATTGCTCTAAGACAATTAGCACTAAGAAAAGACTTCTATAATCCAATCATCTAAGTGCAAGTTTTCAAAGACCGAAACTAGTGCTCACCTGGATTAAAAATATTTTTGTATCGGCAGGGAAACTCGATCCCAACCTCCCGAGTGTCGGTGTTGCCCGGCAATGCTAAGGCCTTTTCTCATTTCCTAAGTACCGATGTTGCCCCAGCAACGTCAAGAAATTTTCTATTTCATTAGTATCGGTATTCCCCAAGAAACACCGGGAAACCCTCTATTTCCTAAGTACTTACATTACCCCGGTAATGCCGAAAAATTTGCTATTCACAATGTACCAGTGTTGCCTCGGCAATAACTGGAAAACATTAATCTACATGTTCCATGAGAAACACTCATCGTAGTAAACCATCAATGCACTAGCTTTCGGAGATAGAAGTTGGTCCTCAACTAAGATTCTACCCTTGTCTTCGGAAAACTACCGTTGCCCAAAAATGGGCAACAACTGGAAGACATACCCTTTCATAGGTCAGCAGGATTGTTCGACCTTTTATCATAGAAATCAACCACTACATAGGATAAAAGCAGCACCGAAGGGAAATCCTATGATTGAATTGCTCATGCGCTAATTTCTAGGGATAAAAGCTAGTGCACAACCGAATTTCCTGAATTCAACATAAAAAAAATTAGATGCAGCCAAAAGATAGGCAGCCTTAAGGAAATGCCGCTTGAAACCAAGCAACTAGGTTACCAATTCCCAAGGACATGAATTGGTATATGAACAGAACTTCCATGATGACAACAATCAAGCAAAGCATGCACAACTAAGGATATGTAGGGACAATCACGAATGGTCGAAACTAAAACCATCGGATTTCCACAATACTAGAATAGGATTGAGAGCCAAACTAGTGGCAATCAAATCATTTGTCCCAAACCTCTCCATCTCCCATAATCACCCAAATAAAGGTACTCGAAATAGCTAGTCCCTCGAGCAGGGATAGGCGCACAAATACTTGATCGAAAGAAATGTTGCAAAGTATAAACATGAATAACCGTGAGGTTAGTTAGATAACGATTCGCTATCGCAAAATAGATCATTAAGGCAACAAAATCGCCAATAAAGGAAATGAATGATTTAATGTTCAGAAATCAACTGCGGCTCCCAGTCTAGCGAGGATGAGAAGGATCGATGACCTACTTACGGTCTAACTAGATCATTTGTTTCCAACTTGCAGGAATATGCCATTACCCGAAGTTTAGTGATGCTAAGTGTTAACCCAAAATATGGATCAACACCCTGGTTTGAGTTTGAAAGCACCAACCCTGTTCTAACAGAGCAATGTTACAGATAGAAGATATAGAAAAAGAATGGTAAAAGAAAGAAGACTGGGAATTTCTATAGTGGTTTGGCTGTTAATGAAGCCTACGTCCACTTTATAATTTTATTATAGATTGATTGCTATTACAAGAATGTTTGATTACAAGGCATTAATTATCCATAGGTAGATAGAATCCCCAGAGTTGGAATCCACTGGAGAATCATAGAGAATTCCTTTGGAGATTGTTGTGAGGGAGGTCGAGAGTGATGAATGTTTCCAATAGAGCTTCAGCAACCAGTCTGGAGAAGATCGCATTTTTGTTGCAGGCGGGTCGGTATTTATAGAGATTGGAGGCCTCTGGACCAAACACGCCTGTCAATCACTTGTAAATGGATACATAACGACGTAGAGGAGTTTAGCACATGATCTGGGCCAAAACCATGGATCGCTAGCGACCCATAGACTTGGCTCGCTCGCGAGCTAATAACTTAGCATCTATCTCTATTTTTTAGCCACATCAGGTCGCTATAGTTTAACAGCTTGGTATGGATCGCTGGCGATCCATCGTGTATGGATTGGTAGCGATCCATACACTTAGTATTTTTTCTATGCTCCTGAATTCTTGACTTCTTGGCTTCTCTTTCACTCTTCGAGCCATCATATTGCATGGGTCGCTAGCGATCCAAGCACTTAGAATATTTTTGGAACATTGAAGTGTGGAATGCTCTCATCGCCTTATTTCAATGTGTTTGTGTAGTCTGATTGCATGTTGTTCCATTCTGATGACTATCTACTAGCTGGTTAGGCTTAGCCGTTGATTGGACTGGACAGACGATGGTTTCTTGGTTTAGTCAAATTGAGTCGTCGCTTCAGTAATATGACTTGGCTCTTGTTAACTCCTCGTTTTAGCCTCTTTTGGTTAAGTTCTAAGCCATTCTTATGTCAAGAAACTGTTCTGTTTTCTAGTGGGTCCTGCTGGGTTAAAAACCCGTATAACATTTGCCCCCTAAAGTACATCTTCGTTATAGAGAAAGCGTGCTCTGGAAGTTATCGCTTTCAACATATGTTCGTCGAATTCCAAGTGATCGCATTAGAGTTTTACGGATACATGTCAAGTCATGTTGTTGATCACCTAGTTTTAGTCTTGACTGCTATTGCTTGTCGTAATGGATCAAATTTCTCTCCATAGCTTACCGATATGCTTTGAAATGATGGGTAGATGTCGGAGTTTGAGTTCGAGAAAAAATTGCCTTCAATCTCATGGGTCGCTAGTGATCCATGTGGGATGGGTCGCTAGCGACCTGACCACTTGGATAAATTTTACTTTGGAAAGATGGGTCGCTAGCAATCCTTGATGGATCGCTGGTGACCCAATTACTTAGCTAATTTTTTGTTTTGTTTCTTTATGCCTGCCTATATATGTTTATTCTAGCTGACCTAACTACTTACTCAAGCCGATTCAGTTTAATCTCTTCACGCGATCTAATCTTCCTACGGCCCAATTTCAAGCGATTCATCATCTTCCCTGTTCGATTCGATCCATCATTCCTCTGCGACTTCTATCATGATTCCTCCTAGTGATTCTCAATTAACGAAACCCTAACTTGGCACTGCCCTACGTTGCTGCCTATCAATCCTTTGGCTCGCCATTGATCCAGTTTCAGCTTGTTGAATCTGCATCTTTGATCGTTCCCATGTTCTAGAATTCAATCAAAGGTAGGTTTGCTAATTATAGTGTTCGTGCAATGATTAATGACGAGTTTGCATTTGCAATGTTGGTCATGAGAAGTCTGGGTTGATTGCGGTTTAATGGAGGAAGATAATAAATCGAGTCTTGAGTTTTCTCCCGGAACGACATTCGGGCTTTGGCCAAATGCTTGACGCGTTTTTCTATCTTCGTCCATTAGACCAGAATTGACTTATGCCCAGTTTCATAGCTGTTACTGCATGACACATCACTAAATAATCCAGATTCTTCTAGAGAAATTGGACTTATCCTGCTTGCTTATTGCACGCTTGGTGTCCATGTAGTGAGAAGAGTTCTCCACGTCGCTACGGACAATGGATCAGTTATCGATCATTGATCAATAACGGGTAAGTGTACAGTAAGTAAAAACAAATAGGATGGATGTGCGAAATTATTTTCCATTTCCACTATGAACGGACTATCTACGTTTGATAGAGCGTTTGTAGTGTTTCGGATACCGAGCTCACGCCCTATAGACAACACGCTGCACTTGCCCCGTTCACACTTCAAGTCCGTTGCGTGGGCACGGAATGATCTCTTCGGAATTCAAGTGTTGTAGGGGAAAATTATTAACTTAGAATAAAATCACCGGACTATTTTGAATACGAGTTCCATTGTTTTAAAATGAAGCATCCATCTTCGTGTCGTAAATCGAGTGGAGGAAGTCCGACACTTTCAAAGGCCAGATCGTCGTCCATCGCTCTTTCTCCTACCACTTCACAAGCATAATATGGTTAGCCGGTCCCAGTTGGGCCGGTCGTGGATCAAACGCCTCCTAACTTTAGAGTTCTACTCAACCCACCGGAGAGAGCTTCTTTGGTAGTTTCTGTTAAAGTTATTTACAACATCTGTGCACAACATGGTATACCGGAGGAGGACGTACGTCTGCCGGAGAAGAACAAGTTCGCTCACATGCCTTCTCCGGGGTATACTGCTTGCCACTGGTATATGTTCTTGAACAGAGCTGTGCCTCCCTTTAACGATTTTCTACGCGAGACTCTTTCCAACTTAGGCATTACCTTGTTTCAGCTTTACCCCAATGGCTATGCTATCTTTACCTGTCTACATGTTCTTTTCACGTGGACTTTCAACCGCGCTCCAAATTTTGACGAGCTGTAGTACTTTTTGTAATTTAAGTGAACAGATGGTTGTCAATTCTTCATTGTGATTGAGGTCCAAAGAAACCAAAAGATCGTTCTGCATCTGAAGAGAAAATTGTCGCAGTTCAAGATGTAATATTTCTTCGTCAGATACCCCAAGGGGTTTAATCGTCTATGGACAACGGGGGTAAGTTCCCTTTCATACTTATCGATCTTCGACGCGTTGTTATGGTGTTTCTAACGAGCTGTATACTTCTTACAGTTATTCCAAGGCGAAATAGAGACGTGGCCCTTGATGAAGTTTTTCAAACACTAAAAGCTATTGATGCTGAGGAAATATTCATTAAAGTTTTGCTAACCGATGAAAACTTGCATCGATATAGGCTACTGTATTCGGGTAGATCTGCCGTTCAAGTTGAAGACCCCTCTCCTGCCTGTTCCAGGGTTCGAACAAGACTACTTCTTCTTTCCGTGGTTATGAAGAAGGCTCCTCTCAAAAGATAGAGAGTCTCTGTTAGGAGGATCAACTGAAGAGGCCAGCGAAGGAGGAAATTCTACTGCGACTGGATTTAGCGGCCCGGTTAGAATGCCTCTGATCCCAGAGGAAGGAGAAGAAGGGTTCAAGCAAAGAGAAGGCAAGGTTGCATTGGATTATGAAAAGGAAGAGAGGGAATTGGAGAGTAATAGCGATGATTCTACTACAAGCGATGATCTTTACGCAGAATCCGATGATGAGGACTCAGAATCGTGCGATGAGACTCCGAGCATGAGTTCTATCCTTTCGAGCTCTCCTCCTTCAGATGCGAGCGGCAAAGATAATGCCACAGAGAATAGAGAGCATCGGGATGCCCTGAATAAAGAAGTTGGCGCAGAGTTGGGTGATTTGAGCGACGTCTATGAAGATATTGATGTGCTTATGGGGGAGGACTTTAAATTTCAGGAGGTGTCCCCTCCTTCTGGCAATACTGCGCCCGAAGTTAGCGCGGTCTTACCCATGATGGCCGCCCGTTTCGGTTCTTATCAATGCTTTAGGCCTTTCCCCGAAATACACTATACATCTTATTAGAATTGCACTCACTTTCCAAATTTCTTTCTATGCCTATTTTCTATTTCTAAAATCTTTTATTTATGCTTTGTGCTAGGTATGACGAGAGGACGTGGCCTCTATGATGACTTCGAAGAGTTCACCGACTCTCGGCGTTGGTCTAAGCGCCCTTTCGGCAGTTATCAGCCTCGAGAAATGGAGGAGGAATACAGGAGAAGGAAGGAACTAGAGTCTGAAGCCCACCGCCAAGATGAAAGAGATCAGAGCTGGTCATACAAAGGCGGGTACGAGAAAAGGAGATCGTTTGATGAAAGGGAGGAGCCATCGAAGAGATCGAAATTCGACCACCGTTCGCATTCTTTGGAATAATAGGTGTCCGCTCCGATGCGCTCCTCAATGGGTCAAGAAATCCCTATCACTTCTGCTCCTGCTCCGCCTTTAATTTGTATTCCTCTATCTTCGGTTGTGCTTACTTCCGATGCTTCGTGTCCTCACTGGACACCTGCTTATATTCTTCCTTCAGGCCCCTTAAGCTTGAGGCAGCGCTTCCCGATTGGTTCCTGAAGGGAGTTAAGTTTGATCGCGATCTGCACCCAGTTCTCAAGGATTCGTACATGCCCCACCTTCAAGCTATTCATAGTGACATGGATCAGACCGAAGGATGGGAGAAACTGTGTAAATAGTTGGCGGGCACCAATCGCAATAACCACCAAGAGATCCTCTCTTTCAACTCGAAGAAGGATGATTTTGAAAGGACTTTGTCAGAACGTGAAGCCAAAATTAAATTGCTGTAGGAAGAAAAGGCAGCGACACTGCAAGAGGGCAAGAGGAGCGCCGACTTGCTTAAGGAAGTAAAAGAGGCTTATGTTAGGATTGAGATCGTCTATAAGGACGAGATAAAGAAGGCTCACGCCGAAGAGGCAAAATCAAAAGAAGTAGTGGCCGCTTGCAATGCAACGATTGAGGCTCAAAGGAAAACCATTGCTAATCACGACCTCATCGTTGAAGGGCACAACAATACTATTTCCGACCAAGCCAAGACAATTGCTAGGCTATAGACTCAGGTTGCGCAGCTTAGTGCCGATAAGTCTGCCCTTGAAGTTGAGAAAGCCGTCGTCAAAGCAGATTACCTGGAGCTCTAAAATACTTTGAAAGGATGATGGAAAAGCTAGACGCGACCATTCTGGATTTTTATGTTAACTACCTGTTGCACCAAGGGAGTCTCAGCTACTTGGATCTAAGGTTCCCACACACTCTCGCTTTAGTTTGGGAAGAAATCTTATCCCACTTTTTCGGTAGCGTTGATGCCTATATTGAGCGGGAGATGTAGGATGCCTATCTTAGTGAAGAGTCAAAGAAGGCTTTGCTCGAGGGTGGGGAGATTCTTCGAGTCGAAAGAGAGAAAGAGACCGTTGACGCTGCTTTAATGACTGCCGCCAAAACACTCACCAAGTATTTTATTTCAGGCGCGAACGAATCATCGCAGTAGCCCCATGACCTACTAGCAGGTTCAGAGCTCGAGACTCTTCCTCAGGTAGTGGAACCATCGAAAGAAGGTGAAGGTGGTGAATACGAAGTCGACATTCTCGACCATTCCTCCGGTGTAGGTAATGTTCTCGCTTCCTCCGAATTCGGGAGCTTCCAACTTACGCCGCAAGAGCAGGAAGAATTTAACGCTTTCATTTTTTATCTTATAGGTCCGTCCACTTTTCCTGATGATGTGCCAGCTTCCTCAGCTCCTGGACTCGCTACTATTTCTACAGCCTCCGTGGTTGTCTATGTTCCTATTCCTACTTCTATGTCCGTGTTCGGCTCGCAGCCGAGGCTGGAGTCTGAAAAGATAGTCGCACTTCATAGCCTGGATGACACTTTTGTCTCTTTAGAAGGCGACGTAACAACGGAAAAAATTAAGGAGCAGGAAGTCCAGACAGAGCAGCCTCGCAAGACTTAGAACGAGCTGGTCACTATCAAAAAGGAAAAGGTTGAAGTGATCAAGGCCTCAAAGAGCTCCTGTAAATCATGGAAACGCAAAGGGAAGAAAGAATCTTCGTAGAAGGTTGTAGAGGAAGAAGAGGACATTTCCACCAAGGTGTTAGTTGACATTACCGACAACGACACTGCTACTCCGAAGATGAAGCTAGAAACAAAAGGCGGAAAGGGGAACGGTGGAAGGAAGCGTTGAGGAGCTTGTGTGAAGGCTGATTCGATTTTTTGGTTCCTTTTGAGCCATTCTTTTCAAGTGCAGAGTCTGCACTTATTGTTTTTGCTAAGGAGTACTATTTTCTTTTTGTTGGCCGGTGTTGTATGGGTACGGCCCCCACATTTTGACCCTGTGTAAAGAAAATTATAAGCAATATATTGATACTTTGATTGCATTCTCATTTGTCTTCTCATATATGTTCTATGCACTCGTGCTTGTTTTATTTTATACTTATCTAGTCCTGTGATTACTGCCAAAATTGTTCATTTGAAGTAACAGAACTTAAGAATTAATAGAACTTAAAAATTCTTTACTTAAAAATTAACATAATTTAAAAATTCTTTGTTTAAAAATTCTTTGTTTGGAGTGAAAGAACTTGTGAACTTATTGTTTTCACGCATTTATGTTCAGGTAGAGTGACAGAACTTGTGAACTTTTTGTTTCCATGCGTTTTTGTTCAAGTACCGGTGTATGCCACCCAGTTCACAGGGCTGTTTACTTCAAACAAATTTCAAATGACCGGTAACTGAGGGTTTGGATAATTTTCATATTGAACTTGAAATTTGGCTAAGTCACAACATGATTTTCCTTTTTTTTGGAAGTTTTGCAACTTTAGCATGTAATCTAAGTTTCTTGTGATATTACAACAAGTATGCAATATATGCGTATTTGAGAGGTGCACACTGCTTGGGTTAACCGAGGGCATTTTTAATCATTAAGTATACTTAGATGAAAATTTTTTGTTGGTTTGTAGCATGCCTATTTTGTTGGAGTTGTTCTCATTATTCCTTATTATAGAAGCAGTTGGTGCTGGTTATGAGATGCGCGGTTTTTGGTGCTCCTCGGTGTTGCCTATCTTAGGGCCACGCGAGGAGCGTGTGCTTTAGTGCTCCTCGATGTTGCCTATCTTTGGGTAGCGTGAGGAGTTTAAGTTTTAAGAATTAGTGCATGATTTTTCATGCTCCTTGGAGTTCCCTATCTTCGGGCAACGTGAGAAGTTAGTGTTTTGGAATTTAGTGCACGGCTTATGGAGTGCACAGCTTTTAATCCTCCTCGGTGTTGCCTATCTTCGGGCAACGTGAGGAGTTGGCATTTTGGAGGTTAGTGCATGGCTTATGAAATGCACGGGTTTTGGTGCTCCTCGGTGTTGCCTATCTTCGGGCAATGTGAGGAGTGTAAATTTTAGAAGTTAGTGCGCGACTTACGAAATGCGTTGCTTTTCGTGCTCCTCGGTGTTGCCTATCATCGGGCAATGTGAGGAGTGTAAGTTTTAGAAGTTAGTGTGTGGCTTAGAAATGCGTGGCTTTTCTTGCTCCTCGTTGTTGCCTATCTTCAGGCAATGTGAGGAGCGTAGGTTTTAGAAGTTAGTGTACGGCTTACGAAATGCGTGGCTTTTCGAGCTCCTTGGTGTTGCCTATCTTCGGCCAGTGTGAGGAGCATAGGTTTTAGCCTTTCCGATATTGCTGGAGTAGCACAGGTTTTTAGAAGACCAAGGTTGGGTTTCGCCGATCTAACGTCTTGAGTTTATTTGCTTTCGTCGACCCGGCTAGTGGTTATTATGAACACGGTTTTGTTGGTTCGAAATGCAAATTTATCAACCCAGCTGGCGGTTATTATGAACACGGTTTTGTTGGTCCAAGAAGCAAATTTGAACACGGCCATGGTGCGAGTGGAAGTTCATCAACCCAGTTTCCTTTTTCTTTTGTTAGTCGCTTTTTGATAGTGGATTTGATGATCTTGTTTATCGCTTCCACCTACCTGTTTGCTTGCGGGTGAGCCACAACGGAAAAGCTCTATTTGGAAGCGTTTGCAGAAGTCTTTGAACTCGACACTTTCGAATTGAGTTCCATTGTCCGTGATGACTTTTCGTGGTACACCAAACCTGCAAATAATCTTTTTAGTAATGAAGTTAATGACTTTCTTTGTGGTTATGGTGGCTAGCAGTTCTGCTTCGGCCCATTTTTGAAATAATCTACGGCAACTATAGCTTATTTGTCCCATCCTTTTGCTATTGGCAGGGCTCCAATCAGTCGATTCCCCATATTGCAAACGGCCACAGGCTGACCATCTACGTTAGCTCCATTGAAGGAGTCCTCTTAATTTTGCTGAATCTTTGACACTGATCGCATCTTCCGGCATAGACTGCAGCGTCGTGGTTTATTGTTGGCCAAAAATATCCATACCAAAGGACTTTCTTCGCTAGGATTTGCCCCTAGTGTGGTCCCTGCATTCGCCTTTGTTTACCTCCTTTAGGATTCATCGTGCTTCATTATTGGTCACACACCTAAGAAGGGAGGTCGAGAATCCCCTTCAATAGAGAATTCCATCCTGCGTCACGAACCGTGGTGCTTTTCAGAGAAGCTTTTTCCGTTGGTTCCGGTCAGTTGGAAGGGCTCTCGCAAGTAAGTAGTCCTTTATCGGCATCACGGTATAATGTTCGATGTCGCTTAGCAGTTCTTGCACTTTAGACAGATACCGTGCGAGATTCTCTCCTCGAGCCTTGTATTCCCCCTTTACCTGACAGACGACTAACTAGGAATCACTGTAGATGTGAATGGGTTTTACCTTAAGTTCTTTGACCAACTTTAGTCCTCCAATAAGTGCCTCGTATTCTGCTTCGTTATTCATGGGGAATTCCAAGCGCAAGGCGTAGAAAATGGCTCTCTTTTCAAGGGTTTCAAGCACCACACCTGCCTCTGAACAAAGATTGTTAGATGCACCATCTACAAAGAGTTTCCATTGAGTCTCCACCTCCAACGATGCTTCTTTTTCGTCGTCCCGTGTGGTAAACTCGGCGATGAAGTCTGCTAACGCTTGGCCATTGATAACTTTCCAACGATGGTATGCAATATCATATTGACTTAGCTCTTTGTTCCATTTGAGGAGTCGCCCGGAAGTTTCGGGCCAGTACATCACATTTTTTAAGGGCTGGTCAGTTAATACTTTGATTGGATGCGCGTGAAAGTATGGTCGTAACTTCTGGGATGCGACCAAGTGGCAATACGCTAGCTTTTTCAGCTTTGGGTAATTCTTCTCAGCTCCGGTGAATCGTTTGCTAATTTAATACACAGGCCGCTGGATTATCCCTTCTTCCCGCACGAGAGCGGCGCTCAGTGCGTGCAGTGAGACTGCTAAGTAAATGAATAGGTCTTCTCCATCCACCGGCTTTTATAAGATTGGCAGAGCTTCTATGTGTCGCAGTAGTTCTTTGAAAGCCGTTGGATAAGCTTCACTCCATTCGAAGTTTTTCTTTCCCTTGTTCAGTGCATCGAAGAACGGTATGCACTTGTCTGTAGCTTTTGAGATAAATCGGCTTAGTGCTGCGACTTTTCCATTCAAGCTTTGAGGTTCCTTCTTATTTCTCGGAGCTTGGAATTCTCGTAGTGCCATTATTTGTTCTGGATTTGCTTCGATGCCTCGGGCTCTTACGATGAACCCCAAGAATTTCCCACAGGCTACTCCGTAGTGACATTTGAGTGGATTGAGCTTCATTCCATACTTCCGGAGTATTTCAAACATTTCAGCGTGATTTTCTAGATGGTTAGCAGCTACTCGAGATTTGACCAACATGTCATCCACATATACTTCCATAGTCTTTCCGATTTGAAGTTTGAACATAGTATTTACTAGCCTCTGGTATGTTGCCCCGGCGTTTTTTAAACCGAATGGCATTACTCTATAGCAGTACAGTCCCAAATCGGTGATGAAGCTGGTATTTTCTTGATTTGCCTCATGAATCAGGATCTGGTTGTAGCCCTAGTATGCATCCATAAATGATAGCAATTCATGCCTCGTCGTTCCATCCACAAGCTAATCAATTCTGGGGAGTGGGAAGCTATCTTTCGGGCAAGCTTTATTTAGATCCGAGAAGTCAATACAAGTTTGCCATTTTCCATTAGATTTCTTAACTAAGACTGGATTTGATACCCATTCAGGGTAAGTTGCGTCTCGGATGAAGCCGTTAGCCATCAGTTTATCTACCACCTCTCTCATTGCCTTGGACCGTTCAGGGCCCAAGCTGCACCTTTTTTGCTTTACTGCTGTGAATTTAGGATCAATATTGAGCGTGTGGCAGGCAATTTTGGGTGATACCCCACATATATCGGAGTGTGTCCAAGCAAATATGTCCAAATTGGTGCGGAGGAATTTAGTTAGTTCTGACCGCATCCTGTTTCCAAGACACAATCCAATTTTCAAGACCCATGTTGGGTCGTACATACTGACTGGGACAGACACCGTCAATTCTGTCGGCGCTGCCTTATCCTCCCCTGAACTCTTCTTTGTAGGATCCAAAGCTTTGCCGAATCGGCTATGGTCCCCGAGATAGGGCGACTCTTTGGTTGCTACTCGGTGGGCTCATGAATGTGGAGAGTTTTCCCTACATCCTTTCCTTTTACTTTCTTCTTGACTCATTCAATTCTGTGATGTAGCATTCCCGGGCAGCGCTTTGGTCTCCTTTCATAATTTCGACTCCATACTCTGTAGGGAACTTCATTGTAAGGCACCATTGGGCCAATGCTATTCTGAAGTCGGCTAATAACGGTCGTCCCAAGAAGGTGTTGTATGCTGACATTTCATCCACGATCACAAAAGTCTGAATGAGGGTGACCCTTCACTCACCCTCTCCAAGCTCCACAGGTAGGTCAATTGTTCCCACCAGTTGTTTGGGTTCATCGGTAAACCCTTGAATCTTTGTTTGGCACACGGATAAGCTTTTCATGCCAATCTTCATTTGATTGAAAGTACATTTGAAGAGTATGTTAACGGAGCTGCCACTATCAACCAACACCCGCCGAACTACATCAGGTCTGATTCCTACCGTCACCACCATCGGATCGAGAGTTGGAGCATCCATCCCCTCGGTGTCCCGATTTCGGAACACTATATCATCATTCAAGACCCTTTGCAGCTTGGTTGGAGTTTCGTCTTCTAGAGATAAACAAGATTCCTTCGGAGCGTGCTTCAACAAACTTGCAAATCGCCCTATTTTCCCCAACTTCTTTATGCGCGGTGTGGTCCCTCGGAAATTGTTCCAATAATAAGCCTTTGGTCAGTTCATTTCGACCCTTGTTCGCTAGTTCTAGTTTGATTTCTTTGTTATCTTGGATGCTGAGGAGTCGTAGATTGAATTAGGTTTTGTGGCTGTCTCATGTACTGCTAGAGTTTGTTATTTTGGATCAGCTCCTCAATGAGATTCTTTAGGCGGCGACATTCACTTATATTATGGCCGTGTATTTCATGAAAGTGGCAGAATTTCCTTGAGCACTTTTGGTGCTCAGTTGCCTCCTTTTTGAGGGGCTTTTTGCATTCCTCGATCCCTTGAGTCATTAGAAAGATGTTTTCTGGTGTGTCTTTTAGGGGAGTGTAGCCTTCAGGCCTTAACCCTTTGAGCTTTTTATTGTTTCCATTGTCATTCTTCTTATTGGAGTTTTGACTTTTTCTCTTTGGATTTCAGTCTTTCCCAATGATTCCTTTAGCAGTCCGAGAAGTGTGTGCATTTTGACTCATTGCTACATCGCTTTGCCCGACGTTCGTTGGTTGCACATTAGTAGACTTCCTTTCCAATTCCCGCACTTCCTCCAACCTTAGGTACTGACTTGCTTTACGATTGAAATCTTTCCTTATGGTAGGCTGCTTCATCTTAATCCACTTTCCGAATTCAGTTTTCGGGTGAATTGCACGGACTAATGCCATAAAAACCATAACTTTAATGGGGTTGCTTACTTCCGTCACTACGGTGTTAAACACGTTCGTGAAAGATTTCAGTGATTCGTTATGCCCTTGGAACAATCTGGATAGGGACATGACGTCTTTTGGCTACGCAGTATGGAGTCTGAACCGATCAAGGAACCTTGTCGCCAGTTGGTCAAAAGTAGAGATAGATCTTGGCGGAAGCCTAGTGAACCACATTGACATAAATCCTTCGAGAAAGATAGGAAAGAATCTGCATCAAACAAATTCGGAGGCATTAGCTCCGTCCATATACCAACTATATTTGTACAAGTGGGGTTTTGGGTGTTTTGTCTCGTCATAGGAAGGAATAGTTGGCATTGTGAATTTTTATGGATATTTCTCATTCAAGATTTCATCGGCGAAGGGAGTCCGACTTGGTGCAGATCCCCATTCATCATCTCTTCTATTTTTACTCTCCTCCATTAATTGCTTAACTATATCCGCTATGTATGCCTCTGATGTCCGATAGTTTTGAGGATGGTGTTCAGTCACTACACCAACTGTTTGGCTTTGCAAACGGTCTTGGTGAGTACGCTAAAATCTAGGCTCTCCTATGTAACAACCCTAGATTTTTGGAATTATATTTAAATTATTCTTAAATTATTTTAAATTAAATTTTATGTTAATATTTTATTTTTAAAACATTTTAGAAGTATAGTTATAATTTTCAAAAGTGTAGTTATGATTTTCCAAAGTTAATTGTATTTTTGTTTTTAAATTTTAATTTTAGTTTCAATTAAATAAACTATTTCTTTATTTACTTTTTATTTTTCCTATGAATAATTATTTATTTTCATTTTCACTTTATGTTTGTTTGTCTTTTATTTTATTTACTTGATTTTATTTTGTTTATTTTGAATTAAAATGAATTGGAAATTCAAAGAGGCAAAGTCCTTTCATTTGCTTGACTTTTCATTTCTAGTCCTTTCAATTTCTTGGCCATTCAAATCTTGATTGTGGCCATGAGTTTTTATTTGCTTTTCACGTGAAAAAGCTTCTCATTTCCATCACAATTTCGGCTAAGACATTTCTGAAATTGTTGGTAATGGCTTCTCCTTCTTTTTCTACTTTTTCTTTATTTTTTTTCCATTGTTTTGCTAAATTTTTGCCTTGACTTCCTCCACAAGTTGCTCGGCCATAACTCCATCATATCCACCGACCAAGACCTCCTCCTCCTCCCCATGATCCACGGCAACAACCCGTCCTGCTCCTCTGTCCAATTCAGGCCATGACCATCACATGAAGACAACACAAAAAAAATATTTGCAAACTCCTAGGAACTAAACTAATAAAGAGCTATTGTAGCACTTGTTAAGTGCTGTAGTTGGCTGAAATGTGATTTTTTTGAATATAATTGAACTATTACAGCAGTTTGTAAACACTGTCTTTGCTGAATTGAATTAAATCTTTTAATTTGAACCCTGAACTATTACAGCAGTTTTGTAAATGCTGTTATTTCTGAATTGAACTATTTTTCAACTAAAATTGAACTATTACAGTAGTTTTTAAATGCTGTCTTTGCTGAATTGAATTGTTTTCAAATGTAACTTACCACAGCATCTTCTAAAATCTATGAAAGCTGAAATTTTAATGTTTTAAAAGTATTTAAGTGAATAAACGAACTCAGAAAAGGTTAAATTTTTGGGAATTTAATATTTGATTTAAAGAACATTGACTTTATTTTTAAATGGTTTAAATAAAGTATTTTGATTGTAAATATAAACTTTTTTTGAAATTTAATACCACGGGTAATAATAACGATTGGTTGTTAAAGAGACCGGGATCGGATATGGACATACTCTCTGTCGTTACCAAAAACCACTTTAACAACCGTGTACGCGGTGGAGTTTCCAGAATGAAGTAGGATGGTGGCGACGATCCTATTGTGGTATGAACGTGAACCCAACTCCCGTGAGTTGGCATAAGGTGGCTAAAACAAGAGCGATCGACGGGCCAATGAGGTAGCACCTCTAATCGGACACACTTCTTTGATACCATTCTATTACTTTGTGATTGATTGGGTGCACCCCTTGATTTTGGAGTGTTGTTCGAGGTAGGCGGTAGTGGATGCTATGCGTTACCACCAGCTCAGATGCGTAATTGGTATATCTAACCTGGCATTGCCTTGTTGTGCCGTGTCACCTACCATATCGAGCTTTACTATGAGTTTTGATTTCTCCAGTAGCCTGTGGAGTATTGAGGGTAGCCCTCATTCTAGGAGTATGCTAATACTGGATAGACGATTGGGACTATTACGTGTTAAGGGGATTATTGGGTCACTCCTTAATGCTATTTAAAAGTATGTTTATTTTATATTAGACATTATTATAATATCGAATATTACTACATAGTAGATAGTTTAACGGATCCTTAAAGAATGGGCGATCCTAAGCATTCTTTAAGTTACTTGTGCATTTTATTACAGCTCTCTTGAGTTCATTTACATTGTATAAGTATGTATGTCCTGACTCGAGTGTTTGTGTTTTATTTACGCTTGGGTCAGCCTGAGTATTCATAGCTTTGGACTTCACTTTCTGGAGCTAGGAATCGCCGAAGATTCTGCTTATCTAGTTGTTTATCTATTTCAGTTTCAGTTGTTTTACTTCAGCTTTTGTATTAGAGACATGTATTTGGGATTTCTACTGTACATGTTTCAGAACTATATTTGTTTTCAGACTATGTATTTTGTATCTACTTTTGAGACTTTGTATCGTAGTGGCTTCATGAACCATAATTTATTTTATTTTCCGCTGCGAGTTATTCTGATATTCAATGTCTGTGATTCTGTGATTGGTTTTATTTGCTCCAAATTTTATTACAATCTGTTATTTTGCATTATTCAAGTCTGACATGTGTGGATTATTGTCGATTTGAATGGTCTAAAATAGTGGATCGTCACATCCTATCTTCGGGAGAGGCACTCCTAGTGGGTCCCGTTTGCTTGCGATTGGCTTAACTGGAGTAGTTTGAGTATTCCTTGCATTATCGAATGCATTAGCATTTTCTTCCAATTTGTTGTCTTCCTCTCCATCCTTTGAGTCGAAGAGATTCATAATTATGTCTTCCAATGGGGTCTTCGCCCCTTGATTCAAGTCCAGAATAGGTTGCCTTATTGCGAGTGGAGTACTTGCATTTTCGTCCACGTTAAGTCCTGTTGTCACCCTTTTGTTGTGATTGTATTCCGTTTCTTCTATGTAGACCAGAAAAGGAGGAATTCACTTGTTCTATAATAGCTGCAGGTTCAGGCATAGTCCTTCGGAGCAGGGTTTGACTGTAGGGTTAGGGAAGCGTTAAGTTTATCAATTAGAGCCTTTAGGGTACTTTACATTTTTGGTTGATCTAATCAACCATTTTATTCAACTCATCCCCAGTGACAACTTCATGTTGAATGGAGGATGCTGGCGTCTGATTTCCTAAGTTATGCACCATTTACTTCAGTTTGTTGGGGATTAACATCCTCTCCAGCTACTACTGCCCCTATGGATCTTCCAAAGCCAGTTCTTCTTCTTCCAGGGGCCATTGATTCCAAATAGTGGATTCTTCAAGCAAAGATTGCAGATCTAATTTTTGGACCTATAGGATCCAAAGTAAATAGCTAGATCCGGATCCTGAGTTGGAGTTCTAAGTGAAAGCAACAAAACGTTAACAAAAAAATGGATCAACACCCTGGTTTGATTTTGAAAGAACCAGCCTGTTCTGATAGAGCAATATAACAGATAACAGATATAGAAAAAGAACAGTAAAAGAAAGAAGACAGGGAATATTTATAGTAGTTCAGCTGTTAATAAAGCCTACGTCCACTTTATAATTTTATTATATACTGATTGTTGTAACAAGAAGTGTTTGATTACAAGGCTTTGATTATCCTTAGGATGGTAGAATCCCCAAAGTTAGAATCAACTAGAGAATCATAGTGAATTCCTTTGGAGATTGTTGTGAGGGAGGCAGAGAGTGAAGAATGTTTTCAGCAGAGCTTTAGCAACCAGTTCGGAGGAGATCCTATTTATGTTGCAGGCAGGTCGGTATTTATAGATATCGGAAGGCCTCTGGACCAAACATGCTTGTCAATCACTTGCAAATGAATGCGTAACGACCCAGAGGAGTTTAGGTCGCGATACGGGCCAAAACCATGGATCGCCAGTGATCAAAGGTCTATGGAATGCTAGCGACCCATAGACTTGGCTCGCTCGTGAGCTAATAACTTAGCCTCTATCTGTATTTTTTAGCCACATTAGGTTGCTAGAGTTTAGCAGCTTGGTATGGATTGCTGGTGACCCATCGTGTATGGATCGCTAGCAATCCATACACTTAGCATTTTTTTATGTTGTCATATTCTTGACTTCTTGGATTTTGTTTCAACCTGCGAGCCATCATATTGTATGGGTCGCTAGCGATCCGAGCACTTGGAATAATTTTGGAACGTTGAAGTGTTGAATGCTCTCTTGGCCTTGTTTCATTGTGTTTGTGTAGTCTCGTTGCACATTGTTCCATTTTGATGACTATCTACTAGCTGGTTACGCTTAGCCGTTGATTGGACTGGACAGACGCTGGTTTCTTGGTTTAGGCAAATTGAGTCGTCGCTTCAGTAATATGGCTTGGCTATCATTAACTCCTCGTTTTAGCCTTTTTGGTTAAGTTCTAAGCCATTCTGATGTCATAGAACTGTTTTGTTTTCTAGTGGGTCCTGTTGGGTTAAAAACCCGGATAACACTTAGAGGAAACCCCTAGAATGAAACTATCGATACATCAGCTTTCGAAAGCAGAAGCAAAAGTTTGATTGAATATTTAGCCCTACCATCTGGCGTCTCAATTTATTTGAAGATTCACAACATCAAGGAAAAATCCATAGAGTTGAGTCATCAATGCACGAGTTTCTGGAGATAGAAACTGATACATGATTAGGGTCTCAACACTGGACTTGGAAGAATTCTATTTGTACCAAAATTAGGCACAACACTCTTCGGAAGTTTTTGAAGAGATAAAGTGAAGAAATTAAAATGGAAAAAGAGGATTATCTAACAAAAACTCCAAAAACAGATAATGAAAGTAATAAGAGCGCACAGAAACACAAGAATTTAGAGTGGTTCGGCGTGTTGCCTACGTCCACTGTGAAGTTGATTGCTTATTGATGTTTCTTTGATGATTACAATTTATTTCAGTAGATTACAGCAGATAATAATGATTTACATCAGTGAAATTCGTTAGTAACAGCAGCAATGGAGTTTAGAACTGGATCCGGCAGAGTCTGGGTGTTGGAGAGTTCAAAGAAGAAGAAGATCCCTTTTCTGTATGCCCTGGGGCTCTATTTATAGGTGTAGGAGGCTGATATTTCACTCAGATCTCGGGAGACCCCTTCTGGCACGTGACTAGGCCCGCGCGCCCAAGCCCGCGAAGTTTCGGCCCGATCCGTGATCGATACGAACCGATTTCGTATCGATCAAGATTGTGTCTGATGGAGTCGAAATTTGGCGTGGACATTCTTCAGCATGCACGTAAGCTTCTATGAAAATTTCATGGCATTTGGACTTGTAGATTAGGAGATATGATCGATACGAAATGGTGATGTTCGGCAGGCTGTTTTGTTCGTATCGATTGTTTCGACTCGATGACTTCGAATCGATGGCGGCATGTGATGGCAGGTTGACGTGGCGTGCGTCCTTCGCATCGATCTGTAGCATACCTAGTTTGAATCGATGAAGACAGTCTAGTTTGAATCCATGGATGTTGGCTTGTTCGCATCGATGAGGATTTCTTCGTTCGTATCAATGAAGGCTGCATAGTTCGTGTCGACTATTGTGCTTTTCTTCGCATCGACAGGAGGCATGCATTTCATATCGATTGGTGATCGATCGATATGAAGAGAGCTTTTGAGATTGAGCGATGCGAAACAGATGAAAGTGTTTGTTGTCGATGGATACGAAGTGAGCCTTGGATGATCGAGTCGAACTATTGCTTCCTGATGGATGCGGATGGATACAAAGTGGGCATTGACCGATCGAGTCAAACAGAGCATTCCTAATGGACTCGAACTCGATTGATTCGAATAGCGGCCACCTGATGGATTCGAACTATAGAATCTTGATGGATTCGAACAAAGCTATTCAGGCGATCGATGCGAAGTGGACTCTGGTGATGAATACGAACTCGATCGAGTCGACTAGAGGCTTCTTGATGGATACGAATTCGATCGAGTCGAACAAAGGCTTGGTGATGGATGTGAAGTTGATCGAGTCGAAGTAGGCCCTGGTGATCGATGCGGAGCTGATCGATTCGAAGTAAGCTTCCCTGATGGATTCGAACTCGATCGATTAGAACAGTGGTTGCTTTTCACCCAATCTTTCATTGATCATAACTCGAGCATACAAACTCGGATTGACTTGAAATTTGGAACGTTGGCTCTCATAGCCTCGCTTGTCATGTTATATCAATTTTGGCTTGATCTGAATTAGGACAAAATTCATCGATATCCATAGTGAGCCTGTGTATAACTGATCTCTAAGACGAACCGTCATTGGTTACTAGTTAATTCCTTTGTGTCACAGCCTTTCGAAAAGGCGGGATAACAAATTCACTCAAGCAAAAGATGACAACATTGCGTCTTTCCAGAACATGTACCCAGAATGACATTGGATAACGATGTAAACTTGGTGGAATTCAATTTAAGTTAGCAAACAGACATCACTGAAAAAATCAGAGCTTGGATTCAAGCAACAAAGTCCCTAGTTCTTGGAGATAGGAGTTATCATGTCAATCAAACTCGGGTAATCGAACGTATTGCCCAAGTGACCTAGTCTCCCGAAAACATGTAGACTTAGTATTCAAAGAAATCAGCCCTACGGACTAGGGCAGATACACCAACACTTTGTTGAAACGAACTCAATTGAGCACAAGTAGGGATTAGCTATAGAACTGGCTAGACGAAGCTACCTTATAGTTCTGAACAAAGCTATGAAATAGAATATGTCGAAATGAACATAGAATTATTACTTACATGTACAGAATTACAGTAAAGGAGTATGCTGCACAAGAACACAAGAGGTGCAACGGCGAGAAAAAGCAATGCTCATAATAGCATAACTAAACCAATAGCCCCTGAAGAGAGAGGTTGGTGCGTAGGTTGAATTTTGAAAAACGCAAAGGAAGGATAATCGCAATCGAATAAGTCATGCGCTAGTTTTTGAAGACTGAAACTGTGCCTGATTGAACTTCAACTTCAACTCTATTAGAGCAACCTTGCGTTGTAATTTAACTATAGTCAATCATCTCTATCTTACAGGAATAATAAGCGAAGCCTAAGCCGCGAAGGACCTAGCTTCTAGAGCAGTGGCAGTCCCTCCGCCAGACTAAAGATTGGATGACCGGAAAGTCATTTTCAACAATAAAACTTGGCATTTGACCATACCGGGTATGTTTTACTTTAAATAATATCCTCGTATAATCAACGCTCAGAATCCAAGGGAAGTCGGCGTATGTTGACCAATCGAGTTATGAGCGTTGACCAGGGTAGATGCAGTGTAGTATGTACATGAGAAGAGCCTAGTATCCCGAATACTACAACTGAACAATATAGTGTAAATAGCTTGCTTACATTTGAAAAAAAATCCATATCGCTCTTTGAAATTATCTTTTCCTTACTTACCCGTTATCGATCAATGATTGGTAAGGGAGCCGCCGTCCAAGGCGATGCGGGAAGCTTTTCTTTTCAGGATCACTGGAGTACAAAAACAGGAAGAGCGATACGATTGAATAAACAAATATATCCGATTTTGGAATAAATCATCGCATTAGAATTCAAAATGGTTAAAGGAACTTAACCAAGTCCTCGAAAAGAAACTGTTAATGACAAAGAGCAAGACTTCACTCCAGAATGACGTACAATTGTTCGAGACAAAACTTAGCTTTACCGCCGGTCGAGTTAAAACTATATTGGTTGACTCTAAACCTACGTCATGCACCCACGTACCGACCTAAACCCTTGTTTAAACTATGGGGCAAAGATATCATCGTCAACACTAAGAATTTAAATTTAGATCGAAATCAAAAAACGAAAGGCTATCAGAAGTCAGTCAATCGGAAACAACATCTTGAGATAGACTCCGATGATTCACTGAAGTTCATAGAGTAATAATCCGAAACTTGTCTTGTTCCGGAGCGCAATTTGTTTCCAATGAAAGCATACTCTGGGGAAAAATGTTAATTGGATTTTCGGCTCAATAAAATTCAATAGGAGTTAGAACATCCAAACTCTGCCACAATGACTTGAAACTTGAATAAAGCATCTAAAGGAACAAACCAATAACACTCAAGGAAATTTAGCCAAGAATAAGCTAAGGAGATGGATCGCTAGCGATCCATCACCTATGGATCGCTAGCGATCCATACGGATGCATTGCGAGTCAAGCTAACCTCTTGCACAATGGTATACTACCTCTTCTAAGAATACTTACCCAGTTTTATAGCATGCTAAATAGTCTAGCTCGAGAAGTGAAGACTCATAGCTGTTTGACCAAAAACAGCTAACTAAAAATGGACCTACAGATCTCATACTAAGTCGGATTGACTTAAAAATTTGGAAAAACAATTAGAATACATAATAGAACGCTCACAAAAAAAATATTATCATTTGGAGTTGATTTGATGGATCGCTAGTGACCTAACTAGATCGATCACTAGCTACCCATGTAGATTAGGCCCCACCACCTAAAAATTTTATGGTAGGTCCCACAATCCTTAGATAGGGTACCTGAAATGTTTAGTCTGATTTCGTTAAGTTTTGAGTGAGTTATGGATGATTCTTCTGGACTAGATGACCATTGAAGATGGGTGATCAAACAAACTCCAAACGACTTGATATTTGGACAAGGCACTCAAATGGAAGATAGGAAGACAACCAAATGGAGATCACTTAAAAATACCCTAACTGCATGGATCCCTATGGATCACTGGCGATCCATGGAATTACATTGGATTGTCATGACATTTTATGAAAGGATGAAGCAAAAATATTCCAAGTAATTGGATCGCTAGCGATCCATCACCTATGGATCGCTAGCGATCCATCAGATTGGCTAGGGTTGCCTTCAAATTTTCTGAGCTCCTTCGTGGCATCATGTGCAGGCTTCTGGTAAAGCATGCCCAATAGCTCTCTAACCCCTATAAATACAATCCCACCTGCAACCGGGGGATCTTCTGGATTGGCAGTTGGAACTCTGCAAAGATTATTCTTCACTCTTCATCTCCAACCCAATAGTCATATAGGGGTTCATTGTGATTCTCCGGTGAATTCTTGTACTTGTGACTTAATTTAGCTTAGAAGATTCAATCATATTGTAATTCGATTCAACTTGTAATAGCGGTCAGTTAATAGAAAGTTATAAAGTGGATGTAGGCTTCACTAACAACTGAACCTCTATAAAAACCTTCTTGTCTTTTTACTATTTCTACAATTTTTACATTTATTCTCTATATTATTGCTCTGTAAAAATAGGGCTAGTGCTTTCACACTCAATCTAGGGTGTTAATCCATTTTTTGGGTTAACAGGGACAAAAGCGTACTTTCTCTTCAATTGCTTCCTTTCGAAATAGATGCTTCCGCACTCATGAAGACACTTCGAATAAGTTGAAGAACACCTTTCGAAGGCAATAAATTACAGCAACTCACATGCATGCCAAACCTTTCAAAACTAAAGGTATCGCACTCATTCACCTTCCACATAAGGATTTTTTGCCAAAGCAACTCCTTCGAAAGCATAAATAAGCCTTTCGAACGGGTCAAATTTATTCACAATTAAGAAGGAAAAGCTTGCTAGGGTTCAAAGTTGCAATCTCCAATACTAGAGGATGGGCTTCGACATCGATCAACAAATGTTCCATCCAATGCTTGCTTCCGCTTTGAAACCTTCAAAGTCTCGACTCCTTTGAAGCTCCTAAGATCCACCAATCGACAGAGTCGAAAGCTTGCATCTTTTCTTACTTACACAGCAACACAAAGTAGAGAAGCACATCAACCCCTTCCGATGAAGTCAAAAGCACTCAAGTCCATTCAAATGTAACGCAAAAGGAGACTCAGTAAACGGCAGCGAAAGGTCCCCAAAGCCGCCTTTAGATCGAGTCGATAGGACTGACTCGAAATGTGCCAACCTGCACCTTAATATAAAACCCTAGGGGTTTAGTTTAGGGGATCTGAATTCACCCAATCCATCTTTGTTTTTCTTAAATTTGTAAACCCTAATTTTCAAATTAGATTGTGAATTTGATCAATTTGTAATAATTAAATTTAATCAAAGCATTATGATGGATTTTTTGAGATATTTGGCTGATTTGATATTTCTATTAGATTACGATTATGATCTTCTTATGTCAATTTGATTGAAGGGTCACATTTAGAGTAAGTCGAAACCCTTAGTTCAACAAATATCCATAGAACCTTAGCTCCTATCCTCAAGTCGTCGAAAGGACGGCTTCCGAAGGATTCGGAACTTATCCATCGGATTCACCTTCTTAACTCATTAGAACCAATATTAGGGTCAACTCAACTAATTCGAAATGGAGGTTTCGAAATGATACTAAGCCAGCTTAACTTGTTCGAAAGTCAATATAAGAAGGATTTTTAGTCTTTCGACTAAATCGAAAGGTCAAATAAGGAGTTTCAACTACGACAACCTATTCGAAATGAAAACCGAAGAGAATAAAATGGATTATATATATCTTAACCTGATTGGGAGGTATCAAATGCTTTCACCTTTTTGAAAGAAGGTCTCAAAGGATTCATCTACACTTTGAATTTAACTTTGGGGCATTGACAAGTTTACTTGTTAACAGGTGTCATCCTGTCTGACTTAACTGGAATGAAATGGGCACTCTTAGTCAACCTGTCCACTATGACCCATATACTTTCATTTCCTCAATTCGACCTTGGCAACTCGTCTATAAAATCCATAGATATCGAATACCATTTACAAACTGGTATCTCCAGAGGTTGAAGCTACACACTCTGCTTCTGATGTTCGGCCTTCACTTGTTGATAGTTCATACGCTGCTTTACCAACTAGCCAGATCCTTCTTCATACCTTTCCAGTAGAAACTCCTTTCATGTCTTGATACATCTTGGTTCCTCTAGGATGAATAGTAAATTTTGATCGATGACATTCACTAAGAATTTCTCTCCTTAAGTCCCCAACATTCGGAACACCTAACCATCTCTTCTTTCTCAACCATCCCCTCGGGTCAAGACTAAAATCTTTTAGATCACCAATCTCCAATCCAACCTCAAGACTTTTCATCTTCTCGGGTTATAGTGGATCCTCTTTCTTCTTAGAAGCAATTCTTTCAATCATAACTGGTTGAACCTCCAAGCAGGAAAACATGGCAGTGCTCCGACTAGAACTAGCAGCCGATCAAGCCTCTAGGTCCTTCAATTCTGTTAACTTAGCTAACACCACATTTTGATGTTTTCTGCTAAGAGCATCCGCTACTTTATTTCCTTTTCTAATTGTATACTCTATACCAAAATCATAAGCTGCTAAAAACCTCAGCCACCTCTGCTGCCTCATATTCAACTCCTTTTGAGAGAATAATTACCTTAAGGACTTATGATTTGTGTATAACTCAAATCTCTCTCCTAAGAAATAATGTGTCCATACTTTCAGTGCAAAGATCACCACTGCCAACACTAGATCATGAGTAGAAATCTCACTTCATGCGGTCTAAGCTGTCATGAAGCGTATGCAATAACATTACCTTTCTACATCAATACAGCTCCTAAGCCGGTTCCACATGCATCGTCATACACTACTAATCCTTGATTCCCGTCTGGAACTACTAACAAAGGTGTATAACGACCCGCTATTTTGGACCATTCGCATCCATTATAAGTGTATAGGTAGACACTCATGCCGGAGTTGAATTGCTCAAAATACCGCGTTGTTAATTTAAATTGGCAAAACTGAACATATACAGTAAATAAATATAATCACAGATCACAGACACAGAGTAATAAATGCAGCGGAAATAAAAGAGATAGTAGTTCATGAAGCTACTATATAAATGTATAAGTTACATCAGAGTTAGAACAAATACAACGGAAGAGTAACACGATACATCAGATACAAATCAGAATACATCACTGGAATCATCGAATACTGAAAGCAGAATAGATGGCTGGATCTTCAAGCAAAGCTCCAACTTCAAAGGCGAGTCTCGAATACTGGTACACTCAGTCTGACCCGAGCGTAAAGCAAAAACACAAAACACTCGAGTCAGGATTAACATTCTTATATTAATAAATCCAACTCAAGTGAAATAGCAATTGAAATACAAGTAACTCAAAGGAAGTTTGGAATAACCATCCTTTAAGGATCCGTTAAACTATCTACTATGTAGTAGTGTACGATAAGTAGATAATGTCTATCAGTAATAATAAGATATCAAAATAGCGTTAAGTCATGGCCCATTCCACCCTTAACACATTTTTATTCCCAAAAGCATATACAAGACCGTAGTTTCCCCAAAACCGGAAGTCACCAGAGGGCAATGCATATACTAAAGGTAGAAAACAGATTCGTAGTGGTCGCGTATACAGAATACAAGTATGACAAGGCACATGAGGCAATACCCAAGGTAGTGATACTACGGTTCGCCTGATCCGGACTGGTGAGAACGCAACGCCGCAGCGCCCGCAACACCGTGAAACAACACTCCCAAAATCAAGGGTGCACCAATCGACAACAAGTAATGAGTAGTTCAAAGAAGTGTGTCCACTTGAGGTAGCTAATCCTCCATTGGCCCGGCACGGCTCCTGTTTTAGTCATTTCCAATTTGACACAAGTGTCAAGGCTATCCATTATCGTTCTCTTTCTTCAGTCATCACGTACATCATTCCAACCACTTCATTCTGGATCATCACTCCGCGTATAGTTATTAAAGTGGTTTTCAGTTTAAACAGAGAGTATGTCCATAACCGACTCCGGTCTCTTTAATAACTTTCGTAATTATTACACCAATTGGTCGTTTGTTTATTTCAAAACCAAATCAATTCAATTTCAATTTCAATTTACAAATCAACATTCATTTGTCTTTCCAAATCAATTTCCATAATTTACGTTTCAAAACTTCCAAATTACCATTTCAAAAGCTTATAATTCAATTTCAAATTTTATCTACAACAATTCAAATATTGATTCAAGTTCGTATATAAATTTCGATCCGAAATCATTTAAATTAATTTATTTTAACATTCAAATCAATTTGAATCCATTGATCAATTTTATTCAATGTTCATTAAGTAAATTTATCATTCAAAACAATTTCTATTTAATTTCCAATCTATTAAATCAATTACTTAAATTCAACTTCCTTATTTCAAAACTTACAAATTGAATTAAATTAAATTCATCAAATCAAATCCTTTTAATTTTCAAGTCTTACATTAATTTCAATAAATCACATTTTATTTCTTGTTAAAGAAATTCAATTTCACTTATTTACTTACTTAAATAATTTTCCAAAACTTAATTAATAAAGAAACTCAATTTCAATTATTTACGAAGTAAAAATTTACTTATTCAAAAGTTCAATTTTACTTATTAAAGAATTCAATTCAATTTAATCATTAAATAATTCAACCTTATTTAATTATTAAATAATTCAAAACTTAATTATTAAATAATTTCAAAGTTTAATAATTTCAACTTAATTATAATTTCAAACTTAATTATTAAATTATTCCAAACTTAATTCAATCATTTCTCAAATTAAACAACATTCTTTCAATAATTACATTTTTAATCTTTTGTTTCAGATTATTAAATATTAACATTTTCCTTTCAATAAAAATTCAAATTTGAACTTCATTTCAAAACCATATTGTTTTTTCAAATAAAAACTTCATTTTATTTTTAAATCAAATTATTGACCAATCGGGTTTTATTTAATTCTCTATCCTAGGTCAAGTTCATTTGGGTATTATCATTTCAACCCGATTCCAATTCAATTCAAAAATCAAAGCATAACAAAGGGAACTTGCAGTGTGATAACTGGGACGGTGTCAAAGTAAATAAACAAGCAATAACAACAATCCAATAATCAATTCAAATAATCCCGAAATAACCGTATTAATTCGCATTGTTATTTGTACGAATTAATATAATTATCTCTAGAATCTACACTATCATTTCATGTAGATTAAAGATTATTACACTAATATTTATACGGTTCTTCAATTGCCATTCGATTTCAATTTTAACACTACAACAATAAATCAAATATACGTTCAATGGTTCAAAGTGTAATTATCACTGTTCTACATGTCAATTAGATTAACAATTAAAAGGGGTCATATTCAATAATCAAATTTAACATATAAATCAGTTTTAAAAATTGTTAACTATACTATATCCATTTCAATTTTGCATACTATTTACCATTTATCACTAACAATTTAACGTCCAAAATAAACATCAACAATCAATCAATTCTCAGCCAAACTGTATTATCATCACATAAATAATTAACAGATAATGGTGTCAGATGTCACAGGTGAACTGATACAGGTAATAGCATATATAACAGTGTAATTAAGTAACAGCAGCATATTTCAATTGTCGTTTCAATTGAAATCAAATTTAATAAATAAAAGAACGTTAATCGTGAGTGAGTGCTCACCTTTCGAGGCTAGAGATTCAATGATGGAACGAGTTACCAATCCAAACGTAAATTCCAAAGCAAAGCTAGATTGGCACGATTCGACGCTCAAAGCTGATAGATAAGAATAAATGGAGTCAAATCAATGCTAGATCGATGACGATAATTGGTATCGGGGAAATTCTTTATAAATAACATTATATATCAAATCATAAATTATATTATATAGTTCGAAATTTATTTTTAAAATAAATTCATGTATATTCTCTTTATAAAACCATAGTGAAAACTAATATACAAACGCAGACACCACATACTATAATTATTATAACATGCATAAAGCACTTAAACACGTCACGTTATTATATTTTATAGTTATCAAAACACATCAAAACATATCACGTTATTAAAATTTGAAGCAATACTTTATATAGACTAATACCTAGAACTAATATATATATATATATATATAACCTTTCATCATATAAACACGTACCAAATTTACACAGTATATACATTAATATAGCATAACATATATGAACATAACTTATGTTATTAACATTTATATATACTATACAACATAAAATAACTAGACTTGCATAAACCAATTATCATATAAGCTAACTCATCACCGAAACTATTCATATTTTATAAATTCATATGTATACAGTGAATATTTGGCAAACAACATATACCAATATATTATCAAATAAACTTACTTACCTACTATTATATATAACTTTTATTATTATTATATATTTTGCTGCAAACGTATATAAACTATCATATTAAAACTATATATATTCTACTAAAGTACCGCGCAACTTTATATAAAACTAGTATAATACATAACCTTACATACGTATAGTTTAAAGTTAATATAAATTTTGAATTATATGACAAAATAACTATGTATATATATTCATAGATCACCTAACCCATATATATATATCCTTAAAACTTGTGAATTTTAAATCAACAGAACCAAAACCAATATTCCTTTGATTATATATAGATAGTATAAATAGACAAACCCCAGTCATATACACTTTTATACTTTATTAACTTTATAAACTGTGTAAACCAAGTTACCTGCACAGATGCATAACAACAACAAGATCTATACAATTATATTACCAAAACGATGTCACATATATATAAGTGTACATACCAAGACTATTGCATGCTCGTGTGAAGTGGAAGGGAAGAAGCTCGGCTCCATGGTCGTGCTTGGCCAAACGCTGAGCGATGGAAGAAAAGGTGGGAGGCGGAAGCAAACGCAGAGGGTGGCTGCAGGTGGTGAGGCTAGAGGAAAGGGAGGTCACGTGAGGGAGAGGTAAAGATGGGTTGAACGGCAGGAAGTGGGGCTGTCGCTTGTGGTAGATGGTGGCCGGGTGTTGGGGTGCTAGGCACGGGTTAGGGGAAGAGGGACACGTTGTAGGTGGCTCGTGGTGGAGTTTTAGGCGGTGCTTGGAAGAATGGTGGCCAATAAGTCAAAGCAATGGTGGTGGCTGGCTTCGGGATGCGTTCGGCAGGAGGAGATCAGGCTGGAGTTGTTGACTGCGAGGAAGAAGGCTGGAATTTGGCAATGGATCCATGGTAGAGACGGGTGGGGCAATTGAAGTGGAGATGGCGTTAGCATTGTGGGCTGTGGGTTTCTCGGCAATGAAGTAAATCTGGGAATATGGAAGATGCATACGAAAAATGATGAACAGTTTTCAAGCAAATAAAGTAAATTTCTTTTTATACAAAGCTAGAATGAAATGGAAACTGAACTAATGAAAAGTGAAAAGGTGGAAATAGCAAGGGTCGGGTAAGTTAAATTCTTGGAATTGGAAAAGGTCAGAGGTTATTTGTGTTCTGATAGACAAACCAAAAGACACAAGAAAATCAAAACTCAAAATACGGAACCAGTACAACCGATTGATGCACTGATTTGATCGTGTTCCGAACTTCGAAATACACGAATGAAGATACCGTGGAGATCAGCACGACAAGACGATCAAAATGGTATACATATATCAGTGGTATGATTTGAATTATAAAAATTCGAATTTTCTACTAGTAGAAAATGCAAGAAAAATGCTGAAAAATAAGATCGACAGAGCCAAAGATTTCCGAATTTGGAAAAACGACAAACTGACATCTTGCTCTGAAGATGGTTTAGAATTTTTCTATATAAAAATATTTAGGTTTCGGAAACATTTTATTTTCATTGCTTTTTAACTGATTAAATTGAAGTGAATTTACGTGCGAAATAAACTTTCATATTTTCGGACGAAAATTTACCAGTTGCTATGTTTAACTAGACGTATTCCAAATACTAAATTTTTATTTCAAAATTTTATCGTTTAAAATTTTACAAAATTTCAACTAATTACATTATTAAAACAGTTGAAATTTACGGGTCGTTACACTCTCCCCCACTCAAAACTTTTCGTCCCCGAAAAGGAACGAGGTAGGAGAATAGAAACAACCAGAAAGAAAAACAAATTTGAAATACAAAATAACAATTAATTTAAACCATATAAATTCAAATTTAAATTAATTGATATTCAATAATTGATTTAATCCATTTGATTTCACTAAAGTCAATCTCCACTATTTCTAAATTCATTATCTTATTATCCAATTATCTTAAATTTACAATTTCTAAAACCATAAAATTTGAATAGTCTTTTATTATAATCATATTTTTTTTCAACAATTTTAAATTCTTCTTTATTCCAAATTATTGTTAAGTTTATTTCACTTAATATATCTTATTACATATATTTACACCATATAAATTTATTTAAACCTTATAAATTTCAATTTAAATTAATTTATATTCACTAATTGCTTTTAAATTCAAGGTATTTCCATAAGTTGATCAAATTTCAATTTATTAATTCTTTCAAAACAAATTTATTTGTCTCATATATTATTCAATTAACTTATTATTCTATCATCTTTATTAGCATTTTTATATAATTAAAATCTAAGTGTATAACATTTATTATAAACACTAAAATTTTATTTATAAAATCATTTTATATTGTATATTATCCAATTGCATTTTAACTTCTGAATAATTTAGGTAAGTTATTTTGAAATGCAATTTAGTACTATACAAATAAAATTTTCAAATTCAATTATTTCAAGTTAAAATACTTATTCAAAATTTAGGTTTATTTATAATTGAAAACATCATTTAATATGATTTTTAAGAATTAATATTCCATTAAATTCCAAAACCTTTAGAAAAAATTATGTATATACTATATATATTAAATCAAATTAAATTTAAAATAATATACCCAAATATATATATATATATATATATATATAAATCAAGTCATATTTAAGAAATTCGAATCAAAATATTTTTCCAAAACAAAACCGTAGCAAAGCTACAGAATGGTTTCTCCACTTCGAAACTCGAAAATGAATGTCGATGATGCCGCCGCCATCACGGAAATTATTTTCCAGCGACAAAGAGAAGAGCACTGGTTTCAACATTTTAAAATTCTTTGAAAACGGTTTCTATTTGAAAATACTTCAATAATATATACTTTAAAATTTAAAAACCAAAGTTCGAAATCACCGGAAACTAATAAATTCTCAAATTTCTGAATTAAATTCATTTCAAATTCCAATCAATTTATAACCAAGTTTATAAATTCATTTATTTATATTATGCAATAATCAATGGTTTACGAAACAATAAATGAAAATCAAATATTATTATTTCAAACAACAAATTTATTAAAAATTTAATTTCAGAAAACTTGTATTTATATATAATGTAATCATACAAAACTTTTTATTTTATTTATCAAATTGAAATGATATTGTGTCAGTTTGCTCTGCTCAAGTGTTTTGGAAATCCTATCGATAGCGTTGATCAGACGAATCGATCGAAAACCCAAATTAACATCAACAACTCAAACAACACAATATAAAAACATTTTAATATTAATTTACAAATACACTTCCTTGCTCGACGATACAGGAATGGATTCAAAGCAAGGATAGAGATTCAAATTTGATGGACTCAAATCAACGAGAATTTTGATTCGAAGATAGGTTCGAAACAAAGATATGATGATTAAATAACAAGTAGGAAGATTTGATAAGTTTTTATTTAAATCGCGGGCAACCTTAACCAAGTCGACCGTGACTTCAAGAATAAGATCGATGCAGAATTTCGAGGCAAATCTACATTTGATCTCAAGAAATAGAATTCAGGTATAGCAGAAGATAGATAACATCTTAAACCGAGGATACAGAAATCTTCGGTAAATCAATGCCTATTGTAAAGGAGTTTTGCTCCTTTACGAATCATTCGAAGATTGGCGAGACCGTCGATCTACTATAGATATCATTCAAAATGGAGTTATGGGGTGCTCCAGAATTGAAAGAAGACGAATAGTGAAGGACACGAATGAATTTCGGAACCGAGGGGAACGTTCCAAAATTCAATGGAATTGAGTCAAAGGAAGAGATTGAAACTCGAATGAGAGTGATTCTGTAAATACATTTACCCTATATGTTAAGTTTTGCCTAGAGCTACCAAAGCTCTGATACCAACTGTAATGACCCGGTATTTTGGACCATTCGCATCCATTATAAGTGTATAGGTAGACACTCATGCCGGAGTTGAATTGCTCAAAATACCGCGTTGTTAATTTAAATTGGCAAAACTGAACATATACAGTAAATAAATATAATCACAGATCACAGACACAGAGTAATAAATGCAGCGGAAATAAAAGAGATAGTAGTTCATGAAGCTACTATATAAATGTATAAGTTACGTCAGAGTTAGAACAAATACAACAGAAGAGTAACACGATACATCAGATACAAATCAGAATACATCACTGGAATCATCGAATACTGAAAGCAGAATAGATGGCTGGATCTTCAAGCAAAGCTCCAACTTCAAAGGTAAGTCTCGAATACTGGTACACTCAGTCTGACCCGAGCGTAAAGCAAAAACACAAAACACTCGAGTCAGGATTAACATTCTTATATTAATAAATCCAACTCAGGTGAAATAGCAATTGAAATACAAGTAACTCAAAGGAAGTTTGGAATAACCATCCTTTAAGGATCCGTTAAACTATCTACTATGTAGTAGTGTATGATAAGTAGATAATGTCTATCAGTAATAATAAGATATCAAAATAGCGTTAAGTCATGGCCCATTCCACCCTTAACACATTTTTATTCCCAATAGCAAATACAAGACCGTAGTTTCCCCAAAACCGGAAGTCACCAGAGGTCAATCCATATACTAAAGGTACAAAACAGATTCATAGTGGTCGCGTATACAGAATAAAAGTATGACAAGGCACATGAGGCAATACCCAAGGTAGTGATACTACCGTTCGCCTGATCCGGACTGGTGAGAACGCAACGCCGCAGCGCCCGCAACACCGTGAAACAACACTCCCAAAATCAAGGGTGCACCAATCGACAACAAGTAATGAGTAGTTCGAAGAAGTGTGTCCACTTGAGGTAGCTAATCCTCTATTGGCCCGGCACGGCTCCTGTTTTAGTCATTTCCAATTTGACACAAGTGTCAAGGCTATCCATTATCGTTCTCTTTCTTCAGTCATCACGTACATCATTCCAACCACTTCATTCTGGATCATCACTCCGCGTATAGTTATTAAAGTGGTTTTCGGTTTAAACAGAGAGTATGTCCATAACCGACTCCGGTCTCTTTAATAACTTTCGTAATTATTACACCGATTGGTCGTTTGTTTATTTCAAAACCAAATCAATTCAATTTCAATTTCAATTTACAAATCAACATTCAGTTGTCTTTCCAAATCAATTTCCATAATTTACGTTTCAAAACTTCCAAAGTACCATTTCAAAAGCTTATAATTCAATTTCAAATTTTATCTACAACAATTCAAATATTGATTCAAGTTCGTATATAAATTTCGATCCGAAATCATTTAAATTAATTTATTTTAACATTCAAATCAATTTGAATCCATTGATCAATTTTATTCAATGTTCATTAAGTAAATTTATCATTCAAAACAATTTCTATTTAATTTCCAATCTATTAAATCAATTACTTAAATTCAACTTCCTTATTTCAAAACTTACAAATTGAATTAAATTAAATTCATCAAATCAAATACTTTTAATTTTCAAGTCTTACATTAATTTCAATAAATCACATTTTATTTCTTGTTAAAGAAATTCAATTTCACTTATTTACTTACTTAAATAATTTTCCAAAACTTAATTAATAAAGAAACTCAATTTCAATTATTTATGAAGTAAAAATTTACTTATTCAAAAGTTCAATTTTACTTATTAAAGAATTCAATTCAATTTAATCATTAAATAATTCAACCTTATTTAATTATTAAATAATTCAAAACTTAATTATTAAATAATTTCAAAGTTTAATAATTTCAACTTAATTATAATTTCAAACTTAATTATTAAATTATTCCAAACTTAATTCAATCATTTCTCAAATTAAACAACATTCTTTCAATAATTACATTTTTAATCTTTTGTTTTAGATTATTAAATATTAACATTTTCCTTTCAAAAAAAATTCAAATTTCAACTTCATTTCAAAACCATATTGTTTTTTCAAATAAAATCTTCATTTTATTTTTAAATCAAATTATTGACCAATCGGGTTTTATTTAATTCTCTATCCTAGGTCAAGTTCATTTGGGTATTTATCATTTCAACCCGATTCCAATTCAATTCAAAAATCAAAGCATAACAAAGGGAACTTGCAGTGTGATAACTGGGATTGTGTCAAAGTAAATAAACAAACAATAACAACAATCCAATAATCAATTCAAATAATCCCGAAATAACCGTATTAATTCGCATTGTTATTTGTATGAATTAATATAATTATCTCTAGAATCTACACTATCATTTCATGTAGATTAAAGATTATTACACTAATATTTATACGGTTCTTCAATTGTCATTCGATTTCAATTTTAACACTACAACAATAAATCAAATATACGTTCAATGGTTCAAAGTGTAATTATCACTATTCTACATGTCAATTAAATTAACAATTAAAAGGGGTCATATTCACTAATCAAATTTAACATATAAATCAGTTTTAAAAATTGTTAACTATACTATATCCACTTCAATTTTGCATACTATTTATCATTTATCACTAACAATTTAACGTCCAATATAAACATCAACATTCAATCAATTCTCAGCCAAACTGTATTATCATCACATAAATAATTAACAGATAATGGTGTCAGATGTCACAGGTGAACTGATACAGGTAATAGCATATATAATAGTGTAATTAACTAACAGCAGCATATTTCAATTGTCGTTTCAATTGAAATCAAATTTAATAAATAAAAGAACGTTAATCGTGAGTGAGTGCTCACCTTTTGAGGCTAGAGATTCAATGATGGAACGAGTTACCAATCCAAACGTAAATTCCAAAGCAAAGCTAGATTGGCACGATTCGACGCTCAAAGCTGATAGAATAGAATAAACGGAGTCAAATAAATGCTAGATCGATGACGATAATTGGTATCGGGGAAATTCTTTATAAATAACCATATATATCAAATCATAAATTATATTATATAGTTAGAATTTTTTTTTAAAATAAATTCATGTATATTCTCTTTATAAAACCATAGTGAAAACTAATATACAAACGCAGACACCACATACTATAATTATTATAACATGCATAAAGCACTTAAACACGTCACGTTATTATATTTTATAGTTATCAAAACACATCAAAACATATCACGTTATTAAAATTTGAAGCAATACTTTATATAGACTAATACCTAGAACTAATATATATATATATATATATATATAACCTTTCATCATATAAACACGTACCAAATTTACACAGTATATACATTAATATAGCGTAACATATATGAACATAACTTATGTTATTAACATTTATATATACTATACAACATAAAATAACTAGACTTGCATAAACCAATTATCATATAAGCTAACTCATCACCGAAACTATTCATATTTTATAAATTCATATGTATACAGTGAATATTTGGCAAACAACATATACCAATATATTATCAAATAAACTTACTTACCTACTAGTATATATAACTTTTATTATTATTATATATTTTGCTGCAAACGTATATAAACTATCATATTAAAACTATATATATTCTACTAAAGTACCGCGCAACTTTATATAAAACTAGTATAATACATAACCTTACATACGTATAGTTTAAAGTTAATATAAATTTTGAATTATATGACAAGATAACTATGTATATATATTCACAGATCACCTAACCCATATATATATCCTTAAAACTTGTGAATTTTAAATCAACAGAACCAAAACCAATATTCCTTTGATTATATATAGATAGTATAAATAGACAAACCCCAGTCATATACACTTTTATACTTTATTAACTTTATAAACTGTGTAAACCAAATTACCTGCACAGATGCATAACAACAACAAGATCTATACAATTATATTACCAAAACGATGTCACACATATATAAGTGTACATACCAAGACTATTGCATGCTCGTGTGAAGTGGAAGGGAAGAAGCTCGGCTCCATGGTCGTGCTTGGCCAAACGCTGAGCGATGGAAGAAAAGGTGGGAGGCGGAAGCAAACGCAGAGGGTGGCTGCAGGTGGTGAGGCTAGAGGAAAGGGAGGTCACGTGAGGGAGAGGTGAAGATGGGTTGAACGGCAGGAAGTGGGGCTGTCGCTTGTGGTAGATGGTGGTCGGGTGTTGGGGTGATAGGCACGGGTTAGGGGAAGAGGGACACGTTGTAGGTGGCTCGTGGTGGAGTTTGAGGCGGTGCTTGGAAGAGTGGTGGCCAACAAGTCAAAGCAATGGTGGTGGCTGGCTTCGGGACGCGTTCGGCAGGAGGAGATCAGGCTTGAGTTGTTGACTGCGAGGAAGAAGGCTGGAATTTGGCATTGGATCCATGGTAGAGACGGGTGGGGCAATTGAAGTGGAGATGGCGTTAGCATTGTGGGCTGTGGGTTTCTCGGCAATGAAGTAAATCTGGGAATATGGAAGATGCATACGAAAAATGATGAACAGTTTTCAAGCAAATAAAGTAAATTTCTTTTTATACAAAGCTAGAATGAAATGGAAACTGAACCAACGAAAAGTGAAAAGGTGGAAATAGCAAGGGTCGGGTAAGTTAAATTCTTGGAATTGGAAAAGGTCAGAGGTTATTTGTATTTTGATAGACAAACCAAAAGACACAAGAAAATCAAAACTCAAAATACGGAACCAGTACAACCGATTGATGCACTGATTTGATCGTGTTCTGAACTTCGAAATACACGAATGAAGATACCGTGGAGATCAGCATGACAAGACGATCAAAATGGTATACATATATCAGTGGTATGATTTGAATTATAAAAATTCAAATTTTCTACTAGTAGAAAATGCAAGAAAAACGCTGAAAAATAAGATCGACGGAGCCAAATATGTCCGAATTTGGAAAAACGACAAACTGACATCTTGCTCGGAAGATGGTTTAGAATTTTTCTATGTAAAAATATTTATGTTTAGGAAACATTTTATTTTCATTGCTTTTTAACTGATTAAATTGAAGTGGATTTACGTGCGAAATAAACTTTCATATTTTCGGACGAAAATTTACCAGTTTCTATGTTTAACTAGACGTATTCCAAATATTAAATTTTTATTTCAAAATTTTATCGTTTAAAATTTTACAAAATTTCAACTAATTACATTATTAAAACAATTGAAATTTACGGGTCGTTACACTACTAATCCTTGATTCCCGTCTAGAACTACTAACAAAGTTGCATTGGTCAACAAGTGCTTTATCTTAAGGAATGCTCCCTCACATTTGTTGGACCAAATAAACTTTATGTCATTCCTGGTTAGCTTAGTCAAAGGTGCTGCTACTTGCGAGAAATCCTTAATAAAGCTCCAATAGTAACCAACAAGCCCAAGAAAACTTCTGAAATTTTTCATCGTCTCTGGTCTCTTCCAGTTGTTAATAACCTCGATCCTATCCGGATCAATTGACAAACCCTTCTTTGAAACCACATGTCCAAGAAACTTAACTTCTTTCTTCCAAAAATGACAGTTTAAAACTTTGCTTCCAGTTGATGCTGCCTCAACATCTCAAGCACTATTCTAAGATGAACATCATGCACCCTTTCATCCTTAGAGTATATCAAAATGTCATCTATGAATACCAATATAAATCTATCCAAGCGCTTTTTGAAAACACGGTTCGTCAAATCCAAGAAGAAAGCTGGCGCATTCGTTAACCCAAATGGCATCACTAACTACTCATACGAACCATACCTAGTCCGAAATGCTATCAACAAAATACTGTCCTTTGCCACTCTTAGCTGATGGAAACCTGTCGCCAAATCCTATTGGAAAAAATACTCTGGCTCCACTCAACTGATCAAATAAATCATCGATTCTTGACAAAGGATAATTATTCTTGATCGCCTTCTTGTTCAACTTACGATAATCGATACACATCCTTAATGACCCATCCAGTTTCTTTACGAACACCACGGTCGCTCCCTTAGGCGAATTTCATAGTCTAGTAAAATTATTTCCTTCTAAATCCACTAGCTGCACCTTCAATTCCTTCATCTCGGTAGGTATCGTCCTACTAGGTGGTCTACTTACAGGTTCGGCTCCTGGCACAAGGTCTATCCGAAACTCTATGGCTCGCTTCGGTGGTAGTCCCGTGACTGGCTCAAAAACATCTGCAAACTTTTTTGCTACCAAAACCTAATTCAACTCTTCTTCTACTTCCATTGCATTCAGCAAAACCCAAGTACTTGAGTCTAACTTCTCCATTGAGTATATAATTCGGTCATTACTATTGGGGTGTCTTAAAGATATTTCCGTATCTTGGCAAAATATCATAGCATCGTATTGACCTAACCAATCCATACCCAAAATGATCCCAAAGCCCATGGAATCAAAAACATACAAACTGCACGCAAATATATGACCTAACAATTCAAGTTCTAACTGGTCACATCTCATCCCCAGAGTTGTGTACCCTCCTATCGGATTCACAACCCTTAAGGAAGTAACAAGGTGTGAGGGTTCTAAACATAACTTATCTACCAAACACTGAGATATAAATGAATGCAATGCACCGGTATAAAATAGTACGCTAACTGGTACCCTATGAATCAAAAGCGTACCTTCCACATAGCCTTTTCCTTCTAACTAGCAGTTGGTCTAGAAGATGATGGTTCTAATGCAAAAACCTTTCCCTTGTCCGCTCTGACTGGTTCTGGACACTGATTCTTATAGTGTCCAATCTGGTCACAGTTGAAGCAATTCATTCCTTTCTTATCTACAACCTTTTTCCCTTTTCCAGTTCGACATGCATCAGCATAATGTCCTTTCTTGTCACACTTGTAGCAAACTACATCGGCCTTCCATTTCTTGACCGCTCCTCTTTTCTAAGTTCCTTTCTTCTTAAAGAATTTCCACTTCTTGCCCTTAGAATCCTGGGTTTCAACCTACTCCTCTTTCCCAAAAGTATAAAACTTATCTTCATTCCTGATTGCCATCTCCACTACCACTGTACTTGGATCACAAAGGTGTGGTATAGTCATCATGGCAATGTCGGGTTTTAACCCTCGAATAATCTTCTTGTTCCTTTTAATGACGGTGTCAATGGCAGAATATTCGTATTTGGATAACTCATCAAACTTTTTAGCATACTCAATCACCGACATCTCACCTTGCGCTAAGTCCATGAACTTTCTCAGCAATACTGACTTGGGAACTTCACACAAGAACCTCTCTTCGAATCTTCTTCGAAACTCTGCCTTAGTTAACTCTTCCTCGGGAACTCCGACATTAATACCATTCCACTAATAAAGTGTTACTCCCTGCAACTATCGTAGAGTAAGTCTCCTCTTCTGCTCATCATCTAATCCCAAGTCGACAAAAATTCTTTCATAGTGCAATAACCATTTTTCCACTTCAAAAACGGCTTCCAACCAAGACTGGTATAATGCCTATTTAGCTTGGCATATTTATTGCCAATTGGGGCCACATGATTAGCTCCTCCAACATTCACAACATTACCCCTAGCTAATCCTGTAGCTGCTCCAACTTGCGTCAAATTGACGAAGTACTGATACATCACCCCCATATCTACTAGCGAGGTTCCAGCACCTACATTGGCATTTGCATTTGGATTAGCATTTGTCGGTCAACCCGGAATCCTTCTAGTATTGGGTCGAGCATTTCTATTAGTTGTGGTGCTTCGTTTACCTAGATTTCCTCTTCCGTTTCGTACCTCCATATCTCCCTTTCCCGCAAATCTGCATATCGGCCTTAGTACGATATAGAAGAACGGTTTAAGAGAGAGGGGAATACATGCTTATATATATATAATGCAAGTACGTTACTATAGCATTAACCCAAACCTAGGTCACATTTTCTGATTCATTGGGATATGTTTTGAAAAAAAATTAGATTCGAATTTTCTTCTAAATTTACACAAACCTATGCTCTGATACAACTTATAACATCTCCATTTGGAGGCCCAAGACTAACTGCTATGGATGCTACAATCATCAATAGTTATTAGTTCTTGGTGACCAACATTGATATACCAGAAACACATGAGCATGAAAAAATTTAAAACTCAATTTAAAACAAATTTCTCATTTCATTTCTGATTCATTACATAATCCCATATGTAAGCCACATTTAGAAAAATTACAATTTATTATAAGCTACGCCAAGAGCGACATATGAAGATGCCCCATTGGTTTACTATAGTCTAAATACAGGCACTAAACGACTTTTCCATTGCATCCAATAACACAACGGAATCAAACAAAAAGAACTCCTAATAGCTAGCTTGCCTCATGCACCTCTCCGGAAGCTTATTCGTCTAAAGGAGAACTTGAAAACCTTAACTCTCGAACAACTCAAAATCAATTGAGCACCCGGGAGTTTAGGAAAAAACATAAATTTCGAGTCGGATAAAAAGTCTAGTGTGAATAATAACCTACCATTTCGAACCATATAAATATGTAGTGAGACCACGCCGCTTAGAGAAATAGGTTTTCCCCTCACTAGTATCTTAACTCAATTTATAATAACCAAATACTATGCACCTACATCCACAATGATTAAGACATAGCATAATAAAATGTATCATGATGATATGCAAACCTGCAATATGCTCTGGATTTCCCATCCCCATTTACCTGACTATCTATCTCAAGTTATAGTTTCTAGGGTCACTATTAACTCATTAGTTTTCATAGGCTAACTAATAACATGTTTAATTCTTTATGGGTCTCCTATCCACATTCATAGATTTCATGGGATCACTATGAACCTATTGGTTTCAACCAGTATTATAATCCAATCACACTTTTCATGGAATCACTATGAACCTATTGGTTTCTACCAATACTATCATCAAGTCATAGTTTTCATAGGATCACTATGAACCTATTGGTTTCCACCAATAACATCTCCCATGTCATATTTTTCATGGGCTATCTATGAACCTATTGATCTCACTCAATAACTGATTCTGGACATAGTTTTCATGGGATCACGAAGAACCTATTAGCCCCTTCCAATAATAATTTCCATAACATAGTTTTTATGGGCTTACTAAGAACCTGTCTACCAATAATACTTTGATCAGTCTTGGGCATCCTATATTCTAGTCTATTTGACCTTCTGGATGCAATTCTACTCACACAAGAGTTAATTTAAGGTATATTCACTACTGGGTCAACCTAGTTGGTTATTTTGCCCTTAATACCCCCAAATGCAGTTATGGGTTAATTATTAAGTGAATTTAATTACCGAAGCATACATGATAATTGATCAAAATTTAACAATATAAACATCCATAATTTAATTCATTGTAATTATTTTCTACTAATACATGGTTAATACCCTTAGCCCACTATCCTTAGCGAGGAAAACTTCCTCTAAGATTTCAATTTTTTAATGCTATTTCAAAACTCTTTTACATTGCCATGGGTTTGCTTTTAAAAACGAGATTGGGTTTTCTTATTCGAAAGCTAAGGCTTTTGACTAGATCCTTTTGATCATTGTGACATCATGAGTTACCCTCCCTCACTCTCCCTTTCAAAAGAATTACTTAAAATCTTAGACCTTCTCTTTTGAAACCAGTATAAACATACCTTTCAAAAGCATTGGAAACCTTCCTTTCAAAACACTGAAAAACATACCTTTCGAAACACTTAAAACATACCTTTCGAAGGCGTTTATTCCAAGTAAGAATTTATGGATGCATAGCTTCGAAACCATTTGAAAGTATCTATTTCGAAATCATTTTGTTTAATATTAAATATAACTCCTAGGTTAAAAAGAACAGAAGAAAAGTATCCCTTTCGAAATCCTTGATCTAAAGTAAAAGAATTTGGGAAGAGGATAGCTTCAAAACCAACCGTTCAAAACCATTGCCTCCGAAACTCTTGTTAAAAGTGGCTAAAACTACCCTTTCGAAAGCATTGGGAAGGCGGCTTCATTGTTAAAGAAACGAAGCCTTCCTTACGAACTCATAAAAAGCTATAAAGAAAAGTGGCCTTTAACCAATTTGAAAGGTATGCATGTGACAGCTAGGTATCGAATAGGTTCAAAAGCGGCAAATATTTTGAAAGCTTCTTTTAAAAACAAAGGCAAGTTGATTGATTTGAAGGCTAATAAAAGTGGCTTCAACATCTTCGAAAGCATGACTTCGACACAGTCCCTTCTACCTTTCTCCAATGCACTACGTATCAATTACTTGATACCATATGCATTGGTTTTGAATGGCATTAGCAGAAGTATGGTGACGGAAGTAAGCAAATGGAAGTGGTGAAGTTGTAATACGAAACAAAACTGATTTTTATGCCTTTAAAAGTAATTCCTTTTTACCTAACTTGCCAAAATTGTCAAAATATGATTGGCTACCAATTCTTTATAAAAATTCTTTTCTACAGCGCTACCGAATCAAACAATTAACAAATGAAATCATTTAAAAAAATAAACCCTTCCCCTTAACAAAACATTAAAACATTTAAGTCCTCTAACTTAAATAATTTAATAACCATAGTAAAACACTTAGGAAAAATCCCAAAAAATCACAATTATTCACTTCTAATATGTTTCTAACATATATAAATTTCAGACCCGAAAAATACATGATTGCCTTAAATAATTTAAACCCAAAATTATCTATTTCTTCCATTCAAAATTCATAATAAATTGTCCATAGCTTGGAATATTATGAGAATTTATACCCATCTCCAAAATAATGTTTTACATAACATATTCAAACATCATGGCATTCAAAAATCAATTTGCATGATTTTAACCTCAAAATCGAATTATGTTATCCAATAAAAATTCTTGTTTAAATGATAACATAGCATATAAATCAAAGCATATCTTCATTCATCCATCCAAACATTTTAAACCTTAAACTCGAATTAAAACATTCGAGGAGACTTATATGAGATGGTTTAGATAATTATTCACCTTGTTTGGTTAAGGAACTTGAGATTTGTTCTTGCTTTAATTCTTCTAGCTTGAATCTTACCTTCTATTTGGATTTTTCTCTTCTTCTTCTTAGGGTTATAACCAGCTTTGTATTCCTTTTGTTTATGCTTTTTTTGTACGAATGTAATGAGAATGAAAAGGTTGTAAGGGTTTTAGGGCTTATGGGATTCGGCTATTCCCATATTACCTTTTTCTTATTCTCTTACGTATTTAACTTATAAACCATTCTGATAAATCCATTTAGTTAAGGCACGACCCTAATTAGTTTTCAAATCTCAATTCCCTAATCACTATAGTCTCTATGTTATTCTATTTAATTTATATAATTAAATCTCCTGAATAATGCTATTAAAATTTAGGGGGGTGTTATATTACCCTAAAGAAAATACATTCCATTTAAAATTTCTCCTCCAAAATATCTATAATTTAGAAATACATCCAAGTAGTACTACTATATATATTTTAAAAACCTTTCAAAATTATTTCAAACCACTTTGGGATTTAAATTCAAAAATCCTTTCTAAAACACATTTTATAAATCAAATTTATATAAAATTACCTTTATATAAAATCATTTCATATTATAATAATTCTCCATTATTATAAAAAGATTTCTCAAATATTCATTCTGTAAATGTCTTATTTTACCATTTAGATCATTTTAAACAACTTTTATTAAAATTTTCACTTTTACTCAACATGATAAAAAGGTGAATTTTAACTTAACTTTTTCTTCGAATACCTTATAGTAAAATTATGAAACTTAATTCACAAAGAGTTGTTTTAATGTACTTACAATTATTAAATAATATATACAATCATAAACTAGTTAAGCATGGATTAACAACCAACAAACAACAATCAATGCTCCTAAACTATCTGAGCATGACAAATCAAACAATAATGATAATAAACAAGTATTATCACTAACAAACAAACACTATAACTAATTATATAAATTTGAAAATTAATCCTATATTATATAAAATATATAATCCTAGGTAAAATATTTCATCTACCAAATTTTCAAAAAATCAATACCGTGTCAATTTGCCTTGTCAAGAGTTTAGAAATCCCCATCGACATCATGGTATCCCACATCTCGACCATAATTTACAAACATTTCAATAGACCAATTAACACAATTCGTTTTTATAGAAAATAACAAATACACTCTCATATGTATAATACTTCTAAACTCATTCTAGGGCGTCACATACTCTATCTCTAATGAGTTATCCACTCTAGGGTATTACTAACCCTTTCTCTAGTAAGCAATATCCTAACAAAGCCAAGGTTCTCACTTAACCTTCGACTCTGATGCCAAATTGTAATGTTCCCTCATTTTCGACCATCGAAAGTTGATACCGAATACATCCACATTATTCAAATGTCGTGCATCCAATCGCATAAAAGGAAGATTGTTAGGGTAAAATAGAAAGATAAGAAAAGTGTTAACCCAAAAAATGGATCAACACCCTGATTTGAGTGTGAAAACACCAGCCTTAATAGCAATCCAGAAAATAGCAACACAGATCACAAAAATAAACAGATAAAAAGAAGAAAAGATAAAAGAGACACGAAATTTTTATAGTGGTTCGGCGAAATCTATGGCCTACATCCACTTTATAATTTATTTATCACTTGTAGTTTCATATTACAAGAGATTTTTGAGGAGGAGAGGAGAAGTCACATTTTTTGTTTCGGTTCCCCTTTTCTTTTGCAATAGGTGTATTTATAGCTATAAGCCTTGACCCAGTGTTGGTGTTGAATTGTAGTGATGCTGACTAGGCTGATATTAATTGCACCATAATCTTCTTATTTAAGGTAAGGATGAAGGGTATTAAGGAATATTTGATATGGAAATGGTTGGCATTAATTAGTAATAAATAAGTAGGTTATCATGGCATTTATTGGGCATTAAATCCGGCTTTGATGGGTAATGAATTGGTATTTATGGTGGAGATATGGCTGGTTTTTATTAATTATTTGAGGTAATAAATACTAGGAAATCAGGAAGTAAATCTTTAATTTCTTCTTAAGGATGGTGACTAATTTGCTGGATAACATTTTCCCCCCGAAGTATGCCTTGTTGGCAACGAGGTATGCTTCGCTCAAGAACTTGTGTTGGTGAAAGCAAATTTGTCGGCATCAAATTCTCATCTCTTTGGATGTTTGACAGATGTTAAGTGTCGGACCATTCCTGCACAAGGAGATAGAGTTAATCATTCCTATTCAAGAGCATTCATATTCAAGAGATAATGTAGAGAGCAGTTCTCAGGTCGCTTCTATAACCTTTGATTGAAAGCAAGAACGATATTGTAAAGATTTTTGAAAGGTGTCGCCCTTAGGAATGAATCAGAGCATGGCTGTGGACCGTTTGGGGTTGCTCATCACATGTGTAAGTCATTCTCTAAGCACTAACCATTAAAACTAGTTTTATGCAAGAAATCATTTTTTTATGAGGTGTCGCACTTGGGAAGGAATCAGAGCATTGGACCGCTTACATTCGAGATCGCTTACATGAGTAAATCGCTTCCCAAATGCTAGCCTTTAAAGCATTTTTTGATGATGCACAATTCAAATGCAGAAAGGAATCTAAATTCTAGATCTCATTTTTTTTTAGTTCAGTTCAGTTGATGATAATTTCTATTTGATTAGCAGACCCCAGAGTCTGTTACTTATTTGAGTGAGGGGCTTTGCATGCCCCTTGTTTCTGGTCCTTGGAGGTTGCCCTCAGTTATTTTCTTCATGGTAGAAGAAAAGTTTGAATGAAAGGACACCTCTTAGCTGCCCCCTTGCTGAGTTTCTTCCATAGTGCTTTTCCTTGTATGAGGCTTCTTTATCTTCTAAAAGCTAGATCTAGGAACCTTTTTTCTGGATCTAAATTTTTTCTTTCAGATCTGGAGTTGGATCTTCTTTCTAACATAGAATAAGTTTCAGATTTGAGATTCCCTTGTTCTTTACAGTGAAAGCACCAAAATGTTAACCTAAAAAATAGATCAACACCCTGATTTGAGTGTGAAAGCACCAGCCTTAACGGCAATCCAGAAAACAGCAACACAGATCACAAAAATAAGCAAATAAAAAGAAGAAAAGATAAAAGAGACACGAAATTTTTATAGTGGTTCGGCGAAATCTATGGCCTAGATCCACTTTATAATTTATTTATCACTTATAGTTTCATATTACAAGAGATTTTTGAGGAGGAGAGGAGAAGTCACATTTTCTGTTTCGGTTCCCCTTTTCTTTTGCAATAGGTGTATTTATAGCTGTAAGCCTTGACCCAGTGTTGGTGTTGAATTGTAGTGACGCTGACTAGGATGATATTAATTGCACCATAATCTTCTTATTTAAGGTAAGGATGAAGGAAATTAGGAATATTTGATATGGAAATTGAAATGACCCTCCCAATTCCACCCTAATTTCATAAGGAATTTTTTTTTATTATTGTTAAGAGATGATATATATATATATATATATCATTCATTACAATTATGTTTTCCAAGGTCATTTTCTTTTTCCAATTAACAAAATATATCCAGGATCAAAATAACTTACCAATATAAATATATCAGTGTATATCTAATAACATACACATACATATGAAGATGTATGTGTTCTTCTTATTTAAGTTCAGAGTATATACTTTATTTTTTTTGTACAAGAACATTCTGTTTGATTTAGATTTTTAGCAATTCAGATTTTAATTATTGTATCTTGATTTTTGGCCATAAAATCCACTGGAAACATGTGCTTTAGTCTGTCATTATAATTAAGAAATGATCAAGTAATAATCAGTAGTAAACAAGCTTTTAATATAGATGGTTGTGTTAAAGTCTGGATAGTATCAAATTCAGTATAAAAGAAAGTGGATCCCAAGTGAACACAAGCAACATCTAGGCGTAATGGAAACGCGCCTAACTTATACATGAAAGGTCACGAGTTCGAGTGCTATGCTGGTCGGTTCAAACACAATTTTTGGTTTTTCTTTTTATTTTTCTCCTGTATGGTTAGAAATCTGATACCTACCTATAATTGTACATATATATTTAATTTTTGCCTATAACCTAACATACAAAACAATTCTTCTTACATAACTATTTTTAAAACCCATTCCTACAACTGTTTTAAGAATTTATATTTATATTTTTGCCCAGATATCAACATGTACACAGATACACATGTACATATCAATATCTTTGCTCAGTTTCCAGAAAGCTGAGTGAAACAATTGCTATATGTACTAAGCTTTTGAAATGCATCTTTATTTTCAAGATACATCATATCATGATCAACCAATACTTCATTTATTTGAAGCTGGTTAACCCATGAGTCATGTATCTGCTACACACTAGTTCAAAACAATGGAGATACTATTCAGTGCATTCTGTCTGAAGCCTTTAAAAACATTTTACCTTTCTCAATACAATTCAGAAATGAATTCAAACTTATTTACAAAGCATTTCAGAAAAAGAAAATAAAATCCTTTTTAGTTTACTTCTTGCTAAGTCCAGATTTTGTTCTAAAACTCAGTGCTCTGTTATGTCTCAAGATTAGCTAATACATATATAAATTATGCAAAACAGTAGCTCACATAGTTGTATATTTCTTACCAGACTTTTATAGCTGATACTTGAGCATATTTTTCTTGTTTATGTTTCAGACCCTACTTTAAAAACAAATCAAACCTTAACACACAACAATTTCAACAGACCAACAATTTTAATCTGACACTTTACAGAATATAAGGGCAACATGATCACTAACCATAAGATATTCAATACATGACTGGAAATCTTAGAAACATAAAATTTTTCCTGAATACATGCATATATAATCAATTTAAGCTCTTATTGAAACTAGCTAGCATGTTCATTCACTCCTCCATAATAGCCATAACTTCATTTTACTTAGTGCCTGGGTTACCTGAAAGAGCATGAGTGGCTACCTCATTTTAAAATGAGACACCCCAGATGCCATGAGCAAACAAGGGTCAGATCTATGATCTGGTATGAGTAACATCAATTCATTCATGATATTAAGCAATAGAGAATATAAGGGTACTAACTTGTTATTTAAACAAATTCCTGCAGTCAATTACTTTAACATAGTATAATTAAGTTGATTCAGGTATGATATATTCATTTATCATTCTTACACTTGCATACATAATCATGCAAACATAATTATCTATTTGCAACAATTGCATTCACTGGAATCATCTTGGTTCCATACCATTCAACCTAAGAAATATCCATATTCCTATTTCTTCATTTACAGGTTGTAATATTCAATTTAAATCCCTGCCTCATCTGCTATTAAGGAATCACTGGGACACATTGCAATGATCTAATTCACATCATTGCACAAAGATCTCAGGGCTTAAACAAACCATGTGCCAACTTGCATACTTCAAATATGACAAGCATTCCAGCAGTCTTCTTGGCCTTCCCTTCCCTAGTTTATTTACTAGTGTATTGTCTTAAATTCTATCATCAAATATGCTAAGTGAACATGTCACTGCAAACATGGAAACATCCATAATTTTTCCTAGCATAATTCTCCTTAGAAATAAGCAGACAGTTATTTCCTAAATGGGGTCAATATGCCTTGATCTTAGTAAAATATAAGAACATTTTCAACTGTAAAAGAGGCATGGCATGTTATATTGATCTGCAAGCCTTTATGATTGATTCAGATTCAAGATCTGGTTCAATCATAATTTTAGCTTGTGGGTTTTTCTTCTTTTTTTTTTGATTTGATTAAGGGCTCAGCACTTAGAAAATTTCTATTGCACCCTTAACATTTTTCTTTTCAAGCCTCAGCACTTATACCAAGTATAATGCAGCTCCTAACATTTTTGTAAAGTTTCCATGCCATAGATCTATAACAGTTGAGAGTTTCTCTATATAATTTTAAGATCCTAGACTTCAGCATTTATGGGTATAAATAAAACAGTATGATACACATCCAAAGACAAATGTCTCAACCAATCAAAGATCATCAAAATCATCCATATTAAATCATATCAGATTTAAAATAAGACATCCAAAAAGCATTGATGAAATCATATACATCAAAACCAGAAATACATAAATGGCAATATAAAAAGTGGCTGCCTCAACTCAGGTCTTAATGCCATGAACTCAGTGAGATTACTCACCTAAATGTTTCTTCTTATTAATCCAGAAAATTCTTGTTTGAGTGTTTTCTCCTTCCTTCCAATATTTTTTTTTCTTCTTTTCTTAGTTTTGTGCAGCCCGGGGTAAAGACAATTCTACTGCCTATTTATATGCATTTTTCCTCTAGGGTTTTGTTGAAACAGAATTCCATTTCTGTCCTGGCTAGCATCATGCATTTTGCATTCATAATACCCCGGCCATATCAACCAATTTAAAGGCTGCATTTTCTTTCTTTTACTTTTCAGAAAATGGCCACTCACCTAGTCATGTTAAAAGTGTGACTATTTTATTTTATTTTTCAATTATCCCTGAGAATTCTCCTTTGCTATTTTTGCCTATACAAGCTTATTAACTTGTATCACATTTCATGTCATTTTAATGTTATAGTTTTACCTGCTTATATATATATATATATATATATATACCTTTCAGTACTTAGAACAAAAATATATATATGTACACATATCTTATCTAGGCTTATTTAATTTCTCTTTAATTTCAGAAGCATAAGCACCTATATGTATACAGGTTAATATACATAATTTTCTCTTCTGGGTTTTAAATAAAATTTGTTTACTGATTTAAAGTAAAGCCTACTTTTCTTATTTTCTAAGATGATCCATATAATTCCAGAAATCAAATGTCCATGTTGCCAAAAAATATCATGTTTGTATTGTTTTTCAATTCTTGTTTTAAATCCAAGAAATCTGGAGTTCTTCCTTGTGCCATTTCAGTGTGCACGTGCACACATATACTTGCACACTATTTATTCCAGGAATTTCACCATATTTAAATCTAAATATTTCAAAAATTAAATCATTTTTCAAAAATGATTTTTCACAAAATTTTGGGGTATTACATTCACCCCTCCTTTTAGGAATTGTGTCCTCACAATTTTTCTAACATTTATAGTGAGCATCTTTTTCTTTTCTGAAAACTTATCAAACATATGCATAAGCAACAAATTCAACCATATCAACCATGCATAACAAAATTTTCCAGAAAAAAAAATACCTTTTAATTTGCAAAAAGCTTAGGATAATCCCTTCTAATCTTATCCTCTAACTCCCATGTGCAGTCATTAGGATCACTACTCCACTGGATCTTAACTAGTTTCAAAGTTTTGCTCCTTAATTTCTTTTCTTCCTTGGCTACAATCCCCACTGGTTCTTTTTCATAAACCAAGTCAGGGTTTATTTGAATTTTGGTAGGCTCTTCCAAAATGTCTTCTTTATCATGTACCCATCTTCTAAGTTGGGACACATGAAAAACATTATGCATTGCTTTCATTTCCTCTGGTAGTTCTAATTTGTAAGCCAATGAACCAATTCTTTCCAGAATTTTATAGGGTCCAACATACCTTGGTGTAAGCTTACCTTGCTTGCCAAACCTCATGACTTTCTTCATAGGTGAAATCTTGATGAAAACAAAGTCTCCCACTTCATATTCCACTTGCTTTCTCTTCCTATCTGCAAATTTCTTTTGCCTATCTTGAGCTGCTGCTATTCTTTTTCTTATTAACCCAATTTTCTCTGTAGTTTCTTTAACATATTCAGGTCCAAGAATAGCCCTTTCTCCAGCCTCTACCCAGCATATAGGTGATAAACATGGCTTGCCATATAAGGCTTCAAATGGTGACATCCCTATGGTGCTTTGGTAACTGTTATTGTATGTGAATTCAGCTAGATGGAGGTGGTCTTCCCAGTTGCCTCCAAAGTCCAGTGTACATGCTCTCAACAAATCCTCTAAGACTTTGTTCACCACCTCAGTTTGACCATCTGATTGTGGATGGTAAGCAGTGCTTAAGCACAATTCACTCCTCATAGCCTCTTGAAAACTTTTCCAAAACCTTGAGGTGAAGATGGTATCCCTATCACTCACAATGGTTTTGGGTATGCCATGCAACCTTACTACCTCTTTCATGAATATTTGAGCCAATTTTGGAGCATTTCTTTCTGTTTTAACTGGGATAAAATGTGCTACCTTAGTTAGCCTATCCACTATTACCCATATACTTGTGTTTCCCTTCTTAGATCTAGGCAGACCATCTATGAAATCCATAGATATATCCTCCCACTTCCACTGTGGTATGCTAAGGGGTTGCAATAGTCCTGATGGCCTTTGTGTCTCTGCCTTGACTTGTTGGCAAGTCATGCATCTTGCAACATATCTGGCCACATCTGACTTCATCCCCTTCCACCAAAGATTTCTTTTCAAATTTTGATACATCTTGGTGCTACCTGGGTGTATGGAGTACTTACTCCTATGGTACTCTTTTAATATTTCCTCCTTCAATTCTATATTTTCTGGAACACATATCCTATTTTTATTCCTTAAATAACCATTTTTATCAATTTGATAATTTATTACTTCCTCCCCTTTTGATATGAGCATTTTCTTTTCCACCATGCTTAGGTCTTGTTCCTGCATTTTCCCAATCTTAAGAAGTAAATCTGATTGCAGAGATATCATACTTAATTTTCCTTTACCTTCACCTTCTTCAATAGGCATCATTTGTTCCTCACTGCTTTCCTCAATTTCCAAATCAGTAAGTATAGACAAATCCCTAAACTCTTCCATCATCAACATGGCTACCTTGGCATGTTGTCTACTCAAGGCATCTGCAACTTTATTTGCCTTGCCTGGTGTATACAGTATATCTAGATCATAGGCAGCTAGGAACTCTACCCATCTATGTTGCCTCATATTCAAATCTTTTTGTGAGAATAAATATTTCAGTGCCTTATGATCAGTGTACAAAATGAATTTGGCACCTAACAAATAATGTCTCCAAAGTTTCAAAGCATACACAACTGCTGCTAGTTCAAGATCATGGGTTGCATATCTGGTTTCATGTGGCTTTAATTGCCTAGATGCATAGGCTACCACCTGGTCTTGCTGCATCTACACAGCCCCTAACCCAGAGCCACTTGCATCAGTGTACACAACCAAATTTTCATTTCCTTCTGGCACTCTCAATACTGGTGCATTAATCAGAGCTTCCTTTATTTTGATAAAAGCTTGCTCACATTTTTCTGTCCATACAAAGGCTTGGTTCTTTCTAGTTAAATTGGTAAGTGGTGATGATATTTTTGAGAAATCTTTTATAAATCTCCTATAATATCCTGCCATCCCCATGAATGATCTAATCTCACTGATGGTGCTAGGCCTTTTCCATGCTTGGATTGCCACTACCTTATTAGGGTTTACTGATATTCCTTTGGCAGAGATAACATGCCCAAGAAAATGCACTTCTTCTTTCCAAAATGCACATTTTGAAAATTTTGCCTTTAAATCATTTTCCCTTAGTCTTGACAAAACTAAATGCAAATGATTTTTATGCTCTTCCACTGTCTTAGAATAAATCAAAATGTCATCAATAAAAATCAGTACAAACTTGTCTAAATAATCTCTAAATATTCTATTCATCAAATCAACAAAATATGAAGGAGCATTTGTCAAACCAAATGGCATAACCAAAAATTCATATAAGCCATATCTTGTGTTAAATGCAGTATACTTAACACTTGAGTCTTCAACCTTCATTTGATGGAATCCTGATGCTAAGTCTAATCTAGAAAATATTTTAGCTTCACTGAGTTGGTCAAAGAGATCATCTATTCTAGGCAATGGGTATTTATTCTTGATGGTTACTTTATTTAGTTCTCTGTAATCTATGCACATTCTCAAGGTACCATCATGTTTTCTTACAAACACTACTGGAGAACCCCAGCAGGAATTGCTTGGCCTTATAAATCCCTTGCCTTCTAATTCTTCCAACTGATTTTTCAATTCTTTCAGTTCACTTGGCCCCATTCTATAAGGTTTCTTGATTATTGGGCTTGCTCCTGGAATGAGATTAATTTGGAACTCAACTGGTCTGTGGTGTGGAACACCCTTAACTTCCCCAAACACATCCAAGTATTCATTAACTATGGGAATTTCTTCAATAGTTAGTTCACTCAGATCTTTTTCTAAGTCAACTAAATGATACAATTTCCCTTCCTTAGCTATTTCACATAGAACTGTGATTCTCTGGCCTCTAGAATTTTGCAATGATATGGTGGATGAGTCTAAATTAATTATGGCTTTAAATTGCCTTAACCAATCTACCCCCAATATAACTCCTATATTTGGGTAATTTAAAACATATAAATTGGAAATAAAAATATTTCCTCCTATGTTTAACTCCACATCCACACAGTTCATGTTCAAAACACTAGAACTCCCTAGGGGACTTTGTACAAGCAATGGGGTTTCAACCAATATGCAGTTTAATTTTAACACTTTAACTAATTCATAGGAAATCAAAGAGTGTGTTGCTCCAGTATCATATACTACTGGTATGGGTATGGCACAAATGAGTAATGTACCTTCCACTTGGCCATGATTTTCAGCATCAATTTTCACTGCAGATTTGCCTTTCCCATCCAAAGTTGCCAATTTCCCTTGCTGTTTATTCTCAGGACAGTTCCTCTTCATATGCCCCTCTTTCCCACATAGGTAGCATTTGAAGGCTCCTCCTTTTAACTCTAGGCACCTTGGTTTGATGTGTCCTTCTTTTCCACAATGATGGCAAACCAATTTCTTCTTAGTATCATTGGCTTTTGTGTCTTTACTCTTCCTGTTGTCTGCCTCCTCCTTCTTTTTATCATAAGGGTGATATCTTCCCTTATCGTTCTTTTTGTTGCTCTTAAAATTCCTATATTTCTCTCTTTCTTTGTCATGTTGTTCCAGTTTCAAAGCCAGATCAATTACTTGATCAAATGTTCTATCTGCATATGGTAGCATAGCTCTGCTAAGTCCTGGGTTCAGCCCTTTTATATACCTATCATTTTTGGATGCTTCATCTGCCACTAGCATTGCTCCATAATTGGATAGCCCCTTAAACTTTTGAGTGTATTCAGTGACATTCAAAGTTCCCTGCCTAAGTTTGATAAATTCTTCAAGCAAAATGGTCTTGGCTGATGCTGGTACAAATCTTGCCTCCAACATCTCCTTGAACTGATTCCAAGTGATTTCATTTTCATTTCTTCCAGCTATGATCACCTCCCACCAGCTTAAAGCTACCCCTTTTGAGTTGTCTAGAAGCTACTTGCCTCTTCCTTTGGTCATCCAACTGCATGTCATTGAAAATCCTATCAAGTGTTCTCAACCATGCTTGAATTTCCATCACACTCTCAGTTCCTTCAAAACTCTTGCCTCCCAAATTGGAATAAGTCTTCAGTAGTTTTGAAAGCTCTTCATGTGGGTTCTTAGGCCTATGCCCAATTCCATCTCTTAAAACCCTCACAAATTCTTGCATATCAAGCATTTGAGGTGCACTGGGTCCTGCATTATGATGAGATCCTCTTCCTACCATGGTCTGCTAACTAAATTCTGGGTAAATGGTATTAGTATATTATGAGTACTTCTATAATTTCTAATTTCTTATCTAAATTATTTCATCCAAAACAAACAGACATAATACATTTCTATAATACTTAACAATCAATGCAACCAAGTGCTCTGATACCAACTGAAATGACCCTCCCAATTCCACCCTAATTTCATAAGGATTTTTTTTTATTATTGTTAAGAAATGATATATATATATATATCATTCATTACAATTATGTTTTCCAAGGTCATTTTCTTTTTCCAATTAACAAAATATATCCAGGATCAAAATAACTTACCAATATAAATATATCAGTGTATATCTAATAACATACACATACATATGAAGATGTATGTGTTCTTCTTATTTAAGTTCAGAGTATATACTTTATTTTTTTTGTACAAGAACATTCTGTTTGATTTAGATTTTTAGCAATTCAGATTTTAATTATTGTATCTTGATTTTTGGCCATAAAATCCACTGGAAACATGTGCTTTAGTCTGTCATTATAATTAAGAAATGATCAAGTAATAATCAGTAGTAAACAAGCTTTTAATATAGATGGTTGTGTTAAAGTCTGGATAGTATCAAATTCAGTATAAAAGAAAGTGGATCCCAAGTGAACACAAGCAACATCTAGGCGTAATGGAAACGCGCCTAACTTATACATGAAAGGTCACGAGTTCGAGTGCTATGCTGGTCGGTTCAAACACAATTTTTGGTTTTTCTTTTTATTTTTCTCCTGTATGGTTAGAAATCTGATACCTACCTATAATTGTACATATATATTTAATTTTTGCCTATAACCTAACATACAAAACAATTCTTCTTACATAACTATTTTTAAAACCCATTCCTACAACTGTTTTAAGAATTTATATTTATATTTTTGCCCAGATATCAACATGTACACAGATACACATGTACATATCAATATCTTTGCTCAGTTTCCAGAAAGCTGAGTGAAACAATTGCTATATGTACTAAGCTTTTGAAATGCATCTTTATTTTCAAGATACATCATATCATGATCAACCAATACTTCATTTATTTGAAGCTGGTTAACCCATGAGTCATGTATCTGCTACACACTAGTTCAAAACAATGGAGATACTATTCAGTGCATTCTGTCTGAAGCCTTTAAAAACATTTTACCTTTCTCAATACAATTCAGAAATGAATTCAAACTTATTTACAAAGCATTTCAGAAAAAGAAAATAAAATCCTTTTTAGTTTACTTCTTGCTAAGTCCAGATTTTGTTCTAAAACTCAGTGCTCTGTTATGTCTCAAGATTAGCTAATACATATATAAATTATGCAAAACAGTAGCTCACATAGTTGTATATTTCTTACCAGACTTTTATAGCTGATACTTGAGCATATTTTTCTTGTTTATGTTTCAGACCCTACTTTAAAAACAAATCAAACCTTAACACACAACAATTTCAACAGACCAACAATTTTAATCTGACACTTTACAGAATATAAGGGCAACATGATCACTAACCATAAGATATTCAATACATGACTGGAAATCTTAGAAACATAAATTTTTTCCTGAATACATGCATATATAATCAATTTAAGCTCTTATTGAAACTAGCTAGCATGTTCATTCACTCCTCCATAATAGCCATAACTTCATTTTACTTAGTGCCTGGGTTACCTGAAAGAGGATGAGTGGCTGCCTCATTTTAAAATGAGACACCCCAGATGCCATGAGCAAACAAGGGTCAGATCTATGATCTGGTATGAGTAACATCAATTCATTCATGATATTAAGCAATAGAGAATATAAGGGTACTAACTTGTTATTTAAACAAATTCCTGCAGTCAATTACTTTAACATAGTATAATTAAGTTGATTCAGGTATGATATATTCATTTATCATTCTTACACTTGCATACATAATCATGCAAACATAATTATCTATTTGCAACAATTGCATTCACTGGAATCATCTTGGTTCCATACCATTCAACCTAAGAAATATCCATATTCCTATTTCTTCATTTACAGGTTGTAATATTCAATTTAAATCCCTGCCTCATCTGCTATTAAGGAATCACTGGGACACATTGCAATGATCTAATTCACATCATTGCACAAAGATCTCAGGGCTTAAACAAACCATGTGCCAACTTGCATACTTCAAATATGACAAGCATTCCAGCAGTCTTCTTGGCCTTCCCTTCCCTAGTTTATTTACTAGTGTATTGTCTTAAATTCTATCATCAAATATGCTAAGTGAACATGTCACTGCAAACATGGAAACATCCATAATTTTTCCTAGCATAATTCTCCTTAGAAATAAGCAGACAGTTATTTCCTAAATGGGGTCAATATGCCTTGATCTTAGTAAAATATAAGAACATTTTCAACTGTAAAAGAGGCATGGCATGTTATATTGATCTGCAAGCCTTTATGATTGATTCAGATTCAAGATCTGGTTCAATGATAATTTTAGCTTGTGGGTTTTTCTTCTTTTTTTTTTTGATTTGATTAAGGGCTCAGCACTTAGAAAATTTCTATTGCACCCTTAACATTTTTCTTTTCAAGCCTCAGCACTTATACCAAGTATAATGCAGCTCCTAACATTTTTGTAAAGTTTCCATGCCATAGATCTATAACAGTTGAGAGTATTCTCTATATAATTTTAAGATCCTAGACTTCAGCATTTATGGGTATAATTAAAACAGTATGATACACATCCAAAAACAAATGTCTCAACCAATCAAAGATCATCAAAATCATCCATATTAAATCATATCAGATTTAAAATAAGACATCCAAAAAGCATTGATGAAATCATATACATCAAAACCAGAAATACATAAATGGCAATATAAAAAGTGGCTGCCTCAACTCAGGTCTTAATGCCATGAACTCAGTGAGATTACTCACCTAAATGTTTCTTCTTATTAATCCAGAAAATTCTTGTTTGAGTGTTTTCTCCTTCCTTCCAATATTTTTTTTTTCTTCTTTTCTTAGTTTTGTGCAGCCCGGGGTAAAGACAATTCTACTGCCTATTTATATGCATTTTTCCTCTAGGGTTTTGTTGAAACAGAATTCCATTTCTGTCCTGGCTAGCATCATGCATTTTGCATTCATAATACCCCGGCCATATCAACCAATTTAAAGGCTGCATTTTCTTTCTTTTACTTTTCAGAAAATGGCCACTCACCTAGTCATGTTAAAAGTGTGACTATTTTATTTTATTTTTCAATTATCCCTGAGAATTCTCCTTTGCTATTTTTGCCTATACAAGCTTATTAACTTGTATCACATTTCATGTCATTTTAATGTTATAGTTTTACCTGCTTATATATATATATACCTTTCAGTACTTAGAACAAAAATATATATATGTACACATATCTTATCTAGGCTTATTTAATTTCTCTTTAATTTCAGAAGCATAAGCACCTATATGTATACAGGTTAATATACATAATTTTCTCTTCTGGGTTTTAAATAAAATTTGTTTACTGATTTAAAGTAAAGCCTACTTTTCTTATTTTCTAAGATGATCCATATAATTCCAGAAATCAAATGTCCATGTTGCCAAAAAAAATCATGTTTGTATTGTTTTTCAATTCTTGTTTTAAATCCAAGAAATCTGGAGTTCTTCCTTGTGCCATTTCAGTGTGCACGTGCACACATATACTTGCACACTATTTATTCCAGGAATTTCACCATATTTAAATCTAAATATTTCAAAAATTAAATCATTTTTCAAAAATGATTTTTCACAAAATTTTGGGGTATTACAGAAATGGTTGGCATTAATTAGTAATAAATAAGCAGGTTATCATGGCATTTATTGGGCATTAAATCCGGCTTTGATGGGTAATGAATTGGTATTTATGGTGGAGATATGGCTGGTTTTTATTAATTATTTGAGGTAATAAATGCTAGGAAATCAGGAAGTAAATCTTTAATTTCTTCTTAAGGATGGTGACTAATTTGCTGGATAACAAACATAGAATAGGGAATCAAAATCACACAGCGGAATCGACAACATATAATATAACAAAGATAGTAAAAACTATCACTCCAAAACACCAAGTACATCAAAGTTAAAAACAAACCTTATAAGCTGGACAGTTATAAAATTCTGACCTTACAATTGCTGATAGGTATAACATATGATACAGTTGAAAATAAAACACTATGATAGGTGAACATCCAACACTTCTCCAATAACTCCATATCACCAAAGGTAACTTGGGAATAACTCGGTATGACCTGAATATTATATTAATATAACACCTGGGTCAGTCTGGAAAACCAAAGTGAGAAAACTCAAGTAATATGATGAACATATAAAAATTCTGCGACACCACTCTACTGACGTGGAATGGGTTTTTTCCTCACAAGAACAACATGTATAGATGAAGAAATGGGAAACAAATTAGAACAACAATCCAATTAAGAAAGAATGGAAATAAACAAAAGAAATAATCCAAATAAAAAGGGTGGGTACTAGTAAGAACAAATTCCATAATTAATAAATGACATAAATAATATCAAACTCCAGACTTGAAAGAATGGACACCAATAATTAAACATAGAGAAGAGCACAAGGCAGTTCTCAATGGAATTAAGGAAATAATTAAAATATTTGAATTAACAACAAGGGAAAAATAATGTTTTTTTTCAACAATGACTAGGAGGGTGCACCCCCATCGAATTATACCTCCATAAGTATACTTGAGAACTCTGATGGCTCTCGGACACGGGTAAGCCAAACCTCTCCAACGGTTTTCAAGAATCCGAGTATTTCACAATCCAATACGCAAAACCAATTCCAATCTAGAGTGGATTTGAAAATACCTTAATGGGGGCAACCCCACATAGTTTGGCCTCCACTCGCTCTTTGGGTTTAATCATTTTGGAAAAACGATTACAAAGCTCTATTGAGTAACACATCATCTTAGAGTTATGAAATATAAAAAAGAAAGCAGAATCAAAGTCAAAAGCCGATAAATCAACTATCAGGAATGATAAGATGGTTGCTTTCACTTTCGCTTGATTTTCACATCACAACACTTTTAAAGGCACTTTAAAAACAGTCTTAAAAATATTCTTTTAAAGAGGAAAATTATGTTTTCTATGTGTATTAAAACCAAGGTCAAAACAAATGTCAAAACATTGTTTATTATAAACCCAAAACAATTTACACTTAGCTTTATTTGAAACAATTCTTTTTTTAAAGATCTTCTTGTTTATAAACTATTATTTATAAATTTTAAAATAATATTTATCATCTTGAAATATAATAAATTAATTAAATTACTTTTATAAGTTTTAAATCAAAAGTCAATCATTCCAAAGAATAATTTATATAACCTTTCAATAACTTTTAAAGACACATTAATTTTCCCAAACAAAATAAATCAAATTAAAAATCCCTTTTATAAATTTAAACCAACATTAATTATCCCAAAAGATAATTAATCACATTTATAATCTTTCATGTTTTTTAAAAAAATATTAATTATCCAAAAAGAAAATAAATCAAATCTATAATCTCTTTTAATAAATCGGTCAATTATCTTTATTCAAACAGTTAATTATTTCTAAAACACTTTTACCTAACTAGTAAACTAACTTTAAAACACTAAATCGGTTAATTCACTTTGAAACACTTTCATTAAATTAACTTTAATCAGTTTTATCAAATTAATTAATTAACTTAAATACCTCTATTAAATTAATTAATTAACTTTAAATACCATTAGTTGAAATGATTAATTACATTTAAGTATCATAATTAGAATGAGTACTTGAATTTTAAATATCATTACTTAAAATGATTAACTAAATTCAAATATCATTAATTAAAATGATAAATTAGATTTAAACATTGTTAATTAATTGATTTATTTCATTTATAACATCATTAATTAAAATGATTAATTAAACTAAAACATCGTTAATTAAAATGATTTGTTAATTTCAAATATCATCATTTAAATAGATTAATTAAATTAAACATCTTTAGTTAAAATGATTTATTAACTTAAAACACAATCACTTAAAATGATTACTTAAATTCAAATATCATTAATTAAAATGATTAATTAAATCCAAATATCATTAACTAGATGGATTAGTTAAATTCGAACATCATTAGTAAAATTATTTGATAAATTTTAAGAGTCATTAATTAAATTAATTAATTAATTTAAATATCATTAATCAAAATGATTAATGAATTTAAATATCTATTTTGTGAAAATACAAGCTCAGTACAACACACATGATGGGTTTACAAGATGATATTCAATAATTGATGTCATAGCGAAAATTGCTACAATGACACTTAAACAATTTAAATAGAATATCAGGATTAATTATAGCTAACATCAATATAAGTAGCTTAAGGAAATAAATAACAATTATTGGCGAGATACTCCTTAGGGTCTCTCTACAAATACTTCCAGCAAAACAATGGTTATGGACAATATATAATCATATGGGTTCACAAGAATTAAGTTAATATGTCATTCGTTTTCCAAAGTGAGATTTCAACTAAACAATCAATCAAACAACAAAAACAATGTCTAAACTATCAACCAAGCATTTAACAATATATTTATAGCATCATTAATATTTATAGTTAATTTAAAGGTGAGTAAACTCACCGAAATTTCAGTTATTGCCGAAGCATTCCAGTTTGAACTAAAATCGAACAGGTGTTCAATTTTTGCACAAAATTTCATTAGCTCTAGTTCCTACGAATCCAATTCCTAAATGTAGATATCATCATTACGAATATAACACAACTGACCATGATAGTTTTGGACCTAGATTGGGTTATTTCATTTATAAGATTAGCGAGTTAATAATATAATTAATTCACCAATTACAATCATTAAATCTAATCACATAGCTTAATTTTCTAATCCACAATTGTCTTCAATTTTAGGCCAAATCATTCAAAACTCTGACACCCCGCTGCTTCAACCATCCTCGGGTGCCATGCCTCATCAATCGCCGCCCCATTCCTCCAATTGACAACCTCTGCCAAGGCGCACCGAATAGCAGCGTTCATGCCATCTCTGGTCGCTAAAATCTTCCTCATCGAACCCAAACATTAGCCATGATCAACTCACCTCTACTATCGCCTCGTCGCTCCACAGCCCAATCGAACCGATCGAAGCACTCAACTCACCCAACCGAGCATTTCCCTATTTGAGGTCATCACCGGAAAACACCCCTAGAGGCTCTGATCTACATCGGTCTTTGGATTCTGGGGTTTGTTTTGAAAATAAACGGCACCTAGGGTTTCTCTACAGGTTTTGGGAAAATGAAGAGGGTAGGGGTCCTATATATCGGATTTCTAACCAACACTATTCATGCCCATAAATACACAAACTCCAATCGTGATCACTAGCATTCCTAACTCATTGGAACTATTTTCGCGATCTAATTCTTTCATATCCAGAAGTTAGGTTTTAAAATAAAAAATATATTATTTTAATTCACCAAAATTGATCATTACGCGTTTCGAGGTCGCTCGATCACATTATACGTCCGAATGTTACGAACTTCGTCGGCGAACAACAGTTCATGACACTAGTTTCGTCAAAAACTGAGACAACTCCCGAAATGTTATTCTAGCACATTTAAATATCGTTTTATATTCTCGGTCCGATTATCGATATTTATCCGATCTATTTATTTTTATAATTAAATTTACAAATGGAATTTACCCATATTATTTATTTATTAAAAGGAGATAGATAAAATCATTAAATCCATTTACATAATATTTAATTAGCAAGTCCAAATATTCAAGTAATCCCTATATATGAATGTAAGTTATTAAATTCCATAATCCAGTTAAGGAAATATTTAAAATTAACTAAATATTAAAAATTAAATGACCCAAATTCTAGCTTGTTACCAATACTAAAGTTAATGAAATTTTTCGTTATCAAAATGAAATGATGGGAGTTCAAAGAGAAATGTATTATGAGTAACGAAGATATGGTAGTCATCTTAACTTTCTCGAACGATGTATTCTAGCAATATGTGGACATTCATCATTGAAGGATTTCTTACATAAAAAATCCCCACGTTTAATTGAGACTCTTGTAAAAACACACAACGTTACTCCAAGAAACTTATGGAAGGTAGGGCCATTAAACCAAGAATGGAATCACACTCCAGTTTGTCTAAATTAGTCTCCACTTAAGCCTTCAAATGAGCAAACTAAAATTTACACAGATTCCTTGGATTAAATTGAGCACACGAACTCGAAATCATCCGAGAAGAAATATTTTTTTATAAACATGCTCTGTCATATGTGTATATATTTGTCTATATATATATATAATTAAATATGTAAAATGCATATGTATTTACTGATAATAATAATAAATATCATTTATCATGTTTTTAAATAAATGTATGCATTACAAATTCAACATATACACTTCAAATTAAAAATATAGAAATAAATAGGGCTTAGACGTCTGAGGCAAAACTCAAGACGTTTAGCAAAATACTCGGGAAAATTCTATGAATACTCCTAGACGTCTTATGCCTAGCCTCAGACGTCTGAGGCAATTTTTGACTTGTTCATTCCTCTAGCACTACATATTTTTTTACACCTATTTCTTCACTTTTAACCAAATCGTTTCAATTATCAAAAACCCTAGCTTGCTCAAAAACTCTAATTCTTCAACAATGGCACCCAAATCCAAAACCCTATTCAAAAAGAGATTAAATAAGGGACAGTCTTCATCCTCTCAATCCACTACTATCACCGATTCACACTTCCAACAATGGTTTCACAATAGTCCAAATGCTATGAAAGGATTCAAAGATATGAAAATTAAGAAACTTCATGCCGGTCCTTTCTATCAACTATCTAGATTTGAAGAATATCGTCTTTAAGAACTCATAATTGCCTCCGGATGCCGTAAACAAATCAATTTTGTTGAGAATGAGGTAAATATTGATCAACTAGAAATATTTTTGTACTATGCTAACCTATGTCGTGACGATATTTGGACACTTGAAAATGAAGATGGTTATGGACTAGTGTGTATGAAAAAGTTCTAAAAATTAGTGTAAACATGATAGGTCGATTACTTGATTGTTCCTCCACCGAAATTAGTTTAGAGGATATTGCGGATCATAGGAATTTATGACGTGATGAAATTACACATCAAATATAGGAGGATAGAATGCCTCAATGGAAATTTGTACATCTTCGTCCATTGGCAAGATTATTGTATAAAATGGTCATTAACACAATAGTACCCCACTTTGGAAGCCATGAACAAATTCATAAGAATGATCATAAGGCCTTATATGCGATGTTTGGTAGAACTCGGGTCATATAACAAACTACTTCTCCGTACAGTTTAAGTGGACAATCAATCACACATGACCTACTCAAATTGAACAGAAAGGCAGGTATTTAGGGAAAAGTAAGAAGAAAGAAGATAAGTAAAAAACTAAACAACACATAATCTCATAGCGGAACGAATAATCTATAATATACAATGAATCTTTACCGTAACAACCCATATTTTTAACTATTTTAAATTATTAATTAATATAATTATTGAACAAAAATTGTTAGAAATAAAAATTTGTTGATTTATTAATGTAATTTATTGGATATGAACTTAAATAAAAAATTTAAATAACAAAACTCGATAAGATAAAAGATGATAACTTATATCTGAAGGTAAATTTTAGTGATATTAAATTATAAGTAATTAATAACATAAATATAAATAATCAATGTTAAGTTAATAAAGAATCGAATGAATGTTTATTAAAAGTAAAAGCATAAGTTTATTTATATGAAATTGTAATTTCAATATGTACAAATTTTAGAAATAAGAAAACATTTATTCGGTAAGAAATGAATAAGTTTTGCTATATACAATAATCGCAAAGATGTTGAATTATTGAAAAATGGAAGCAGCCGTTTTATTATTTGAATTCGTTTTAAAAGAAAATTTTATAAGTTAAATAACTTATATTTCAAATATAGTGATTTATTTGATAATTTAACTGTTATATTTAATACTTGAAATTATTTAAATAATTAAATCCTTAATTTAATATGAATGAAAATGATTTCGAAAGCCTATTTAAATTTTAATTAAATAAGAATGAAGATTGTTAACTTTTAAAATTGAATTTAAAGTGAATAAATTTATTTTGGAAAATAGCTTGTGTTTAATTAATGTGTAAAAATAGCCTTTCGGGTTACTGTATCAAATTTTGACGAAACCAGTTTCATCGAATTTGTAATAGTGAATAATTATAGGATTTCAACTTTCTTAGCGTTCAGACTTATCATTTAGCCATGTGAGCTTGTAATGCGTATAATTTATTTTCAGAACTTTAATTAAAATAATTTGATTTTGAAAAGTTATCTTCTGAATATGATAGAATTGGCTCCCAATATATGTTCCATTATGTTCATAATAGAGGTATAACATATAGAACGTCAGGTGGCATGCTTCGTTTAGAGTTTGGAATTTTCACGGATGAATAGTGCCATGAAAATTTTTCTTTATAAGGCTATCCTTCTTTTCATTTGCTAACTAAAAATCCTAAGCCACCATCTAAACCCTTTCCATCCGACGATCATTATTCGTCAGAGTCACTCGAGGCCGTATCGGCTCCCGACCCCAAAAGAAAAAATGTAGATCTCATCAAGCTCTACAATTTGGATGGTTGGATCGTCAAATGGCGGTGTGAGGTGGTGGCGAATTATGTACAGAGGCATGGCAGGTTAGGGTTTCTCGCTATCTCGATCTGTGTGTGCGTGTGCTCGCGTGGCTGCTGGCGTGAGCATGGAAAAGAGGTGGTCGAGGACGGCGCGACATGGGCGACGTCAGCATGGTGGTGAGCGATCGAGTTCGAAAATAAAAAAAATAAAATAAAATTGAAATGAAGAGCGTCAACCTGGGAAGAAGATGCATGATTAACGTAGGGGAAGAAAGGTTTTGTTTTGATTTTAAATTTATTTTATTAATTATATTTTAATTATATCGTTATGCTAATTAATTCGTAACTTTCCCGTACGAGGTCGGATTCGAGTGAAACAAGTCACGTTGCGATCGTATCGATGAAGGCTTCGCCATGGAGATGGATTGGAATTTATTTGAATAAGAAAAAAATTTAATTCAAATAAAGGTGAGCATTTTAAATCGCTCATGAAATACTAAAATATTCTTATGTTGGTTAGATCGAAACCATGAAGTGATTTATTTTTATCGACTGTTGTTTGGTAATTTAACTGACATTTAAATTAATATATGGTTTGAACTGATAGGAATTTAAATTGATAGTTAAATTAGAATTGAAATTGAACTGCTAGTTAAACAACCGATATTGATAACTAGTTAACTGTTGTGATATTTCGATTGATTTGGATGTTGATTATGATGGATGGCTATTGGTTGATATTTTACATGGTTGGATGTTTATTTATTTTATATATATCCAATTATTACCCTATATATTATTTGACAGCATATAAACTGTTATTTGAATTATATTCGAATAAATTAAGAAATAGGTTGAAATGATATATACCCATGACACTTTGATTTGGATTGAAATGATATATATCGATCCTTGAAATTAAAAATCGAAATAACCGATCACTTGGCCATAGGATAGAAAATTATATACGGACACCAGATTGGTTAAATTAAATGGTTTTAAATTCTTCAATTTGAATCTATTTAAATGATTTTGTTTTAAAGATATAAAAATTGAATTTATAAAGATTGAATCATTTTAAAATTTGAGCTTTGAAATGTTGAAGGTGAAATTGGTTGAAAGAAATTGTTTTAAAGAATTAAATTTAAAATGTGAAGTTTTAATTGACATATGACATGAATCATGGAAATTGAATTGTTTTAAAGGTTTGAACTTTTATTTAAACTTCGAATTTATCTAAGTAAAAGTGATATAAATGGATATTTCAAATTTGGGCCCAGAATTGAATTATTTTAAAGATTTGAACCTTAAATTGAACATTGAAATTTAAATTGATTTAAGTGATTTAAATCGGTAAATTGAAAGTGACCTTGAAATCTATATAAATTGAAGTGGTTTAAAATGAATTGAAATTTACATCATTGAATCAAATCGTTGAATCGAATTTGAAGTTAAAATGAACATTTTGAAATTTAAATTAATTCGAATTGAAATTGAAATTGAAGTTAATTTGAATAAAAATCGAAATTGAGATGATTTGAATTAGAAGATTTGAAATTGAATCAGTTTGATTGAAATTTGGACCTGAGTCCAAATTTATTGAAAATGGGAAGAAACAGTTTTAAATTTGAAACTATTTTCACTATAAACTATTTTACTATAAACTCTTTTAAAATTCATCTTTTTAAAATTTCAAACTATATAAATTTTAAAACCATTTTAATGTATAACCAATTTTCAATACTCAAACTATTTTATATCAAATTTTTTACCATCTCCAAACTATTTTAACTACTTTTCACTATTTTAACTATTTAAAGTATTTTAACTATTTAAAATTTTCAAACTATTTTCAAATATTGAAATTGTTTATGTTTAAGTTGTTGATTTAAATATGAATGTGGTTAAAATGAAGTTGTAACCTAAGTCGAAATTCGAAATGATTTGAAATGAAATTGATTTCTAAGGGAATATAATGATTTTGAAGTGAAATTGATTTTGTGGTGATTAAAATGATATTTTGAAGTGAATATGACATATTGAAGTAAATATTATATTTTGAAGCGAATATGATATTTTGATATTAAGTATGAATCATTTCGAAATGTAAAAGAACCAACCAGCGTGTAAAATGACGTTGGTTGTTAAAGAGACCGGGACCGATTATTGACATACTCTCTGCCAATGTTGGAACCACTTTAACACCTGTGTACGTGGAGGAGACTCCAGAATGAAGTGGTTGGATTTGGTGTACGTTGCCGGATTTGGAGAAAGAGAATGATGATGGATAGCCTCGACACCTGTGTCAATTTGAAACGACTAAAACAGGATGGCTTGAACCAGACCAATGGGCTAGCTACCCCTAGCGGACACCCGTTCTTCGATTTTTCTTGTGGACTCAGTCCATACTATCACCTTTGTTGTTGGTTTCGATTGGTGCATCTTGATTCGGGATAACCTCCCTTTGACTCGATATGGGATGGGTGGACGTGGTGGGTGGTCATTGCGGCAATGCGTTACCACCAGCCTGGCGACTCGAACTGGTAGCATACTACCTTGGGTATCGCCTCATGTGCCTTGTCATACTTTTATCCTTATACGAACCACTACAAGTTTGGTTTAGTGTTGTCGTATCACGGCGCATCCCTATCTACCGATGTTCTACTAGTTGTGTTATATGCAAACTAAACGTCAATGCTTAGAAACATGTTAAGGGGGATTAATGTAAAGCATTAACACTAGGAAAATTACTTATTTTATTGATTAGACATTACATATATAGCTTATTCTACTATATATAGATATTTTGACAGATCCTGAAGAGATGGGAAATCCTGTAACATCTCTTGAGTTATTGCATGCACATTATACACTAGATAGGAGATGTAAAACCCCGTAAATATCTCTAATGCTATTACACTACTGTTATATGTGATATTGATTTCACTCACATAAGGATATTTTAGTTCTGACTCGAGTGTATTGTTTTACTTTATGCTTGGGTTAGCTATGAGTTTTCAGTGCATTGAAAATTATATTATTTTGGAGGACGAAGACTTGTTATATTATATTACTAGTATTATTCCCCTACATCATGTTGTTCTGCTACATTATTTTATTTTGTCTCTGTTGTATGTATAACTCTGATTGATGTTGTAAAAGTATAATGAGCTATATAGTGCAAATAGCTTCATGAACTGTTTATTTGATTATTACATTTTGTCATTACGCTGCGAGATTCTATGTTTGGTTTTTTCTTTTCTTTTTTCTTAATTAACCCCATTGATTATCTGTGTTTTGGATTGTTTTGAGTTGGACATGTGTGGTTTATTGTCGTCTTAAACCTTCCGAAATGTGGGTCGTCACATTTACCTAAGGTAAAATGTAAATTACATACACTAATCAGGGTATACTAACCTACCTCAACCAGGACAGTTATAACCGCATGTCCTTACAGTTGCTGATAAATACAACAAACAAATAACACAGTGGAACACAAAGAAATATGTAGATATGTCTTGGACCTCTCGCTCGTCTCCTGAGCTCCAATGCATCTAAAGCAATTTGTAAATATGCTCAATCTGACCCGAGCATTGAAAGGGAAGAATGCCCGGATCAGTCTGGTAAACCAGCATGAGAAAAATACACTCAAATGGAATTTATTATTTATCAAAACCTTTCAAATAACGGTATCTCGTCAGACCACGCCGCACATAAACATGGACGGGTTTATACCTTACGATAACCAAAACATTTTCTATAGAAAATCCAGTGATAATATCATAATGTCCAGGGATCGAAGTAAAATATAAATATAGCTGAAATGCTTGCATCTTGCATTTTAGCATAATTGGGCACAACAAAGTCTATACGGTGCTTATTGGAGAATGGATTCCATACAATGACTGGGCTACTAGGGTACCTCACATCATGGTGCATCTTTATATAAAATAACACCTAGGACCTCGCAGGGATCCCCTGCCAACACAGAACTGGCTTACCACTTGACTAGTAGTACCGAATATGATCACCTCTTGTTTAATGGCTCCATAGCATACAAATGAGAGTTAATATTGACTCTAGATATGGATGATCATAGCCTGATGGGAGCGACTCACTTAGCCCTACTACATCTCCCATATTTTAGTCTTTTCCGATTGATGAGGCTTGAGGCTACGTTTTACCCTTTTTATATAGCACTTCCCACTTGGAATGCTAACACTGCCCCCAAGCAGCAATGCAGTGCCAGTATTCATCCATACAAGTTGTTCAGGAGATGGACAAACCGAAGGCACTACTTCTACTACATCCATTTTGGAATCACCCTCAGGATAAGTAGCAAGCAAACCTTGCACTTCAAAGTGCTTCATCTTCAATTCCATCATCTTCAAGATGTCTTTACTTCTACAAGCTTGATTTGGATCAAAGTGGTTTTTGGATAACATATCCAATCTCGGTCTCTTCGAAACGACATTCGACAGTTTCCGGTAAACTCAACCCCTGTTCTTTAGGAAACAAACTGTCAAAGATAAGAGCGGAGATCACCTCCTAACTGTTAGTGTACGGATTTCCTTATTGTTTGTCCTAGGAGAACGAAACGAGATTTATATGTGTTATCCCGCCTTTTGGCAAGGCCGTGACATCAAAAAGTTGAATGGAAAACTAAAGACAGTTCGTCGTAAAAGTTCGTTATACACTGTTTCACCACGAATATCGATGAATTTTGTCTGAGCCCGGATCAGGCTACAATTGATAGGACACGGCAAGCAAAGTCATGAAAGCCAGCACTCCAGATTTCAAGTCAATCCGAGTTCGTGTGCTCAAGTTATGATCGATGCAAAATAAAGGAGAATACCCTTATTCGAATCCATAGGCAACACCTCTGTTCGAATCCATCAGCGTCTCTCTGTTCGAATCCATCAGCGTCTCCCTGTTCGAATCCATCAGCAGTTGGCCTCGATTCGCATCGATCAGCCATCCTCAACCAGCATCCATTAGTCAGCCAGTCTTCGTATCGATTAGACCATCATCATTCGTATCCATCAAGGGATGCTGCTTCGAATCCATCTTGCTTTGACACTTTCGTATCGATCGACCGGAGTACATACGATCGATACGAATGAGACCCAATGTTCGAAACCATGTATGTCTATACTTTCGAGTCAAACGAGCCAGAGATGACGTGTTAAATCTTGGATGCGAGCGTGGCAAAGTATTCGGAGTGACTCAATCAACTCGGTGCAAAAGGAGGATCGAAGCGAGGAGTGCGCGTCGCGTAATCACAAAGCCACGTGAGAAGATCGATTTGAAGAGATCGATTCGAAACCATGGATTCGAACCAGACAGCATTCCGAAGATCACCAGCTCTTATCGACGATAGCTCCCAAACCACTGGTCCAAATGCCATGAAATATTCACAAAAGCTTGCGCATATGTTAAAGAATGTCCACACCAAATTTCAGCTCGATTGGACATTTTCTTGATCGATTCAAATGGACTTCAAATCGATCCCAAAGTGGGCCGAGATTTCCTGAAGGCGGGCGCGTGGGCCCCATCATGTGCCAGAAGCAGTCTCCCGAAATTTAGGCGAAATATCTACCTCCTACACCTATAAATAGAGCCCCTGGTCATTCAGAAAAGAGGTCGGAGAATTTTAAGAGCTAAAGAGCGCCCAGATTCTGCCAGATTTACTCCAAATCACCACTGCTACCTTAGATTCAGACTTAGATCATAAAATCAGTTGTACTACATTATAATGATTTGTAATCTTCTACGACCGAGCAATAAAATCATCAAACTTCAGAGTGGACGTAGGCAAGATCGCCGAACCACTATAAATCCTGTGTCATTTACTGTTTTTATTGAGTTTCCTGAGTGATTTGCATACTTATTTCTCTACATATTTGATATTTGTGATCTGTGATTGCGAACTGGTTCTTTCAACGGCTATTGGATGTTTGTGACCAATTTTGGCTCAAATAATATGCACAGTACAACATCATCAGAAATGACTATGTCATATAACTCACGTGTTTCTCCTATATATTTCCAAAGTTGCGTTCTAGGTCCATATTTGATATTCCGTTTTTTAACTATCCACAAACACACATCCAAATCAGGGATTTAATTCCATAGGGAAAACCAACATTGGTTAAGCACATAAGTAACCACTAGCCTCCTTAATTAATCTTTTCATTAATTAAATTCATCATGGAAATACTTGTATCAAAATACTTTTACAAGTACCTATTAACAGAACGGAAGAAGATTTCCTTTTTACACAATTCTAAAACCATTTATAAACTCCTTTATAACTAAAACCTATATATAAACTATTTTATAATTCTCTAAAAACCATTTAAAAATGTCCCTAAATCATTTCTTAAATAATTTATAAACTCTTTATAAATCCACAAAACTAATTATAAAACTCCTCTAATAAAACTATAAACCTATTTATAAAATTCGTTTATAAATATCTAACCATTTATAAAACTCCTTTACCTTGTAAATAATCTTCTTTTAAGTCTTCAAACCATTTTATAAAACTCCCCTTATAAAACCCAAGTCCGTTTATAAAACTCTATTTATGAGTCTCGAAAACATTTATAAATAAATAAAAACCATTTACATCAAAACACTATTATATAATAATAATTATTAACAATAAACATTACAAATAAACAAAAATTATTAACTTCAAAACACCTTAAAAATAATAATTAACCATTTCAAAACATTATTAAATAAACAATAATAATTAATCTTTACCATTATTATAAATAGCAGTAATTAATTTCCAAAACATTAATGATAAATCATTATTATTAATTTCAAGCCATATAAATTATTTAAATGATTAAGTTTTCAAAATATTGATAAATAACTTTAAAACAACATTAAATATAAATAAATAACCTTTAAAACAATAGTAAATATAAATAATCTTAAAAAATATTAGATATAAATAAATAACTTAGAAATGATAGATAAAAATGTTGGAGCAAAATAGAACTTAAATCCTTTAAAACAAAATATTTTCGAAACCCAATTTCAGATTTAAAATCATTTCTTGTCTATAAAAACCAATTCCACCTCAAAGGACAATTTATAGTATTTTAGAATACAAAATTGAGGCCAATAACTACCTAATGATTAACCAATATGGATATTGATTTTCTATCACTATAGGGTTTAAGTTTTGAACATATAACAATGTCATAATCAATATAGCCGACAATTAGGTTTAATATCCAATAATTTATATAATAGCAATATTATTGCAATTAAATCAAAAATTGTAAGAATTCCTGTTGGATCCCTGCAGTCTGTCTCCCTGCATCACAAATAGTATATAATTATATAATATGGGTCATCCGCTACTAGGCAGATATATATATAAAAGGTCATCCGCACCAGGGGCGGGAATAAAACCAAACCAATTGATAAAATAGTAAATCATTTAAACATTCAATCAACAATTTTTATCAACTATATAACCTAATGGTTAACCAAAAAGGTGAGTTTAACTCACCGAAATTTTTGTTGTCGCCAAGGCATTCCGGTTTGGGACTAAAATCGAACGACATCGGATTTTAGCCTAAATTTTCCACATGCTCAAATTTTGACCAAACCAGTTCCTTTGCGAAGCTTTTGTCATTGTGGGCGCAATGCAAAAATCCACGTCTCGATTGGATCTCGTATGAGAGCGTTTTACAAATTTCAATTTATCGATTTTAAATTTATCATGAATAAACTAATTATAGTTTAATTAACAAGCTACGCAATTATAAATAATCTCCCTCCTCCTCACTCTCATTCAATTACATAACCTAGGGGCCGCTCCATCTCCTTCGCGCCACCACCAAAGACCACCGTACCATGCCCCACTTTGCCCAAGCCCAGCCCCGACCACGAGCTTCCTATCGCCACCAACCTTGGCTCTTAACTCGCTGCCATCGCCACCCTCGAGACCTAAACGACAGGCGCCGTTCAAGGTAAATTCCAACCGCCACATGCCACCATAGGCCAAGAAACTTCACCACGACATAGTTCTTCCTCCTCTCGACACATCTCCTTCAGACCCCATCGCCAACAGATCATCCCAGTCGCCACAATTGGCGACCAAAATTACCACCGTTCATTGAGGCACTACCACCATCTCATCGCGGTCTAAAACGTTCCAACCATACACTAGCTCCATCTCGACGTCGCCAACAAAACTCCAGTTTGTGACTTCGCCTAAAAACCCTAGTATTGGTCCCGATGTTCCTTGACCGTTCGATGAGGTGATGATTTCAATTCAAAATTTATAATTATTACTTGGGTATGGAGATGCGATTTTTATAAGGGGAAGATGGTAAGGGCTGAAATGTGTGAGAGGTATGGGTTAAGTGAGGGGAAGTATGGTTATAAAATAGAATATATATTATTATATAATAATACCGAACATCGTATACCCTAAAATATCGAACTCCAATCAAGGCATGCCAACTGGCATTCTATACTAAGTACACCTATTCCGAACACAATGGAACTAGTCTCGAGACCTAATTCGATCATATTCAAAAGATAGCTTTTGAAATTGATTTATATTATATTAATTCTACACGTTTCAAGCTCGCATGACCACACGATATGTCCAATCATTATGAAATTCGATGGCATATAACTGTTCATCATTACGGATTTAATGGCATTGATTTCGTTAAAATCTGAGGCTATGTCCTGGAATGATACTTTCACACATTAAAACAAATTTTTATTAAAACCAAATAAATCACTTTTAAACCTGAATTTTAAAAGTTTATTGCTCCATTCTTATTTATACTGATTTCAAATAACATCTCCAAATCATTTTAATTCATATTAAATCCAAGGCTAAATTATATAAATATTCTAATTATTTAAATTCATTATTCAAACAAATTCCTATATTTGAAATTTAATTTATTTGACTTATAAAACTAATATTTCAATATTTAAAATTAATTAAATATTTCAAATTTGAATGACCGAAATTGTAGGCCGCTACAAGTAAATTGGGCAAAATTTATTCATAATGAAATAAAACATTTCTAGGTTCATTCGACAAACTATTATCTATGCACCATTTCAACACCCCTAATTTTAAACAAAATTATTCAGGAGATTTAGTTAGATAAATTGAATAGAATAATGTAGATGTTAGAGTGATAAGGGAATTGAGATTTGAAAACTAATTAGGGTCGTGCCTTAACTAATGAATTTATATGTGTGATTTATAAATTAGAAATTTAAGAGAAAAAGGCAAGGGAGAAGGGAGAATAGCCGTATATCATAACCCCTAAACCCCTTACATCATTCTCATTCACATTTTTATAAACCAAAAACAAAAACTAAGAGAGTTGAAAGTCGGCCATAACCCTACGAAAAAGAGGAGCAGAAAATCCATTTAGAATCTAAGATTCAGGGTTGGAAGTTTAAAGCAAGAACAAATCTCAAGTTCCTTATCCAAAAAGGTGAATAATGATCTAAACCACCTCATCCAAGTCATCTTAATTTTATTAGTTTGGGTTGGGGTTTTAAACCATATGATTGGGATAATGATGATATGTCTTGATAGAATAAATGGATATATATGCTTGTTGATGATTTATATGATTTAATATGTATTTTATAATATGTTTGGATTAGAAAACCTATCATATGACGTCCGAATGAATTGCAATTTTGATATATTGTCAAAAACTATTATTTTAGAAGCGGGTTTTAAGTTTCATAATTTTCCAAGTGAATATGGATTTATTATGAATTTTCTATGAGAGAAAATAGTGAATTTTGGGTTTTAATTATTTAAGGCAATTACATAATGTTTTCGGGTCTGAAATTTATATATGTTAGAAAACATATTTAATGTGAATTATTGTGATTTTTTAGGATTTTTCCAAAGTGTTTTACTATGGTTAATAAATTATTTAAGTTAGTGGACTTGAATGCTTTAAAGTTTTATTAAGAAGAGGAGCTTAAGTGCTAAAATATTTTCAATTGTTTAGTGAATAGTTCAGCAGCTTTTTAGAAAAGAATTTTGGTAAAGTATTGGCAACCAATCATATATTGGCAAATTATGTAAGTTAGGTGAAAAGGAATTATTTTAAAAAGCATAAAATCAGTTTTATATCGATTTATAACTTCGACACTTTCGTTTTCTTGCTTCCATCACCATACTAAGTGAACCTTTCGCACTTGGTTCGGAACCAATGCACATGGTATCAAGCACTAGGTACGTAGTATATTGGATAAAGGCGGAAGGAAAGATGGTGTTGAAGGCATGCTTGCGAAAGGGTTGAAGCCGCTTTTATTTGCTTTTGAACTCCTTCAATACCCTAGCTGCCGAATTAAAACCTTTCACCATAATAAGAGGACGCTTTTATAACTCTTTAAATCAATGAGTTCAGAGTGTAGGGTTTCGAATCGATACCGTTTTGCAACCATTGAACCTGCTTTTCTTTCAACTTATACTTGCGAAAGGGTGGGTGCTGCTCCCCTACGTTTGGACATGATTGAAGTCTCTTAAACACTTTTTACTTGAACACAATGCTTTCGAAAGGCATGTTTTTAAGTGTTTCAAAGGCAGGTTTTTAAATGTTTTGAAAGGCATGTTTTTAAGTGTTTCGAAAGGTCTATTTTTAAGTGTTTCGGAAGAAATGCTTTTAAGTGTTTCGAAAGATATATTTCAAAATGTTCGAAAGATATATTTCATGCTTTCGAAAGGGTATGTCTAAAATTTTAAGCAATGATTCAAAAGGTGATGCTACTAGAATAGAGTTGTTAAAGGGGCATAGTCGCTTACTTCTAACCCATTAGTTAAATGGATGGGATGGAGGTCTTGGTAGCTCGATGATGTCGAAAGGGAGAGTAACGGAGGGTGATTCATGATGTCACAATGATCCAAAGGATACGGTCGAAAGCCTTAGTTTTAAAATTTGAGAACCTATTCTCATTTTTAAAGTAAACATATGGCAATTAAAAGAGTTTTCAAATGGAATTTAACTTTGAAATTTTAGAGGAAGCTTTCCTTGCTAAAGATATTGGGTCAAGGGTATTAACCATGTGTTATCCCGCCTTTTGGCAAGGCCGTGACACCAAGGAATTGACTAGTAAACCAATGACGATCCATCCCAGAGATCTGTTATATGCAGGCTCACTATGGATATCGACGAATTTTGTCCCAGTCCAAATCGAGCTTAAATTAATATAACATGACAAGCTAAGCTATAAGAGTCAACGTTCCAAATCTCAAGTCAATCCGAGTTTGTATGCTCATGTTACAACTGATGCAAAGTTGATTAAAAATAGCCTTCTTTGACTCGCTCAGTTCGCATCCCTCAGGAGAGCCTCCTTCGACTCGCTCAGTTCGCGTCACTCAGAAATTCCCACTTCGACTCGCTCCATTTGAATCCATCTGGGAAGCCTACTTCGACTCACTCCGCTTGAACCACTGTTCGACTCCATTGGCGAAGCCACTATTCGAATCGATCGAACAATGACCACTTCGTGTCCATCACGGAGCATTTGTTCGAATCCCTCAGGATGATCCACTTTGACTCGCTCAATCTGTGCACACTTTGACTCACTCAATCTGTGCATACTTCGACTCGCTCAATCAATGCACAGTTCGACTCGATCAAAACAGCATCAAAGGCAGAGCGATCCAAAGATTCAAGCGCCATGTCATCGAGTCGAACGAAAGCGAGTCGAACAGAAGCGTGTCGAATGAAATAGCCAACCGAGAATCCAAATTCGTATCGATCATATCTCCTAATCTACAAGTCCAAATGCAATGAAATTTTCACAGAAGACTACGTGCATGTTGAAGAATGTCCACACCAAATTTCGACTCCATTGGATGAAATCTTGATCGATACGAAATATGTTCGTATCGATCACGGATCGGACCGAAACTTCACGGGCTTGGGCGAGCGGGCCTGGTCACGTGCCAGAGAGGATCTCCCAAGATCTGAGTGAAATACCAGCCTCCTACACCTATAAATAGACCCCCCAAAACCAACAGAAAAGGGGTTCTTCTTCCTCTTTGAGATCTCCAACGCCCAGACTCCGCCGGATCCAGATCTGAACTCCATTGCTGCTGCTACCAATGAAATTCACTACTGCAAACCATTGTTATTCACTGTAATTTGCTGAAATCAATTGTAAACATCAAAGAAAGATAAATAAAGCAAACTACTTCATAGTGGACGTAGGCAATACGCCAAACCGCTCTAAATTTTTCTGTCTCCTTGCATGTTAATTATTTTCATATATCTGAGATCTGGAGTTTTTGTTAGATAATTCCTCTTTTTACATTTAATTTCTTCACTTTATCTCTTCATAAACTTCCAAAGAGTGTTGTGCCCAATTTTGGTACAAATACTTTGGTGCTTTCACTAAGAAAAACCCAATTTTTCTCCTACTCCTTGGATCTCCTATCTATATCGGATTGCATAAATCCAAGAAGAAGATCCAGATCTAGAACTTTGAAGCCCTTCCATTCTATTCAGATTTGCATCAGATCTAGGAAAGGACTTTCATCACCTCACCATGGTAAGTACACGGACTACCTCTACAGGTGCTGATCAAGGAGGACGGGACAGGCAGAATCCCGCGCAATTGCCTCCATCAAACCAAGATGCCGCCAGACCTTCAGATCCAACAGGTCCGGTTACCAGACAAGAGTTTCAGACGTTGTTCCAAGAACTGACCCAGAGTCGACAACAGCTAACTGAACAACTGCGTGCCAACGCAGAGTTAACCAACCAGCTAAATCGCCAAAGGCGAAGAAGATCTAGAAGAGACCAAGGTTCCTATTCTTCCACAGAGAGTTCAGCCTCCTCCGATGGCCAAACTAGAACCACACGTCCACGGCTAGGTGTAAGCTACACCCAAGCCATGGGACACCAACCTGCTTCGAATTCAGGGCAACCTAGAGCTGGACCATCCGCTAGTCTCCGTACAGAACCATCAACTCGAGGAGGTGCTTCTCCTTACCATGTCACCGGCAACATTGCTACTACCACCACTGCCAGACAGGGAGGTGATGCTAGAATCCAGGCTGATCCTCAACGTAACCAACGAGAGCAGACTCCTGAGCCTTATGTCCCTGAGGATGTTGAACCAAGAAGGCGAGGCACGGACCGCCGACCGCGTCCGGTCCAGACTCGCACTATGGAACCCGACCACGCCTTAGCACAACATGCTCCAAGTATCCAAATGTCGGATATACCAACGATGATCTGCCAAATGATCTGTGAATGTCAGGGTCTCTCTAATGACGACTGGGGAATCTCCCGGAGTCATACCCCTTTCACCGATGACATATTGTATGCTGAACCACCTCAGCGCTTCAGGATGCTAACTTTGCCAGTTTACGAAGGGAGTTCTGATCCCAATCAACACATCTTGAAGTACGAATGGTTGATGAATGCTACAAGAGCTGATGTTGCAGTAAAATGTCGTAATTTCCCCATTTCCCTGGTGGGCATTGCAACCATGTGGTTTACTCGTCTGCCACCACGATCCATTTCTAGTTTTGATCGGATGGCCACCAAGTTTGTTGAGCAATTCCGTATGCATGTGGCGAGGCCTAAAGATGTTAACACTCTGTCTAGTGTTACACAAGCTCCCGGAGAAACACTTAGACGTTACTTGGTGCGATTCCATGCTGCGTGTGCAGAAATAAGCAATCCCAATGATAACACTATCCTGATGGCATTGACTAAGGGGATTGATGCTGATTCCGAGTTCGGAAATTGGTTTGCTGGAAAACCACCTGCGTCATTGGACCGTTCTATTCCAAGGCAGCCTAATTCTTGAGAAGGGAGGATGCGAAACAGTCTAGGAAGCAGAATGACGCAGGGCCCAACATTAAAGGAATACAAAGTAACATCGCTGTTAAACAATCTGGAGATAGTCCGGGGAAAACAGTCGAATGTACAAAATAAATAGAATCAGCAAAGGGACAATGGAAATCAAAGCAAAAAACACGATTAGAATCGTGGTCCATGACGTAGAGCTTCCATGTACGATACTTACACTCCATTGAACACGTCGTTGGAAAATGTGTATTTACAGACCTGCAATACCATGCAATACAAGAAACCTGCCCCAAAACCGCCAATTGAGAGACAAATCCAAATAGGAAAATTTTGTAGATTCCATGAGAGCTATGGCCATAACACTAATGAGTTTCATCACCTACAAGGCCTCATTGAAAAACTGATATGTGAACGGAAGTTGGATCAGTATGTATGGGCACCGCAGTCTGGTGGTGCGGGCCCATCAAATCAGAATCGTGCGCCAAATCAGGAAAGACAGGCGGAACCCGCTCGTACAGGTGGGAGGCTGGTCATCAATACAATAAGTGGTGGTCCTCACCCAGCAGATCGAAGATGGAAGGAAATATAGTCGTATGCCAGTTCTATCAGGCATGCGGACTTCGAGTGTTGTAGTAATTTTAATGAGGGTGCTCCGGCCAAGCAACAGAAGACGATGACAGATGACACCGTGTTCAGGAATAGAGACGCTGACAACGTCGAAGCCCCCAGTATCGATCCATTGGTCATCTCAGCACAAGTAGGTCCCGCTTGGATGAAGAGGATCTTAGTTGATAGTGGAAGCTCTGTGAATATTTTGTTCAAGCGAGCTTATGATCAAATGAAAATGGAAGCCACGGACTTGAAGCCTTGTCAATCCCGAGTCCATGGTTTCAATGGAAGTGCTACTATACCCACTGGAATGGTGGAACTGCCTGTAGAGTTGGGAGTTGGACAACGTCGGAGAGTACAGATGTTGCAGTTCATTGTTCTAGACATAGAATCCCCTTACAATGCTTTCTTGGGCCGATCGGCCCTCGCTGAATTCAGGGCGGCCATCGCCCCGTGGTGTTTGACTTTAAAGTTTCCCATTGATCATGGAATAGGAATCATTCAGGGAGATCAGGCTGCTGCCAGAGCTGCTAAGTTGCTGAGGTGCGGGAGGCATAGCGAAAGGAGAAAGGAAAGGGCATGGAGGAATCTCTCTGCGTCCTTTTTGCCAATAATTGACAATTAACGCTCGGGCCCAGGCCCGGGCACCCCAGCCAATTCCTCAAGGATCTTGACCCAAGGGAAACTAAAGACGAAGGAGAATCTAAAGAAAGTCAAGCATCCCTAGCCGAACTGACAATTGATGTCCCAATTGACAATAACGATGATTCGGAAATGATAAAGATTGGATCTCAGCTAAGCCAGCAAACTCAAGAGGAATTGGTTGAATTTCTACGGGCAAATCTTGACGTATTCGCCTGGACACATTCCGATATGTGTGGTATCTCACCGGACATCGCGAGCCACACTCTGAACATTGACCCGTGACATGTCCCGATCAAACAGAAAAGGCATGGTATGGATCCAGAGAGATCTGCCGCCCTTAAAGAAGAAGTAGAAAAGCTTAAAGAGAATGGGTTTATTCGAGATGCGCTATATCCTGAATGGGTGTCGAATCCCGTGCATCCGAAAGCCGAACGGAAAGTGGAGAACGTGCATCGATTATTCCGATCTGAATAAAGCATGTCCCAAAGATAGTTTCTCGCTCCCCAGAATTGACCAACTGGTAGATTCGACAACTGGGCATGAACTCTTATCCTTCATTGACACGTATTCTGGCTACAATTAGATACCGATGCATTTACCCGATCAAGAACATACCAGCTTCGTAACCAATCTAGGATTCTACTATTACAAAGTTATGCCGTTCAGACTCAAGAATGTCGAGGCTACTTATCAACGATTGGTCAATCGAATGTTTTCCAATCAAATCGGGAAAACCATGTAAGTATATGTAGACGACATGCTTGTGAAGTCACGACTCTCCACCGACCATGTTAAAGACCTGGAAACTGTGTTCAATATACTTCGAGAATACAAAATGAAGCTAAACCCACTGAAATGTCATTTTGGAGTTGCATCCGGAAAATTCCTTGGATTCATCGTCAACGCTCGAGGGATCGAAGATAATCCAGAGAAGATTTGGGCAATCAGAAATCTTGAAACTCCCAACACTATAAAGCAAATCTAGAGTCTCAATGGAAAGGTAGCAGCATTGAGCAGGTTGATTTCAAAGTCCACTGACAAATGCATTCCCTTCTTCGATCTGATCCGAAAAGGGAAATGAAACTTTGAATGGACCACGGAGTGCGAGGGCGCTTTCCAAGCACTAGTTCAACATCTATCCACACCACCAATCCTGTCCAAGCCTATTGATCATGAGAAGTTGTATACATACTTGGCGATATTAGAAAACGCTATCAGCGCTGCCTTGGTTCGAGAAGAAGACGGAATACAGAAGCTAGTAGAGTATAAACATCAACTCCGAGTTCCCAGAGTGCGAAGCGGAGTATAAACATCGACTCCGAATTCCCAAAGTGCGAATTGGAGTATAAACATCATCTCCGAACTCCCAGAGTGCGAGTCAGAGTATAAACATCAACTCTGAGTTCCCAAAGTACGAAGTGGAGTATAAACATCAACTCCGAACTCCCAGAGCCCGAGTCGGAGTATAAACATCAACTCCGAGTTCCCAGATTGCGAAGCGGAGTATAAACATCAACCCCGAGTTCCCAGAGTGCGAAGCGGAGTATAAACATCAACTCTGAACTCCCAAAGTGCGAGTCGGAGTATAAACATCAACTCCGAGTTCCTAGAGTGCGAAGCGAAGTATAAACATCAACTCCGAGTTCCCAGAGTGCGAAGCGGAGTATAAACATCAACTCTAAATTCCCAGTGTAACGACCCGTAAATTTCAACTGTTTTAATAACGTAATTAGTTGAAATTTTGTGAAATTTTAAATGATAAATTTTGAAATAAAAATTTAACATTTGGAATACGTCTAGTTAAACATAGCGACTGGTAAATTTTCGTCCGAAAATATGGAAGTTTATTTCGCGCGTAAATTCACTTCAATTTAATCAGTTAAAAAGCGATGAAAATAAAATGTTTCCGAAACCTAAATATTTTTACATAGAAAAATTCTAAACCATCTTCTGAGAAAGATGTCAGTTTGTTGTTTTTCCAAATTCGGACATCTTTGGCTCCGTCGATCTTATTTTTCAGCATTTTTCTTGCATTTTCCACCAGTAGAAAATTCGAATTTTACAATTCGATCATACCACTGATTTAGGTATACCGTTTTGATCGTTTCCTTGTGTTGGTCTCAACACTGTATTCATTTGTGCAGTTCGAAAATCCGATAGGGATGGAATCTGTGGAACTGTTAATCGTACCGGCACACGTTTTAAAACTTTTTGGGTTACTATCCTTTCATCTACCTAGCTTTGGAAATCTAAAGGCCACTTGCTTTTCTCATTCAGCTGTTTTCCTGGGTACTTTCATTTTATACCCGATCTCATTAGTTGCAAATTAATATAGCCATTTCATTTAATCAGAAGACCATATATCATTTATGAATATCTTATTATTCTCCATCCCTACCTTCCTCTTCAGCCAACCAATGCAAACCCTCTCCCTTCTCATTCCATGCAAATCCTCTTCACACCCAACCTCACTCCATCTATTGCCTACAACCGGGAACCCGCCTCTCCTCACGTGCACTAGCTCGGCCAACCCAGCCTCCGCTCCATCCATCTTGCACCGCCGCCCTGAACAACCACATCGGCCCTCTTCGCTGGCCGATCAGCCCCGGCTCACCCCAACGCTGAGCCAAACCTCAGAGCCCACCCTGTCACTGTTCCGGCCTCCACCTTGCCCACCCACACACCCCGTACTTTGACTTTACTTCGCCCATCGCACCCGCCTCCACACGATCGGCCACCACTTCCTCCGACGAGTTCGCCCACCACACAGTGCCGAGCATTTTTCCTCTACCGCGTGACCCGTGCCACCTCCCTCCGACCGGATCTGCCCCATCCTTTTGACAACACCCTCCGGTTTTGTTTGCATTTAGTATCAGCAGCACCTTCGGCCTATTTTTCTTAACAAGGTATCATATATATATATAGGTTTCTGCAAGATATAGTATTTTATTTATCACTGTCGTTTACGATTTTAAAGTAGTATATGTTAGTTTTGGATCGAAATATGTGTGTGTATAATTCAGAGTTTTCTATTTTGAATTAGTATATGTGCAGGCTGTTAGATTGTAGCTTATATTTTTTATTTTATTTTCTATAATCTAGTTACTTATAGACACAGTTCTATACCAACCTATATATTGTTTACAAGGAGAATCTACTTACAAAGCTTTACTTTTATTTCTATAGTATATATACAGAGATCAGCTAGAGGTTTTACTATTAGTTTGAAAAGGTAGCATATGTTTGGTTATTTATAAAGGGGTATATATATATTTAAGTCTGATAGTATTTTCTCTATACATATACTATATTGACGTTTCAATATGATTAGCCTTCTAGCTCCTTCTTTTAATGTCAAACTCGGTATGTATATATATATTTGTATATATTAGTTATTAAGGAATAAGGTCTGATGCTTTTTGAAATTAAATTTGTAATGGTATTTTGCTGGTAGCAGTATTATGAAATCTGTTGAGTGCATATTTATATATTAACAAAGTAAGTTAAATTAATCTTATTTTAAATATAAATTTTAAAAGATATACTATACGTAAATGGTCATTCATAATGTGTCTACATACAATTTGTTTAATTTGTTTACTTATTTTGTTGGTTATGATCTGCATCTGTTTGCCGTATATATTTTATAGTTTTATAAAATAAGTTTCCATTTGTTAGTTGTGTGCGTGTATGAGTCCATTTGTTTATATATTGGTGTTAGTGATTTCGAAGTATTTTTTTGTGTCTTATTTGGTTTTAATGTACATATCGACTTGCCTATTTATGTATATATGACATAAGTGTATTGATATTTATATTTGCTTCAGAAATATATAAAGTTTTAAATTATATTTTATTAGTATAAGTATAGATGTTATTGTTTTAAAATATTTTATATACATATAGAGATTTGTTGTATTTAGTGGGTTGAAAAAAAACGATTTTAGAATAATATATATATATAGCGATTTTATTTTAATATAGAGTCTAAAATGAAATGTCAAACTTTTAATATATATATAGGTAGTTATTCCTTTATATCGGATTTGTTCTGATTATGCTTATATCGAATTTGAATAGACTTGCTTTGCTGGGCCGCTATCCTGTTGTCACTTCATGCTTATCCACATCAGTTCGATGATTTGTCGATTATCCATGTTTGCTAGTGCACATTTCCATCTCGTCTCGTTTTCTCTAGCCTCGAAAGGTGAGCACTCACTCACGATTAACGTTCTTTTATTTATTAAATTTGATTTCAATTGAAACGACAATTGAAATATGCTGTTATTAGTTAATTACACTGTTATATGCTATTACCTGTATCATTTCACCTGTGACATCTGACACCATTATCTGTTATATATGCCATGATAATCCAGTTTGGTTGTTAAATGATTGATTGTTTGATGTTTACAATTGGATGTTAAAATTGTAATGTATAAAGTGATAAAAATTATGCAAGTAAATTTGACGTAGGATCGACACATATGCTGAATTTGATTAGTTGAATATGACCCATTTTATTTGTTAAATTAATTGACATGTAATAGTGATCATTACACTTTGAACCATCGACGTATATTGGATTAAAATTGTTGTAGTGTAAAAAAATTTAAATTGAATGACAAGTGAAGAAGTGTAATGTAATAATCTTTAATCTACATGAAATGATAGTGTAGATTCTAGAAATAATTATATTAATTCGTACAAATAACAATGCGAATTAATACGGTTATTTCGGGATTATTTGAATTGATTATTGGTATTGTTATTATTTGTTGTTATTGCTTGTTTATTTACTTTGACACCATCCCAGTTATCACACTGCAAGTTCCCTTTGCTATGTTTTGATTTTGAATTGAATTGGAATCGGGTTGAAATGATAAATACCCAAGTTGAACTTTGACCTAGGATAGAAAATTAAATAAAACCGATTGGTCAATAATTTGATTTAAAAATAAAATAAGGTTTTTATTTGAATAAATATTATGGTTTTGAAATGAAGTTGAAATCTGAATTTTAATGAAAGGAAATTGTAATATTTAATAATCTGAAACAAAATATTAACAATATAATTGATGGAAGAACGTTGTTTAATTTGAGAAATGATTAAATTAAGTTGAAATGATTTAATAATTAAGTTTGAAATTATAATTAAGTTGAAATTATTAAACTTTGAAATTATTTAATAATTTAGTTTTTAATTATTTAATAATTAAATAAGATTGAATTATTTAATGATTAAATTAAATTGAATTTTTGAATAAGTGAATTTTACTTCGGAATAATTGAAATTGAGTTTCTTTATTAATTAAGTTTGGAAAATCATTTAAGTAAGTAAATAAGTGAAATTGAATTTCTTTATCAAGAAATAAAATGTGATTTATTGGAATTAATGCAAGACTTGAAATTTAAAGAATTTGATTTGATGAATTTAATTTAATTCAAATTGTAAGTTTTGAAATAAGGAAGTTGAATTTAAATAATGGATTTAATGAATTGGAAATTTAATAGAAATTGTTTTAAATAACAAATTTACTTAACGAATATTGAATGAAATAGATAAATGAATTTAAATTGATTTGAATGTTGAATTAAATTAATTTAAATGATTTTCGAAATGAAACTTATATGCGAACCTGAATCAAGTTTTGAATTGTTTAAATAAAAATTGAATTTGAATTAGAAGATTTCGAAATGGTAATTTTGAAAGTTTTGAAACGTAAATTTTGGAAATTGTTTTAGAAAGACCAATGAAATGTTGATTTACGAATTATATTTGAAATTGAATTTGATTTGATTTTGAAATATATTAAACGACCAATCGATGAAATAATTTCGGAAGTTATTAAAGAGACCGGAATTCGGTTATGGATATACTCTCTATCTAAACCGAAAACCACTTTAATAACTATACGCGGAGTGATGATCCAGAATGAAGTGCTTGGAATGATGTACGTGTTGATTGAAGAAAGAGAACGATAATGGATAGCCTTGACACTTGTGTCAAATTGGAAATGACTAAAACAGGTGCTGTGCCAGGCCAATGGAGGATTAGCTACCTCAAGTGGACACACTTCTTCGAACTACTTATACTTGTTGTCGATTGGTGCACCCTTTATTTTGGGAGTGTTGTTTCACGGTGTTGCGGGCGCTACGGCGTTGCGTTCTCACCAGTCCGGATCAGGCGAACGGTAGTATCACTACCTTGGGTATTGCCTCATGTGCCTTGTCATACTTGTATTCCATTTATTCGCGACCACTACGATTTTGATTTGTACCTTTAGTATATGGATTGCCCTTTGGTGACTTCCGGTTTTGGGGAAACTACGGTCTTGTATATGCTTTTGGGAATAAAAATGTGTTAAGGGTGGAATGGGCCATGACTTAACACTATTTTGATATCTTTACATATTACTGATAGACATTATCTACTTAGCGTACATTACTACCTAGTAGATAGTTTAACGGATCCTTAAAGGATGGTTATTCCAAACATCCTTTGAGTTACTTGTATTTCAATTGCTATTTCACTTGAGTTGGATTTATAAATATAAGAATGTTAATCCTGACTCGAGTGTCTTGTGTTTTTGCTTTACGCTCGGGTCAGACTGAGTGTACTAGTATTCGAGACTCACCTTAGAAGTTGGAGCTTTGATTGAAGATCCAGCCATCTATTCTGCTTTCAGTATTCGATGATTCCAGTGATGCATTCTGATTTGTATCTGATGTATCGTGTTACTCTTCCGTTGTATCTGGTTTAACTCTGATGTATCGTATTACTCTTCTATTGTAAACTCTGATGTATTTTATATATTCATATAGTAGCTTCATGAACTACTATCTCTTTTATTTCCGCTGCACTTATTACTCTGTGTCTGTGATCTGTGATTATTTATTTACTGTATATGTTCATTTTTGCCAAATTTAAATTAACAACGCGGTATTTTGAGCAATTCAACTCCGGCATGAGTGTCTACCAATACACTTATAATGGATGCGAATGGTCCAAAATATCGGGTCGTTACAGTTGGTATCAGAGCTTTGGTAGCTCTAGGCAAAACTTAACATATAGGGTAAATGTATTTACAGAATCACTCTCATTCGAGTTTCAATCTCTTCCTTTTGACTCGTTTCCTTTGAATTTTGGAACGTTCCCTGCGGTTCCAAAAATTCATTCGTGTCCTTCACTATTTGTCTTCTTTCAATTCTGAAGCACCCCATAACTCCATTTTGAATGATATTTATAATAGATCGGTAGTCTCGCCAATCTTCGAATGATTCGTAAAGGAGCAAAACTCCTTTACAATAGGCATTGATTTATCGGAGATTTCTGTATCCTCGGTTTACGATGCTATCTATCTCCTGCTACACCTGAATTCTATTCTTGAGATCGAATGTTGATTTGCCTCGAAATTCTGCATCGGTCCTATTCTTCAAGTCACGATCGACCGGTTAAGGTTGTCCGTGATTTATATAAACTTATCCATCTCCCTATTTCGTTATTTAATTATCTTATCTTTGTTTCGAACCTATCTTCGAATCAAAATTCTCTTTGATTTGAGTCCATCAAATTTGAATCTATATTCTTGCTTTAAAATCCATTCTTGTACCGTTGAGCGAGGAAGTGTATTTGTAAATAAATATTAAAAATATTTTAATATATATTGTGTTGTTTGAGTTGTTGATGTTGATTTGGGTTTCCGATTGATTCGTCTGATCAACGCTATCGATAGGATCTCCAAAACACTTGAGCAGAGCAAACTGACACAATATTGTTTTCAAATTTGGTAAACAAAATAGTTTGTATGATTATATTATATATAAATATAAGTTTTCTGAAATTAAATTGTTAATAAATTTGTTGTCAGAAATGATAATATTTGATTTTCATTTATTGTTTTGTAAACCATTGATTTACCACCATATAAACAAATGAATTTATAAAACTTGGTTATAATTTGATTTGAAAATTTAAATGAATTTGAAGTGGGAATTTGAGAATTTAATTTTCAAAAATTTCAAACTTTGGTTTTTAAGGTTTTAAATTGTATTAACTTAAGTATTTTCGAATAGAAATTATTTCCAAAGAAATTTTAAATGTTTAAATAAGTGCTCTTCTCTTTGTCGCTGGAAAATAATTTCGGTGATGGCGGCCGCATCATCGACATTCATTTTCGAGTTTCGAAGTGGAGATACTATTCTGTAGCTTTGCTACGGATTTGTTTTGAAAAATATTTCGATTTGAATTTCTTCAGTATATTTTGATTTACATATATATAGGTATCTTATTTTAAAAATTTAATTTGATTTGATATAAATATATTATATATATCTCTAAATTGTTTAAAGTTAATCGGAAATCTAATTATTAAATTTTGTTAAAAGATGATTTTAATAAAACCAAAAATTTGGAATAAATATTTAAACTTGAATAATTGAATTGTGAAAATTTTATTTGTATATTGTTCAACTGCATTCTAATACAACTTACCTAAATCATTCAGAAGTTGAATATGTAATTGGATAATATATAAGATAAATTGAATTTATAAATAAAATTTGAGCGTTATAATAAATGTTATACACTAAATTTTGATTATAAAGATGTAAATAGAGTTAGATAGGATAATAAGTAAAACTCAGATAATAATGAAATAAATTTGTTTTGAAAGAATTAATAAATTGAAATTTGATCAACATATGAAATACCTTGAATTTAAAAGCAATTAGAGAATATAAATTAATTTAAATCGAAACTTTTATGTTTTAAATTAATTTATATGGGTTAAATATATGAGATTATATATATTAAGTAGAATAAATTTAACAATAATTTGGAATAAAGAAGAATTTAAAATTATTGAAGAAAATATGATTATAATAAAAGACTATTCAAATTTATGGTTTTAGAAATTGTAAATTTAAGATAATTGGATAATAAGATAATGAATTTAGAAATAGTTAAGATTGTTTTTAGTGAAATCAAATGGATAAATCAATTATTGAATATCAATTAATTTAAATTTGAATTTATATGGTTTAAATTAATCGTTATTTGGAATTTCAAATCTGTTTTTCCTTCAGGTTGTTTCTATTCTCCTACCTCGTTCCTTTTCAGGGACAAAAAGTTTTGAGTGGGGGAGAGTGTAACGACCCGTAAATTTCAACTATTTTAATAACGTAATTAGTTGAAATTTTGTGAAATTTTAAACGATAAATTTTGAAATAAAAATTTAATATTTGGAATACGTCTAGTTAAACATAGCGACTGGTAAATTTTTGTTCGAAAATATGGAAGTTTATTTCGCGCGTAAATTCACTTCAATTTAATCAGTTAAAAAGCGATGAAAATAAAATGTTTCCGAAACCTAAATATTTTTACATAGAAAAATTACAAACCATCTTCTGAGCAAGATGTCAGTTTGTTGTTTTTCCAAAGTTGGACATCTTTGTCTCCGTCGATCTTATTTTTCAACGTTTTTCTTGCATTTTCCACCAGTAGAAAATTCGAATTTTACAATTCGATCATACCACTGATTTAGGTATACCGTTTTGATTGTTTCCTCGTGCTGGTCTCAACACTGTATTCATTTGTGCAATTCGAAAATCCGATAGGGATGGAATCTGTGGAACTGTTAATCGTACCAGCACACGTTTTAAAACTTTTTGGGTTACTATCCTTTCATCTACCTAGCTTTGGAAATCTAAAGGCCACTTGCTTTTCTCATTCAGCTGTTTTCCTGGGTACTTTCATTTTATACCCGATCTCATTAATTGCAAATTAATATAGCCAGTTCATTTAATCAGAAGACCATATATCATTTATGAATATCTTATTATTCTCCATCCCAACCTTCCTCTTCACCCAACCAATGCAAACCCTCTCCCCTTCTCATTCCATGCAAATCCTCTTCACACCCAGCCTCCGCTCCATCTATTGCCTACAACCGGGAACCCGCCTCTCCTCACGTGCACTAGCTCGGCCAACCCAGCCTCCGCTCCATCCATCTTGCACCGCCGCCCTGAACAACCACATCGGCCCTCTTCGCTGGCCGATCAGCCCCGGCTCACCCCAACGCTGAGCCAAACCTCAGAGCCCACCCTGTCACCGTTCCGGCCTCCACCTTGCCCACCCACACACCCCGTACTTTGACTTTCCTTCGCCCATCGCACCCGCCTCCACACGATCGGCCACCACTTCCTCCGACGAGTTCGCCCACCACACAGTGCCGAGAATTTTTCCTCTACCGCGTGACCCGCGCCACCTCACTCCGACCGGATCTGCCCCATCCTTTTGACAACACCCTCTGGTTTTGTTTGCATTTACTTTCAGCAGCACCTTCGGCCTATTTTTCTTAACAAGGTATCATATATATATATATATATATATAGGTTTCTGCAAGATATAGTATTTTATTTATCACTGTCGTTTACGATTTTAAAGTAGTATATGTTAGTTTTGGATCGAAATATGTGTGTGTGTATAATTCAGAGTTTTCTATTTTGAATTAGTATATGTGCAGGCTGTTAGATTGTAGCTTATATTTTTTATTTTATTTTCTATAATCTAGTTACTTATAGACACAGTTCTATACCAACATATATATTGTTTACAAGGAGAATCGACTTACAAAGCTTTACTTTTATTTGTATAGTATATATACAGAGATCGGCTAGAGGTTTTACTATTAGTTTGAAAAGGTAGCATATGTTTGGTTATTTATAAAGGGGTATATATATATATTTAAGTCTGATAGTATTTTCTCTATACATATACTATATTGACGTTTCAACATGATTAGCCTTCCAGCTCCTTCTTTTAATGTCAAACTCGGTATGTATATATATATATTTGTATATATTAGTTATTAAGGAATAAGGTCTGTTGCTTTTTGAAATTAAATTTGTAATGGTATTTTGCTGGTAGCAGTATTATGAAATCTGTTGAGTGCATATTTATATATTAACAAAGTAAGTTAAATTAATCTTGTTTTAAATATAAATTTTAAAAGATATACTATACGTAAATGGTCATTCATAATGTGTCTACATACAATTTGTTTAATTTGTTTACTTATTTTGTTGGTTATGATCTGCATCTATTTGCCGTATATATTTTATAGTTTTATAAAATAAGTTTCCATCTGTTAGTTGTGTGCATGTATGAGTCCATTTGTTTATATATTGGTGTTAGTGATTTCGAAGTATTTTTTGTGTGTCTTATTTGGTTTTAATGTACATATCGACTTGCCTATTTATGTATATATGACATAAGTGTATTGATATTTATATTTGCTTCAGAAATGTATAAAGTTTTAAATTATATTTTATTAGGATAAGTATAGATGTTATTGTTTTAAAATATTTTATATACATATAGAGATTTGTTGTATTTAGTGGGTTGAAAAAAAAACGATTTTAGAATAATATATATATATATATATAGCGATTTATTTTAATATAGAGTCTAAAATGAAATGTCAAACTTTTAATATATAAATATAGGTAGTTATTCCTTTATATCGGATTTGTTCTGATTGTGCTTTTATCGAATTTGAATAGACTTGCTTTGCTGGGCCGCTATCCTGTTGTCACTTCGTGCTTATCCACATCAGTTCGATGATTTGTCGATTATCCATGTTTGCTAGTGCCCATTTCCATCTCGTCTCGTTTTCTCTAGCCTCGAAAGGTGAGCACTCACTCACGATTAACGTTCTTTTATTTATTAAATTTGATTTCAATTGAAACGACAATTGAAATATGCTGTTATTAGTTAATTACACTGTTATATGCTATTACCTGTATCAGTTCACCTGTGACATCTGACACCATTATCTGTTATATATGCCATGCTAATCCAGTTTGGTCCTTAAATGATTGATTGTTTGATGTTTACAATTGGACGTTAAAATTGTAATGTATAAAGTGATAAAAATTATGCAAGTAAATTTGACGTAGGATCGACACATATGCTGAATTTGATTAGTTGAATATGACCCATTTTATTTGTTAAATTAATTGACATGTAATAGTGATCATTACACTTTGAACCATCGACGTATATTGGATTAAAATTGTTGTAGTGTAAAAAAATTTAAATTGAATGACAAGTGAAGAACTATAATGTAATAATCTTTAATCTACATGAAATGATAGTGTAGATTCTAGAAATAATTATATTAATTCGTACAAATAACAATTCGAATTAATACGGTTATTTCGGGATTATTTGAATTGATTATTGGTATTGTTATTGTTTGTTGCTATTGCTTGTTTATTTACTTTGACACCATCCCAGTTATCACACTGCAAGTTCCCTTTGTTATGTTTTGATTTTGAATTGAATTGAAATCGGGTTGAAATGATAAATACCCAAGTTGAACTTTGACCTAGGATAGAAAATTAAATAAAACCGATTGGTCAATAATTTGATTTAAAAATAAATTAAGGATTTTATTTGAATAAATATTATGGTTTTGAAATGAAGTTGAAATCTGAATTTTAATGAAAGGAAATTGTAATATTTAATAATCTGAAACAAAATATTAACAATATAATTGATGGAAGAACGTTGTTTAATTTGAGAAATGATTGAATTAAGTTGAAATGATTTAATAATTAAGTTTGAAATTATAATTAAGTTGAAATTATTAAACTTTGAAATTATTTAATAATTTAGTTTTGAATTATTTAATAATTAAATAAGATTGAATTATTTAATGATTAAATTAAATTGAATTTTTGAATAAGTGAATTTTACTTCGGAATAATTGAAATTGAGTTTCTTTATTAATTAAGTTTGGAAAATCATTTAAGTAAGTAAATAAGTGAAATTGAATTTCTTTATCAAGAAATAAAATGTGATTTATTGTAATTAATGCAAGACTTGAAATTTAAAGAATTTGATTTGATGAATTTAATTTAATTCAAATTGTAAGTTTTGAAATAAGGAAGTTGAATTTAAATAATGGATTTAATGAATTGGAAATTTAATAGAAATTGTTTTAAATAACAAATTTACTTAACGAATATTGAATGAAATAGATAAATGAATTTAAATTGATTTGAATGTTGAATTAGATTAATTTAAATGATTTTCGAAATGAAACTTATATGCGAACCTGAATCAAGTTTTGAATTGTTTAAATAAAAATTGAATTTGAATTAGAAGATTTCGAAATGGTAATTTTGAAAGTTTTGAAACGTAAATTTTGGAAATTGTTTTAGAAAGACCAATGAAATGTTGATTTACGAATTATATTTGAAATTGAATTTGATTTGATTTTGAAATATATTAAACGACCAATCGATGAAATAATTTCGGAAGTTATTAAAGAGACCGGAATTCGGTTATGGATATACTCTCTATCTAAACCGAAAACCACTTTAATAACTATACGCGGAGTGATGATCCAGAATGAAGTGGTTGGAATGATGTACGTGTTGATTGAAGAAAGAGAACGATAATGGATAGCCTTGACACTTGTGTCAAATTGGAAATGACTAAAACAGGAGCTGTGCCGGGCCAATGGAGGATTAGCTACCTCAAGTGGACACACTTCTTCGAACTACTTATACTTGTTGTCGATTGGTGCACCCTTTATTTTGGGAGTGTTGTTTCACGGTGTTGCGGGCGCTGCGACGTTGCGTTCTCACCAGTCCGGATCAGGCGAACGGTAGTATCACTACCTTGGGTATTGCCTCATGTGCCTTGTCATACTTGTATTCCATTTATTCGCGACCACTACGATTTTGATTTGTACCTTTAGTATATGGATTGCCCTCTGGTGACTTCCGTTTTTGGGGAAACTACGGTCTTGTATATGCTTTTGGGAATAAAAATGTGTTAAGGGTGGAATGGGCCATGACTTAACACTATTTTGATATCTTTACATATTACTGATAGACATTATCTACTTAGCGTACATTACTACCTAGTAGATAGTTTAACGGATCCTTAAAGGATGGTTATTCCAAACATCCTTTGAGTTACTTATATTTCAATTGCTATTTCACTTGAGTTGGATTTATAAATATAAGAATGTTAATCCTGACTCGAGTGTCTTGGGTTTTTGCTTTACGCTCGGGTCAGACTGAGTGTACCAGTATTCGAGACTCACCTTTGAAGTTGGAGCTTTGATTGAAGATCCAGCCATCTATTCTGCTTTCAGTATTCGATGATTCCAGTGATGCATTCTGATTTGTATCTGGTATATCGTGTTACTCTTCCGTTGTATCTGGTTTAACTCTGATGTACCGTATTACTCTTCTGTTGTAAACTCTGATGTATTTTATATATTCATATAGTAGCTTCATGAACTACTATCTCTTTTATTTCCGCTGCACTTATTACTCTGTGTCTGTGATCTGTGATTATTTATTTACTATATATGTTCAGTTTTGCCAAATTTAAATTAAAAACGCGGTATTTTGAGCAATTCAACTCCGGTATGAGTGTCTACCAATACACTTATAATGGATGCGAATGGTCCAAAATATCGGGTCGTTACACCTAGAGTGCGAATTGGAGTATAAACATCAACTCCGAACTCCCAAAGTGCGAGTCGGAGTATAAACATCAACTCCGAGTTCCCAGAGTGCAAAGCGGAGTATAAACATCAACTTCGAACTCCCAACGTGCGAATTGGAGTATAAACATCAACTCCAAATTCCAAGAGTGCGAGTCGGAGTATAAACATCAACTTCGAGTTCCTAGAGTGCGAAGTGGAGTATAAACGCCAACTCCGAATTCCTAGACTGCGAATTGGAGTATAAACATCAACTCCGAGTTCCCAGAGCATGAGTCAGAGTATAAACATCAACTCCGAAGTCTCAGAGTGCGAGTCGGAGTATAAACATCAACTCTAAATTCCCAAAGTGCAAATTGTAGTATAGGCAACAACCCCGAACTCCCAGAGCGCGAGTATGAGTATAAACATCAACCCTAAATTCCCAGAGCGCGAATTGGAGTATAAACGACAACTCCGGATTACCAGAGTGCGAAACGGAGCGTAAACACCAACTTCAAGTTCCCGAAACATGAATCGTAGTATAAATATCAACTCCAAACTCCCAGAGCGCGGGTCGGAGTACAAATGTCAATTCCAAGTCCCTAGATCGTGGATATATGATTGAAACTTAAGCCGGCGTGACCAACCGCCGATAAGCGAATGGGAATCCCCGAAGTGCGGATATGATCATCGACAATCAAACGAGCTTGGATGAATTACTCAATCTCCACTTGACTCAGACATCTGTTCTGTGGCTCTAGACTCAGCATGATGTAAGCGAGAAGTAACCGCTAATTGATATTCAACTACTCATCACCAAGATTGGAGGGCAGAACTTAAGCATCGACCATTGACTTAAGCGATGCGGCATGAAAAATTCAACTCACTCCCTGGTCGTGAACCATGTCCACAATACCCGAACTTGGCAAACAAAAATAAACTTTATTCGGAAACTTAAACTTCACAAGTGCACTTCAAACATTGAAACACTTGGGCAAATACACGATGACAGAAAAAAGAAACCAAAAAAGAGAAGTTTCATTTCTATTGTTTATAAAAGAAGTTCGTGTACAAGTCTCCAAAAAATTCCTACTAGCAGGGGCCGAACCTACATCTATACACGGCCAACAAAATGCAAGTCAAAATAAACCGGGGAAGCATGTTTAATCTTTCTTCTTCCTTGGCTTCCTTCTCGGTGTAGACCCGCTGGAGTCACCGATAATATTCCTCTTCGAGCCTTTGCTTTTTGGCGGTTGGTCTTCAGGCAAGGGCATTATATCAACATCCTCCTCCGAGCTCGAGTGGATAAGAATGCTCCCTGAGGGAAGAGTCGGAGGAACATGATTAAGTACAGAAGGTGGAATGGGCACGCTGGTGATGAAAATAGTACCACCAGGAGATATCATTCTGAGCGGAGCAGGTCCCGGTGCTGTCATCCCACCTCCAAAGCTGGCACCATGAGCCGCTGCTGCCATTTCAGCGTCGATTTGAGCGAACAACTCCTCTTCAGTTACTACTTGAGCCCCGCTGTGGGCATCAGCAGTCGGCATTGAAGAACTTGTAGCAGGACCAGTTCCACTCATGACAGATGGCAAGTCAGCTAAAGGATCGCCATGAAGGCGAAAGAGTTCGTCCATCAACTGCTCATCAAACACAAGCATGCTTCCCTGCATATCGTCAACTGGGGCAGTTACAATTATGGTGATTGCTTCGGTAACGATAGCGTCCTGTGTCTGATGTGATTCTTGAGTAATAGGAGGCCCGACATGTGTAGCATCGATCACTGGACAAAGAATAAGAGAACTGTTAAAACTTAACTCGAGCGAAGATTTCAACTCAAGAAAGATATGTGGAATGTTCAGAATACCTTTCTCAGTTTGACTCGTAGGTGGCAGAGCGGCTTCAGTCACTTTTGTTATAGCCGAAGACATATGCGACTGATCCGGGTTATAGGCAGGAACAGTTTGGGGATCAACCACAGGCAAAGATTCAGGCTAGGTTGATGCTAGAAGTTCAAGACTTGCATTGTGATGTTCAACCCCAAAGCCTTCTCCTACTTCCAGGTGCTGCGTGCCGAGTCTCTCCTTCTCATTAGAAATCATTGAATCATGGAGAATCTTCTTTTCATCTTCGGTTAGCAGACGATTCTCGAGCTCAAACTCATCAATAGACTCACCCAGATGCACCGCCTTCTCTTCCTCAACTAGTCGGCCCCAAGCGTTGTGAAGATGCGTCGAATAATCATCGAGCCAGGCTAGACTCCTGTGCCTAAGCACGTTAGCGTTGTAAACAACGAGAAGGTCTTCGATGTCAACCTCTAGCCTGGACTCGGCCGACTTTACTTTCTCCTCGACCTCAGTCTCCACCTGGTGGACTTTAGCCACTGCCGCATCTCGTTCACCCCTAAGCAGAATAGCCTGTTCGCACGCCTCTTGGGATGCGTTGTTCGCGTCATCTTTTTCCTTGGCCATGTCGGCAAATTTGGCCTTGAGTTTATTAAGTTCCTTGACCGCCGCATCCCGCTCGGCGGTGACTATAGTGTTCTAGTGGCCCATCTCCTCCACCAAGGCAACACGAGTCTGCCTCAACCTCTCCATGGCCACATTCGCTTCATCAGCTTTTTTGGTGGCCTCAATTTCAGAATTCCGAGAAGACTCGGACTCAGTAGTAAGTACTTGAATGATTCGGTCCCTTTGAGCGAGTTCGGTCTCCATCTTCTCAAGCGCTTTGTCTCGCTCAAAGGCCACCTTGGAAGCTTTTTCTGCAACCTTTGCCCACTCTCTGTACTGAGTGTAGATGTCATGAACGTAATCATGCACCGTATTCTCTACTATAGATGGAATTCTCTTTAAGTGAGGTGGGAAGACATAGCCAACGAAGTAGATATTCGGAAAATCCTTCCTCATCTGAGCCAATTTAAGGGCCCGTTCTCCTGTGGGCTCAGTTGGGACCTGCTCTGCAATTATGGAAGCCATGGTCTCAACTCTTTGGAGATGAGTCTCAGATCTAGAAGCATGAGAAGACGGCCGGTGATGAGGAGGTTCTGGCGGGTGTGAAACAAAAACAGGGGGTGGAGACGGAAGTCTAGGAGGAGAAGAGCGTGATCTAGACCGATGTCTGTATTCTCTATCCCTATCACGCCCGTACCTATCTTGGTTAGAGTACTCGCGGTCGCGATCTCTATCCGAGTCTCTCCTACGGGACTCATAATAAGAAGAACCTTTCGGGCCGAGCAGAGATTCCCGAGCATCGATCCTCTTCCAAACATAGTACCTGAAAATGAGAGACGAAGAAAGAGTTAGTGATTTCCTAAGTTGGACGATTTACAGTTGTGAATCATGTAGTGTAGTGAAGTGTGTGCATGTGCAATCCCCCGACCAACCAGAAATGTCGGCCGCACTCATAGCAAGCGACCTGCTCAGTTCAAGACATTATCAAGCTCCTCCATCCCGACGTCGTGTTGAGATGACACAAAATCCGGAATCGGGATATCGGCAAGCCCTTCAAAAGGATTCTCTACTGGCGGGGAAGAAGCCTCCAAAATTCTAATCCCCTGAACAGGCAAGGACATAACAACAGATTTTAATCTCTCGGATTTAGAACGCTTGTGGGCAGCAGCCTTGCCTTTTCTTCTTCCTCTTGAATTCTGAACATCGGAAGAAGGCCCAGTTGGGAGCTCGGTAATAGTAGGCGTTCTCTCCGGATCAACTTCTTTGGTTATCACGACTGCAGGTACTTTGCGCTTCACCCGTTTCTTCGGGACCACTCTAAGTGTCCCTTCCAGCCGTATGCTCTGCCTTTGTTCTATCAGCACCACGGTCCTCAAATTTTTGTCGGTCAGAACCAAGTCGATATGCCTCTCTTCGCCCGGAAACGTTTGGAGGATCCGAACTAGCTCTCAGAAGTATGTGCCGTCAGGTCGAGAGATTGCAGCTATAAAAGAGGAAAAGTATGTCAGTTTTGAAGTTAGTTACTAATATCTCAGTGATTCAAGAGAAGAATGGCAACACTTACGTCTATCCAGCCACCGCCTAGCAAATCCAGGGGGGGTACCAAACGTAGAACCATTCAATTTTAAAGTAACTTAACCTTCCCCAGGAGCCTATTACGATGTGACAGTTTCTGACCGCTTCTAAGAAGGTGAAAGAAGGGTTGTCTCCATGGCTCTTGACATTAAATAAATATCTGATCTCGATTGGCTTTGTTAGTCGAAAGAGGATCTCTATAAATAGAATGAAGGTGTTGTTCAACAAAGCATACCCGTTGGGATGTAGCTGGGATGGAGCTATTCCGAGGAATGATAACATCTCCCTTATATATTGATTGAAGGGAGGAAGTGTCCCCGCTGTGCAAGCGTGACGGTTAAAAGCGGTAAACCCCTCCGGGGGATTATGTGGTCTGTCATTTGGCCCAGGTAGTAGCACGTCGTCAAGCAACAAACCGTGCCTTAAACAAATCTGTCCTAGCATATCTTCGGAGATACCCGACGGCACAGAATCTGGCGGACTACAAATAAACCGAGCCCCTAGACGCTCGTCCGGAGCTGGATCTATAACTTCGGCTTCAATAACCGGTATTTCGATGGTTGAAGGAACTGAGCTCGGGAGTTCTTGCTGTTGAGAACTTGAAGGTTCCATGGCTAGCTAGCTTATGAAAAATCATTGTTAAACAGACAATAACGCTCGTGCATCCCCCAGTGTAAATTGTGCGAGTGTGATGTGCAGTGCAGGACTGTATATCATTTGAGAAGATCTACAGGATTAAAGAAAACATGAAAACGACGAGACTTCAGAATTCGGTTGGAAGGACCGTCATCGCTGACCGTCACAACTGTGCCATCTAGTTATTAGCAATCTGTCCAAGTTAAAGTTTGTTGAAATTATGTTAGAGTTGCAGTTCCATCGACGAGCTTCGAAGGGAAATCAAATATGCAGTTCAACGGTCAAGTCCAGTTATGCAAGTTTGAAGCTCGTCAGAGTCAGTTGTTCAAGCATGCAAGGAATTAAAAATTCTTTAACATTCAAATTCGTATCGGTCCCAAGAGCCTTGTTCGCATCGACAAATCATGTTCATCCATGCGCAAATTCGACTCGGTCTTGAAACTGGAGATTTCGTTCACCCATGTGCGAGTTCGACACGGTCTAAAGAATGCATACTTCAAATTGGTCCGGAGCGTGCATTTGGTGCCATAGATTAAGTCATCTTCGTATCGATCCCGATCGCCTAATTCAAATCGATCGAAAGCCCTGGGTTTCGACTCCCTCAGACGCAACCCCTTCGTATCAATCTATGTATTCAAAGCATTCGACTCGATGCGAAGCTCCACCATCGATCGATACGAAGGCCTCCGCCTCATCATCTCGAAACCCCTACTCCAGATCGACGCGAAGCTGAGGCCAAGGAATTTTCGATCGATCACGACTCTGGTTAATTTGATGTTTAAAAACCGAGTCTCATCGTTTACGCGTGGATTTGCTTAGTGGATTACCTAAATCTGTCAATTAGTTCGAGTAATTGAAGGTGTGAATTGGTTCGAAGGCAAGAATGTTTCTTCTTTGTTTTCTCGAGTCTCAGAGCGGTACGAAAGCAAGGCAGGAAAACAGAAAGTGAAAAGTGAAAAAATGGCTAAGTACAGAGTATTTATATGGACTCGAAAGCAAAAGGAATGAACGATTCGCATCTCGGTGGATTCGAACAAACATTTCGACTCCATCTCCTGTGCATTTTGACTTCGTCTCCTATGCACTTCGACTCGCTCAGTTCGAATCCATCTGGGAAGTCCACTTCGACTCGCTCAGTTCAAATCCATCTGGGAAGTCTACTTCGACTCGCTCCATTTCGACTCGCTCAGCTCGCATCCCTCAGAGAAGCCTCCTTCGACCCGCTCCACTTCGACTCGTTCAGTTCGAATCCATCAAATCCTGGCTTCCAAAGGCCAGCTCCATCGACTCGAAATGCTCAATTCGCATCCATAAACTCGATAAAAATCGTCTTCAATGTTTCCACCCTTCACATCGATCCAGGAGAGGATTGTTGCGAAGGAACATTCAAAAACAGCCATCAAGCATTGTTACAACGAATTTCACGTCGGTTCAGGAGAGGATCGATACGGAATTCAATATGAAATAAACTGGCAATGGCTCGTGAACGTACAAACGTCAATGAAAGTCAGTAGCAAGCGGCTAATCACTAGCATACATCAATCAGTTGCAACAATAGAGGGTACAGCAGTGGGCAATCAACAGTTTTCATTATCGAGAAAATCAGTCGAAGATTACAGCGTTCATCGAAAAGACAATAACTATTCAGAGTAAAGATGGCAGCATTTCAAAGCACATCATGTTTCCACAAGACGTACTTTGGGGGTCAAATGTTATCCCACCTTTTGGCAAGGCCGTGACACCAAGGAATTGACTAGTAAACCAATGATGATCCATCCCAGAGATCGGTTATACACAGGTTCACTACGGATATCGACGAATTTTGTCCGAGTCCGAATCGAGCTTAAATTAATATAACATGACAAGCTAATCTATGAGAGTCAACGTTCCAAATCTCAAGTCAATCTAAGTTCGTATGCTCAAGTTACAACCAATGCAAAGTTGATTAAAAACAGCCTTCTTCGACTCGCTCAGTTCGCATCCCTTAGGAGAGCCTCCTTCGACCCGCTCAGTTCGCGTCCCTCAGAAATGCCCACTTCAACTCGCTCCATTCGAATCCATCTTGGAAGCTTACTTCGACTCACTCTGCTCAAACCACTGTTTGACTTCATCGAGTTCGACTCCATTGGCGAAGCCACTGTTCGAATCGATCGAACAATGACCACTTCGTGTCCATCACGGAGTCTTTGTTCGAATCGCTCAGGACGGTCCACTTCGACTCGCTCAATCTGTGCACACTTCAACTCACTCAATCTATGCACACTTCGACTCGCTCAATCAATGCACAGTTCGACTCGATCAAAACAGCATCAAAGGCAAAGCAATCCAAAGATTCAAGCACCACGTCACCGAGTCGAATGAAAGCGAGTCGAACAGAAGCGAGTCAAACGAAACAGCCAACCGAGAATCCAAATTCGTATCGATCATATCTCCTAATCTACAAGTCCAAATGCTATGAAATTTTCACAGAAGACTATGTGCATGCTAAAGAATGTCCACACCAAATTTCGACTCCATTTGATGAAATCTTAATCGATAAGAAATCTGTTTGTATCGATCATGGATCGGACCGAAACTTCACGGGCTTGGGTGCGCGGGCCTAGTCACGTGCGAGAGAGGATCTCCCGAGATCTGAGTGAAATACCAGCCTCCTACACCTATAAATAAACCCCCAAAGCCAACATAAAAGGGGTTCTTCTTCCTCTTTGAGATCTCCAACGCCTAGACTCCGCCGGATCCAGATCTGAACTCCATTGCTGCTCTTACCAACGAAATTCACTGCTGCAAATCACTGTTATTCGCTGTAATTTGCTGAAATCAATTGTAAACATCAAAGAAAGATCAATAAACCAAACTACTTCATAGTGGACGTAGGCAATACGCCGAACCACTCTAAATTTTTGTGTCTCCTTGCAGGTTAATTATTTTCATACCTGAGATCTGGAGTTTTTGTTAGATAATTCCTCTTTTTACACTTAATTTCTTCACTTTATCTCTTCAAAAACTTCCAAAGAGTGTTGTGCCCAATTTTGGTACAAACACCATGTTTCATTAGAAAATGATTACATGGAATTAAACCATGGATGTTTATATGGCTGTGTTATTTAATAAGTTATCATGTATGCTTGTGTAATCATATTCACTTCATTATTAACCCATAACTTCATTTTGGGGTGTTAAGGGTAGAATAACAGGCTAGGTTGACAGAATAGTGAATATACATTGAGTTAACTCTTGTGTGTAGAATTGAATCCAAGAGGTTAGACAGACTAGAATATAGGATGCCCAAGACAGATCAAAAGATTATTGGTTTAGACAAGTTCTTAGTAAGCCCATAAAAACAATGATTATGGAAATTGTTATTGGCAGGGGCCATAGTTTCCTAGTGATACTATGAAAACTATGTCTGGAACAGGTTGTTGATAAGGATTAATAGGTTTATAGTCAGCCCATGAAAACTATGACATGAGAGATGTTATTGAAGAATCCAATAAGTTCATAACGACCCAATGAAAACCATGATAGGATGATGTTGTTGGTAGATACCAATAAGTTCTTAGTGATCCCATGAAAACTATAAAACTGGACAGATAGTTCGTAAGCTTGGGACATGTTATTAGTCAGCCCATGAAAACTAATAGGTTAATAGTGACCCTAGTAACTATAACTTGAGACGGATAGTCAGGTGAATGGAGATGGAAAATCCAAGGCATATTGCATGTTTGCATGTCATCATGATACATTTTACTATGGTGTGTCTTAACCATTGTGGATGTAGGTGAAGAGTATGTGGTTATTATAAATTGGGTTCAGATTCTAGTGAGGGGAAAACCCATTCTGCAAAGCGGCGTAATCTTACTAGATATCTATATGGTTCGAGATGGTAGGTTATTATTCACATCGGACTTTTTTTCTGGCTTGAAGTTTATGTTTTCCCCTTAAACTCTTCGGTGCTCAATTGATTTTGAGTAGTTTGAGGGTTATGGTTTTCAAGTTCTCCTTTAGACAGATAAGCTTCCGAAGACATGTAAGAGGCAAGCTAGTTATTAAGAGTTCTTTCTGTTTGATTCCGTTGCGTAATTGGATGTAATGGCAAAGTTATTTAATGCCTATATGTGTACACTGATCAACTAAAGAGGGATCTTCATATGTTGCTCTTGGCGTAATTTGTAATAATTATATTTCTTTGAACGTGATTTATGAATTGGGATTATGTAATGAATCAGAAATGCGATTTAAAATGGAATGAGAAATTTTTTGTAAAATTGAGTTTAAAATTTTTCATATCCATGTGTTTTTGGTATATCAATGTATCTAACATTACCATATTTGGTCATCAAAAAATAATAACTATAGATGATTGCAGCATCTGTAGCGGTTAGTTTTTGGCCTCCAAATGAGGGATTTTACAACCATACATTATGCGCCTCTTGCAAACTCTCGGTGTGCCTATATATATTTCTCATTTTGAAGAGATTCCACTTAAAGAAGGTGGTATAATATTTTTATCATCTCATGCATCTCCCTGAAACACCACCCTCTCACATTTCTCTTACTCAATGGATTACCCAACAGCAACAACAACAAGAACAAAAACAACATCATGTGCCTCCACAACATGCTCAAGTTCCTCTTCTACAACCGTCTGCTTCTTCTCACAATGACACATGATACCAATCAGAGTAGAAGATTTTTTAAGCCCACATTGAAACTAATCCAAGTGAGTCTATAAGAGACTTAACACTTCAAAATCAACGAAAAATAACGATGAACCAAAGGAAATTAGAATGGAAGATGGTTGGCGTAGAAAGATCTTTTTCAACACGCATGACCAAGTAGGAGATGACTATGGAAAAATTTGTATCTACTTTGGGAAAGATTATGAGGAAAGTTCGTGGTAGATCCTCTTTTAGTTCGCCATTATCTCCTACACCACGTCCATCACTAACTCCTTCCCCTCGACCTCGTGTATCCTCTCATAGTGCTGGAACTTTCTATCGAGATAAAGGCAAAACTATTGTCATGAACTATATTTTCCATCAATATGATCCATGATGTTTGTATTGTCTTTGTGTTATTTCTGAGCATGAATTATTTACATTAATTTTTTTGATAATGAAAGGGGATAGATTATTCATGTAATCATGTGCATATAGATAGAGGGAGATAAATATCATTACAAAAGATTGTATAGTTCATCATAAAAAAGGTGGAGAATGTTAGAACCTCTCTTCGTGGATTTTAATGACAACTATACAATCAAATATGAAATATATATTTCAACTATTTACAAGTATATAGAAGACATCACTCTACCCACCAATATTATGGCTTGAAATCAATCGTAATGAATGATGGATTATACTATTGAAAGTAAGGACATATACTTGTATAATAGTCATAGATTATTTTATCAACTCTCATTGAGTGATCATAGCACACACAAAAGCACATCGATAAACACTTACCTAAATTTTAATAAAACTCTCCAGTTTTTATAGACAACACAAGCTTAAACATCTGGCATATAAGCTTAGACGTTTGGTAGAAATTTAGGGTTGTAAACTCTAAAAGGTCTCAGACGTCTGGGATGTAATGCCAGACAACTGATGATGTTGCAACTACAAAGTTTTGAATGGACACTTCCTTTTTAAATTAAACATTCATGTCTTCTCCTTTATAGTTGCGACTCTTGATCAAAAGGAAGCTCTTCGAGAAGACATACTCTTTGAAATACAACTCATTGTTGTCTATAACTATATTAAAAGATTGAGATTGAGACATACTTACAATTACTATTACTCTCTATTTTCTATAAGTACTTAAACTCTCTTGTGATATTATTGATTTCATACTGTCAATCCATTACAAACAAAATCCATATTTTGGTAAACTTACTTCCTGCAAATCGAAGAACTTACACTCATGAACACCCAAGGGATATTACAGGAAGAATTCTACTAGTGGTCAATATCTGTGTTATTTCGAACACAAAGCTTGTCAAAGAAACACTTTTGTATAAGCCTATTCCTCCAGGAGAAGCAAGGGTTATTGGTTAGTAAAATATCAAAGGGAAGCTCCGGGACTGGATGTAGGACGGGAGGTCCGAACCAGTATAAAAACTCTGTGTGCACGCTTTTAATCTTTACTATTATTATACTCTGCAATATTGCTTTAGTTAGTACATATATTAGTATATACTCACATATTAATACACAAGCCATGTTGTATGATCCACCGCACTTTCAAAGTCCATTAATGGACCTAGACTATCCCTACTAGTGTCAGTCGCTCAACACCTCGTAATGATCCATGGTCATCGTATCACCAAGTAAATCCTGCAGTGTACATTGACGACCTGTAACATCCCACTATTTTGGACCATTCAAATTGACAATAAAACCACGCATGTCAGACTTGAATAATTCAATACAACAAATTGTTAATAAAATTTCGGACAAATAAAATCAATCACAGAATAACAGACACAGAATATCAAAATAACTTTGCAGCGGAATAAATAAACATAGGAGTTCATGAAGCTCCTAGATACAAAGTTTCAAAACTAATACATAATACCAAGTCTGGAAAGAAATATACTTGTAAAGTTAGATACATAAGTTGCTACTACAAAGCACAAGTGGCGTGGAAATAACTGGAATAAAATATCAAGTAGACAACTGAATCTTCACCAGATCTCTAGCTTCGAAAGAGGATGAAACCAAAGCTGCGGAACTCAGGCTGACCCGAGCATGAAGCAAAACACAAAACACTCGAGTCAGGACATACATACTTATAAAATGTAAATCAACTCAAATGAACTGTAAAGGAATGCATCAGTAACTTAAAGGATGCTTGGGATCGCCCATCCTCCAAGGATCCGTTAAACTATCTACTATGTAGTAATATACGCTATTATAATAATGTCTAAAGTAAAGTAAACTAATAAAATAGCGTTAAGGCGTTACCCATATCCCCCTTAACACATTTTATATATTCCCATAGTCTATACAGTACCGTAATCTCCCCCGTACTAGGCGTCTTTAGAGGGCACTCCATAGGTATGGTACAAAACAAACTCGTAGAAGGCGCGCTATGGTAGGTGACACGGCACGACTAGGCAATGCCAGGGTAGATATACCAATTACGCATCCGGGTTGTTGGTAACGCATAGCCACAACTATCGCCTAACTCGATCCACACTCCCAAATCAAAGGTGCGCACCAAATTAACCATAAACTAATAGAATGGCTAATGATGAAGTGTGTCCGATTAGAGGAGCTACCTCCTTGGCCCGAGAATCGTTCGTGTTTTAGCCACCTTATGCTAACTCACGGGAGTCAGGTCCACGTAAATATACCTTTAGGATCGTCGCCACCATCCTACTTCATTCTGGAATCTCCACCGCGTACAGTTGTTAAAGTGGTTTTCGGTATCGACGGAGAGTATGCCCATATCTGATCCCAGTCTCTTTAACAACCAACCGTTATTATAACCCTTGGTTATATAAATTTCAAATGGTTTATATTTCATATGAAACATATTCCTTTTAAACCATATAAATTCCATATCGTTATTCTTTTAAAATAATATTCATTTTCCCAAAGTAGTAATACTTCCAAATTCATTTAATTATAACCCTTTTTAAACATAAAAGCTTAGAGATCGTATCACTTTAAGAATGTAACTTTTAGAACCATACATGTAACCTTTAAGAAAATTGTAGCATTCAGAAAATGTAACCTTTAAGAAAACGCAGCAGTATAGAACTGCTACTGTAAGAATTCGCAGTAGTGCAGAACTGTTACGGTAAGAATTCACAGCAGTGCAGAAGTGTTACTGTAAGAATCCGCAGTAGTGCAGAATTATTACAGTAAGAAACTGCAGTAGTTTTGAATTGCTACCGTAAGAAATCACAACAGTTTTGAATTGTTACTGTAATACTTCCTACTAGAATAGTCTAAAAAAATCAAATAGTATATATATATTTATAGTTTTTATCAAAGTCATTCTATTCTTCCTATTATATTACTCAAATTTAAGCTATTTAGCCATTTAAAGAAATTACACCTTTGATTTAATAAATTTGTCACTAAAACATCTAATTTTAAAGCATAAATCTTTACACCAAGTTAAAAGTCTTCTTTTTACTTAGCTTTTTATTTCTTTTCAGTAAATGACATTTATAATTTTTATTTCCCAAATCATACCATTTTCATTTGTTAAAACTTACATGTCAAGTGTACGTTTGAACTTACATTTCTTTTCACAAAACATTTATTTTAATCACTATTACATGAATTAAAACTTACAATTTATAGGTTAGAATAAAATACTATTATTAAGTCAAATCGGCTTATAGAATTTCAATTAACCTTCATACTGTAAATTAGATTCCAAGATTTACATTTCCAACTATTTATTTCTTATAAAATTTTAACACAGGTAAACAAATTCACAGAAATTATTACAATAAATTTTAGTTGAGATTCATATATAAAAATCTAAAATACCTAATAATTTTTAGAAAAATCATTTTAAATCAACCACGAAGTCTGCATAAAATTCTCTACCCTAAGGTCAAGTAAATACGGATATATATCATTTCAATCCGTAATATATTAATTTTCAAGGTTTTATATCATTTCAAACCCGCAATCCCAAGTCAAATTAAATTGCTCAGGCCTATCATTTCAGCCCATAATAATTTTCCTTAATCTAAAGATCGTTCGGGTATGTATCGTTTCAACCCATAGTGAAGGAACTTGTAGTGTGATCTCAGAATATGAAATAAACATAACAATATTCAACATATATATCATGGCATATGATCAAACAGGTATAATATGATATGAAATAACAAAATAAAATCACATGAATGACATAATATAAGCATATGAAATAACATGATATAAACATATGAAATAACAAAATAAAATCATGTGATTACATAATATAAGCGTATGAAATAACATGAAATAAACATATGAAATAACAAAATAAAATCATATGATTGACATAATATAAGCATATGAAATAACATGATATAAACATATGAAATAACAAAATAAAATCATATGATTGACATAATATAAGCATATGAAATAACATGATATAAATATATGAAATAACAAAATAAAATCATATGATTGACATAATATAAGCATATGAAATAACATGAAATAAACATATGAAATAACAAAATAAAATCATATGATTGACATAATATAAGCATATGAAATAACATGATATAAACATATGAAATAACAAAATAAAATCGTATGATTGACATAATATAAGCATATGAAATAACATTATATAAACATATGAAATAATAAAATAAAATCATATGTGAAATGTCAAACTTGCATATACATATCCTAATAATTCAATTGTCATCAATTCATCAAATAAATAAGTACGTATGTCAAGAGTGATTAGTCACCTTTCTTTGGTTGGAAAAGTGATTCAAAGCGCAACACAAAAATCAACAAACTACGGACCAGTTTGAGTGAGAGGAGAATCCAAATCCGACGCGTGAAAAATAAAAATAAATTCCATACGTAAACAAATAATTCACATAGAAAAATAAAATAGAAAAATATATATTTGCAAAATACATAAGAGGGCTTGTCTAGGGTTTGCATAGGCTTGGTCTAGAGGTGGTTTTGGTTTAGTCTAGGCTAGGTTTGGATTAGGTGGGTTCGGCCATAGCTAGGTTTAGGTGGAGATGGGTTAGGCCATAGTTAGGTTTAGAGTTAGGCTAGGGTTTTGGTTTGGTGTGTTCGGCTTTAGGCTAGGGTTTGGTGATGGAGGCTTGGCCTAGGGGTTTTTGTGATGGAGGAGATGGTCACGGCCAAGGCAAGGCAAGGGGAAGGGGTTGTGGAGGTTCGACCATGGTGTTTTTGGTTGGAGGAGAAGAGGTAGAGGCCGAAAATTGTGAAGAAGAAGAAGGGAAAAGGAAGAGGAGAAAGGGGTTTTTGGTTGGAGTTTGGTCATTGGGGAAGGTGGAGATAGGTGTGGCCGAAATTTGTGGAGAGGAGGAGGAGGAAAATTGGAGAGGAAGAGGGGAAGAAGTCTAGGGTTTTGGAGAAGGAAGATGAAGGAGAAGAAGACTTACACTTTTCTGTGGAGGCACAAATGAATGGATGTTGAGGCTAGCCAAAACCCTAGGAGATTATATATAGGCTACTCATCTAACTAAAGGTTTTCTAGCCCAAACGGTCTAAGCCCAAACAAATCACAATACAAATAAAATAGAAGTTGTATGGAAAATAACTACGTGTAATATGCCAAAAGTTGCAAAATTTGAGAAGTAAACATCAAAATTTAACAAAACAAAAAACTATGAAAATGTTAAAATTAAATTCATCTTCATAAATAAAATTTAAAAATTCAAATTTTAAAAATTTTCACAGAAAGTCAAACTTTGACCAAAGTTGACCAAAATTTGCATTTTAAGAAAAATCTTTTATTTTATTAAATTTGGAAAAACATTTCACATCAAAACTCAAAATTATCCTTTAAATTTTCCAAGTTTCTCAAATTTAAAATAGTTAAATTCAAAGTTTCAAATAAATTTTCATCTAAAATATTTTCAAAATTTGCGGATTGTTACACTCTCCCCCACTCAAAACTTTTCGTCCCCGAAAAGGAACAAGACCAGAAAATAAAGAAGGATAAGGTAGGACAACAAATAGTTCCTAGAATAAACTATTCTGGATTTGAAGCATGAATGCTCTCTTCTGTTTCCCAAGTACAATCTCGATCATCGGTGCTCCATTGCACTTTGACTAGGTTGATAGATTTTCTCCGAAGCTGCTTCGTACCTCTATCGATAATATGAATTGGCTTCCACTTGACAGTAAGGTTTGTCTCCATATCCAAACTCTCGAGAGCAGAAGGATGAGTAATCAAGGATGGGTCATGGAGATATCGACGAAGATGCGAGACATGGAACACATTATGCACTCCAGAAAGTTTCTCAAGCAATTCCAAACGATAAGCTAAGGGACCAACTCTCTCTATGATGCGAAAAGGACCAATAAACCTAGGAGCGAGCTTTCCTCTCCGACCAAAACGAATCACATTTCTTAATGGAGAGACCTTAAGGAAAACCTGATCACCAACCGAAAACTCCAAACTCCTCCTACGTCTGTCGGCATACTTCTTCTGTCTATCCTGTGCAATCCTCATCTTCCTCCTAATCTCCTCAACCTTCTCAGAAGCCTCTAGAATCATATCTGGACAAAGAACGAAACGATTACCGGATTCAATTTAGCAAGATGGAGATTTGCAAGGTCGTCCTTAAAGAGCAGCAAATGGAGCCATTTCGGTACTAGCCTGAATTCAAAAGATTGAATAAGATAGATAAATGTTTAAGACAACCTTAAACAGATATTCGAGATTATACCTGATAACTATTGTTATAGGTGAACTCAACGAGATGGAGATGATCTTCCCAAGATCCTCCATAATCAAGGACACAGGCACGAAGAAAATCTTTCAGAATCTGATTCACTCTTTCCGTTTGACCGTCGGTCTGCGGATGGTAAGTAGTGCTCAGATTCAAACGAGTACCTAAAGACTCCTGAAAAGCTTTCCAAAACTTACAAGTAAAGATGGGATCACTATCACAGACAATACTAACTGGAACACCATGAAGATGAACTATCTCTCTCATATAAATCTCAGCCAAACTAGAAGCAGAACGGTTGGACCTAACCGGAATGAAATGAGCTGACTTGGTCAATCTATCCACAACCACCCAAATAATTTCATTGCCTCTCCTAGTCCTCGGTAATCCATCAATAAAATCCATATGAACTTGTTCCCATTTCCAATTGGGAATTTCAAGAGGTTGCAACAATTCAGCGGTCTTTTGATGATCAGCCTTAACCTGCTGACAAGCCACACATCTACTAACAAAAAGGGAGATATCACGCTTCATACCACTCCACCAATACAGCTTCTTCATATCATGGTACATCTTCATCATACCTGGGTGAATAGAAAGTCTGGACCGATGATTTTCCCAAAGTAACTCTTTCCTCAATCCGTCAACATTCGGGACACAAATCCGATTATTAATCCTTTAAATCCCTTTATCATCAATCTGAGCTCTGCTACCATTTTGGCTACTACCACTAACTCTACTACGAACATTTTCCTTAATAAGCCTAACCATCTCATCCTCATCTTTCTTAGAAAAAATACGATCTATAAGCGGAGAAGAAACAATAAGCTGACATAACATCGCCTTCTTCTTACTTAAAGCATTAGCTACAACATTAGCTTTCTCTTGGGTATAGTCGATGTCGATGACATAAGAAGCTAGAAACTCAAGCCACCTAACTTGCCTCAGATTCAAGTCCTTCTGGGTGAAAATATATTTCAAAGACTTATGATCCGTAAAGAGCTCAAACTTATTTCCCAATAGATGATGTCTCCAAAGCTTCAAGGCAAAAACTACGGCAAGCAATTCCAAATCATGGGCTGCATAATTGGCTTCATGAGTTTTCAACTGACAACTGGCATAAGCGATAACCTTCCCATCCTACATCAGAATGGCTCCCAATCCTTCACGACTGGCATTAGTGTATACCGTTAATCCCTTATTTCCATTTGGAACGATAAGAACTGGTGCGGAAGTAAGCTTGCGCTTCAACTCATTTAATGTAACTTCACACTTATCATTCCATCTAAACTTAGCATTCTTAAGAGTTAGAGCGGTGAGAGGTGCAGCAATCCGAGCAAAATTCTCAATGAATCTTCGATAACAATCGGCAAGGCCCAGAGAACTACGGATATCAAATGGAGTCCTAGGAGTTTCGCAATTTTAAAATAGATAGGGAGAATAAGAACTGAGAAACAGATAGAATGATTAAATTACAAAAGAAAGAAGAGAAGATAGACTTAAAAGGAAAGATTCAGACTAGAATGGAAATACTAATCAAAGCATTCTATTAAATAAGGTGGATTCGAGAAGAAGGGAAATTCTAAGGAAAATTAGATTTTAAAACAAGAAAAATTTTATATCCAAAATAATCTTTTAAAAATAAGTTAAAATCAGTTTATACTTGAAAATACGTTCTCTCACAAAGAATGATTCTAAGATTGATTTTACTCATTCTACGGTATTTCTACCCTATCTCTAATGAATTTTTTTTGCCCCGTAGGCTAAGGTTTGCCTAAAACCAAAGCCCTAATACCAACTGTAACATCCCAACATTTTGGACCATTCAAATCGGCAATAAAACCACACATGTCAGACTTGAATAATTCAAAACAACATATTGTTAATAAAATTTGGGGCAAATAGAATCAATCACAGAATCACAAACATAGAATATCAGAATAACTTCGCAGCGGAATAAATAAACATAGGAGTTCATAAAGCTCCTAGATACAAAGTTTCAAAACTAATACATGATACCAAGTCTAGAAACAAATATACTTGTAAAGTTAGATACATAAGTTGCTACTACAAAAGAACAAGTGGCGTGGAAATAACTGGAATAAAATATCTAGTAGTCGATTGAATCTTCAATGGATCTCTAGCTTCGAAAGAGGATGAAACCAAAGCTGTGGAACTAAGGCTGACCCAAGCGTGAAGCAAAACACAAAACACTCGAGTCAGGACATACATACTTATAAAATATAAATCAACTCAAGTGAACTGTAAAGGAATGCATTAGTAACTTAAAGGATGCTTAGGATCGCCCATCCTCGAAGGATCCGTTAAACTATCTACTATGTAGTAATATACGCTATTATAATAATGTCTAAAGTAAAGTAAACTATTAAAATAGCGTTAAGGCGTTACCCATATCCCTTTTAACACATTTTATATATTCCCATAGTCTATACAGCACCGTTATCTCCCCCGTACTGGGCGTCGTCAGAGGGCACGCCATAGGTATGGTACAAAACAAACACATAAAAGGCGCGCTAGGGTAGGTGACACGGCACGACTAGGCAATTCCAGGGTAGATATACCAATTACGCATCCGGTCTGTTGGTAACTGTAACGACCCTGAATTTTTAACAAATTAAATTGAGAATATTTAATTAATTTTAAATATTTGAATGATGGTTTGACTTGAATTTCAAATTTATCAGAATGAATTGGCGATTAAATTATAAAATTTAATCTGTTGATAGTTGAATTAAAGTTTGAATCTTCAATTTTAAGTTGAAGAAAAATATTTCAAAAGCTTTTAAATTTCGTATTGATAATACCGAAGATAATCGAACTTTCAGAATTTAATTTTAAACTGTTTTGCTCAGTTTTGAATTTTATTGTTCGAATCGATATTTAAAAATTGTCAATTTTCAAACAGTCTCGGAATTCGACGAAACCAGTTCCATTGGATCCGTAATATTGAATTATTACCGGATTTTAAATTTCATAGCATTCGGAGTCATTGTGTGATCGTACGAGATAGAAACACCTTGACAATAATTTATCGTTTGAATTTAAATATATTATATTATGTCACAAATCAAATCATAGTCGCCCTACGTTTCTTTTGCCGACCTATTCTACTCTGTATTTTGAAGCAAGGCGACCTAGCAAATTTTTATTTTTCCTTTTCCTTGTACAAATCACGCATCTTCACTTCCACCTTCTTCAGTTCAGAACGAAGAGAAAAAAAATAATAAAAAAATCGAAAACAATTCAAAATAATTAGAGGGTCGAGTTCATTCTCTTTGGCTCCTGCAAATTTATGAAGCCGGCTCCACCTCAGTATTCATCCCCGAGATCGAAGTAGTTAGGTTAAATTTAATGGGAGAGGAATCGCGACCACTTCGCGATGGGGAGCTCGAGCACGAAGCTGTTGGATTGGCGCTCGATTTTGGAAAGAGGCATGGCGGCGTCTTCAATCAGAGGTGGAGACACAGGCTCGCGAGCATGAGGCACCGGAGGAGGGGAGGCTCGAGGTCGCGATCGGAAAAGGGGTTCGTTTGTTGGGGTCGCGTACCACTAGGCAGAATGCGACGAGCTCGATTCGCGAGCGCGTTCTGGTAGCAGATACTGGCAAGGGTTTCGAGTTCGGGGGCGGTGTCGCGCAAAATGATGGTCGCGATCGAGGTTTAGGCGCACGACATCTTGGGGAGCTGTTGTCATCGCTGTGGTGGTCGCAATGGTTCAAGCAATCGACTTTGTTGTCGAACGATAGTCAGAGTTAGGGTTTCGAGGCAATGGAGGCGTGCGAACTCGATCGAGGCCTGGGTTCGTTTATGTCAGTAAGGTATTTTGTTGTCTTCTTTGTTTTAATCTGACTGATATTCTTATAGACAGATTTAAAAGATTTTGAAGAAAATATATAAGGATTTATATATAAAAAGTTAATTAAATCTATCAAAGGAAGATTTGTTCCGAATTTAATTTTTGTTAAGACAAATTGTTAAAAAGAATTTATGGTTGATTTAAATTATTAAAAGAAGTTTGGTTTAAATTTAGTTTGTTTAGTTACAAATAATTTTCAAAGAGTTTAAACAAGTTTTTAGATGAAAAAAATAAAATAAAAATGATAATAAAGTAGTTTTAAAGGAAGACTTAGTTTAAATTTTAAATTATAGTTAACTAAAATTATTAAAAGAGAAAATTTGTTAATAGAATAATTTGGCTAATTTAATTTAACTAATAGGAAATTAATTATTAGATTAGTTCAAATTAAAAGTGTTGATCAATTTAATCCATTGAAAAGAAATTGTTGTTCGATTTATTCGAATATTGATAAATTGTATTAATTGTTTATACAAGGTCTAAATTGCCAAGAAAACCAATTGGATTGGAATGCAAAATAAAAGCTAAGGTGAGATTTTCTCACTCAGATTTATAATTGAATTAGAGTTATTGATTGATATGATTGCTATTGGATGTGATATTAGATATGATAGGATATATCTGTATATATATAGCAATATATACATATTGGCATATGTATATATTGGATTGATTGATTTCCCGCCTCGTATAGCGGATGAGACCCTATTGCACCGTTAGTAAGCGGATAATATTTATTAAACCCATATACCGCGATAATTCCGTACTGTAGCGGAATTGGTATTGTGCTAACATCTGTGGATGCAGAGAAGCAGGTTGGAGGGATCCAACTGGATTCCTCACCGTATTGATTTATTTACAGATATTGTTATATATTCTGTTGTCATATGACGATATATGATGTTTTGATTGTTGTGATTGATTGCTTGATGCTGTAGCATCATCGGATCCATTTTTGAAGTTAAAAATAACGATATTATTTTTAAAAGGATTTCAAAGTGATTTTTTTTAAAATGTACATTTTATTGAATTTTTGAATCGATTCATTTTAAATAAATGAATGTTTAAAATCTCGTGTTATGAAAATTGGGATTTTAGTGAAATATAAGCAAAATGTGAATTTTGAAACAAAAGTCGATTTATTTATTAAATTGTTTAAATAGAGATTTTTGAATTTATTAGGAAAGCTCTATATATAGGATTTATAAAATTTGATTTTTATAAATCAAAGTGATGAAATTTTAAAGGAGTTTAAAGACGTTTTAAATGATGTTAAAATGGGTTTTATAAAGGATAGAATAAACGATTTGGGAAGTCCTAAAAGAACGATTTTGTAAATAAACGAATTGGATAATAAAAGGGATTTATAAGTTGAAGTAGTTATAAAATAATAAATGGAATTTATAAACGTTGTTTATAAATCCGAAATCACTTGATTTGATAAGTGAATTTTTGAAGTTAATTAAAGAAATTATATTCACGATTTTAGATCATGGATAATCTTTTAATAAATGTGTAGAAACATTGATTTGGGTAAATAAAGTATATTCACGATTTTGGACAGTGAATATATTATTAAATAAAACGGAAATGTTTCAGAGAAGTGATATTATAAATGAAGTTAATTGTTTTAAAAGATGTTTTAAAATGTGTGAACTATCGAAATCATAGATTTCAACATTCATTGTTGAAATAAACGTTTTCGAGAAATATAAGGAAATGGTGGACTATAACACTGTTGTTATAGTAAATGGTTTCCGAAAGGAAATGTTTTTATGTAGTATTGGGATTTATATATCTATCTAAATTTCGAATCCCTATACTAGTGATTTTGAGTCGTCGTAACGATGTTTTACGCAACAATTCGTTTTGACTCAAATAGATGTTAAAATTAATGATTTCCTTAAAGAATGAATATATACTTAATATTGATTTAAGTATATTGGATATTTTCAAATGTTGAAAATAAATAGATTTGTGAAATACTTATTTTTTTAAATAAGTATGGAAATGTTTTTTCCAATATGAAATGAACTGTTTTGAGATTTTATCTTCAAAGATAAATTGAAATGTGAATATTTGAAATTTGTTTTCAAATGATTAAGTGTGGAAATTTTATATCTAGTAAAGATATTTTGGAAGATTAAATAATTTGGGAAAATTATTTGGAATCTGATGATGTTGCGCATCTTTATTGATAGTTAAATAACCGACTATCAATAATTACCTTGAATATGGTATTTGTTGTGAATTGGATGAATTTGAATGCCACACTTATTTTTGAATAATCGCTCACTATTCGGGTTAGCCGGGAAAGGACCATGGGATCGTATAACCCATTCCGAATATGTGATACGTCATTATGAATTGCATTCGAAGACCGGTGTTGAAGACCGGATATTTTTGAAAACGGAAGGATTAGCGTCGAGTTACTCTACATCGGCTGATCTCCGATTTAGAGGTTTTATCACCCTTAGTGACGGGAAGTCCGGACGTGATTAGAAAATTATCCGGATATGCAAGGGCTTCGTGAGAAGTGCCTTCGGTTCTGTTCGATCCCGGGACAGACTTGTATGGATTGTGTGTCTGACGTTACAATTTGAGATATAAAGCTGATTTCTTTCAAATACATTTCTGTTGGTGGCGGAGAATTTATTCTCTTAGCTTAACACCCTTCTCTGAGACGTACGAGCTCAGAGGTTATGTAGTTGAAATTTATCAGCGATATACTCCCAATTTGGTAACGTGGCATACTAAGTGTTGTTGTGGAATGATCAGTGTTTGATCATTTGTGATATGATCATTTGTTTGATCTTATATCTTTGTGATCATAGGTTGATCATTTTGTTTGACCCGAAGCATGGCTTTGTAGAAAGCGTAGCTTTGTGGACGAGACTTCGTCGAGCATCACACCCCGGAAATGGTCAAAATAGGAAGGATGCGGCAAGGTTCTAGGGAGTAGCGCCCCTTAGTGTATGTCATTCCTTCTGGATAAAGGTGGTATCATGGTATGGAGCCCAGATACTTAACCTCTGTGGTTGCTGCAAATTTATTACTTTGTGGTTGTTGCGAATCGGGGATCCTCGGGAAGATCGGTGACAATCGGGGGATGGCATACGCGTGTCAGTAGTTACCTATTTTTGCAGAGGTAACCCGGCCTTGTGTTGGCAGAGATCTAACCGTAATGTTAGGTTATTTCTCGGGTCGTCTATTCCAGGGACGTACCCATCGTGGAAAAGGAAGTTCCTTAGCCTGACCATTTGTTGGAAATCCAAAGAAACAATACGAGCCTTGTACGGTTTTAGTTGTAGAACCTGCCATTTAATATGGTAGCTATAGTAAGCATACTATAATGGTACCTATGCTGGCTAAGATTTATATTCTACTTTCGAAATGTTTTCTACACTATGCACTAATAATAATATAAAAAAGAATTGATTTTGCGTAGTAAGCATCTTTGACTATCATAAGAAGAAATCTCCTCCAAGTCTGCGTTTGCATTGTGTGTGTGGCGGGAGGTCTTATGGTAGTTTCATTTTCCAAAAGCATTGCGAATTTGTTTTATTTTCTTTGTGAAAAATAACTGTTTTACGATCTCACACCAATCACCATGACTGACTCGGAGTTTATTGTTCCCTTCTAAACTCTGGGTGCCCACCAATTTCCACACGGGCAGCCTAGAGTTATGTTATCAGGATATTCTGGAGCTTTGGAAGCAAGTATGGATGGCGAGACGTAGTATTTGTATCTGATAGTATTTATTCCGCTGTGTATTCTGTATGAGGACAAGTTATATAACTGTCCATTGTTGTATATTGACTCTGATGATTGATGTATGTATAAAATGATATAGTTCTTTGTTTTAGAGATTATTCATTTATCTATTATATATTGTTCCACTGCGATATGTGAGATTCTGATATTGTTTTCTGTTCTGATGTTGTTCTGTTCTTTCTTCTCTCTTCTTCTTCTCTTCTTCTTCTATCTTCTTCTGCCTTTTTCTTTTTCTAAAACCCTCACTATTGGAGTTTCCGGCACTCGATTGCTCGACAGTCGATAAAGGGAGTATCGATGTCGAATTTTCGAAAGTCGAAAATTTCGGTACGTGACAGTAACGCATAGCCGTGACACCCGCCCAACTCAATCCACACTCCCGAATCAAAGGTGTGCACCAAATCAATCACAAAGTAATAGGATGGCTAACGATGAAGTGTGTTTGATTAGAGGGGCTACCTCCTTGGCCCGAGAATCGCTCCTGTTTTAGCCACCTTATGCTAACTAACGGGAGTTAGGTCCACGTAAATATACCTTTAGGATCGTCGCCACCATCCTACTTCATTTTGGAATCTCCACCGCGTACAGTTGTTAAAGTGGTTTTCGGTATCGACAAAGAGTATGCCCATATCCGATCCCGGTCTCTTTAACAACCAATCGTTATTATAACCTGTGGTTATATAAATTTTAAATGGTTTATATTTCATATCAAACATATTCCTTTTAAACCATATAAATTCCATATCATTATTCTTTTAAAATAATATTCATTTTCCCAAAGTAGTAATACTTCCAAATTCATTTTATTATAACCGTTTTTAAATATAAAAGTTTAGAGATCATAGCACTTTAAGAATGTAACTTTTAGAACCATACATGTAACTTTTAAGAAAATTGTAGCATTCAGAAAATGTCACCTTCAAGAAAACACAGCAGTACAGAAGTGCTACTGTAAGAATTCACAGCAGTGCAGAACTATTACGGTAAGAATTTGCAGCAATGCAGAAGTGTTACTGTAAGAATCCGCAGCAGTGCAGAATTGTTAAAGTAAGAAACTACAGCAGTTTTGAATTGCTACCGTAAGAAATCGCAGCAGTTTTGAATTGTTACTGTAATACTTCCTACTACAATAGTCTAAAAAAATCAAATAGTTTATATATATTTACAGTTTTTATCAAAGTCATTCTATTCTTCCTATTATATTACTCAAATTTAAGCTATTTAGCCATTTAAAAAATCACACCTTTGATTTAATAACTTTGTCACTAAAACATCTAATTTTAAAGCATAAATCTTTATACCAAGTTAAAAGTCTTTTTTTTACTTACCCTTTTATTTCTTTTTAGTAAATGACATTTATCATATTTATTTCCCAAATCATACCATTTTCATTTGTTAAAACTTACATGTCAAATGTACGTTTTAACTTACATTTCTTTTCACAAAACATTTATTTTAATCACTGTTACATGAATTAAAACTTACAATTTATAGGTTAGAATAAAATAATATTATTAAGTCAAATCGGCTTATAAAATTTCAAATAACCTTCATACTGTAAATAAGATTCCAAAATTTACATTTCCAACTATTTATTTCTTATAAAATTTTAACACAGGTAACAAGTTCAAAGAAATTATTACAATAAATTTTTGTTCAGATTCATATATAAAAATCCAAAATAATTAATAATTTTTAGAAAAATCATTTTAAATCACCCACGGAGTCTGTATAAAATTCTCTACCCTAGGGTCAAGTAAATACGGACATATATCATTTCAATCCGCAATTTATTAATTTTCTGAGTTTTATATCATTTCAAACCCACAATCCCAAGTCAAATTAAATTTCTCAAGCCTATCATTTCAGCCCATAACAATTTTCCTTAATCTAAAGATCGTTCGGGTATGTATCGTTTCAACCCATAGTGAAGGAACTTGCAAAGTGATCTCAGAATATGAAATAAACATAACAATATTCAGCATATCATGGCATATGATCAAACGGGTATAATATGATATGAAATAACAAAATAAAATCACATGAATGACATATTATAAGCATATAAAATAACATGATATAAACATATGAAATAACAAAATAAAATCATATGATTGACATAATATAAGCATATGAAATAACATGATATAAACATATGAAATAACAAAATAAAATCATATGATTGACATAATATAAGCATATGAAATAACATGATATAAACATATGAAATAACAAAATAAAATCATATGTGAAATGTCAAACTTGCATATACATATCCTAACAATTCAATTGTCATCAATTCATCAAATAAATAAGTACGTATGTCAAGAGTGATTACTCACCTTTCTTTGGTTGGAAAAGTGATTCAAAGCGCAACACAAAAATCAACAAACTATGGACCAGTTTGAGTGAGAGGAGAATTCAAATCCGACGCTTGAAAAATAAAAATAAATTCCATACGTAAACAAATAATTTTACATAGAAAAATAAAATAGAAAATTATATATTTGCAAAATATATAAGAGGGCTTGTGTAGGGTTTGCATAGGCTTGGTCTAGAGGTGGTTTTGGTTTGGTCTAGGCTAGGTTTGGATTAAGTTGGTTCGGCCATAGCTAGGTTTTGGTGAAGATGGGTTCGGCCATAGCTAGGTTTAGGGTTTGGCTAGGGTTTTGGTTTGGTGTGTTCGGCCTTAGGCTAGAGTTTGGTGATGGAGGCTCAGCCTAGGGGTTTTTGTGATGGAGGAGATGGTCAAGGCCAAGGCAAGGTGTAACATCCCGAAAATTTTCGACTTTCGAAAATTCAACATCGATACTCACTTTATCGACTGCTGAGCCATCGAATGCCGGAAACCCGAAAAGTTATGGTTTTAAGAAAAAGAAAAAGGTAGAAGAAGAAGATAGAAGAAAAAGAAAGAAGAACAACAACAGAACAAGAGCAGAAACAGAAAACAATATCAGAATCTTACACATCGCAGCGGAACAATATATAATAGATAAATGAATAATCTTTAAACAAAGAACTATATCATTTTATAACATACATCAATCATCAGAGTCACTATACAACTCAGTACAACAATGGACAGTTATATAAACTTGTCCTCATACAGAATACACAGCGGAATAAATACTATCAGATACAAATACTACGTCTCGCCATCCAGCTTATCTCCAAGCTCCAGAATATCCAGAATATCCTGATAATATAACTCTAGGCTGCCCGTGTGGAAAATTTGTGGGCACCCAGAGTTTAGAAGGGAACAATAAACTCCGAGTCAGTCATGGTGACTGGTGTGAGATCGTAAAACAGTTATTTATCTTTAAAATAAATAGCAGAGAATTTTAAAGTCAATTCGCAATGCTTTTGGAAAATGAAACTACCATAAGACCTCCCACCACACACACAATGCAAATGCAGAATTGGAGGAGATTTCTTCTTATGATAGTCAAAGATGCTTACTACACAAAATCAAATCATTTTTGATATTATTATTAGTGCATAGTGTAGAAAACATTTCGAAAGTATAATATTAATCTTAGCCAACATACGACCAGTATCGTATTCCTACTATAGCTACCATCTAAACAGTGGTGACCACCGTACGTAAATGGCAGGTTCTACAACTAATACCGTACAAATCACGTATTGGAGTTTGGATTTCCAACAAATGGTCAGGCTAAGGAACTTCCTTTTCCACGATGGGTACGTCCCTGGAATAGACGACCCGAGAAATAACCTAACATTACGGTTAGATCTCTGCCAACACAAGGCCGGGTTACCTCTGCAAAAATAGGTAACTACTGACACGCGTATGCCATCCCCCGATCGTAACCGATCTTCCCGAGGATCCCCGATTTCCAACAAACCACATAGATAATAATGCAGCAACCACATAGGTTAAGTATCTGGGCTCCATACCATGATACCACCTCTATCCAGAAGGAATGACATACACTAAGGGGCGCTACTCCCTAGAACCTTGCCGCATCCTTCCTGTTTCGACCATTTCCGGGGTGTGAGGCTCGATGAAGTCTCGTCCACAAAGCTACGCTTTCTCAAAAAGCCCTGCTTCGGGTCAAACAAAATGATCAACCTATGATCACAAAGATATAAGATCAAACAAATGATCATATCGCAAATGATCAAACACTGATCATTTCACAGCAACACTCAGTATGCCACGTTACCAAATTGGGATATATCGCTGATAAATTTCAACTACATAACCTCTAAGCTCGTACGTCTCAGAGAAGGGTGTTAAGCTAAGAGAATAAATTCTCCGCCACCAACAGAAATGTATTTGAAAGAAATCAGCTTTATATCTCAAATTGTAACGTCAGACACACAATCCATACAAGTCTGTTCCGGGATCGAACAGAACCGAAGGCACTTCTCACGAAGCCCTTGCATATCCGGATAATTTTCAATCACGTCAGGACTTCCCGTCACTAAGGGTGATAAAACCTCTAAATCGGAGATCAGCCGATGTAGAGTAACTCGACGGTAATCCTTCCGTTTTCAAAAATATCCGGTCTTCAACACCGGTCTTCAAATGCGATTCATAACGACGTATCACATATTCGGAATGGGTTATACGACCCCATGGTCCTTTCCCAGTTAACCCGAATAGTGAGCGCTTATTCAAAAATAAGTGTGGCATTCAAATTCATCCAATTCACAACAAATACCTACTCAAGGTAATTATTGATAGTCGGTTATTTAACTATCAATAAAGATGCGCAACATCATCAGATTCCAAATAATTTTCCAAATTATTTCATCTTCAAAATTATCTTTTACTAGATATAAAATTTCCACACTTAACCGTTTGAAAACAATTTCAAATCAATTTCCACATTTCAATTTATCTTTAAAAGATAAAATCTCAAAACAGTTCATTTCACATTGGTAAAGTAATTCCATACTTATTTAATAATAAGTATTTCACGAATCATTTATTTTCAACATTTGAAAATATTCGATATACTTAAATCAATATTAAGTATATATTCATTATTTAAGGAAATCATTCTCTTTAAACACATTTATTTGAGTCAAAACGAATGTTACGTAAAACATCGTTACGACGACTCAAAAATCACTAGTATAGGGATTCGAAATTTAGATAGATATATGAATCCCAATACTACATAAAAACATTTCCTTTCGGAAATCATTTACTATAACAACAGTGTCATAGTCCACCATTTCCTTCTACTTCTCGAAAACGTCTATTTCAACAATAAAATGTTGAAATCTATGTATTCGATACTTATCACGTTTTAAAACATCTTTTAAAACAATTAACTTCATTTTATAATATCGCTTTCCCAAAACCATATCTATTCTACTTAAAAATATATTCACTGTCCAAAATCGTGAATAAAATTCCCTTAATAACCTTCTATATTCAATTCATCAAATTTGATTGATTTCGAATTTATAAAACAACGTTTATAAATCCATCTTTATATTTTCTAACACTTCGATTTATAAAATTCTCCTTTTATTAACTTCTAAAATTACTTATCAAAATAAGTGATTTCGGATTTATAAACAACGTCTATAAATCACATTTATACTTCATAACAATTTCAACTTATGAAATCATTTCATTTAGAAATTTCTATTCATATCCCAATTAAGTGCAAAAATCTAATTTATAAGTAAATTACTTATAAATCGTTTATTCTACAACATCTATTCACTTTATAACTTCACGTTATAAATCTATAAATTTCATTCACTTATGAAATCCATTTATACTTCTTTCTAACACTTATAAAAATTCGTTTTATAAGTCCAATATTTTGATTTACAAAAATATCAATTTTATAAATCTTTCTATACAAATCGTTTATAGTTATTCAAAAATCCCAACTTAAACCATTTTATAAATAAATCGACTTTTATTTCAAAACGACACTTCGGTTATATTTCACTAAAAATTATAACTTTTATAACTTTAAAATTTTACGTTTATAAATCGATTCAAAAATTCCATAAAACGTATATTTTCAAAAATCACTTTAAAAACCTTTTTTAAATTAAAAGTCGTTATTTTTAAATTTCAAAATTTGAATCCGATGATGCAACAACACCAATCAGTCCATCATAACAGTCAAATATCATATATCATCATATGATAACAGAATATATCAAAATATCTGTAAATAATCAATACGGTGAGGAATCCAGTTAGATCCCTCCAACCTGTTTCCCTGCATCCACAGATGTTAGCACAATACCAATTCCGCTCCAGTACGGAATTATCGCGGTATATAGATTTTATAAAAATCCGCTTACTAACGGCGCAATAGGGTCTCATCCGCTATACGAGGCGGGAAATCATCAATCCAATATATACATATGCCAATATGTATATACTGCTATATATAGATATATATCCTATAATATCTAATATCACATCCAACAGTCAATCATCAATCAATAACTGTAAAAATTCCACATTCAATTTGAGTGAGAAAATCTCACCTCGATTTCAATTCCGTTTTCAGCGTTTATTTCGAATAAAATTAAACGGCCGTTTAATTTTACTCAAAAAATTTCACTGATCCCAAACACGCCCAGACCTGCGCTGCAGCGTAGAGCGCGTCGCTGCGATTCCAACGCTTCTGGTTTCGTCACATTCTGATCATGCAGCAAAAAGATATGCATTTTTAAAATTACTCGAATTAAAATTATAACTAAATTTTACAATTTCTTTTAAATTTTAAACCTAACAAAATCGTGGCCGTTCGTTTTGTTTTGTGAAAATCTCGGCTTCCAGCTTCATCTTCTCCCACGCGCGTATTCACGTACGTGAACCCATCGTGGCCGCCTCAAAACCCTAAAGCACGCGCCCCCATCGCTCAACTTCGCTCCGATCGAGTACCACCACCGGAACCGCCTCCACGTGAGCCATGCTCGGCTGGAAGGACTTCGAACTCGGCCCTCCCTGTGCTTGGGAAAACGAGCATACACGCACGCCATTTGAACACGTACTGCAGTCAATCCACTACCCCGATTTCGATCATCACCGTTGAGTGCCTTCGTCTCGCCAAGGTCTACGTTCTTCATGTTGAAGGTTTATCGAATGGATGCGTGGATTAGAAGATAATTTGAGGAGAAGACCATTGTTTTTCGGCCATTGATATCATATGAGGCGGCGGCTGAAAGAATGAATTAGGGTTTGATTATTAACGTGTAGATATATACGTGTATATATATAATAATATTTAATTCATTTTAAAACAACTTTTTCAAACGATCTCCAAATCACACGTGCCGCCTGGCGTTCGTAAGGTTTACCCCGCGTTCCGAACACAATGGAACGTGTTTCGGAGGCTAATTCGATCGTATGTGCGAGATATGGCAATAAACGATCAATTTAAATTAAACCGATTTAAATCGATTTCGAGGCGTTTTAATTCGTACCGGACAAATGGTACGTCCAAAAATTATGAAATTTGAAATCTTACAATAATATCACATTACGGATCCGATGAAACTGGTTTCGTCGAAATCCGAGACTGTTCGAAAAATGACTATTTTAACTCGACGATTTAAAATTAAAATGATATCGATGCGTTTCGAGTTACCACGGTCAAACGACAACTCCGTTTGCTACGAAAATTGAAATCCAATAATAACTAACTATTACGGATCCAATTTAACTGGTCTCGTTCAATTCTGAGACTGTTCGAAAATTGGCTATTTTTCAGTCGATAATTAAATATTAAAATATTCAATTTTCACAGATTAATTTTAAATTCAGTTTTAAGAGTTCTAAAATATTTCTATAACTCCAGTATGATTAAATAAAATCTCCCAAATCATTTCCATTCTTATTTAAATCCAGATTTCAAGTAAGTCTGGAATTTCAATCGTTAAATTATCGATTTAATTGACCAAATTAAATCCAATGTCCTTTAAATAAATTATTCGACTTATAAATTCCACTTATTAATATTTAAAATCAATTAAATATTCGAATTTTAATTATCAAAAATTCTGGGTCGTTACAAACTTCCCCCCTTAAAATAATTTCGTCCTCGAAATTACAAGTTAGGAAGAAGATACAAAATCCGTTAATTTTCCAAAACAAACCGTTCAAATTAGATTTTCAAATCTGTTAAGTGTTTAACTTCTCCAAAATTCATAGTTAACTTCTCACAAAATCTTTACTAAGTTTTCAAATCATAACTTAGTTTTCAAAATTTCCAAATTTCTCTAAAATATTCTAACGCCTTAAATTTTCAGAAAATTTCGCCAGCGTCTCCTTTGCGCGGCTCGATCCGAAAAAAAATGACAGTGTATATATATCACAAATATACATCCCATCAAGTGATGAGGCATCCCGTAGGGAAAAAAGTGTAAAAGTACGATATTTAATCCGAGATATGTACCTTATTATTTATTTAGCGAGCGTATACGGCTAATATAGCGCGAAAGCGAGCTCCAAATGCGAAGCAACGCCATCCGCACCTACTAAACACTCAACAAACCATATAAGAACATGTAGATATGAAAATAAAATCAATATACATCGTATAGCAACATAACTACATATGCTAACATAACAATGCATTCAAAAGCAACAATGCAACCATCAAACAATCATCCAACTATCATCCAACAACTTCATAACCAAATCAATATAGATTCACTTCTCATTAACATTCATTGAATTGGTTTTCAATTTTAAATCATATTCGATTCATTTACAATGGATTTAATCAACATTCTCTTTCAATTCAATTAGTTTACATTCACTAATTCACATCCGTTCACTTCCAATTTGAATTTAATCACATAGCTTTCCAATTTGCTAATTCAATTTCATTAATACTTAATGAATTTTTATACACAATCAACTAACAATCAAATAACAACCAATGTATATTCAACACAACCAAATTATAAATTTTACATTCGATTTGGTTCAACACTTTTAAATTAAATTGACTTCCATTCAATTTATTTAATTTCTCAACTTCATTAGCTTTTAATGGATTAACACTTATATTCATTATTTCATATCAATACTTCACATTAGATTGATTAACATCCAATCCATTTATTCAATTCAATTGCTAATTCATTTAACAAATAAAGTTGAATTTCATTTATATAACTCAAGTTCACATTCATTTAATAAATTCACTTTATTAATTTACTTTGATATCAAAATCAACTTCGTTCAACATTACTTAAGTTATATTCCAATTAAACATCATTTGTTTAACTTAACTTAAGTTTCCACTTATAAATCCAAATTCAAATTTTAATCCTATTTAACCTTTACCAAGGTCAGATTTCTTCACTTATTCAAAATTCATATTAAATCCAGATTTCATATTCCACAATCTCAACTTAGATTTAATTGATTCACTTATACTTACTTTAATTTAACTTCATCATTTAAGTTAAATTTATTCTATCAGAATTTAAATTATATAAGTTATCAATCCATTCAATTCCAGAATCTTTTCAATCTTTCAAAACTATTTTGAAATCTGTTCAAATTTATCTTTTGAATTCCCAAAACAAAATCCAAAATTTCCCAATCAACTTTTATTTAAAATATTCTGGCAGCAATTCCTCTTTTGGAAACCCGAAAATGAATTCTAATGATGTGGCCATCATCATCAGGATTATTTTCCAGCGACCTGAAAAGAGTTTAGAGCTTTCATCACTCTAAAACATTTTTCCAAAATATCAAATCCTTTCAAAACACTTCTCTGGAATTTTATTTCAGATTATAAATCACAATTACAAATCTTTTACTTATATAACTTCACTTTATATATATAAGATTATTCCACAATTGTAAATCATATTAATTATAACTTCATCTTTTATAATTCATTGGTTTATACAATTTACTCTTTCACAATTGTTGTTTTAATTCAACTTATTCAAACAACTTTAATTAACTTGTATATATTTACATTTTTTCAACCAAACAATCAATTCATATATACTTTAATAATTCTGTAAAATTATTTCTTTATATACAAAATATAATCAAGGTAAAATTATTTCATTTACCCAATTTTAAAACAATATCGTGCCGAATTGTTCTATATAAGTGTTTAGAGATCCCTATCGATAGAGTTGTACGGACAATACCGACCAGAATCCATATACCACTCAACAAACCAATCATCACAATATAAAACAATTTTATATTAACTAACAAATACGCACTCATATCTATTATTACACTCAAACTCATTCTAGAGTACTACTGACTCTATCTCTAATGAGTAACACCCAACAGAGCAGGGTTGTCGCTTAACCATATGCTCTGATACCAAATGTAACATCCCGAAAATTTTCGACTTTCGAAAATTCAACATCGATACTCACTTTATCGACTGCTGAGCCATCGAATGCCGGAAACCCGAAAAGTTATGGTTTTAAGAAAAAGAAAAAGGTAGAAGAAGAAGATAGAAGAAAAAGAAAGAAGAACAACAACAGAACAAGAGCAGAAACAGAAAACAATATCAGAATCTTACACATCGCAGCGGAACAATATATAATAGATAAATGAATAATCTTTAAACAAAGAACTATATCATTTTATAACATACATCAATCATCAGAGTCACTATACAACTCAGTACAACAATGGACAGTTATATAAACTTGTCCTCATACAGAATACACAGCGGAATAAATACTATCAGATACAAATACTACGTCTCGCCATCCAGCTTATCTCCAAGCTCCAGAATATCCAGAATATCCTGATAATATAACTCTAGGCTGCCCGTGTGGAAAATTTGTGGGCACCCAGAGTTTAGAAGGGAACAATAAACTCCGAGTCAGTCATGGTGACTGGTGTGAGATCGTAAAACAGTTATTTATCTTTAAAATAAATAGCAGAGAATTTTAAAGTCAATTCGCAATGCTTTTGGAAAATGAAACTACCATAAGACCTCCCACCACACACACAATGCAAACGCAGAATTGGAGGAGATTTCTTCTTATGATAGTCAAAGATGCTTACTACGCAAAATCAAATCATTTTTGATATTATTATTAGTGCATAGTGTAGAAAACATTTCGAAAGTATAATATTAATCTTAGCCAACATACGACCAGTATCGTATGCCTACTATAGCTACCATCTAAACAGTGGTGACCACCGTACGTAAATGGCAGGTTCTACAACTAATACCGTACAAATCACGTATTGGAGTTTGGATTTCCAACAAATGGTCAGGCTAAGGAACTTCCTTTTCCACGATGGGTACGTCCCTGGAATAGACGACCCGAGAAATAACCTAACATTACGGTTAGATCTCTGCCAACACAAGGCCGGGTTACCTCTGCAAAAATAGGTAACTACTGACACGCGTATGCCATCCCCCGATCGTAACCGATCTTCCCGAGGATCCCCGATTTCCAACAAACCACATAGATAATAATGCAGCAACCACATAGGTTAAGTATCTGGGCTCCATACCATGATACCACCTGTATCCAGAAGGAATGACATACACTAAGGGGCGCTACTCCCTAGAACCTTGCCGCATCCTTCCAGTTTCGACCATTTCCGGGGTGTGAGGCTCGATGAAGTCTCATCCACAAAGCTACGCTTTCTCAAAAAGCCCTGCTTCGGGTCAAACAAAATGATCAACCTATGATCACAAAGATATAAGATCAAACAAATGATCATATCGCAAATGATCAAACACTGATCATTTCACAGCAACACTCAGTATGCCACGTTACCAAATTGGGATATATCGCTGATAAATTTCAACTACATAACCTCTGAGCTCGTACGTCTCAGAGAAGGGTGTTAAGCTAAGAGAATAAATTCTCCGCCACCAACAGAAATGTATTTGAAAGAAATCAGCTTTATATCTCAAATTGTAACGTCAGACACACAATCCATACAAGTCTGTTCCGGGATCGAACAGAACCGAAGGCACTTCTCACGAAGCCCTTGCATATCCGGATAATTTTCAATCACGTCAGGACTTCCCGTCACTAAGGGTGATAAAACCTCTAAATCGGAGATCAGCCGATGTAGAGTAACTCGACCGTAATCCTTCCGTTTTCAAAAATATCCGGTCTTCAACACCGGTCTTCAAATGCGATTCATAACGACGTATCACATATTCGGAATGGGTTATACGACCCCATGGTCCTTTCCCAGTTAACCCGAATAGTGAGCGCTTATTCAAAAATAAGTGTGGCATTCAAATTCATCCAATTCACAACAAATACCTACTCAAGGTAATTATTGATAGTCGGTTATTTAACTATCAATAAAGATGCGCAACATCATCAGATTCCAAATAATTTTCCAAATTATTTCATCTTCAAAATTATCTTTTACTAGATATAAAATTTCCACACTTAACCGTTTGAAAACAATTTCAAATCAATTTCCACATTTCAATTTATCATTAAAAGATAAAATCTCAAAACAGTTCATTTCACATTGGTAAAGTAATTCCATACTTATTTAATAATAAGTATTTCACAAATCATTTATTTTCAACATTTGAAAATATTCGATATACTTAAATCAATATTAAGTATATATTCATTCTTTAAGGAAATCATTCTCTTTAAACACATTTATTTGAGTCAAAACGAATGTTACGTAAAACATCGTTACGACGACTCAAAAATCACTAGTATAGGGATTCGAAATTTAGATAGATATATGAATCCCAATACTACATAAAAACATTTCCTTTCGGAAATCATTTACTATAACAACAGTGTCATAGTCCACCATTTCCTTCTACTTCTCGAAAACGTCTATTTCAACAATAAAATGTTGAAATCTATGTATTCGATACTTATCACGTTTTAAAACATCTTTTAAAACAATTAACTTCATTTTATAATATCGCTTTCCCAAAACCATATCTATTCTACTTAAAAATATATTCACTGTCCAAAATCGTGAATAAAATTCCCTTAATAACCTTCTATATTCAATTCATCAAATTTGATTGATTTCGAATTTATAAAACAACGTTTATAAATCCATCTTTATATTTTCTAACACTTCGATTTATAAAATTCTCCTTTTATTAACTTCTAAAATTACTTATCAAAATAAGTGATTTCGGATTTATAAACAACGTCTATAAATCACATTTATACTTCATAACAATTTCAACTTATGAAATCATTTCATTTAGAAATTTCTATTCATATCCCAATTAAGTGCAAAAATCTAATTTATAATTAAATTACTTATAAATCGTTTATTCTACAACATCTATTCACTTTATAACTTCACGTTATAAATCTATAAATTTCATTCACTTATGAAATCCATTTATACTTCTTTCTAACACTTATAAAAATTCGTTTTATAAGTCCAATATTTTGATTTACAAAAATATCAATTTTATAAATCTTTCTATACAAATCGTTTATAGTTATTCAAAAATCCCAACTTAAACCATTTTATAAATAAATCGACTTTTATTTCAAAACGACACTTCGGTTATATTTCACTAAAAATTATAACTTTTATAACTTTAAAATTTTACGTTTATAAATCGATTCAAAAATTCCATAAAACGTATATTTTCAAAAATCACTTTAAAAACCTTTTTTAAATTAAAAGTCGTTATTTTTAAATTTCAAAATTTGAATCCGATGATGCAACAACACCAATCAGTCCATCATAACAGTCAAATATCATATATCATCATATGATAACAGAATATATCAAAATATCTGTAAATAATCAATACGGTGAGGAATCCAGTCGGATCCCTCCAACCTGTTTCCCTGCATCCACAGATGTTAGCACAATACCAATTCCGCTCCAGTACGGAATTATCGCGGTATATAGGTTTTATAAAACTCCGCTTACTAACGGCGCAATAGGGTCTCATCCGCTATACGAGGCGGGAAATCATCAATCCAATATATACATATGCCAATATGTATATACTGCTATATATAGATATATATCCTATAATATCTAATATCACATCCAACAGTCAATCATCAATCAATAACTGTAAAAATTCCACATTCAATTTGAGTGAGAAAATCTCACCTCGATTTCAATTCCGTTTTCAGCGTTTATTTCGAATAAAATTAAACGGCCGTTTAATTTTACTCAAAAAATTTCACTGATCCCAAACACGCCCAGACCTGCGCTGCAGCGTAGAGCGCGTCGCTGCGATTCTAACGCTTTTGGTTTTGTCACATTCTGATCATGCAGCAAAAAGATATGCATTTTTAAAATTACTCGAATTAAAATTATAACTAAATTTTACAATTTCTTTTAAATTTTAAACCTAACAAAATCGTGGCCGTTTGTTTTGTTTTGTGAAAATCTCGGCTGCCAGCTTCATCTTCTCCCACGCGCGTATTCACGTACGTGAACCCATCGTGGCCGCCTCAAAACCCTAAAGCACGCGCCCCCATCGCTCAACTTCGCTCCGATCGAGTACCACCACCGGAACCGCCTCCACGTGAGCCATGCTCGGCTGGAAGGACTTCGAACTCGGCCCTCCCTGTGCTTGGGAAAACGAGCATACACGCATGCCATTTGAACACGTACTGCAGTCAATCCACTACCCCGATTTCGATCATCACCGTTGAGTGCCTTCGTCTCGCCAAGGTCTACGTTCTTCATGTTGAAGGTTTATCGAATGGATGCGTGGATTAGAAGATAATTTGAGGAGAAGACCATTGTTTTTCGGCCATTGATATCATATGAGGCGGCGACTGAAAGAATGAATTAGGGTTTGATTATTAACGTGTAGATATATACGTGTATATATATAATAATATTTAATTCATTTTAAAACAACTTTTTCAAACGATCTCCAAATCACACGTGCCGCCTGGCGTTTGTAAGGTTTACCCCGCATTCCGAACACAATGGAACGTGTTTCGGAGGCTAATTCGATCGTATGTGCGAGATATGGCAATAAACGATCAATTTAAATTAAACCGATTTAAATCGATTTCGAGGCGTTTTAATTCGTACCGGACAAATGGTACATCCAAAAATTATGAAATTTGAAATCTTACAATAATATCACATTACGGATCCGATGAAACTGGTTTCGTCGAAATCCGAGACTGTTCGAAAAATGACTATTTTAACTCGACGATTTAAAATTAAAATGATATCGATGCGTTTCGAGTTACCACGGTCAAACGACAACTCCGTTTGCTACGAAAATTGAAATCCGATAATAACTAACTATTATGGATCCAATGGAACTGGTCTCGTTCAATTCTGAGACTGTTCGAAAATTGGCTATTTTTCAGTCGATAATTAAATATTAAAATATTCAATTTTCACAGATTAATTTTAAATTCAGTTTTAAGAGTTCTAAAATATTTCTATAACTCCAGTATGATTAAATAAAATCTACCAAATCATTTCCATTCTTATTTAAATCCAGATTTCAAGTAAGTCTGGAATTTCAATCGTTAAATTATCGATTTAATTGACCAAATTAAATCCAATGTCCTTTAAATAAATTATTCGACTTATAAATTCCACTTATTAATATTTAAAATCAATTAAATATTCGAATTTTAATTATCAAAAATTCTGGGTCGTTACACAAGGCAAGGGGAAGGGGTTGTGGAGGTTTGGCCATGGTGTTTTTGGTTGGAGGAGAAGAGGTAGAGGACGAAAATTGTGAAGAAGAAGAAGGGAAAAGGAAGAGGAGAAAGGGGTTTTGGTTGGAGTTTGGTGATTGGGGAAGGTGGAGATAGGTGCGGTCGAAATTTGTGGAGAGGAGGAGGAGGAAAATTGGAGAGGAAAAGGGGAAGAAGTCTAGGGTTTTGGAGAAGGAAGATGAAGGAGAAGAAGACTTACACTTTTCTATGGAGGCACAAATGAATGGATGTGGAGGCTAGCCAAAACGCTAGGAGATTATATATAGGCTACACATCTAACTAAAGGTTTTCTATCCTAAAAGGTCTAAGCCCAAACAAATCACAATACAAATACAATAGAAGTTGTAGGGAAAATAACTACGTGTAATACGCCAAAAGTTGCAAAATTTGAGAAGTAAACATCAAAATTTAACAAAACGAAAAACTGGGAAAATGTTAAAATTAAATTCGTCTTCATAAAAAAAATAAAAGTTAAAAATTCAAATTTTAAAAATTTTCACAGAAAGTCAAACTTTGACCAAAGTTGACCAAAATTTGCATTTTAAGAAAAATCTTTATTTTACTAAATTTGGAAGAACATTTCACATCAAAACTCAAAATTATCCTTTAAATTTTCCAAGTTTCTCAAATTTAAAATAGTTAAATTCAAAGTTTCAAATAAATTTTCATCTAAAATATTTTCAAAATTTGCGGATTGTTACACGACCTCTAGTCTACGACCTCAAGTCCATAAGGTCCTAATGCTTCGGGAGATTTTCGTCATGTATGGCAGCCTTTTGCGTACCTTGGTCAGCTTCTTATCGTGGATTTTAGGCTCCACGCACCACTACCCTGTCTATGTTTTGAAGGAGCCTTTGTATGGATTAACTAGTCTTGCCCTATCAAACAAACTAACAAACAACCGTGGCACTGCATAACCCAACTGAACCAATCCTGGTAGGCGAAAGGGAACAGTTAGGTGTAACCATGTCTTTCCCGTTGAACACAAGTAACCAATGCCAAGCTCGATAAATATGCATCTCCTACCCTAGTGGTACCTAAGCAAGCCAGCCTTTTACATACACTTGTTGCAACTCGTTTTGGCACCTAAGCACACTAGACTTTTCGTGCCATGTTGCATAAGTCCGATCTCACTCACCGTTCATTTAGATTGCCTAGTGCAATCAAGGCAATATCCCCACTTAAAAAACTAATATTTTTTAAAGCAAACCTAATTTAACTGTGCACTGGACATAATTATAATAGAAAATTAATAATCAAGGCAAGGAACACAATCCAGACCTAAGGGTACCGCTCTAGTACGAAATTATACACTCACCATGGGTCCTATTGGTTGTATATGTTTTTGGCATTCCAACCCAGTCTAATGACCTTTCGTCATTCATCCACTATAATTATAACAGACAATTTATAATTATTCGCACCCCCCATAAACGCATATGCTAGGCTACTTATATACATATTTTAGACTTATGTATACTTATTACTCTTCTTTATTGCCTCAGCATCTTTTATGTCTGACTTTAAGTTACATTCTTACTATGCATTTATCTTTTATTTCACTAACTTAATTTTTCGCTTCTCAATTTCATACATTAATATCGTTGCTACAACATTCATTAGTTTAGCCTTTTATTTCTATTCCAATTCTTATTTCATTTTCTTACCTATAATCCAGGCTTGCCTTTTTATTAGTTTCTATTTTATTAACCTTTAAGCTAAATTATTATTTCACTATTCCACTTTTGAGGTTACTATATTTTAATAATTTGGAATCAAACTTTAACAATTTAACTATTATACGGTAAATTTCCATATCTTATCCTAAAAAAGATGGTTTGTGCGATGTTTGTAATTATAAGAAATTCTCTTTATTTATTGAAATAGACAGTATACAAAACAATAATCATCTCTATTTTATACATCTCTTTCGTTTTATAAGTATATGTTGATTACTTATCATTTCAAATATCACACTTTTGTTAGGTTTGAATTTTATAGTATGTGGAAATCCACTTCTAATAACATACATTCTAAAAAATTAAAATGTCACTAAAATCCTAAAAGTCCGACTAGCTTTTATTTCAGTCTCATTCACCAACGTTAATTAAAATGGAATCTCAATGCATTATATTTTCAGTTAATAAATTGGACGTAAAACTGATAATTAAGATCATTTCGCAAGTATGAAATTAAATCTAACCATCACGTAATTATAGAAACAAAACTAATCATTACATAATTGCAGAATTAAAACTAATCATCACGCTTCTGTAATTATCACTACAAATTTATAGGCAAGTTACACACTTCAATATTTCATATATATGAATTCATTTGAAATCAAATTATTAGACTTAGGCATGTAGAAATAGATCTGCAAAGATATAATCTAGTGTTATATAAAAGCATATAATATTCCCACTTACCTTTGATTAGCGCTCCCAAATATCTAGATTTAATCCAGATTTGACCCTATTATCCGTACTCTCCACTTTTTGACTCCCTATTCAGATTCGTAGACAATATTTTACATAGATCTATTAGAAATTGGATGAGAGGCAAGATATTTGGATTTAGATCTATTAATTAGATCTAGATCTAAAAGTTTACCTTTGATGTAGCAACCTGATTTGAATCTATCTCTATCCTCTATCCTCTATCCTTTTCTATTCTTCTCCAACGTGCAAACTATTTTATTTTTGTGTATTTATAAATTTTTAGAGGAGAAGAGAAAGTGATAGAGCTTCCGCACTCATTAGAAAAATAATGATTTGGAAGTAAAGCCATAGGTCTTAAATATAGAGGTTCAAATCAATGCTAACAGTCGGATGGGGACTGAATTAGATTTGGGCCATACAACCACCATTAATTGTCACATCAAAGGCAAGGTGGGTCGACTGCCCCAAGCCCAAGTAGACTACTCATGGTCGACAGTGGATAGGTGATGGTCGACATGACCTATGAATTTTGATGCGTTTCGATCTTGTTTGATTTCTAGCTGATTTGTTTCCTTTAACACTCAGTTGACGTTAATTAACGTTATCTCCTGCCTTAATAATTTTTTTTAACCGATAAGCAACCATTAACTTTAATGGTGTTAGTCAATCACTAATTGATTTTAAATTATTTCCTTCATTACATATGTAATTATTTCCAACTATGAAAATTCAAACGCTAATAACTTTTTTGTTTGAACTTCGATTGAAAAAGTTTATATACGAAAATTGATCACAAAATTTCTATGAATCCAATGGTGTAAGTTTCATGGACAAATTCCAAATTGTAAAAAAATCTATTTTTCACCGTTTGTTATTTATTTAATTAATTCACACAAAAACGTGGAGTGTTATATTATCTCACCCTTAAAAGTACTTTGTCCTGGAAATTCCACAAGGGTTCGATCATGTAAACCATCGTACATCCATTCTACACTAACAATCACTTACTATACAACAAATTTTACAATAATCTGTGTACATGTGCATAGTGCATCATAATCATGAGCAATAATTTCTAATTGGCATCTCCTATATGAATGATTTCTTTTTAAATCAACTGCAAAAATATGATGCTAACATCCTAAATATACTAGTATTTCTACATGAATGTAGCTTATTGAAAAATCAAAATGATTTTTCACCCATCTACATACTCATATAAATAAAAGCATAGTTCAACAAATTTTCCAACCAATCCTTGCCATCCAAATTCATAGCACACCATTGCTAACATCCAAATTTAAAGAAATTATATTTTTTAAACCTATCTTCTTATTCTTGGAAAGGGTCTAAATGGAAAATTCCATATTTCCACCACTCTGTTATGTAATCTTTTTCCATTGCTGTAACGACCCATGAAATTTAATTGGTTTTAATAACGTAGTTAACTGAATTTTGTGAAATTTTAAATAATTGAATTTGAAAATAAAAATTTATTATTTGGAATACGACTATTTAAACATAGAAATTGGTAAATTTTCATCAGAAAATACGGAAGTTTATTTTATTGTGTAATTCCATTTCAATTTAAATCAGTTAAAATTGATGGTAATAAATTTATTTCAAAACCTGAATATTTTTCTATAGAAAATTTCTAAATCCTCTTCTGAATGAGATGTCATCTTTCATTTTTCCAAATTTGGACTTCTATTGCTCCGTTTATCTTAATTCTGGTAAAATAGCAGCATTTTTCGGTACCGATTATCGACTTTTGGTCGGATGATCGTACCACTGATATCTGTATACCGTTTTGATCGTCTCGTCGCGCTGATCACCACGGTATATTTATTTTTGTATTTTGAGGCCCGGTACACGACGGGAACAATCAAACTATATATTGTACTGGTACCAAAATTCGTGACTTTTGATTCCCTTTCTTTCAAATTTTGAACCGTGTCTTCCAAGCAAGATAATTGCTTTAATAAATATTGTAGAATCAATGGACAGACGTTACCATTCACATCATGTCACTTTATTACAGTGGTACGTTTCTTTTGCCTCTCTCTCTCCTTTTATTTTCTTTCTGAAACAATACAATATATGATTTATTACTTATAATCTGAAACCCACACTTTCGTTCATTCCACTTTTTTTTCTTCCCCCTCTGGTATATTTTTTTCAATCCTATTTATGTTTCTGGAAGACCTCTCCATTTCTAATTCATGTTCAACATCTGTCCCCTCTTCTCTCATTTCAACCTCCACCTCAACAGCGCCAGCCTTCACCGCGAGCACGACCTGCCTTGCCGTTAACTCCAACCCACCATCGTCAACCCTCCACCGTAGTTCCACCCCTCAACTCGCCAAAGACGTACACCAACCATCATGCCTTCCCTAACCATCGAACTTTCTCATCTCGTTCATTCCCATCACCGACCCTTCGCCACTGTCCCCTTCCACTTCGCCTCGAGCAGCGCATCCATCTCCATACTCTCGTTCCCTGCCTTCGACCATACCTGATTATCTTGGCACCACCTAGGTCCAGCCGAACCATCTCTACCCGTCAGCCACGTCCCTTGTAGCCCTGCCCCACTGCCACATCAACTGAGCCTTACTCCTTCTGTTATTCGGCTCTTCCTATTGTAAGTGTATGCATAGTTTAAAACTTGTTATGGTTTAAGTATATATTTATATATATAGCAGTTTTGTATAAATATGAAGGTTTATATTCAAGTTATGTATATTATATTAGTACGTATGTACGTTTATATATGAAGTGTTATATATATATATGTTATATATAGTTTTATATATATAAGCTATGAGATAGGTGAGTATATATTAATATGTACACTAGTTTATATATAATGTTATAAAGTATATAAAGTTATAAAAGTTATACTAGTTTTACTGTTAGATATGTGTATATATTTATGTTGTAACAGTATATATATATATCGTGATTTTTAAATATGGCATACTTAGATTTCGAATTTTGAATTACTGTTTAGTTGTAATTATTACAGTATCAAGGAAGTATGTATGTTAGTCTATGTATGTTACTTTATATAGTATATATGTTCTGTATTATATATCTATAGTTATATCTAATATTTTATCCAGATATATATATATATATATATATTTATACAGATAGTATATATACATATTTGTTGTTATATTAAGTTATATAGGTTGGTGAGTTTAGTGTTTAAATGAAAACGTCTACTGTAATTTTATACATATCAAAATATTGAAACCATTTATGGATTAATAACGTAAGTCTATATGTTTAGGTAGTAAGTTATTTTGTGTATATACATCTAATAGAGTAGGGTCTACATATATTTGGCTTGTATGTGGTAGTTCATTTCATATATGATCTGCATTTGTTAGTTCAACTGGTCTACATCGATATATTGTTATTTTAATGTATATATATGTGCTCTGTATTGTAATCTGCTATCAGCCATATATAATAAATATTTTGTTTTAAAATATTAGTTTATAGTGTATATATATATTACAATATCTGGTTTAGAAAGAAGATTTATATATAGTAATATATGGAGTTATATATATAGATTTTTTTATTTCATTTTTGGCTAAGTTCATATATATATATATATATATTATAATGGATCGTTTACATTGATTTATGGTAAATATTGGTTTGAAATTAAATATATATTCTATTTTAACTATATGTTAAATTTATTTTGACAATTTTATATATATTTTAAATTTATTCTTGGTTTTGTATAAATTAATTTTTTTTTTAATTTTTTTTATAAGAGTAGATATTAGACTTTAAATTATATATATCCTATTCTTATCGATTCCTATCTATCAGCTTCGCTCGTCAAATTCGTGCCAGTCTAGCTTTGTTTTGGGGGTTCGTGCCTGGATTCGTAACTCGTCTCATTCTCATTTCCCTCTAGCCTCGAAAGGTGAGCAATCACTCACGATTAACGTTCTTGTATTTATTAAATTTGATTTCAATTGAAACGACAATTGAAATATGCTGCTGTAGTTATTTAAATTGTTATATATGTTATCATCTGTAACTGTTCACCTGTGTGATATGACACCATATCCTATTGTTTATATTATATTGTTATTGATAATATATGCCTGTTGTTATATTTTATATTATTTGTTATCACTCTGCAAGTTCCCTGTTAGTATAGAATTCACTATGGGTTGAAATGATACATACCCGAACGGACTTTAGAATAGGAGAAAATCGTTATGGGTTGAAATGATAGACCCAAGCGATTTTCATTTGAATTGAATTTGTGATTTACGGGTCGAAATGATATCTACCCGTATGTATTTAAATTTACGGATTGAAATAATAAATATCTGTATCACTTAACCATAGATGGGAAATTATATACAGACACCGTTGGTCCATATATAAATATTTTGAAAATAAAATTCTATGGTTTTGGAAATATATATATGGTTTTAATAAATGTTGATTTTTAAATTATTATATATAAATGGTAATGATATATATGGATTTAATAATAATATTTATTTTAATTAAGATTGATTTAACACATATATTATGGTTAAGTATTTAAATTTATATTTCAAAATAGATTTTGGTAATAATTTGAATAAGTTAAGGTTGGGATGATAATGTGAATTTAGTTGAAACTGTATTCAATAAAGAATTTTATTTAGTTAAACCGATTTGAAACTTATTGAAATTGAGATTTAAGATATGATTTATAACTTGGGTTTGATTTAAGTAATTTAATGAGTATTTCTTGTTTAAATAAATTTGAGGAAATATTTAGTAAAAATGTAATTTAAGGCTAGTTAAAGGATATTGAATTTATTAAGTGAATATTCCCTGATTAAATAATAATGAAGTTAAATCAAGAGCTATATGAAACTGTTAAATTTAACTTTGAAAATGTTGAATATTAAAGCTTTGAAATATATTGAAAATTTAAATGGTCTATTGAGAACTGAATTGAATTGATGAATTGAGCTTTAAATACATTTGAATTTGGAATTTGAGTTGATTTAAATCGATTTGTGAGACTTGAGAAATTATAAATACTTTACTTTATAAATTATTTAATATATATATATACACTATTTTGGAGAATAGATATATTTGAAATGAAATGATATTTGTGTTTTGAAGTATAAATTAAATTGAAATGACCACGGTGTTATAGTGTTTATTTCTACATTGTAGATAGTTTCATGGATCCTTAGAGGGTGGTTATCCCAAACATCCTTTAAGTTACTTGTATTTCAGTTGATATTTCACTTGAGTTGGATTTATTGATATAAGAATGTTAATCCTGACTCGAGTGTTTTGTGTTTTGCTTTACGCTCGGGTCAGACCGAGTGACACAGCATTTGAGACTCACCTTTGGAGTTTGGAGCTTCGTTTGGAGATCCAACTATCGACTCAACTTTCAGCTTTTCTAGTTGATTTGTTCAGTGAGGTCATCTGTTGTACTGGAGACTTCACTGCATTTGAGATATTCTGTTGTATTTTATTTCTAACTCTGATGTTTATATAGTAGCTTCATGAACTACTATTTATTTATTCCGCTGCGTATTATTGTATTACTCTGTGTCTGTGATACTGTGATTGATTTATTTATTGTATATGATAAGTTTTGTCAAATTTAAATAAACAATCTATTGTTTTGAATTATTCAAGTCCGACATGTGTGGATTTATTGTCGATTTGAATGGTCCAAAATAACGGGTCGTTACAGTTGGTATCAGAGCTTTGGCTCTAGGCAAAACTTAACATGTATGGTAAATTTATTAACAGAATCACTTTCGTTCGAGTTGAATCTCTTCCTTTTGACTCGAATTTTCTTTAAACTTTGGAACGTTCCCTGCAGTTCCAAAATTCATTCTTGTCTCTCCCTATTTGTATTCTTTTGATTTTGGAGTATCACATAACTCCACTTCGAATGATCTCTATAAGAATAGGATCCCACCAATCTTTGAATGATTTGTGAAGTGGTGAAACTCCTTAACAATTGGCATTGATTAACCGGAGATTTCTATATCTTTGGTTTAGATGCCGCTATCTCTTGCGATCGAATGTTGATTTTTCTTGGAATTCTGCATCGATCTTGTTCCTGAAGTCACGGTTGACCCGGTTAAGGTCGCCCGCGATTTTTATAAGTATATCCATCTTCTATTTTGTAATTTAATTATCTCATCTTCGTTCGAGCCTATCTTCGAATCAGAATTTTAGTTGATTAGAATTCTTTTAAATTGAATCTCTATCTTTGTTCTGAAATCCGTTCGTGAATCATCCTTTGAAAATCGGCTTTGTTTGTATTCTAGAAATTATTTTCTAAACCGAAATTATTATTTTGATAAGTATGATTATATTCTATATATAAAAGTGAAATGTTTTCGATAAAGATTATATACCATTTTTAAAATGAGAATTTGAGGTTTTGAAAGGATTTATAATTTGGAAAAATTATATAAGAAATTTGATTTATCTAAAAATGATTTATAACTGAAGGATTTTAAATTTGAAATTCGAGAATTGAACCCCAGTGTTTTGAAATTGGTTTTAAGATTTTGAAATATATAATAATAATATGATTTAAAAGCATTTTTCCAAATAAGAAATGTTTCAAATGATTCTAATGAGTTTCGAAAGATTTCAAAGAAATTTCAAAAGAAGTTTGAGAAAATAGAAGTCCAGAACTCACTTATGTCGTTGGAAAATAATTTCGATGATGAGTGCACACATCATCGACATTGATTTTCGAGTTTCAGAGTGGGGGAGAGGCCACTTTAGTAACATTGCTACGCGAGTGATTTTGCGAAACCAATTTTGATTTCAAATTCCGAAGTATGATTTGATTTTCGAAAGATATATGTATATATATTTGAAATGATTTGAAGTGAGCCGGTGTTCAATCCTTGAGTTTTGGATTTGATATAACCCTATCTATTAAAATTGACTTACTGATTTGTTGCTAATTTCCAACTCTTGAATTTGAAAATGATTTCTTCAACTATTTTGAAGGTTCGAGCACTTCCAAATCAAGGTTAACTTTTCAAAGCTAAGAAATTTTGAAAAGTATAAAGTATATAAGTTTGGTATGTATGTTAAAGTATGTAGTAATATGATTTAAATAAGTTGAAACTGTTTTGTTAAGTAATCGAATAAGGCAATTTTAAAATTTTCTAATATGAAATTTAGATTTGAAATGTTTTGAAAAGAATTTAGTCTTCAAAATATTTTGAACAAAGTTTAGTTAAATGTTTTAACTTAGTAACATCTTAATGAAACTATATATTTAACAAGTTGGAATAAATATATAAGTTGTACGTATGTTGTTTTATTCGCATAATTAATTTGATCTAGGTTTGAGTATACAAGTTCGAGGTGAATTACACCATTTCGTGTTAGGATTTTTCATTCGATTCTTGATGGCGAATATTTGATATGGATTTTGGGCTTGATTCTAGAATTCTCTATCATAGTATATGGCTATGCAAGGAGACTGATGGCTTCTAGTCGAGAAACCATATCGAAATCCGCACTAGGGAAGTCGAATGGACAAGCATTTAAGTGCTGTCGTTTTGTTAAATGAACTATTTTAAACTATAACTTTACGTAGCATTTTGTAAGTGCTACGGAAACTGTATTTTTATTGTTTTAATAAATTTTAATGAAAAATAATCTTTGGAAAATGATATAATTTTGGAAATTAAATGTTAAATTTCTAAAGATAATGAAGAGACATTTAAATGGTTTTAATGGAAGAATTTGATTTTAATGTGAGTTTAAAATGGTATTTAAATTTAATAAAATGAATGGATTCAAATGGTATTTAAATGAAATATAAATGAATGATGCTTTGAATAATATTTTGATATTTTGAAATGTATATAAATGATTTTGAATTTATGAAATGTGGGATATTTAAGCTTTGAAATATACTAAAGATTGAATATTGTATTTTGTTAATTAAACCTATATTTGAAATTATAAGATTTGAAATGGTTTGTTAGTAAACTGAATTTGAGTTGAAAATGATGGTTTGAATTAAATTAAAATTAAAATTTGGAATTTGGGTTTAATTTAATAAATTTGTAAATATGTAGAATTAAAAGATGATTTCAAATATATGTTTTCGAAATGTTGTGATTTTCAAAGTATAATGATTTCAAATGTTTTAGTTTCAAAAGAATTATAACTTTGAAAGTATAGACTATTTGAAAGGTGAATATATGTTTGAAATGGAAATGATGTTGTTTTGAAATGAACATAGTTTTGAAATAAAAATGATTTTGATTTCGAAGTATAACTATCAAAGATATGATATTTTGATATATTAAAATGATTTGAAATGAAGTTTGTAAGATATGATATTTTGATATATTAAAATGATTTGAAATGAAGTTGAAATGATTTGAAAAGAAGTTTGAAAGGATACGATATTTTGGAATATTGAAATGATTTGGAAATGATAAATCTTTATTTTGATAAAGACATGATTTTGAAATGATATCTTATTTTGAAGTAAAGTATTGTTTTTAAAAGTTATAACCACGGGTTATAATAACGATTGGTTGGCAAAGAGATCGGGATCGGATATGGACATACTCTTTGTCGATACCGAAAACCACTTTGACAACCGTGTACGCGGTGGAGATTCCAGAATGAAGTAGGATGGTGGCGACGTTCTTAAGGTATGTTACGTGGACCCAACTCCCGTGAGTTGGCATAAGGTGGCTAAAACAGGAGCGATCTCGGACCAGTGAGGTAGCACCTCTTCTCGGACACATTTCTTCGATATTATACTCATACTTGTGATTGATTAGATGGCCATCCTCCGATTTGGGAGTGTTGTTCGAGGTGGAACGGTAGTGGCTGCTATGCGTATCCATCAGTCCGTGTGCGTAATTGGTATATCTACCCTGGCATTGCCTAGTTGTGCCGTGTCACCTACCATATCGAGCTTTACTACGATTATGAGTTTAAGATCCGACCGCGTTAAGGTTCTCCATCCCCTTAACGCTATTTTCTATATGATTATACTTTACTTATTTAGACACTATTATAATATCGAATATTACTACATAGTAGATATTTTAACGGATCCTTAGAGGATGGGCGGTCCCAAGCATCTTCTAAGTTACTTGTACCCTTATTACAGTTCGCTTGAGTTGGTTTACATTATATAAGTATATATAGTCCTAACTCGAGTGTTTTGTGTTTTTCTTTACGCTCGGGTCAGCCTGAGTTATTCAAAGATTTGGATTTCCACTCGCTTGGAGATTTGAATCGCTGGATATTATCTGCTTGTCTTATCCTATCTATTTCAGTTCCGTTGTTCTACTCAGCTTGTACTTGGTTATTTTATTGAGACTTTTGTTGTACTATATTTCTTCTGTTGTATCTTATGTAACTCTGACATATTTAGATAGTAGCTTCATGAACTACTATTTCTTTTACTTCCGCTGCATTATTTTACTCTGTGTCTGTGATCTGTGATTTTATTTATTTACTGTATATTCTGAGATTTTCCAAATTTTATTTACAACGCGGTATTTTGAGAAATTCAATTCCGGCATGAGTGTCTACCTATACACTTATAATGGATGCGAATGGTTGAAAATATCGGGTCGTTATAGTTGGTATCAGAGCTTTGGCATTGAGGCAAAACTTAGAATGTATGGTAAATTTATTTACAGAATCACTTTCGTGCGAGTTTGAATCTCTTCCTTTTGATTCGATTTCCTTTGAATTTTGGAACGTTCCCTGCGGTTCCAAAATCCATTATTGTTCCTCACTATTCATCTTCTTTTGATTCTGGAGTATCTCATAACTCTACTTCGAATGATCTTTGTAGTGAATTGGCGGTCTCGCCAATATTCTAATTTTCTTGTAAAGGGGTGAAACTCCTTTACAATAGCATGGATTCACCAAAGATTTATATTTATCCTTGGTATAGATGCTAATATCTTTTATTTTTCCAAACTCTATCTCATGAGATCGAACGTAGATTTGTCCCAGGAAAATCCACATCGATCTTATTCATTAAGTCACGGTTGACCCGGTTAAGGTTGTCCACGATTTATTTAAGCTTGCCCATCTCCTTACTCTGTTATTTAATCATCTTGTCTTTTGTTTCCAACCTACCTTCAAAACATTTTGAATTGTATTTGTAAATCTGTAATTAATATTTTGTTTTATATTGTGTTGTTTGAGTTGTTGATATTGATTTGGGTTTCCGATCGATTGTCTGATCAACGCTATCGATAGGATTTCTAAAACACTTTAACAGAACAAACTGACACAATATTATAAAAAAAAATTGGTTAATGAAATAAATTTTGATATATAGGTAAATTTATGGAACTTAATAAATTGATTTAAATTGATAATTTGAAATGATAATACTTAATTTATCATTTATTGTTCTACAAATGAATTTATAAATAGTTCTTTATAAATTTATTTGGGAACTGAAATGAATTTAAAACATGAAATTTAAGAATTTAATTTCCGATGGATTCAAACCTTGTGTTAAATGTTTTAAAAGCATATATTATTTAAAGTATTTCCAAGTAGAAATTTGTTTCTAAAGGATTTTTAATTTTAAAAATTTAGTTCTCTTCTCTTTGTCGCTAGAAAATAATTTCGGTGATGACTACAGCATCATCGACGTTCATTTTCGAGTTTCGAAGTGAAGAGACTGTTCTATAGTCTTGCTACAGCTTTATTTTGGGAAATTTAATTTATTTGAATTTCTAAATATGATTTGATTTATAATATATATAGATATATGATTTAAATTGATTTGACATATTATGTACATATATTTATTTATCTCTAACTGCTTTGAAGGAAACCGGAAAATTAATTCTTAAATTTCATCTTAAAGAATAATTTCAATTATAAAAAGAAAAATTAATTTTTTTGAATAAATGATTCAAACTTGAGATAATTGAATTGGAAAGTTTTATTTGTATAATACAATTGCATTCAAATATAACTTACCTTAAAAATTTTTTTTAGAAGTTAACAATGTAATTGGATAATATACAATATAGAAAGGATTTTATAAATAAAATTTGAGTGGTTATGATAAATGTTATACACTTAAATTTTAGTTATAAAAGATTAACAGAGGTAAATAGTGAAAAAGGAATTTAAAGAGATTTTTTTTTAAATAACTTAATAATCAAATTTGATTTAATATGGAACCTTAAATCTAACCTAGGAATTTTAATAAAGGTTATTTCCTAAAATGAGTATGTTGTATAATAAATAATGATCTTTGAATAGATAAAATAAAATACATTTGAAATACACATTTTGTATTAAAGTTTATTTAACTTGAATTCATAGTTTAATTGATGTCTAAATGAATAAATGTGTAAAGAAATTTGATTGTTATATTTGCTATATAAATATTTTATTTATGAAATAGATATGTCTTGAAAAATGAATGATTATAATTTAAATAGTTAAAATGTATTTTAACATCACTAAAAATTGATAATTGAGAATTTGGTTTTCAAATGGAATTTTAAGTGTAACTTATTAAAGGAATATCTATTTGGGAAATGGGTATTTTAAATAAAGTGTTAGGTTATGTGTTAAATTAAGAGCTAACTAAAATAGTGAACTTTTAAACTTAATAAATGAAGTATAGTTTGATTTGAATATTCCATTCATAAAAGTTTGTTTTAATAAGTCATAAGTTAAATGATATCCAAATGAATATTTCTGATATTAAACTGATTTGAAATATTAATATATCTACTGTAGCATTTTATAAGTGCTGCTATTTTGAAAATACAATGTTTTGGAAATTTTATAATTGAATGAACTTAGAAATGTTACAACTTTAAAATGAATATTATTTGACCTTGAATTAAAATATTTTAAATGAAGATTATTTTAAAAGGTGTTATGATTTTCTAAGTATTATGTTTTTTTTAGAATAACATTTCCAAAGTGTTACGATTTTTAGTAGTATGATTTCCAAATGATAAACATCCATAAATTTTTATGATTTAAAAGCATTATGGTTTCAAGTTTATTATCTTATTTTGTGTTTCCAAACTACCTTTTGGTTGTCCTTATTTCTCTTATCTTGTTACCGAATGGGAAGGCTATTGCTTATACCAGTCCGTTTAGAAATCTTTCTGTAATCTTTGATAATTTTTGTTACTTATCTGGATCTGAACACTGTTTTTCCATTCATAGACCGTCGGTCAAGTGAAAGGGGTGATTCAGACTCTAGAGGATCTTGTTCGTGCTTGTATTCTTGATTTGATCACCTCCATCTTGTTAAACTTACCTATAACAATAATTATCAGGTGTAATTCCAATCTTCTTATCATCTTGTCTTAATTCTATTTCATTCTATCTTTTTCTGTGCTTTCCCGTACCTCGTTCCTTTTCGGGGACGAAAAGTTTTGAGTGGGGGAGAGTGTAACAACCCTATATTTTACAAATATTCTTAAATTGATTTTTTCCAGATTCAAAAGCTTTATTTATGAAAAAGAATAAATTTTGTTATTTTAAATATAAACTTTGACTTTGATGTGGATTAGAATTCCAAATATGACTAAATTTAATATTTCCTGAAAATGTGAATTTTGGTCAATAGTCAAACTTTGACTTTTAAGTTTAAATTTTAAATAGTTTGAAATTATAAATTTTATCTTTTATTATGAAAATAGATTTAATAACTTGAACACTACTTTTCGTTTCGTTGAAAACGGAGTTAAAATGTAAAAGTTATGTACATTTCTATTTTTAGTATAATTTGTTTTATTGTGCATTTTTGCCTATTTTAAATTTTATAAATTTTATTTTCTTTGTCATATTTTATTTTAATATGTGTTAATATGTTATTTTATGTATATTTTTGTATTTTATTATTTTTAAAGTGAAGTAGACATTTTTCTAGAGTCAATGGTAATTTATGTGAAATTTTCATGTCCTGTCTACTATTTTTAAACAATTTCTTCAATTCTTTTGCTATTTTCTCTGAATTTAATTATTTATTTCACTTTGAAAATGTTTTAAAAGTCATTTTTATTTCAAATTTTGTTTTAGAATATTTTTAAATTAAAGTTAATAATTTTCCAAAGTCAATGGTGATTTATTTGTAATTTCTGGACACTGTTTTGTATTTTAAGCAATTTCTTTTATTATTTTTTCTAATTTCTTTAAATTTTATTATTTATTTTCTTATATCTTTACTTAGTTTCGGTTTGTATAGTATTTTCTGAAATATTTTGTTTATATAAAGATTTATAAGGAAAGAAATGTGAAGGGTTGTGTAACGCTTTGAAACGGAAGCCCTTTTATTTACCAAATCCTTTAATTCCTTTAACTCCTCAAAATTAATTGCCTAGCCATGTAAAACCCTAGTGTAGCCGTCATCTCATTTGGCATTCACGTGAAAAAATATCCCATCTTCAATTTTTTCTCATGGCTAGAGAAAATTAGGTAATGGCCTCCATCTCTTTCTTCCTACTTTTCTTCTTTTTCTATGCTATTTTGCTTGCCTTCTTCCCTGATTGAGATCGGCCTCTACCCCTATTCCTCTGCCACCACCTCCTTACATCTCTTCCCGACCACCACCATCCCCCACTCCACCAGATCTGACCATATCCGAACCATTTTGATGGTAAAACCCCCCAAATTTCAACCTAGATGCCTAAAAACCATGTTTATTGACCTCTACATGCTCACCCACCTCAACCACCACCCAAACCCCCACCATAGCCACCACCACCTCCCTGACCTGACCACAACACACCCTTCCCCACCTCTGTCCAGATCTGAACTTGAATGGCCAAGCCCAAACTCCTATGGCCGAGCCCTTTTGTTGACCAAAAACCACGCTAGTGTGCCTAAAACTCTTCACATACATATGTTATAACTTCCCCATCATCTCTAGCTTGTAGCCGTGTATCCCTTGGTCCAAACCAGACCCAAGACCATTGCCTTAGACCTGTAGTTTCCCTCATGGCTGAGCCTAGTAAAGGTTGAAAGCAAGTGCAAGCATTTCTATTTGATTCCGTGCAGTCATTTCTAACATTGTTCTATTAAAATTTGGGTTGAAAACTTATATTTTTTGGATTGTTTTGTCTTATGTATTCCGAGGAGTTAACCTTGTCTCTCTCACACTCATCATCATCATGGCTGAGAAATGAACCCCTTGTTCGAGCTTTTGAATGGTTAAAGCATGGTCAAGTAATCTATTCCGTTGTTGCTTCTTATCTGCATTGTTTCAACATTGTTTTGCGTTGAATATTTATGTGTATATTGTCTTGTTTTGTTTGAATGTTTTCAAGGAGATTTATCTTTGGCTCTCTCAATATCCAATCTTATTCGTGCTTTTGTGCCTTCAAATATCTCAGTTTGTGCATTTGATAGCAATCTCCAGCACAAAGAGGTGAGTTATTCTCACCAGACAATATGTACCTATATAACAAGTAAATTGACACCCTACGAATCTGTAGAAATATATTATCATGTTATATATGCTTATATTATTATCATATGATGTTCACACCTGTTATTACAACTGTTATATCATATGTTATTGTTATTTAATGTTATTCTATTATTTATATCTGTTATCACCATTGCAAGTTCCCTGTAGACTAGAATCACTATGGGTTGAAATGATACATACCCGAACGGACTTTAGAATAGGGAAAAATCATTATGGGCTGAAATGATAGGCCTGAACGATTTTTTATTTAATTTATTTTAACTTGGGATTGCGGGTTTGAAATGATAGAACCCGGATTTTTCTTTTTTTAACTGCGGATTGAAATGATACATATCCGTATCACTTGACCTTGGTTAGAAAATTATATACAGGCCCGTGGTTATTTTATAAAGTGCTTTGGATATTTTTAAGTAATTTAAAAATTATAAATTTATGAAATTTGATTTAGATAGATTTTGAAATGTTTTAAAATAAAGAAATTATGATTTTTCTATATGTTAAAAATGTAATTAATGAAGGTTTAACTGGATTTTTGAAATATAACTTAAGTTGGAAATTTGGAATTTTGGTTAAAAATGATATTTAAGTTATATAAATAAAATGGATATTAAATTTTATTTGGAAATGGTAAATATGATAATTTGAATAAATTTGAATTTAAGTGATTTATTAAAGTATTATTGATTTTTCTATGAATTTAAGTGGTTAAATAAATGAATGTTTAAAAGTGATCTTTTAAAATATAACTTGACTTGGAAATGTGAAATTTAGTTTTAATTAAAAGTTTAAGTTAATTAAATAAAATTTGAAATTTAGTTAAATTTGTGAAAAGGTAATTAAACTCTGAATTTGATTTGACAACATTTTTGAAATGTATGTAAAAGATATTACAGCATTTTGCAAATGCTGTAGTTGTTTAAATGAACTAAAAAAGTTAATTTGAAATAAAGGCTATTATAGTACTTTGTAAGTGCTGTAGTGGTTAAACTTAACATTTAAGTTTATTTTAAATTTAATGGAAATATATTACAGCATTTAAGTGCTGTCGTTTTGTTGAATGAACTATTTTAAACTATAACTTTACGTAGCATTTTGTAAGTGCTACGGAAACTGTATTTTTGTTGTTTTAATAAATTTTAATGAAAAATAATCTTTGGAAAATGATATAATTTTGGAAATTAAATGTTAAATTTCTAAAGATAATGAAGAGACATTTAAATGGTTTTAATGGAAGAATTTGATTTTAAGGTGAGTTTAAAATGGTATTTAAATTTAATAAAATGAATGGATTCAAATGGTATTTAAATGAAATATAAATGAATGATGCTTTGAATAATATTTTGATATTTTGAAATGTATATAAATGATTTTGAATTTATGAAATGTGGGATATTTAAGCTTTGAAATATACTAAAGATTGAATATTGTATTTTGTTAATTAAACCTATATTTGAAATTATAAGATTTGAAATGGTTTGTTAGTAAACTGAATTTGAGTTGAAAATGATGGTTTGAATTAAATTAAAATTAAAATTTGGAATTTGGGTTTAATTTAATAAATTTGTAAATATGTAGAATTAAAAGATGATTTCAAATATATGTTTTCGAAATGTTGTGATTTTCAAAGTATAATGATTTCAAATGTTTTAGTTTCAAAAGAATTATAACTTTGAAAGTATAGACTATTTGAAAGGTGAATATATGTTTGAAATGGAAATGATGTTGTTTTGAAATGAACATAGTTTTGAAATAAAAATGATTTTGATTTCGAAGTATAACTATCAAAGATATGATATTTTGATATATTAAAATGATTTGAAATGAAGTTTGTAAGATATGATATTTTGATATATTAAAATGATTTGAAATGAAGTTGAAAAGATATGATATTTTGGTATATTGAAATGATTTGAAAAGAAGTTTGAAAGGATACGATATTTTGGAATATTGAAATGATTTGGAAATGATAAATCTTTATTTTGATAAAGACATGATTTTGAAATGATATCTTATTTTGAAGTAAAGTATTGTTTTTAAAAGTTATAACCACGGGTTATAATAACGATTGGTTGGCAAAGAGACCGGGATCGGATATGGACATACTCTCTGTCGATACCGAAAACCACTTTGACAACCGTGTACGCGGTGGAGATTCCAGAATGAAGTAGGATGGTGGCGACGTTCTTAAGGTATGTTACGTGGACCCAACTCCCGTGAGTTGGCATAAGGTGGCTAAAACAGGAGCGATCTCGGACCAGTGAGGTAGCACCTCTTCTCGGACACATTTCTTCGATATTATACTCTTACTTGTGATTGATTAGATGGCCATCCTCCGATTTGGGAGTGTTGTTCGAGGTGGAACGGTAGCGTATCCATCAGTCCGTGTGTGTAATTGGTATATCTACCCTGGCATTGCCTAGTTGTGCCGTGTCACCTACCATATCGAGCTTTACTACGATTATGATTTTAAGATCTGACCGCGTTAAGGTTCTCCATCCCCTTAACGCTTTTTTCTATATGATTATACTTTACTTATTTAGACACTATTATAATATCGAATATTACTTCATAGTAGATATTTTAACGGATCCTTAGAGGATGGGCGGTCCCAAGCATCTTCTAAGTTACTTGTACCCTTAGTACAGTTCGCTTGAGTTGGTTTACATTATATAAGTATATATTGTCCTGACTCAAGTGTTTTGTGTTTTGTTTTACGCTCGGGTCAGCCTGAGTTATTCACAGATTTGGATTTCCACTCGCTTGGAGATTTGAATCGCTGGAGATTATCTGCTTGTCTTGTCCTATCTATTTTAGTTCCGTTGTTCTACTCATCTTGTACTTGGTTATTTTATTGAGACTTTTGTTGTACTCTATTTCTTCTGTTGTATCTTATGTAACTCTGACATATTTAGATAGTAGCTTCATGAACTACTATTTCTTTTACTTCCGCTGCATTATTTTACTCTGTGTCTGTGATCTGTGATTTTATTTATTTACTGTATATTCTGAGATTTGCCAAATTTTATTTACAACGCGGTATTTTGAGAAATTCAATTCCGGCATGAGTGTCTACCTATACACTTATAATGGATGCGAATGGTTGAAAATATCGGGTCGTTACAATACTAGTTCGAAAGCGAACTTGTGTGATCGAGCGAGCGATCAAATGTGATTTTTCGAAATGATGACGTATGTACATCTTATATTCTTATATCAGTGATATATTTTGACGCTGAAGTTGAAAGATGTCGGGTTAGAATATCTTTGCTTACTAAAAGAAAAATTTCCAATTTAAATTACAAAGATATATAACCCATAAAAGCAAAGATATTCAATCCCATATGGCTCTTCATACAGTGAAATTTAATTTGTAAAATTTGGTCCTTATATAAGATGGACCTTATGTAGGTATAAGATTGATTTTGAAAACCATTGATTTTGGAAATGAATTGGTCGACTTAAATGATATTGATTTAGAAACTTGGATTATTTTCTAAATTTATTATGTTGGAAACTTTGAAACTAAAGATATTTAAATTGAGAAGAAATAATTTAGTAGGATTGTATATGATTTTGAAACTAAACTAATATTGAAACAAATTGAAATTGAGAACCTTGTGTTACTAAAAACTTGATTTGGGAGTTATCGAACTTATATAAAAAATTTGGTCTGTATAAGTATGATGTTGATTCGAAAACTATGGATTTGAAAAGGTACTCAAATTGAAAAGTGAAATCTTATATAATTGAAGTCTATATAAGTGTGATTTGATATACTATTGATTTTGGAAAGTATTTGATTTGAAAATGAAATCTTATATATAATGGACTTTATATAAGTATGATATTTGAAATTAATTTGAAAGGTACTATATGATACATTTTTTCGAAGTAAAGATATGGAAATTGCCTTCTGCTTGATATCCGATTTGTGGCCACATCTTGGATTCATTCTATCGATATTATTCTCTCTGATTTTTGGTTTTCCGGATATGATACTCGAGTGTCCTTCGAATTCCATGGCGTTACCCATGGTCTTACGAACTCGACTGTGTAGCGTAATTCGCAAGGCAGTGATTGCTTAAAAGGTACGGATGTTTCATGGGCGATCCAGGCATAACCATTGTGTATCTGCGATCTATGGTCGTGTTAGTGGCGTAATCCGCAAGGCAGAGATTGCTTAAAGGGTATGGATGTTTCCTGGGGGATCTAGGCGTAACCAGTGTTATGTATCCTGCGGTCCACAGTTTTGTTATCATGGCGAAATTCGCAAGGCAGTGAATGCTTAAAAGGTACGGATGTTTCTTGTGGGACCCAGGCATAACCATTGTGTATCTGCGATCCATGTTTTGTTTTGTTTTTCTTGGATTGTACTTTCCATATCAATTTTTAAAAGATTTATAGTATTTTCACTGGGTGTTGAAACAGGTCTACTAAGTACTTGGAGAATTCTAGTTTTGCGTCTGATCAACGCACTACCAGAGTCTGCTGGAACGAGGATAAACTTGTTGAAACATCGAGTTATAAAAGTATTTCTAACAAAGAAATTTTGTATTAATATTTGAAACTAAAATACTTATGGTTTGAATTAATTATTCATGCCCGATACTATTCTTTTGAATCTACCTTATCTGCTCAGCTTTATTTATTCACCTATATTCTGTTTTTCCAAATCCTCCTTCTTTTCCTTGTTGATTATATCCTTTCTAAATATTGTTTATTTATATAAACATGGTTAAATAGAAAATTTTAGTGTTAGAAATATTTTAGGAGTTTTAATTAAATAAAACATATTTAAAGTAAATGATTATTGATTTATTAATAATGTTGAAAGATATTTTAAGATAAAATTTATAAATTATGAATTATGGATTTAATGTTTTCAATAGCTTCTTTGTAAATATAAGTAATGAGGTAAATAATTGTTTTCAAATAGTTTTCATATAATTATAAAGGTGTTATTTAAAACATATAAAAGGTATTTATAAATGAAGCAAGAAATTTTACAAATGGGTTTTGAAAGGTTTTGAAGTATCAAATATAATTGAAATGCAAATGAAGCTTTCAAATGAAAATTTCAAGTAAATTTATATAGTTTTAAATTAATTGTTTATCCTTGTCTTTTAATCTATCTTTTCTATCTGGTTGTTTCTATTTCTCCTACATTCTTCCTTTTTGGGGACGAAAAGTTTTGAGTGGGGGAGAGTGTAACGACCCATGAAATTTAATTGGTTTTAATAACGTAGTTAACTGAATTTTGTGAAATTTTAAATAATTGAATCTGAAAATAAAAATTTATTATTTGGAATATGTCTATTTAAACATAGAAATTGGTAAATTTTCATCAGAAAATACGGAAGTTTATTTTATTGTGTAATTCCATTTCAATTTAAATCAATTAAAATTGATGGTAATAAATTTATTTCAAAACCGTAATATTTTTCTATAGAAAATTTCTAAATCCTCTTCTGAATGAGATGTCATCTTTCATTTTTCCAAATTTGGACTTCTATTGCTCCGTTTATCTTAATTCTGGTAAAATAGCAGCATTTTTCGATACCGATTATCGACTTTTGATCGGATGATCGTACCACTGATATTTGTATACCGTTTTGATCATCTCGTCGCGCTGATCACCACGGTATATTTATTTTTGTATTTTGAAGCCCAGTACACGATGGGAACAATCAAACTATATATTGTACTGGTACCAAAATTCGTGACTTTTGATTCCCTTTCTTTCAAATTTAGAACCATGCCTTCCAAGCAAGATAATTGCTTTAATAAATATTGTAGAATCAATGGACAGACGTTACCATTCCCATCATGTCACTTTATTACAGTGGTACGTTTCTTTTGCCTCTCTCTCTCCTTTTATTTTCTTTCTGAAACAATACAATATATGATTTATTACTTATAATCTGAAACCCACACTTTCGTTCATTCCACTTTTTTCTTCCCCCTCTGGTATATTTTTTTCAATCCTATTTATGTTTCTGGAAGACCTCTCCATTTCTAATTCATGTTCAACATCTCTCCCCTCTTCTCTCATTTCAACCTCCACCTCAACAGCGCCAGCCTTCACTGCGAGCACGACCTGCCTTGCCGTTAACTCCAACCCACCATCGTCAACCCTCCGCCGTAGTTCCACCCCTCAACTCGCCAAAGACGTACACCAACCATCATGCCTTCCCTAACCACCGAACTTTCTCATATCGTTCATTCCCATCACCGGCCCTTCGCCACTGTCCCCTTCCACTTCGCCTCGAGCAGCGCATCCATCTCCATACTCTCGTTCCCTGCCTTCGAACCACCATACCTGATTATCTTGGCACCACCTAGGTCCAGCCGAACCATCTCTACCCGTCAGCCACGTCCCTTGTAGCTCTGCCCCACTACCACATCAACTGAGCCTTACTCCTTCTGTTATTCGGCTCTTCCTATTGTAAGTGTATGCATACTTTAAAACTTGTTATGGTTTAAGTATATATTTATATATATAGCAGTTTTGTATAAATATCAAGGTTTATATTCAAGTTATGTATATTATATTAGTAGGTATGTACGTTTATATATGAAGTGTTATATATATTATATATATATTATATATAGTTTTATATATATAAGCTATGAGATAGGTGAGTATATATTAATATGTACACTAGTTTATGTATAATGTTATAAAGTATATAAAGTTATAAAAGTTATACTAGTTTTACTGCTAGATATGTGTATATATTTATGTTGTAACAGTATATATATATATCGTGATTTTTAAATATGGCATACTTAGATTTCGAATTTTGAATTACTGTTTAGTCGTAATTATTACAGTATCAAGGAAGTATGTATGTTAGTCTATGTATGTTACTTTATATAGTATATATGTTCTGTATTATATATCTATAGTTATATCTAATATTTTATCCAGATATATATATATATATTTATACAGATAGTATATATACATATTTATTGTTATATTAAGTTATATAGGTTGGTAAGTTTAGTGTTTAAATGAAAACGTCTACTGTAATTTTATACATATCAAAATATTGAAACCATTTATGGATTAATAACGTAAGTCTATATGTTTAGGTAGTAAGTTATTTTGTGTATATACATCTAATAGAGTAGGGTCTGCATATATTTGGCTTGTATGTGGTAGTTCATTTCATATATGATCTGCATTTGTTAGTTCAACTGGTCTGCATCCATATATTGTTATTTTAATGTATATATATGTGCTCTGTATTGTAATCTGCTATCAGCCATATATAATAAATATTTTGTTTTAAAATATGAGTTTATAGTGTATATATATATATATTACAATATCTGATCTAGAAAGAAGATTTATATATAGTAATATATGGAGTTATATATATAGATTTTTTTTTAATTTCATTTCTGGCTAAGTTCATATATATATTATAATGGATCGTTTACATTGATTTATGGTAAATATTGGTTTGAAATTAAATATATATTCTATTTTAACTATATGTTAAATTTATTTTGAGAATTATATATATATTTTAAATTTATTCTTGGGTTTTGTATAAATTAATTTTTTTTTAATTTTTTTTATAAGAGTAGATATTAGACTTTAAATTATATATATCCTATTCTTATCGATTCCTATCTATCAGCTTCGCTCGTCAAATTCATGCCAGTCTAGCTTTGTTTTGGGGATTCGTGCCCGGATTCGTAACTCGTCTCATTCTCATTTCCCTCTAGCCTCGAAAGGTGAGCAATCACTCACGATTAACGTTCTTGTATTTATTAAATTTGATTTCAATTGAAACGACAATTGAAATATGCTGCTGTAGTTATTTAAATTGTTATATATGTGATCATCTGTAACTGTTCACCTGTGTGATATGACACCATATCCTATTGTTTATATTATATTGTTATTGATGTTATATGCTTGTTGTTATATTTTATATTATCTGTTATCACTCTACAAGTTCCCTGTTAGTATAGAATTCACTATGGATTGAAATGATACATACCCGAACAGACTTTAGAATAGGAGAAAATCGTTATGGGTTGAAATGACAGACCCAAGCGATTTTCATTTGAATTGAATTTTGGATTTACGGGTCGAAATGATATCTACCCGTATGTATTTAAATTTACGGATTGAAATGATAAATATCCGTATCACTTGACTATAGATGGGAAATTATATACAGACATCGTTGGTCCATATATAAATATTTTGAAAATAAAATTCTATGGTTTTGGAAAAATATATACGGTTTTAATAAATGTTGATTTTTAAATTATTATATATAAATGGTAATGATATATATGGATTTAATAATAATATTTATTTTAATTAAGATTTATTTAACACATATATTATGGTTAAGTATTTAAATTTATATTTCAAAATAGATTTTGGTAATAATTTGAATAAGTTAAGGTTGGGATGATAATGTGAATTTAGTTGAAACTGTATTCAATAAAGAATTTTATTTAGTTAAACCGATTTGAAACTTATTGAAATTGAGATTTAAGATATGATTTATAACTTGGGTTTGATTTAAGTAATTTAATGAGTATTTCTTGTTTAAATAAATTTGAGGAAATATTTAGTAAAAATGTAATTTAAGGCTAGTTAAAGGATATTGAATTTATTAAGTGAATATTCCCTGATTAAATAATAATGAAGTTAAATCAAGAGCTATATGAAACTGTTAAATTTAACTTTGAAAATGTTGAATATTAAAGCTTTGAAATATATTGAAAATTTAAATGGTCTATTGAGAACTGAATTGAATTGATGAATTGAGCTTTGAATACATTTGAATTTGGAATTTGAGTTGATTTAAATCGATTTGTGAGACTTGAGAAATTATAAATACTTTACTTTATAAATTATTTAATATATATATATACATTATTTTGGAGAATAGATATATTTGAAATGAAATGATATTTGGGTTTTGAAGTATAAATTAAATTGAAATGACCACGGTGTTATAGTGTATATTTCTACATTGTAGATAGTTTCACGGATCCTTAGAGGGTGGTTATCCCAAACATCCTTTAAGTTACTTGTATTTCAGTTGATATTTCACTTCAGTTGGATTTATTGATATAAGAATGTTAATCCTGACTCGAGTGTTTTGTGTTTTGCTTTACGCTCGGGTCAGACCGAGTGACACAGCATTTGAGACTCACCTTTGGAGTTTGGAGCTTCGTTTGGAGATCCAACTATCGACTCAGCTTTCATCTTTTCTAGTTGATTTGTTCAGAGAGGTCATCTGTTGTACTGGAGACTTCACTGCATTTGAGACATTCTGTTGTATTTTATTTCTAACTCTGATGTTTATATAGTAGCTTCATGAATTACTATTTATTTATTCCGCTGCGTATTATTGTATTACTCTGTGTTTGTGATACTGTGATCGATTTATTTATTGTATATGATAAGTTTTGCCAAATTTAAATAAACAATCTATTGTTTTGAATTATTCAAGTCCGACATGTGTGGATTTATTGTCGATTTGAATGGTCCAAAATAACGGGTCGTTACAACTGCACCATGGGATCTACTCCTTTTACCCCAATCACTTTTCCAACCTTCCAAAGTACAGATTGCATAAATAACTTTTATTTTTAAAGTTCAAAAACATTAATGTTTCAAAATCCATCATTTTAAATTATCCACTCATCAACAATGTATTCTAGAAAACTTTCCATAGACAAAACAGTTTCCTTATCGATCACCATATCCATTTTACTACAAATACAGCTATGTAGTAAAAGCTACACTAATCAACTTACCGTCTACCCCCCAATGACAACATGCGGTATTTTTAAATTTCTAAAACTCAAAATCTTTAGCTTTAAAAATCTTTCCAAAGACATGTGTATTTTTTTTCAAAGTCATATTACTTATAATGAAAAAATTTCATAAATAAATCTTACATAAAATTTTTATTTTTCAAAATATATGCATAATTACATTTTCTAAATAATTTTCCACATTTCTGACATCAGGGTTTAGCCAACCATCTATCATCCATAACGGACTCCACTTAATTGTGCGGTATATTTCTATTTTCTCAAAAACATTTCTTTCTTATTAATATCAACCGGCAAACATTTTGAATTTTAAAGTTTAGTCTTCGAGGAATAGGTACCTTGATCCATGGCTCACCTCTCCGTAATCCTGTCCTCTATCTTCTGAAATTTATCATCCAAAAAATTTCTAGTTTTCGGAACATACATTTTCATATTACTTTTATTTAGTAGTTAGTTAAATAAATTTTCTTAATTTATTACTTAACTTCCAGTTTCAACTATTTTCTTTTCCCTTGCATTAGTTAAGTGACTTCACGAAATCTCCTTTTTACTTTTTTCTCAGATCATTGCGGTCTACTTTGTAAACACATAAAAAGAACAATTCCCTAAATGTATGAAATCCATTGCAACTAATGCTCACAATCGACGAAAGGAAAAACTAACAATGGATGAAAACACAACACCACTAACTACTACCACAATATGAATGGACCTTCCTAACAGGCCATCCCTCAGCAAAAATCTTCAAATCTTATCCTTTTGTTATTACTTAGATGAATAAGGTCTATTTATCTCTTCCATTCCATACCCAATTATGGAATTACCATGCCTCTGCTCACTGCAGTGGATAAGAAATACAATCTATGCGGTCTTCATACTAAATGGCTAATACGATTGGGAAAATAATCTTTCCTGTTTCCTCTTTTGCTTCCCTAACTTAAGTCTACCAATATCTTCCATGTGTCTTTAACATCTCATTACTATCTGTTACCATCTTCTCTTAATCCCATTCTTTTGATAGTATTCTCAACCCTTTGTATTTCCTTTGTTCGTAGGCCTCCTATAAGCATATTCCAAAACTTATAAAAGTGCCCTTCAATATCATTTTTATAGGTTACACACACATCAACATAATATTCCTAGGTTTTTTTACTGTCCTTGCACTCTACGGGGATTCTTTGTTATTTTCCCAAAAGTAGTCATTGTTATCTCCTCTATTACCATATTATTTTTCCCTGTCTCACCTAGGCACTAATTCCTATATACTCCATATTTAAAATCTTGGTTTGGTCTTTGTCATTTTTCTTTATAAATGAAAACTTCAAAATTTTTGTTTTTTAAGTATCAAATCCAAAAACACTTGTCTTTAAAAGTGTTACTTAGAAACTTTTATTAAATTCAAAATACTTTATGTTTCAAACAATTTTCAAAACTTACATTTTAAGAGTTTTGAACTTAACTTATTACCTAAACTTAAACGGGAACATTAGCAATTCTAAGCTTATAATAAAATCAGCTTTTTCTTTTAAAGAATTTTATTTCATAAGAATCTGGGATTTTTAATTCAACCATTTAGTAAGTTCTTCTTTTAAAAACTTATTTGTTTCACCAAACCATTTCTTCCGAAGACATACTTTAAATGTTTCTAAAATACTTTTCATAAGCTTTAAATCATAAAAACTGGAGTAGATAAGAACAACTTTCATCCTATCAATTCCATTACATTTCCTGCCATCCCAATCATCCAATATCAGTAGAGTTTCAACAATCATAAAAGGGGGACTTTTGATAGATACCTTAATTAAATGCGCAAAATAATGGAAAATGTGTATTTTCCTTTATTTTACTTCTCTAATTAAATTACTGGCATTATTTTTAATAAAATTTGCTAACACTATTTCTAATCACCATGATTTTTTTACTACACTTAAAGATTCTATATTTTAATGCATTAGAACTGCTTCTCCCTCAAGGGGAATTATTAAAGCTATAATTGCCCATGAACCACTTTAAAGAGGGTTCTTATTTTTTGTGAAATTACAAGGAATTATATTTCATTTTCTTTATTCAAATATACAATACAAAATATGGGTTTCCATATTTAGTACATCACTTCCTTTGCATTTACATTCCTTATTATTTCAAACAAAACCCTTTATTTTAAATAGGTCGATTCATAGAAACTTATTATGTTATCCCTTTTAATTCTAATGAATTAAAATATGTTAAATCCTAACCTAATTAAAAATAAGTTTGACCTCTCTTTTACTTAATTTCAAAATTTCCTACAATTAACCTTTAGCCTAAAATGCACTAACTTCGATTTATCTTCTTTTTTAAACCATTTACTCTATTCCAAATCCGTACCATTTATATTGTCCACCTATATAGAACTTTTTTACCTTAAAAACTTTTATTACATAGAAAGATTCACGAGCTATATTACTCCATCTTTTCTTTTCAAAAGAAAATAGGCTACAAAAATTCAATTACTGAAATCTAGATATATATTTTCTTACAAAATATTTAATATATATATATATATTCTCAAAATTTAATACTTACTTTTTTTTATTAAAAGTTATTTTAAAGTATACAATTTATACTTCTCCTCAGTTTCCAAAAATTTATTATTACTGGGTTGGACCCAAAGTGGACTTCTGACTATTCTTTTATGAACATCCTTCGTACAGTTCCAAAGATCCAAAAATCCAATCATAAATTAAAGGTGACTATTTCATACCTACTTCATGAACTCCTCCAAATTCCACTTTCTATAACATATGGACCTTTCTTTTCCCTTTAACTAGACTTATCGTACATCATCAATCAGCAATCGAAATGGGAATCAACAACCATTAGGCTATCAAAGCCCGATTGGGGAGTCAAGTACCGTCCAGTTCTAGGTATAATCCATATGCAACTACTCTATAATTCTTAGGATTTTAGCATACACTATATTTATATTTTTATTCAAAATACAAATACATTCACTCATCGTTTTCTAATTTTTCAAGAATCAACTAATCTACGCTCTAATACCAAATGTAACAACCTACGCTTTAATGTGCCTAGATTTTCGCTAAACCTAAGTCCAATAAAATATGGATCGTTGGTTTGGTATCCTATAAAAAGTAAAATATATAAAAGCACTAATTGTAATAACTCACAACAAAAAGAAGAAAATATAATATATCAATATAATTACCGATCAACAATCGAAAACTCAAATGTCAAGGCCTTAGCCAAACAACTGCTCCAAATCAACAACGATACATGCCCTTCTAAATCCTATGGGTTATAATGAGGAGCGGGTTGGAACAATGTTAGTGACTAGTAAACTATACATCTTATATATAACACTAGCTTATGCCGATTTTTCACTATTTCATCTTATGTTAGATTTTATTATTAATCGCTACGACTCCATTGCTACGTACAAACCGTACCCATCTACACTAAACATATCTATCTATATAGGTAAATACACACACACACACACCCCAAGTCCAAGAACAGATCTAGATACTATCCCCACTAGTATCAATCGCTCAGCACCACGTAAATATCCATTGCTATTGTATCATCGATAAAATCTTGCAGTGCACACCGGTGAACTCCAGTCCACGACCACCGGTCCATAAGGTTCTAATGCTTCCGTGATTTCTCATCATTTACGCCAGCCTTTTGCGTACCCTTGTTTTCTACTTCTTGTGGATTTTAGGCTCCACGCACTACCACCCCGTCCATGTTTTAAAGGAACCTTGGTATTGGTTAACTAGCCTTGCCTTATCGAACAAACTAACAAAAAATGGTGGCATTGCATTACCTAACTGAACCAATCCTTGTACGTGAAAGAGGTCGGTTATGTGTAACCTTGCCCTTCCCGTTGACCACAAGAGACTAATACCAAGCTCGATAAATATGCAAGTCCTACCCTATAGGTACCCAAGTACACCAGCCTTTTACGTACACCCGTTTCAACTCGTTTTGGTAATAAAGCATCCCAGACTTTCTGTGCCATGTTGCATAAGTTGGATCTCACTCTTAGTTCATTTATATTGCCTAGTGCAATAAAGGCAATACTCCCACGTAAAAACATAAAAACTTTGAAGCAAACCTAATTTGACTGTTCATTGGACATAATTATAACAAAAAATTTATAATCAAGGCAATAAGCACAATCCATACCTGGGGGTACCCCTCTAATATGAAATCGTACACTTATTACACGTCCTACTGGTTGGATATGTTTTTAGAATTCCAACCCAATCGAACAACCTTTAGACGTTGGTCCATTATAATTATAACAGACAATTTATAATTATTCACACTCGTCATATAAGTATATCTGTAATATCCCGGAAATTTTGACAATATCAATTTAATAATCTGTTTAATAATTAAATTGATATGGATAATCTTTGATGATAAGATTTGAATTTAATTTAATAATCTGATTAAATAAGTATTTATTTGTAATTTTATCTTTTAAAAAGTTAATAAGATATTTTCTATTTGAATATATATATTTATTTATATATATTGTAAATAGAAGCTTTGGTAAATTGGAAATTTATATTTAATTTAATCTGGACTTTTCAAAGATATTTAAATAAGTAATTTTATAGTTTTAAAATACTTTAAGAAAATATTTAATTGGTTTAAGATATTTTTACTTAAGCTTAAAAATAAATAAGATTTAACAAAAAGGTTTGTTTTATTTCTTTTAAATATTACTTGATAATATAATCTCTTATATAAATTGTTTAAATTATAAAATATGTTAATTTCAAATAATAAGTATAATGTATTATTTTTAATATGTATGAATTTTAATGCTAAAAGGAATTGTTATTTTAAATTGAATAAATAGTGTATGTAAATATATAACTTGACTTTTAAATTGAAGCTTAGGATTTAATTTTATTTAAATTTGAATTTAAAGTTGAAGTTCAAAAGAATAAATATTTAAATTGTTGGATATTATAATATTTGTATAAACTTATATTTATAAAATATAATTAGTTTTTGGTTTCTCTTTAAAAAGATATATATATATATAGATAAGTGATTAAATAAATAAGAAAAGGGCTTTTTAATTACTTTTAAAATAAATAGAATTATGAATAAATACTTAAAAGACAAGTGTCATTTATCTAAAGCCTTTGTAAAACATGTGTAATTTAAGTAACAAATGTATAGGACAAGTGTCCTTAATTATTTTCATTTTCTTTTATTTTATAAAATCAAAATTTACTTATATAAACATATACATTTCCTTCACTTCATTTCTTTCTATTCTTTTTCAAAACCAAGAGAACTCAAAATCTTCTTCTCTAAATACAAATCTGAAACAAATCAGATCAATACCTTTCTCAAACATTCTCTAAAACTAAAATCTGAAATCAGTACCACTTTTCAAAATAATCCTCTAATCTAAAATGCAAATCTGAAATCAGAAATCTAAATGCCTCAAACCAAATCAATCCCTATAATCTCATCTTCAAATCAAAACCCCTTAAGCTAAACAATCAAAAGCCCTATTGCATTCATTTTTTTTCAATCTGGAATCAACTTTGAAAATCAAGAGCAAACATGCATGTAGTTTATTCAAGTCTATAGCCTGTTTGCATTCTTTTCGACCTGGAATCATCTCAAAGCTGTCTGCCTTCATTTCTTCAACCTGGAGGAAAGCATGCATGCAGTTCTAAATTAAATCAGTAAAGCCCAGCAAATTCAAGTTTTAAATCAAATAAGCAAAAGCAAGAGGCATTCAAGTTTCTCAGTTTCAAAAGATTTTCAAAATATAAACCTCTGTTCATCTGCATGTTTGGTGAGTAACATTTTTGATAATTACTGAAGTTAAATCATTGTTGCCTAAGTTAGTAAGATTTTAATTGTCTGATTTTCTCTGGAAATAAGATTGCCTATGTGTATGTTTATGAGTATATTTGTGAATATACATATGAATGAATGATGTGTGCATGGATGCTATTATCTGTAATGCCTCTGTTCCCATATTCAAGACCAGTGTTTTTGTTTTAAATCCCTATCTCATGATCTAAGCATTGCTATGAATTGTGATACAAAAAAATTGTTTGGGTGATCATAAGTTTAAGCTTAAAAATTTAATTAAGTTAAAATAAATTCAAACTTGCTCTGTAAACAAAAATAGTCAGGAAAACCTGAGTTTTGTTAAAAATTCAAACTCTCTGATCCATAAATTTAAGTTTGTAATCTGAAACCTGATATGAAAACATGATTTTTAAAACCGAAATCATAATTTTTAACAATTAATCTAAGGAGCAGTTCAAGTTAATCAAAAAAGGGGGTTTTGGGTTACCTCTGGCAATATAGAAGCCTAGGATGGTTATGGTTCATATTGGAGGAAGAGGAGTAATCTAGAACTACAGCAAAATTATCAGATAGGAGAATAGTTCGTCATGGAAGCTATGGTTGAAGATCGAAGTTTGTAAACCTAGATTTTAAGATGACTGGAAGTTTGATCATTTCGTGGTCTATGTTTGATCGAGTGTTTCAGGGCTTTGGGTAAGGGAAGGTTTGGGTTTGACGAAGACATGATCGGAATTCCAGAACCTCTGGTGATCGGGATTTCGAAGACGAGGGATTGTTGACAGGCTTTTGGAGGTAGGCTGTGTTCCAGTTTGGTGTTCGAAGTCTCGATTTCAAATTCGCGAATAGATCGAAGAGGTGATGATCATAGATTGGTTGGTGGATGAACGTCGACTGGTGGGAGATGTCGTCGATGGCCGGAGTTGAAGAAGATGACCGTGCACGTGCACGCGATCGAATGTCTGGGTGAAGTCTGGTTTGAACAGGAGAAGACAACTCGAGTTTCTCGAGTATTTTAGAGTTGCCAGGTTTTTAAAAATCTGTTGTACCAGGTTTTAATTAACTTGTCTGTTTTTAAATTTAAAATGAATTTTAAAATGTAAAACAAGGTTTTAAACAAAGTTAAAATAAGTTTTCGAAGTATGGACTCAAATTGAATTTATATCTTAGTTTGAGATAAATAAGTTTTATAAATTTAAATGTTTTAAATAAGCTTAAATGTTTGTTATATTTAAATGTTTGAATTTTAAAAGGGATTGATTTAAACTCTTTTAGAAATTCTTTTATAAGATGAGTAATTCTTTAACATGTAAAATAAAAGAGTTTTAGAAATGTTGTTTAAAACGTTGTTAAAGATAATTTGTATTCATTTTAAATCTTTAAATTTAAAATGAATTTTGAAGATAAAATTTATGTAAATTGATTTAAAATACTTTGTAAATGATAACTTGATTATTAATAAGAATAAAGTTTTATCTTAAAGTAATTAAAGATTTGTGTTCATTAAATTAATTAGGAAATTTAATGGATAATTAAATTGTTTGATTAATTAATCATTTGGATTAATTAAATAGGTAATTAAAGGTTTATACTAATTAATTAATGATTAAGATTATTAATTAGAATAATTAAATTGTAATTAAGGATTATAAATTAGAGTATTAATTAATGGTTAGGAATTAATTAATAAGTAATTAAATATTAATTAAGTTATGGATTAATACTTAATTAATTTAGTAATTAGAGATTAATAAATTGGTTACTAAGATTTATTAATTTAGAATTAATAATAATTAGTATAAGTTAATTACTTAAGGAAAGTAATTAAATAATAGTTAATGAAGTCATTAACTATGGATTATTAAATAATTAATTAATGTGATTAATATTAATAATTAATTAGATTAATTAATTTAAAGATAATCAATTATAGAATTTGTTTAAATGTAATTACTTATTGGAAGTAATTAATTGAAGTTAATTTGATTTGTTAAATTAATTAATTAAGTTTAATTAATTTAGAATAATCAAGAGATGATTTGATAATAATTACTTAATGTAATTATTAAGGTAAGATTTATTTAGGAAGGTAAATAATATGATAATTACTGGAAGTAATTAGTTGAATAAATGATTTTATTAATAGAAGTAATTTGAGTTAATTACTTTGAATAATTAATTAAGGGATTAATTAAGAAATTAATTAAGGAGTAATTAATTTAGTTAATGAAAGTAATTAAGGGTAATTAATTACTGATTGAAGATTAATCAAGGGTGATTAATAAATGTTGTTTAATTAAAGATTAATTACTTAATGTAATTAATTTAATTGAGTAATTAATAATTAAGTTGTAATTAAGGATCATTAATTAATATAATTAATGATGTAATTAAGATTGATTAATTTAGTAATAATTAATAATGAAGTGATTAATTAATGTAATTAATTAAGGTTTAATATAATTAATTATAGTTGATTAATTTAATTAATTTTAGTTAATTAATTAATGATGTAATTAAAGGTTAATTACTATAAGTGGTTAAGGATAATTAATAATTAATTAAAGATAAATTACTTGAATGTAATCAAAAGATAATTAATCAAGATGATTAATTGAAATGAATTATTAGAGGATAATTAATTAATTGATTGTAATTAATTAATGGTTAAGTAAGAAGGATTTATAAAATGAAGTAATTAATTTAATTCAATTTAAATTAAGATGATATAAATCATTACTTATGAATGGGTGATAGTATTGGATACTTGACATTGATTGATATCTCTGATGAGATATATGCTGTGTGATATGGATGTTAGTTGAATTGTATGGATTATCTGATAATGTTGATTATCTGTTGTAAATTATCTTTCTTTGTGTATAAAGATAATAAATTAAATTGTTTTAACCTTTAAAACAACTTGGCCTTAAAAGATACGCTTTGGATTTCGATGAGACCGGGATCGGGTTTGCTACATTACAGCGTGATAGGGGGTTCTCGCTTTGCGTTAGGTGGCGAACGGGAGACTCTTACCCCTACATGTCCCCGGGGGTAGTATAAGGCCTTTTGGGGTTGGTTGCGACTCGAGAGGGTGGCCGTAAAAGCAAACCCGAGGTATCACTGTAAGCCACAGCGGGGCTGGGATGGTTGAAAAGCCTACCGGTCGTGAACCGTTGCTGAAGGTTGAAAAGCCTAGGTCGTCACACGTGGTATCAGAGCAGTAGGTTGAGTGAATACCTAGGCTCTGAAGTGGTGTCTATCTTGAGAGCGCGTAATTGTTAGTTATATAAAAATGATTTTATATTGTGTTAATTGATCGGTTGAGTGGTATATGGATTCTGGTCAATACGAGTAGCTAACGTTATTGATAGGGATCTCTAAACACTTGGACCAGGCCAACGGACACAATATTGTTTTAAAAAGGGGAAGGTGAAATAATTTTACCCAGATATAATTTCTATATAAAAGGTATCATTTTATATATATATATCTATTCTACCTATATGTTGGGTTACCCGTACAGGTTTTCCAATATAGGATATAAAGGTAGATAGGGTAGTGGTGTGTGTAACACGACTACCAATGGTTGGAGTATGAGTATTGAGGTTGGAAGTGTATCTGTCGAGACTGTAGACCTAATACCGTCTCGAGTAAGCTTTGATGTGGTAAAGGATTTCATCGATCTCCGAAGGAAACTGAAATGGTTCGGAGTTTATCTTTGAAGTGTGGATGAGTAGAGTTGGATCTGTCGATGAGGCAGAAGCGAGTGATGGTATCTTGATACCTCAGGTAATAGTAGCTGTATGATGAGATACAGTGACGATGGATGTTCCCGAAGATGTTTTCTTTGGAACAAGTTTAAAGAAGTGTGAATGTTTCGGTGTTGTGGCTGAGTTCAGCATGGTGTTTCTGCTTTGGTTTGAAGTTCGAGTTTCTCGAAGATCTTTGGAATAGGAAGTCCTTGGCATCAGTGTCAGCAGTGCAGCTCGGAGTATTCTGTGATGGCAGGAAGTTTTCTGGATGAGCAGTTTTTCTGGAAGTGAAGATCAGAAGCAGCAGAGTGGATCCATTTCTTCGATAAATTGGATAAATAAGTGTAAGCTGTTCTGATTGGTAAAGAGAGAACAGTCTGTTTGGAATTAGGATGGGTTGATCGCAAAAGTGACTTGCGATTGTCTGAGTGTTCTCTTGGGTTGTCAGAGATTTTCTGGATGTCTTCAGAGAAGTCAGAAGTTTGTCCGCATCTGAAGGTTGAGTTTTCTTATCGACTGGATTCCAGGAGTGATACCGGTGGTTCAGTCTAGTGGAAGGATGTTTCCTAGAGATGGAGTTGGTGAAGCAGCTCAAGTTTTGCTGGAGTATCTGAGTTTTCTTTATGGATCAGTGAACCTTATTTCTGGAATGAGTTGTCCAGTCTGTGCTTGTGTTCTACCTCAGATCAGAGTTGAGCAGCGAAAGCAGTTTGGAGTGTATCTCTGGATGGGAGAAGTAAGTTTGGAATCTACTGATGTTGTGAAGTAGAGTTATGTTTGGATCTCGTCTGTGTTTTGATTTGGATAAGTAATTGGTCTACTTGGTTAAATTGTCAATTTGGATGACTTGAATTCATTGAGTTTCACGTATCTCTGAGGAAGTACGTATTTGATCTATCTTTGGTTGTAGAATCAGCAGTTCTGGAAGTTGGGTAGTTGAGTCAGACTCGTCTGTAGTCTGATATTCTGTTTAGTTATATAGATCTAAATGTGTAGGAGATCTATAGCTTAGTTGTTTAGATTGTTTGTAGAGCGAGTATCCCGGTATATATATATACTTGGGGAAACTCGAGGGATTTTATCTAGAATTTAGTCTAGATAGTTAGAATTGTTTGATTGGATGATTTGGTTACTATGGTTGTTAGCATATGGATGATAGTAGATGCTTGTGTTTTAAATTTAAATCTTTAATAAGATTATTAAATTACCTTTGTTTAAATTTCGGGACGAAATTATTTTAAGGGGGGAGGAATGTAATATCCCGGAAATTTTGACAATATCAATTTAATAATCTGTTTAATAATTAAATTGATATGGATAATCTTTGATGATAAGATTTGAATTTAATTTAATAATCTGATTAAATAAGTATTTATTTGTAATTTTATCTTTTAAAAAGTTAATAAGATATTTTCTATTTGAATATATATATTTATTTATATATATTGTAAATAGAAGCTTTGGTAAATTGGAAATTTATATTTAATTTAATCTGGACTTTTCAAAGATATTTAAATAAGTAATTTTATAGTTTTAAAATACTTTAAGAAAATATTTAATTGGTTTAAGATATTTTTACTTAAGCTTAAAAATAAATAAGATTTAACAAAAAGGTTTGTTTTATTTCTTTTAAATATTACTTGATAATATAATCTCTTATATAAATTGTTTAAATTATAAAATATGTTAATTTCAAATAATAAGTATAATGTATTATTTTTAATATGTATGAATTTTAATGCTAAAAGGAATTGTTATTTTAAATTGAATAAATAGTGTATGTAAATATATAACTTGACTTTTAAATTGAATCTTAGGATTTAATTTTATTTAAATTTGAATTTAAAGTTGAAGTTCAAAAGAATAAATATTTAAATTGTTGGATATTATAATATTTGTATAAACTTATATTTATAAAATATAATTAGTTTTTGGTTTCTCTTTAAAAAGATATATATATATATATAGATAAGTGATTAAATAAATAAGAAAAGGGCTTTTTAATTACTTTTAAAATAAATAGAATTATGAATAAATACTTAAAAGACAAGTGTCATTTATCTAAAGCCTTTGTAAAACATGTGTAATTTAAGTAACAAATGTATAGGACAAGTGTCCTTAATTATTTTCATTTTCTTTTATTTTATAAAATCAAAATTTACTTATATAAACATATACATTTCTTTCACTTCATTTCTTTCTATTCTTTTTCAAAACCAAGAGAACTCAAAATCTTCTTCTCTAAATACAAATCTGAAACAAATCAGATCAATACCTTTCTCAAACATTCTCTAAAACTAAAATCTGAAATCAGTACCACTTTTCAAAATAATCCTCTAATCTAAAATGCAAATCTGAAATCAGAAATCTAAATGCCTCAAACCAAATCAATCCCTATAATCTCATCTTCAAATCAAAACCCCTCAAGCTAAACAATCAAAAGCCCTGTTGCATTCATTTTTTTTCAATCTGGAATCAACTTTGAAAATCAAGAGCAAACATGCATGTAGTTTATTCAAGTCTATAGCCTGTTTGCATTCTTTTCGACCTGGAATCATCTCAAAGCTGTCTGCCTTCATTTCTTCAACCTGGAGGAAAGCATGCATGCAGTTCTAAATTAAATCAGTAAAGCCCAGCAAATTCAAGTTTTAAATCAAATAAGCAAAAGCAAGAGGCATTCAAGTTTCTCAGTTTCAAAAGATTTTCAAAATATAAACCTCTGTTAATCTGCATGTTTGGTGAGTAACATTTTTGATAATTACTGAAGTTAAATCATTGTTGCCTAAGTTAGTAAGATTTTAATTGTCTGATTTTCTCTGGAAATAAGATTGCCTATGTGTATGTTTATGAGTATATTTGTGAATATACATATGAATGAATGATGTGTGCATGGATGCTATTATCTGTAATGCCTCTGTTCCCATATTCAAGACCAGTGTTTTTGTTTTAAATCCCTATCTCATGATCTAAGCATTGCTATGAATTGTGATACAAAATAAAAATTGTTTGGGTGATCATAAGTTTAAGCTTAAAAATTTAATTAAGTTAAAATAAATTCAAACTTGCTCTGTAAACAAAAATAGTCAGGAAAACCTGAGTTTTGTTAAAAATTCAAACTCTCTGATCCATAAATTTAAGTTTGTAATCTGAAACCTGATATGAAAACATGATTTTTAAAACCGAAATCATAATTTTTAACAATTAATCTAAGGAGCAGTTCAAGTTAATCAAAAAGGGGGTTTTGGGTTACCTCTGGCAATATAGAAGCCTAGGATGGTTATGGTTCATATTGGAGGAAGAGGAGTAATCTAGAACTACAGCAAAATTATCAAATAGGAGAATAGTTCGTCATGGAAGCTATGGTTGAAGATCGAAGTTTGTAAACCTAGATTTTAAGATGACTGGAAGTTTGATCATTTCGTGGTCTATGTTTGATCGAGTGTTTCAGGGCTTTGGGTAAGGGAAGGTTTGGGTTTGACGAAGACATGATCGGAATTCCAGAACCTCTGGTGATCGGGATTTCGAAGACGAGGGATTGTTGACAGGCTTTTGGAGGTAGGCTGTGTTCCAGTTTGGTGTTCGAAGTCTCGATTTCAAATTCGCGAATAGATCGAAGAGGTGATGATCATAGATTGGTTGGTGGATGAACGTCGACTGGTGGGAGATGTCGTCGATGGCCGGAGTTGAAGAAGATGACCGTGCACGTGCACGCGATCGAATGTCTGGGTGAAGTCTGGTTTGAATAAGAGAAGACAACTCGAGTTTCTCGAGTTTGTTCGTGTGAGACTCGGAGTTTTTGAATGGGCGACTCGAAGTAAAAGTGTAGTGGTCTCGAGTATTTTAGAGTTGCCAGGTTTTTAAAAATCTGTTGTACCAGGTTTTAAATAACTTGTCTGTTTTTAAATTTAAAATGAATTTTAAAATGTAAAACAAGGTTTTAAACAAAGTTAAAATAAGTTTTCGAAGTATGGACTCAAATTGAATTTATATCTTAGTTTGAGATAAATAAGTTTTATAAATTTAAATGTTTTAAATAAGCTTAAATGTTTGTTATATTTAAATGTTTGAATTTTAAAAGGGATTGATTTAAACTCTTTTAGAAATTCTTTTATAAGATGAGTAATTCTTTAACATGTAAAATAAAAGAGTTTTAGAAATGTTGTTTAAAACGTTGTTAAAGATAATTTGTATTCATTTTAAATCTTTAAATTTAAAATGAATTTTGAAGATAAAATTTATGTAAATTGATTTAAAATACTTTGTAAATGATAACTTGATTATTAATAAGAATAAAGTTTTATCTTAAAGTAATTAAAGATTTGTGTTCATTAAATTAATTAGGAAATTTAATGGATAATTAAATTGTTTGATTAATTAATCATTTGGATTAATTAAATAGGTAATTAAAGGTTTATACTAATTAATTAATGATTAAGATTATTAATTAGAATAATTAAATTGTAATTAAGGATTATAAATTAGAGTATTAATTAATGGTTAGGAATTAATTAATAAGTAATTAAATATTAATTAAGTTATGGATTAATACTTAATTAATTTAGTAATTAGAGATTAATAAATTGGTTACTAAGATTTATTAATTTAGAATTAATAATAATTAGTATAAGTTAATTACTTAAGGAAAGTAATTAAATAATAGTTAATGAAGTCATTAACTATGGATTATTAAATAATTAATTAATGTGATTAATATTAATAATTAATTAGATTAATTAATTTAAAGATAATCAATTATAGAATTTGTTTAAATGTAATTACTTATTGGAAGTAATTAAGAATTAATTACTTATTGTAATTAATTGAAGTTAATTTGATTTGTTAAATTAATTAATTAAGTTTAATTAATTTAGAATAATCAAGAGATGATTTGATAATAATTACTTAATGTAATTATTAAGGTAAGATTTATTTAGGAAGGTAAATAATATGATAATTACTGGAAGTAATTAGTTGAATAAATGATTTTATTAATAGAAGTAATTTGAGTTAATTACTTTGAATAATTAATCAAGGGATTAATTAAGAAATTAATTAAGGAGTAATTAATTTAGTTAATGAAAGTAATTAAGGGTAATTAATTACTGATTGAAGATTAATCAAGGGTGATTAATAAATGTTGTTTAATTAAAGATTAATTACTTAATGTAATTAATTTAATTGAGTAATTAATAATTAAGTTGTAATTAAGGATCATTAATTAATATAATTAATGATGTAATTAAGATTGATTAATTTAGTAATAATTAATAATGAAGTGATTAATTAATGTAATTAATTAAGGTTTAATATAATTAATTATAGTTGATTAATTTAATTAATTTTAGTTAATTAATTAATGATGTAATTAAAGGTTAATTACTATAAGTGGTTAAGGATAATTAATAATTAATTAAAGATAAATTACTTGAATGTAATCAAAAGATAATTAATCAAGATGATTAATTGAAATGAATTATTAGAGGATAATTAATTAATTGATTGTAATTAATTAATGGTTAAGTAAGAAGGATTTATAAAATGAAGTAATTAATTTAATTCAATTTAAATTAAGATGATATAAATCATTACTTATGAATGGGTGATAGTATTGGATACTTGACATTGATTGATATCTCTGATGAGGTATATGCTGTGTGATATGGATGTTAGTTGAATTGTATGGATTATCTGATAATGTTGATTATCTGTTGTAAATTATCTTTCTTTGTGTATAAAGATAATGAATTAAATTGTTTTAACCTTTAAAACAACTTGGCCTTAAAAGATACGCTTTGGATTTCGATGAGACCGGGATCGGGTTTCCGTATACCGGATTTCCAGGTCTGGAGACCCGAATACCACATCGATCCAAATTTACGATAGGTCGTGAATCAAGTGAAGATGAAGATTCAGAGTGCAAGGGTTATTGTCGTTAACTCTGAGGGTGATTCCAAAACGAGTGTAACGAGATAATGCCTTCGGTTTCGTTCGAACCCGGAACGAACTTGTATGGATTGAATGCTTTCAACACATCGTCAGGTGGACGATGAGCATTCTAAGATAGATGTGTTCTTTTCTAAGGTAATCGTGACCTCAAGCCTCATCAACCGGGAATGGCTAAAACAGGGGAGGTGCAGCAAGGTTAGTGGGTAGCACCCAAGTAGGACAAGATTACCTCTGTCTAGATGTCCCTTTCTATTTTCGACTTAGTGGTGCGGTTGCTGATCCCAACCGTGAGGTATCTTGTGCGGGAATTATCCAGTAAGGGATGTTCCGACCTTGTGTTGCAGGGGATTGGGAGTGATCCTCGGTACGGTGATCTAGGCCACGTACTGTGACGGGCGGTACCCCGGTAGCCCTGCCATTGTATGGAATCCAATTTCCAATAAGTGATAACGGACTTGATTGTATAACCCACTTTGTGGCTAGTATGCTGGAATTTAATAATGTAACAATTTCAGCTATTTCATATTTATTTGAAAACCCTAGACCCTATTATAATACAATCGAATTTCCTATCAAATGTTTTGGTTAGCGTAAGGTAAAAACTTACCCATGTTTATGTGTGGGAAGTCTTACGTGATACCTTTTCTTTCAAAAGGTTTTGAAGTTAAGCAAGTTTAACCTGTTACTCACACCAGACCCATGTCTGACCCAAGTTGTTTATTTCTGTTTTATAAACTCTTGGGTACTCAAATTTTTACGAGTAGCCAAGGGATTCAGGTTAGCCCTGACGAATCGTGGAGGAGCAATGGAGCAGGAGGCTTCAGCGTTGTAGATATAGATAGTAGTTTCCGCTGTGTTGATCTTGTTTAGATCTTTGTTTTGTATTGAGTTGTAATAACTAGACAGATGTTTATAACTGTCTAGTATGTGATGTGTAATCTGTGTAACTCTGATAGATGATGTATATGATACTATGTAATAGTTATGTGATATATTATATTTTATTCCGTTTCCGCTGTGAGTATTTGTGTTTGTTTTCTTTCTCTTCTTTTCTTTTCTACTTCTCACCCCTTTCTTTCTTACTGTCGATGCGATTTTCCGGGAGTGGAAAGTCGGGTCGTCACAATATCTGAGGCTATATACACACACACATATTTCAGACTTATGTATCCTTATTCCTCTTTTATTTTCTTTGTTGCCTTAGTGACTTTTATGTCAGACTTTAAGTCTTCAGTCTTACTAAGTGTTTATCTTTCATTTCATTAATTTCATTTACCGTTTCTTAATATACAATAATATCAATGATCTTTACGAAAGATAAACCATTATATTCATACATCTATCAGAGTACAACAAATCACAATCATCATCCTGGATAGTTATAACAACATGTCCTTACAATTGTTGATGATTGCAACAATAAAAAAAAGTAAACAAATATGGAAATATGTTATGAACACCTCTAGCTCCCCTCCTTAGCTCCAATGCATCCAAAACAATATGTAAATATGCTCAATCTGACCCGAGCATTATAGTAGAATAACACCCGAGCCAGTTTGGAAAACCAGCTTGAGAAAAACATACCCAACTAGATTTTTAAGTTATTAAAAACCTTTGAAAATAAAAAGTATCTCGTAAGACCACGCCGCCATAAACACGAACGTGTTTTTACCTTACGATAACCAAAACATTTCATATGAAATTCTTTGATATTATAATAGCATCTAAGATACAAATACTTATTAATCATAGCCGAAATTGTTACATTAATTAAATTCCAACATATTAGGTTCTATAATTAAAACCGTAAAGCCAGATATTGGAGATTTGATTCCATACCATGACAAGGTAAGGAACTACCTTCCGAAGGTACTTCTCTAGATAAAATGCACCGAGGTCTAACAAGAACATCTTGCACCCTTGCCACATAGGACTAGCCTACCACTTGACTAGTAGTACCAAATATGATCACCCACTTGTTGATTTGGGCCCCAAAGCATACATAAGTAGATAATAATCAATCTAGATTTGGAATGACCATACCCTAATGAGAGCGACCCATTTGGCCCTGCTACACGCCCGATTTTTGTCATTTCTTGGTTGATGAGGCTCGAGGCTACATTTTACCTTTTTATACAGAATTTTCCACTTGGAATGTTAACACAGCCCTCCAAGCATCAATGCAACACCAGTATACATCCATACAAGTTCGTTCTAGGATTGAATGAAACACTTAAGAGCTCCATCTTCAATTCCGTCATCTTCAAGATGTCTTCACTATGAAACACTTGAGTTAGATCATAGTGGTTTACGAAGAACATACGTGATCCTGGTCTCTTCAAAACAACATTCGATAGTTTCAGGTAAATAGTAACACCCTGCATTTTTAGATAATTAAATAATCAAATAATTATAAATAGTGAAAATGAGCATTTTTGGAATTGTCAGAATATAGCCTCGAAACTTATATCATTGTGTTCGTGGTGATTTTCTAATTAATTTACATATATAATATGCCTCGAACGGACTTCGTATGAAAAAGTTATTGACGTTCGAAGTTCCGTATCGAAAAATAATTATACGTGTAAATGTGCATAAATATTTTTTTTATAAATATATGTGCGTATAAATTACAGAAATAACGTACGTTTGAATTTCAAAATAGACATGCGTCATAAAGGAAATTAGTTAACATCAGCAATTAGAGATAATTAATTAACATTAGTAGGCAATGTTAATCAAATCAGCAATTAAAGGAAATTAATTTACATTAATTAGCAACGCTTGAATTTCGAAATAAACATGTGTTATAAAGGGAATTAAATTTGCAATTGATGGAAATTAATTAGAATGAATAGGCAACGGTTAAAAGTTAATGTTTAATAATTTAATTTTCGCGTAATCTCGAGCATTATTTTCTGGATCCCATGGTTCGTAGCGAGCCTGTGACGTGGTTGCCCCAGATTCAATCCAAAAATCCGACGGTTTGAGATCCCCAAACTCCCTTATAAATAGAACCCTAGGCCTAGCTATTTTCTCACAATCATATTTTTTTTTCCAATTGGGTTCATTGCCTGAGGTTGAACCCTAAATAGAAAATATTTCTAGGGAGAAGATCTTCTTAGTAAAAATATTAGACACCTTAGAAGGGGATCCAGGAAGGCCAGGGAGTAAAGCAAAGGACGACAGGTGAGTGGATTAAAATTATATATCTTTTACGTTTATGATATATTATCGTCAGATTCCCGTTAAATATTTAATTCGGCATTTATTTTCAGTAATTAGTTCTGTTAGTTAGTTATGTTGAAAACTGTAAATTTTATATATAACGACCCACTATTTTGGACCATTCTAAACGACAATAAAACCACACATGTCGGACTTGAATAATACAAAACAATAGATTATAAATAAATTTGGAGCATATAAAACCAATCACAGAATCAGAGACACAAAATATTAGAATAACTCGCAGCTGAAAATAAAATAAATAGTGGTTCAAGAAGCCACTACAATACATAGTCTCAAAACAAATACAAAATACATAGTCTAAAAATAGATACCACAGAAGTCTGAATACATAAGTTCACAAATACATAAGCAAAACGGAATGAAATAACTGAAATGGAAAGACAACTAGATAGACTGATAAACTCCAGAAATCTCTAGCTCCAGAAGGTGAATCAAAAGCTGTAATACTCAGGCTGACCCGAGCGTAAATCAAAACACAAACACTCGAGACAGGACATACATACTTATACAATGTAAACCAACTCAAGTGAATTGTAATAGAATTGTACAAGTAACTTAAAGAATGCTTGGGATCGCCCATTCCTTAAGGATCCGTTAAACTATCTACTATGTAGTAAGATACGCTATTATAATAATGTCTAAAGTAATGTAAACTATCAAAATAGCGTTAAGGCGTTACCCATATCCCCCTTAACACATTTTATATATTCCCATAGTCTATATAGTACCGTAATCTCCCCCGTACTGGGCGTCGTCAGAGGGCACTCCATAGGTATGTACAAAACAAACTCGTAGTAAAGCTCGCTAGGGTAGGTGACACGGCACAACTAGGCAATGCCAGGGTAGATATACCAATTACACATCCGGGCTGGTGGTAACGCATAGTAGCCACACCGCCCACCTCGAGCCACACTCCCAAAATTCAAAGGGTGCACCCAATCAATCACAAAAGTAATAGAATGGTATCGAAGAAGTGTGTCCGATCAGAGGAGCTACCTCATTGGCCCGTCAATCGCTCCTGGTTTAGCCACCTTATGCCAACTCACGGAAGTCGGGTCCACGTATATACCTCAATAGGATCGTCGCCACCATCTTACTTCATTTTGGAATCTCCACCGCGTACACAGTTGTTAAAGTGGTTTTCGGTATCGACAGAGGGTATGTCCATATCCGATCCCGGTCTCTTTAACAACTAGTCGTTATTATAACCCGTGGTTATACATTTCAAAATGGTTTATATTTCAAATCAAAATAATCCATTTAAACCATTTAAAAGTGAAGTCATTATCCTTTTCAATCAAATATTCAATTTCCAGAATTATAGCATTTTCTGAGTTCATTCATTCGATTACAAAATTTCAAAACATTGTATTTTCAGAAACAACGGCACTTATAAAGTGTTACGGTAGATATAGTAGTATTTCAAAACATTGTCAAATTCAGAAATAGCAGCACTTACAAAGTGCTATAGTAGGTATATTAGTTTTAAAATAGTTCAGCTTTAGAAACAGAAGCACTTACAAAGTGCTACAGTAGGTATATTAGTTTTCAGAGCTTAGTTTAATTTTAGAAACAGCAGCACTTACAAAGTGCTAAAGTAGCTTTATTAATATTTCAGAATATAGTTTACTTTCAGAAATGACAGCACTTAGCAAATGCTGTCTTAAAACCACAGCATTTTTGGAATGCTAGCAATACTAATTCCAGATTTATTATAACATTTCAGAAACATTAAAACTTCAATTTTTTATCATTTTAACTTATAAAATCATATCTCACGCTTTATAAAATATTCGTTTGATATCATTTAACTTACGATTTAAATAAAAAATGTTTTTAATAAATATCTAATTAAAACCATAATTCATCTATTAAGTCAAAAATACACTATTTTCTTAACTTCTATTTTTTTACAAATCTCAGTACTTAATTTTAATAGACCCATTCTATAAATAAAACTAGATTTCCATTTAAAACTAAATTTCCAATTATCAAAATAAGTCAAAATATAAGGTGCATTTTATCCATTTATTTACTTTACATTTTAACTTACAAAAATCACTAAAGCTTTATTTAAATCATTTAAATCCAAATTTAAGTTAAAATATAATTTTTTTTACATTTGAAAATACTTAATAATTTTCAAAAAATATATAAAATAACCACAAGTCTATATAATATTTTCTAACCTAGGTCAAGTGATACGGATAATATATCATTTCAATCCGTAAATTAAAAATAAAAATTCGGGTTTTATCATTTCAAACCCGCAATCCCAAGTCAAACAAAATAGACAAAAATCACTTGAGCCTATCATTTCAACTCATAATGATTTTCCCTTATTCTAAAGTCCGTTCGGGTATGTATCATTTCAACCCATAGTGATTCTATACTAACAGGGAACTTGCGGTGTGAGAAACAGAAAATAAAATAAACAGTATAACATATAATATCAGATCAGGTGATGTAACAGGTATATAATCAGTTTATACATCATATAATCTGATCACATGCATATATGAACATAGCATATCAATTATTACACATTCACTTATCATCGTTTCAAAATTTTATAAGTACGGATGTCGAGAGTGATAAACTCACCTTTTTAAAGATAGAGATCAATCCAAACACACAAACAAACTCGAAAAGCACGACTAGATTCGAGGAGAAGATGAGCCAAGATGTAGATCTTGCAACAACAAATAAAATAACAAATATAAGTATATAATTCAACATAAGAAAATAAAACAAAACAATGTAAAATGTGAATCAAAATTAAACAACATTGGCTTAACCAATGCAAGTAGGCTCGGCCATCAAAGCAAATAGGCTTGACCATTACAACATGGCTCGGCCATTATGGTTACTGCAACAATAGGTTCGGCCATGGTCTAAAATAAAGGCTAAGCAAACGGAATTTGAAGAGATAGGAGTATATGAAGGCAAAGAGACAAGGCATATGGAAGTTCTTGGGGTTCAAGTAGGTTCGGCCATAGCAAACATGGCTCGGTCTGGTTCAAGGCAAGGGAAGGGTCTGGTCATCCTCGGAAGGTGCATCTAGTGTCAGGTTAGGTCATGTAGTGGCTGGAGGAGGAGGCATAGGTGGTGGTGGCCGAGACTACAAGGAGGAAGGGAATGAATAAGTGTCGTTTGGTTAGGGTTTCAAGGCAATTTTTGTGGTGGTTTGGATCTATGTGGTCACGGCAACATATGGGTTGGTGGTTAAGGTGATGGAGGCCGGTCATGGAGGTGGTGATGGTGGTGAGATGGTCGGCAAGGGGTTGGAGAAAGGTGATGGTCGAACATGTTTAATAGAAAGAAAAGGAAAAAAGAAAAAGAAAAGAAGAGAGGAAGCCATGAAACAAGAACTTACTTTAAAAACCTTTTTGTTAGAAATGAAAAATGAAAGAGGAGTACGACTAAGAGAAATGAAATACACGGCAAAAGGAAAGTAAATGCATGGCTAAGAAATGAAGAGACTAGGTAAAGGAAAAGTCATAAGTTAAAGAAAAAGAAACCAAAGTCTTTTGAATTTCGAAGACAAAAATCAAATAAAAAAAATAGAAATTAGAGAATGAAGAATGATAAAATGGAATATAGAAAATAGAAATGAAATAGAAAATATAAAAATAGAAGATAAACCAAAATATAAAATTTCCAAAAAATCAATATTTAATTATATTTGGAAAACAAAAATATAAACAAAATCCAAAATACATTGGAAAATTCCAAAAATTCAATTTAAAATGATTTAAAAATCAAAGTTTTCAGATAAATAAATTTTAAAAATTTTTTACAATATTTTTGGGTTGTTACACTCTCCCCCACTCAAAACTTTTCGTCCTCGAAATGGAATGAAACAAGGAAAAACAAACAAAGATAAGATAGAATAGCAAATGTACCTGAAACAAACAATTCCGGATTCGAAGCACGCATGCTCTCCTCCGTCTCCCAAGTACAATCCCGATCATCAGTACTCCACTATACATTGACCAGATTCACAGATTTCCTTCTTAGCTGCTTCGTACCTCTATCGACAATACGAAGTGGCTTCCTCTCGACAGTCAGATTAGGCTCAATATCCAAACTCTCAAGAGTAGAAGGCTGAACAATAAGGGATGGATCATGAAGATACCTGTAACGACCTGCAAAATTTAATGGTTTTAAAAGTATATTTAACTGGAAATTTGTGAAATCTTAAATAATCGAATTTTGAAATAAAAATTTAATATTTGGATTACGTATAATTAAATATAGCAAATGGTAAATTTTCAATTTATAATATTGAAGTTTATTTTATTGTATAATTTTATTCAAACTCAAATCAGTTAATAATTGACGATAATAAAATGTTTTCCAAACTTGAATATTTTTATACAGTAAATTTCTAAATCTTCTTCTGAGCGAGATGTCATCTTTCGTTTTTCCAAATTTGTACTTTTATTGCTCCATTTATCTTAATTCCAGCAAAACAACAACATTTTTGGTACCTATTATCGACTTTTGATTGGATGATCGTACCACCAATATCTGTATACCGTTTTGACCATCTCGTCGTGCTGATCTCAACGGTATACTTATATTTGTGTTTTTGGGTCTGGTATGCGGCAGAAGCAATAAATTGTTCGTTGTAACGGTACCTTTAATCTTGACCGTAAATTTTTCCTTCGGTTTCAAATATTGAAATGTGCTGCACACGCAAGCATTCATTGCTTTAATAATTTATTTGCATAATTCAAGGGCCACCTGTTACCACTTTCATCATTTCCATTTATTGTATCGTGGTCCTTTCCTCTGCCTTCTTTCATATTGTTCTTTTACAATAGCTGCATATTTTAGCCGAGGATATTCCATTTTTCATTTTTGAACACAGGCGTACCAAATTCCGTTCTCTCTTCCTCCATGCGTTCATTCTTATGAAAAAAAAAATTGCTTTTCAAATTTGAAACGTGCAGCCTACGCCACAATAATAATTTGCTTTATCAATTTTCTAAAATTCAACCATTGGCTTTTACTATTCTATTTCAAAGAGTGTTCGTTGATTTTTCCCATTCCTTTCCTCTCTGTGCATTCTGAAAATAAAGCAACCATTATAATTTATATTTATAACACGTTGGTTCGTTCCATTTCTTAGCTGCCCTACACTTCCTCTTCCATTTTTATGCTAAGCCTGCCCTTCCTCTTCTCTTTAAAAATATAAATCTAAACCAAACCCATCTCTCCATTCTCCTTCCAACCCGAAGACCACCACCCATTCTTTTCCTCCGCCTGCACCGCCAGAGCCCCTCTCCGGCGAGTCACCCAGCAATCACCTCCACCTTGCCACCGTTCGGCCTCAACTCCCCGTGCATCAGCCTGTTGTCCACCTCGCCACTTCACCATTGGTCAGACTTTATCCTCCCACCGGCCTCTCCACTCTCTTCACCGACCCTCACATCTCCTCCCTCCTCCTAGCTCGACCATGCCGCTGTTGTGTTCGAACCCTTTTTTTTGGTATGTGTATGTTGTTATATTAGTTTATAATGCTTATAACAGAGAGTTTATGTTAGCATTTATAAATATAGTTTATTCAAAACCTTGTGTTGCGTGAGTACATATATTGTATGCATAGTACAGTATAGTGTTGATCTGTTCAATTTCAGAGTTTTGCCGTATATATATATATATATATATATATATATATATATATATATTGATCTATTAGTAGTTTGTCTGTTGCTGTTGTATATTTTGGTCGGTGGTCTAGTTTTCATATTTCCTGTTATCAACTTATTAGTTAACATATATAGTTCATGCGTGGAAAAAAGAAGAAAAAAAAAGTTACGTATATAATATAGTATGGCGAAGCCATGTATTCTGGTCTACATATGTTATTTACTTGCTTGTATTAGATTCAATCTATAGGCTATTACAACATGATATGCCCGCTATTTATCTGTTTGTTCTAGCTTATGTTCTGCATATGATTTGTGTGTGTATTTTATAATATTTTGTTTATTTTATTTTATTATGTAAAAAGCTTATATAAGTTGACTAGTCTATTAACAATAAACCGATATGTTAGTAAAGTTTACACTATTCATATCTCGTTAGTTGTCTTTATAATAGGTTCTTAATATGATACTTTGTATATATAACTGGTTCTGAATATTCTACTCGTCATTTTGTGAAGTCTGCATAAGTGTTTTGGAGAAGCTCACACATATTGCTTAATATATATAGTCTGGATTTGAATTCGAGTAGTATATATGTGTGTGGTGTGTTATAACAAAGAAAATTTATATTAATTTTGTTATTAAATGGTGATTTTTAATTTTTAAATATAAGGTTTTCGTTGGATTAATTTTAGGAATCTATATTATTATACATTTTGGTTTCTTTTAGATTTCTAAAGTATAATATATATATATATAAAGTGATTTGGATATGGATTATGATTTGAAATATAACATGTAATTTAAATTGAATATTGGTTTTAAGGAAAAATAATGATGTCATATATTTTTGTTTTGATTATTTCTTCGTTGATCCAACTCTGATTTAACTTCGTCGATTCCTATTTATCAGCTTTGCCCGTCCAATTTCATGCCCACTTCGCTTTGCTTTGAAATGTGTAGCTTGCTCTGTTATCAAACTCGCTAGCCTCGTAAGGTGAGTAACCACTCACGATTTAACGTTCTTATATTGATTAAATTTGATTTCAATTGAAACGACAATTGAAATAAGCTGCTGTAGTTATTTAAATTGTTATATATGCTATTATCTGTAACTGTTCACCTGTGGGATATGACACCATATCCTATTGTTTATGTTATATTGTTATTGATGATATATGCATGTTGTTATATTTTATATTATACGTTATCACTCTGCAAGTTCCCTGTTAGTATAGAATTCACTATGGGTTGAAATGATACATAACCGAATGGACTTTAGAATAGGAGAAAATCGTTATGGGTTGAAATGATAAACCCAAGCGATTTTCATTTGAATTGGAATTGGGATTACGGGTCGAAATGATATCTACCCGTATATATTTAAATTTCGAATTGAAATGATAAATATCCGTATCACTTAACCATATGATATATATATATACAGACACCATTGGTCCATATATATAAATATTTTGAAAATGAATTCTATGGTTTTGGAAAGAAATATATGGTTTTAAATAAATGTTGATTCTTAAATTATTATATATGAATGGTAATGATATATATATAGATTTAATTATAATATTAAATTTAATTAAGATTGATTGAATACCTATAATATGGTTAAGTACTTATATCAATATTTCAATATAGATTTTGGTAAAAATTTGAATAAGTTAAGGTTAGGAAGATAATTTGAATTTAGTTGAAATTGATTCAACAAAGAATTTTATTTAATTAAACCGATTAGAAACTTATTGGAATTGAGATGTAAGATATGATTTATAACTTGGGTTTGATTTATAAGTAATTTAATGAATATTTCTTGTTTAAATAAAGTTTAAGGAAATATTTAGAAAAATGTGATTTAAGGCTAGTAAATGATATTGAATCTATTAAGTGAATATTCCTTGATTAAATAATAATGAAGTTAAATCAAGAGCTATATGAAACTGTTAAATCTAACTTTGAAATGTTGAATATTAAAGCTTTGAAATATATTGAAAATAAATGGTATATTTAGAACTGAATTAAATTGATTAATGGAGCTCGAATAAACTTGAATTTGGAATTTGAAGTTGATTTGAATCGATTTGCGAGACTTGAGAAAATTTAATGCTTTACTTTATAAATTATTAATATATACTATCTTGGAAAATAGTTATATTTGAAATGAAATGATATTTGGGTTTTGAAGTATAAATTAAATTGAAATGACCACGGTGTTATAATGTATATTTCCACCTTGTAGATAGTTCTGAAGATCCTTAGAGGATGGTTATCCCAAACATTCTTTAAGTTACTTGTATTTCAGTTGATATTCCACTTGAGTTGGATTTATTTATATAAGAATGTTAATCCTGACTCGAGTGTTTTGTGTTTTGCTTTACGCTCGGGTCAGACCGAGTGATACAGCATTTGAGACTCACCCTTGGAGTTTGGAGCTTCATTTGGAGATCCAACTATCGATTCAGCTTTCAGCATTCCAGTTGATTTGTTCAGAGAGGTCATCTATTCGTACTGAAGACTTCACTATATTTGAGATATTCTATTGTAATTTTATTTTAACTCTGATGTTTATATAGTAGCTTCATGAACTACTATTTATTTATTCCGCTGCGTATTATTGTATTACTCTGTGTCTGTGATTCTGTGATTGATTTATTTACTGCATATGCTGAGTTTTTCCAAATTTAAATTAACAATCTGATATTTTGAACTATTCAAGTCAGACATGTGTGGATTATTGTCGATTTGAATGGTCCAAAATATCGGGTCGTTACAGTTGGTATCAGAGCTTTGGCTCTAGGCAAAGCTTAGCATATATAGTAAACTTATTTACAGAATCACCTTCGTTCGAGTTGAATCTCTTCCTTTTGACTCGATTTTCCTTTGAACTTTGGAACGTTCCCTGCGGTTCCAAAATTAATTCTTCTCTCTCCCTATTTGTATTCTTTTGATTCTGGAGTATCCTGTAACTCCACTTCGAATGATCTCTATTAGAATAGGCGATCCCGCCAATCTTTGAATGATTTGTGAAGGGGTGAAACTCCTTCACAATCGGCATTGATTCACCGGAGATTTCTATATCTTTGGTTTAGATGCCGCTATCTCTTGCGATCGAATGTTGATTTTTCTTGGAATTCTGCATCGATCTTTTTCCTGAAGTCACGGTTGACCCTAGGGTCATCCGCGATTTATATAAGTATATTCAGCTTCTATTTTAAAATTTAACTATCTCATCTTCGTTCGAGCTTATCTTCGAATCACAATTCTATTTGATTAAGAGTCCATCTAATTTGAATTTCTATCTTTGTTTGAAATCCATTCTTGAACCATTCTTTTAAAAATCAGGCTTGTTTATATTTTAGAAATTGTTTTATATATCGAAATTATTATATTCTATATATAAAAGTGAAATGTTTTTGATAAAATTATAAACCATTTTAAAATAAGAATTTGAGGTTTCGAAAGGATTTGTAATTTTGAAAAAACTATATAAGAAATTTGATTTATCTAAAAATGATTTATAACTGAAGGATTTTAAAATTTGAAATTCGAGAATTGAACTCCGGTATTTTGAAATTGGTTTTAAGATTTTGAAATATATTATAATAATAATATGATTTAAAAGTATTTTCCGAATAAGAAATGTTTCAAATGATTTTAACGAGTTCGAACGATTTCGAAGAAATTTCAAAAGAAGTTTGAGAAAATAGAAGTCCAGAACTCACTTATGTCGCTGGAAAATAATTTCGGTGATGAGTGCACGCATCATCGACATTGATTTTCGAGTTTCAGAGTGAGGGAAAGGCCACTTTAGTAGCATTTCTACGCGAGTGATTTTTTTTTTGCGAAACCGATTTTGATTTCAAATTCCAAAGTATGATTGGATATTCGAAAGATATATGTATATATATACTTGAAATGATTTGAAGTAAGCCGGTGTTCAGTCCTCGTGTTTCGAATTTGATATAAACCTATCTTTTGAAATTGACTTACTGATTTGTTGTCGATTTCCAACTCCTGAATTTGAAAACGATTTCTTCAACTATTTTGAAGGTTCGAGCACTTCAAAATCAAGGTTAACTTTTCAAAACTAAGAAATTTTGAAAAGTATGAATTATTTGATAAAGTATATAAATTTGTTTCGAATGTTTAAGTATGAAGTAATATGATTTAAATAAGTTGAAACTGTTTGGTTAAGTAAATGAATAAGGCAATTTTAAAATTTTCTAATATGAAATTTTAGATTTGAAATGTTTTGAAAGGAAATTGGCATTCAAAATAATTTGAATAAAATTTAGTTTAAATGTTTTAACTTAGTAACATCTTTATGAAACTATATATTTAACAAGTTGGAATAAATATATATGTTGTACGTATGTTGTTTTATTCGCATAATTGAATTGATCCAAGTTTGAGTACACAAGTTCGAGGTGAATTACACCATTTCGTGTTACGATTTTTCATTCGATTCTTGATGGCGAATATTTGATATGGATTTTGGGCTTGATTCTAGAATTCTCTATCATAGTATATGGCTATGCAAGGAGACTGATGGCTTCTAGTCGAGAAACCATATCGAAGTCCACATTGGGGAAGTCGAATGGACAATACTAGTTCGAAAGCGAACTTGTGTGATCGAGCGAGCGATCAAATGTGATTCTGCGAAATGATGACGTATGTACATCTTATATCCTAATATCGGTGATATATTTTGATGCTGAAATTGAAAGCTGTCGGGTTAAAATATCTTTGCTTACTAAATGAAAATTTCCAATTTAAATTACAAAGATATATAGCCCATAAAAGCAAAGATATTCAATCCCATATGACTCTTCATACAGCGAAATTTATTTTGAAAAATTTGATCCTTATATAAGATGGACCTTATGTAAATATAAGATGATTTTTGAAAACCATGGATTTTGGAAATGAATTGTTTGACTTAATTATATTGATTTGGAAATTTGGATTTATTTTCTAAATCTATTATTTTGGAAACTTTGGAACTAAAGATATTTAATTTGAGAAGAAATAATTTGGTGAAACGGTATATGATTTTGAAATTGAACTGATATTGAAACAAATTAAAATTTGAGAACCTTATGTTACTAAACATTTGATTCGGGAGTTATCGAACTTATATAAAATTGATTTGTATGAGTATGAAATTGATTCGAAAACTATGGATTTGAAAAGGGTACTCAATTTGAAAGTGAAATCTTATATAATTGAAGTCTATATAAGTGTGATTTGATATACTTTTTATTTTGGAAAAGTATTTGATTTGAAAATTAAATCTTATATATAATGGATTTTATATAAGTACGATATTTGAAAGTGATTTGAAAAGGTACTATATGATACATATTTTCGAAGTAAAGATATGGAAAGTGCCTTCTGCTTGATATCCGATTTGTGGCCACATCTTGGATTCATTCTATCGATATTATTCTCTCTGATTTTTGGTTTTCCGGATATGATACTCGAGTGTCCTTCGAATTCCATGGCGTTACCCATGGTCTTACGAACTCGATTGCATAGCGTAATTCGCAAGGCAGTGATTGCTTAAAAGGTACAGATGTTTCCTGGGGGACCCAGGCGTAACCATTGTGTATCTGTGATCTATGGTCGTGTTAGTGGCGTAATCCGCAAGGCAGAGATTTCTTAAAGGGTATGGATGTTTCCTGGGGGATCCAGGCGTAACCATTGTTATGTATCCTGCGGTCCACGGTTTTGTTGCATGGCGAAATTCGCAAGGCAGTGAATGCTTAAAAGGTACGGATGTTTCCTGGGGGACCCAGGCGTAACCATTGTGTATCTACGATCCATGATTTGTTCGTTTTTGTTTGGATTGTACTTTCCATATCTGTTTTTAAAAGTTTTCCAGTATTTTCACTGGGTGTTGAAACAAGTCTACTAAGTACCTGGAGAATTCTAGTTTTGTGCCTGATCAACGCACTACCAGAGTCTACAGGAACAAGGATAAACTTGTTGAAACATCGAGTTATAAAAGTATTTTATTATATAGGTATTTTCAACAAAGAAATTCTGTATTAATATTTGAAATTGAAATTCTTATGGTTCTAAATTAATTATTCGTGCCTGATACTATTCCTTGAACCTACCTTATCTGCTCAGCTTATGTATTCTCTTATTTGTTTCCAAATCCTCCTTCTTTTCCTTATTGAATATTTTTTTTTCATATACTATATGGTTTAATAGTAAATTATTAGTGTTAAATATTTAGAAGTTATTAATCAAATAAAACATATTTAAAGTAAATGATTATTGATTTATTAATAATAATTGAAAAATATCTTGAGATAGATTAATAAATTTATGAATTATGGATTTAATGTTTTCCAATAGCCTCTTTTGTAAATATAAGTAATAATGTAAATAACTATTTTCAAATAGTTTCCATATATTTATAAAGGTGTTATTTAAACATATAGATGGTATTTAAAAAGGAAGAAAGAAATTTTACAAATGGGTTTTGAAAAGTATTAAATTATTAAAAATAATTGATTTGCAAATGAAGTTTTCAAATGAATATTTCAAGTAAAATTTATATAGTTTTAAATTAATTGTTTAATCTTAACTTTTAATCTATTTTTTTCTTTCTGGTTGTTTCTATTCTTCTACCTCCTTCCTTTTCGGGGACGAAAAGCTTTGAGTGGGGGAGAGTGTAGCGACCTGCAAAATTTAATGGTTTTAAAAGTATATTTAACTAGAAATTTGTGAAATCTTAAATAATCAAATTTTGAAATAAAAATTTAATATTTGGATTACGTATAATTAAATATAGCAAATGGTAAATTTTCAATTTATAATATTGAAGTTTATTTTATTGTATAATTTTATTCAAACTCAAATCAGTTAATAATTGACGATAATAAAATGTTTTCCAAACTTGAATATTTTTATACAGTAAATTTCTAAATCTTCTTCTGAGCGAGATGTCATCTTTCGTGTTTCCAAATTTGTACTTTTATTGCTCCATTTATCTTAATTCCAGCAAAACAACAGCATTTTTGGTACCTATTATCGACTTTTGATTGGATGATCGTACCACCAATATTTGTATACCGTTTTGACCATCTCGTCGTGCTGATCTCAACGGTATACTTATATTTGTGTTTTTGGGTCTGGTATGCGGCAGAAGCAATAAACTGTTCGTTGTAACGGTACCTTTAATCTTGACCGTAAATTTTTCCTTCGGTTTCAAATATTGAAATGTGCTGCACACGCAAGCATTCATTGCTTTAATAATTTATTTGCATAATTCAAGGGCCACCTGTTACCACTTTCATCATTTCCATTTATTGTATCGTGGTCCTTTCCTCTGCCTTCTTTCATATTGTTCTTTTACAATAGCTGCATATTTTAGCCGAGGATATTCCATTTTTCATTTTTGAACACAGGCCTACCAAATTCCGTTCTCTCTTCCTCCACGCGTTCATTCTTATGAAAAAAAAATTTGCTTTTCAAATTTGAAACGTGCAGCCTACGCCACAATAATAATTTGCTTTATCAATTTTCTAAAATTCAACCATTGGCTTTTACTATTCTATTTCAAAGAGTGTTCGTTGATTTTGCCCATTCCTCTCCTCTCTATGCATTCTGAAAATAAAGCAACCATTATAATTTATAATTTATATTTATAACACGTTGGTTCGTTCCATTTCTTAGCTGCCCTACACTTCCTCTTCCATTTTTATGCAAAGCCTACCCTTCCTCTTCTCTTTAAAAATATAAATCTAAACCAAACCCATCTCTCCATTCTCCTTCCAACCCGAAGACCACCACCCATTCTTTTCCTCCGCCTGCACCGCCAGAGCCCCTCTCCGGAGAGTCACCCAGCAATCACCTCCACCTTGCTACCGTTCGGCCTCAACTCCCCGGGCATCAGCCTGTTGTCCACCTCGCCACTTCACCATTGGTCAGACTTTATCCTCCCACCGGCCTCTCCACTCTCTACACCGACCCTCACATCTCCTCCCTCCTCCTAGCTCGACCATGTCGCTGTTGTGTTCGAACCCTTTTTTTTGGTATGTGTATGTTGTTATATTAGTTTATAATGCTTATAACAGAGAGTTTATGTTAGCATTTATAAATATAGTTTATTCAAAACCTTGTGTTGCGTGAGTACATATATTGTATGCATAGTACATTATAGTGTTGATCTGTTCAATTTTAGAGTTTTGCCGTATATATATATATATATATTGATCTATTAGTAGTTTGTCTGTTGCTGTTGTATATTTTGGTCGGTGGTCTAGTTTTCATATTTCCTATTATCAACTTATTAGTTCACATATATAGTTCATGCATGGAAAAAAGAAGAAAAAAAAGTTACGTATATAATATAGTATGGCAAAGCCATGTATTCAGGTCTGCATATGTTATTTACTTGCTTGTATTAGATTCAATCTATAGGCTATTACAACATGATATGCCCGCTATTTATCTGTTTGTTCTAGCTTATGTTCTGCATATAATTTGTGTGTGTATTTTATAATATTTTGTTTATTTTATTTTATTATGTAAAAAGCTTATATAAGTTGACTAGTCTATTAACAATAAACCGATATGTTAGTAAAGTTTACACTATTCATATCTCGTTAGTTGTCTTTATAATAGGTTCTTAATATGATACTTTGTATATATAACTGGTTCTGAATATTCTACTCGTCATTTTGTGAAGTCTGCATAAGTGTTTTGGAGAAGCTCACACATATTGCTTAATATATATAGTCTGGATTTGAATTCGAGTAGTATATATGTGTGTGGTGTGTTATAACAAAGCAAATTTATATTAATTTTGTTATTAAATGGTGATTTTTAATTTTTAAATATAAGGTTTTCGTTGGATTAATTTTAGGAATCTGTAATATTATACATTTTAGTTTCTTTTAGATTTATAAAGTATAATATATATATATATAAATTGATTTGGATATGGATTATGATTTGAAATATAACATGTAATTTAAATTGAATATTGGTTTTAAGGAAAAATAATGATGTCATATATTTTTGTTTTGATTATTTCTTCGTTGATCCAACTCTGATTTAACTTCGTTGATTCCTATTTATCAGCTTTGCCCGTCCAATTTCATGCACACTTCGCTTTGCTTTGAAATGTGTAGCTTGCTCAGTTATCAAACTCGCTAGCCTCGTAAGGTGAGTAATCACTCACGATTTAACGTTCTTATAATGATTAAATTTGATTTCAATTGAAACGACAATTGAAATAAGCTGTTGTAGTTATTTAAATTGTTATATATGCTATTATCTGTAACTGTTCACCTGTGGGATATGACACCATATCCTATTGTTTATGTTATATTGTTATTGATGATATATGCCTGTTGTTATATTTCATATTATACGTTATCACTCTGCAAGTTCCCTGTTAGTATAGAATTCACTATGGGTTGAAATGATACATACCTGAACGGACTTTAGAATAGGAGAAAATCGTTATGGGTTGAAATGATAAACCCAAGCGATTTTCATTTGAATTGGAATTGGGATTACGGGTCGAAATGATATCTACCCGTATATATTTAAATTTCGGATTGAAATGATAAATATCTGTATCACTTAACCATATGATATATATATATATATACAGACACCGTTGGTCCATATATATAAATATTTTGAAAATGAATTCTATGGTTTTGGAAAAAAATATGTGGTTTTAAATAAATGTTGATTCTTAAATTATTATATATGAATGGTAATGATATATATATATATAGATTTAATTATAATATTAAATTTAATTAAGATTGATTGAATACCTATAATATGGTTAAGTACTTATATCTATATTTCAATATAGATTTTGGTAAAAATTTGAATAAGTTAAGGTTAGGAAGATAATTTGAATTTAGTTGAAATTGATTCAACAAAGAATTTTATTTAATTAAATCGATTAGAAACTTATTGGAATTGAGATGTAAGATATGATTTATAACTTGGCTTTGATTTATAAGTAATTTAATGAATATTTCTTGTTTAAATAAAGTTTAAGGAAATATTTAGAAAAATGTGATTTAAGGCTAGTAAATGATATTGAATCTATTAAGTGAATATTCCTTGATTAAATAATAATGAAGTTAAATCAAGAGCTATATGAAACTGTTAAATCTAACTTTGAAATGTTGAATATTAAAGCTTTGAAATATATTGAAAATAAATGGTATATTTAGAACTGAATTGTAACAACCCTAGATTTTGGCCTATATTTTAAATTTTGACTTTATTTTATTTTAAACTTTTTCTATTTCAAACATTTCATTTTAAATATAAATGTTGACTATTAAGTGATTTATAGTTCAAATTAGTATAAATTGGATATTTCACTGAAAAGTGAATTTCTATTGAAACTGGTCAAACTTTGACTTTTGAACTTTAAATTTAAATATTCAAATTCTTAAATTTTATCTTTTATTATGAAAATAGATTTAATTCCATGGATACAGCTTTTCGTTTCGTTGGAAACGGAGTTAAATTGTGAAAGTTATGTATATTTCAATATTGTGTGTAAACTGATGTATTTAGCAATATTGTCTATTTTAAATTATATTTTATTTGTCATATTTTGTTTTAATATGTGTTAGTATTTTATTTTATGTATAATTTTGTCTTTTAAATAATTTAAAGTGATTATATAATTTTTCCAAAGCGTATTGAATTTATTTTCTATTTTTCTGCTATTTTCTTCAATTAAATTATATTTATTTAAAATTTATTTATTCATTTTGTGAATGCATTTTTATTTTATGTTATTATCTTTGTTTATAAATGTTTTACAAGTCCATAAACTTTTTCCAAAGTCCATTGCATTTATTTTTCATATTTTCAAGACTAGTTGCAATTTTTGCTGTTTTACTTAATTAAATTTTATATAATTAATAATTAATTAATTTATTTTTGTTTATTTACTAAATTTTCGTATTTTATCTGAGTTTATATATATATTTCAGTTATATAAAACTTAAAAAGAAATTAGAGGAAATATGAAAAGTTTTAAACTATTGAAATTCCTATGGTTTTTCACCTCCCGACCTTTCACTTTCTCAACTCCTCTCTTCAATGTTTTTGGCGATGCATACCCTATTCTTTTCAGCGGACTTCTTTTCATTTTTTTTCACGCAAACACTTCTCTTTCTCCAACAAAAAAATCACGGCCATGGCTTCAAAATTTTGGGTAACAAATTCCTTCTTTCTTCCTTGTTTTCTATGTTTTTTCTATTGAAACTGCATATGCTCTCTACCTTCATAGTTTGGTTCCTCCTCCTCCAGGCTTTGGCCGACCACCACGACCCCCTTCCTCTGACCAACACCCATCCTAGCAACCCTCCTCCTCAGGCCTAACCAATCCAAGTCCAAGATCTACACAAAATCCACCAAAAACCATCACAAACTATCACTTATGACCTAGAATTGTCATCTCCTCCTTCTACCACCTTTTGCCACCACTACCTCCACCACCACCACCTCTGACCTGACCTTCCACCACCTCTGGCCCACACTCCAGCCACCACCTGACCACCACATACCATGGCCAAGCCACATCAGCAAGGGGCCGAACCCTATGGTGCAACAAAAGCCACACTTTGCCTTGAAACCCTTTGGTATTCCATTGCCTTCAACACCTTGTAACTTCCACTCACCTTCATCACCTTGTACCCGCACCTTTTCCAGACCATACCTGATCCAAACCATGCCTTTAGCCGTGCCATTTCAGATCTGGAGCTGAAGCATAGGTGGTAGGAAGAAAGTGCAAACACTTTGACTTTGTTTATGCATCCATTTCTAGCATTGTTTATTGAATTTTTGGGTTGAAATCTTATGTTGTTTGTAATTGTTTGGTTTGAATGTGACAAGGCAATTAGCTTTGGCTCTCCCACACTCAAATAATTATCGTACTCTCGTGCCTCTGGAAATCTTTGTTGTGAGTTTGTGATTGTCATCTCCAGCTTGAACAAGTGAGTAATTCTCACCAGACAATGTGTACTTATATAACTAGTAAACTGACACCATTTGAATCTGTAAAATTATATTTTCCTGTTGTAACTGTTATATTATGATCATATAATGTTTACCCCTGTTATTACATATGTTATATCATCTATTACTGTTATCTCATGCTATTTTATTTATTTATATCAGTTTGTCACACTGCAAGTTCCCTGTAGATTAGAATCACTATGGGTTGAAATGATGCATACCCGAACGGACTTTAGAATAAGGAAAAATCGTTATGGGCTGAAACGATAGGCCTGAACGGTTTTTATTTATTTATTTATATTACTTGGGATTACGGGTTTGAAATGATAAAACCCGGTTTTTCTTTGTAAACTGCGGATTGAAATGATACATATCCGTATCACTTGACCTAGGCTAGAAATTATATACAGACCCGTGGTTTATATATTTTTCTGAAATTTTTAAAATACTTTTTTTAATGTAAATATTATGGTATTTTGATTTAAATTTCATTAAAATGATTTCTATAAAGTATTTGTGATTTTCTACAAATTAAATAAGTGAATTAAGTAAATGGTGAAGTAGAATTTGAAATATAAGTTAATTTTGGAATTTATGATTTTGTTTATAAATGGAATTTTTGTAAAGTAAGAAAATATGACAAATTTGATTTAAAGATGAATTTAATGATTTTTATTAAGTAATAATAATGTTTTAAAGGTGTTAATGATTTTGTATAAATTAAAATATGGAATAAATGAACATTTAAGCTGAATTTGGAAATATAACTTAAATTGAATTTTGTGAAATTTGTTTAAAAGTGAAATTTTAATTAAGTAAAATAAATGGAAATAAGCTATGTTTTTGGAAATTTAAACTTAGTTGTTAAGTTAATAATTTAATTAAAGAAATGAAAATTTAATTGTTATTAAATTTGATTTTTGTATGGAAATTTGACTTTATAAAATCATAGAAATAAAGGTATTTAAATGATTGTGTTAAATGTGAAATATATGATTTTATAAGTTAAAATGATTTATATTAAAAGTTAATTATTTGTGGAATTGTAAATAAAACTCTGAATATGATTTAACAGCATTTTGAAATGTAATGTAAAGGATATTACAGCATTTTGTAAATGTTGTAGTGTTTTAAATGAACTAAAAGGTTAATTTGAAATAAAGGCTATTATAGCACTTTGTAAGTGCTATAGTGGTTAAACTTAACATGTAAGTTAATTGAAACTTAAAAGAAAACTATTACAGCATTTAACGCTGTCTTTTGTTAATTAACTTTTTAAACTATAACTTTACGTAGCATTTTATAAGTGCTACGGAAACTATATTTTGTTGTTTTAAATTAATTTTAATGAAAAATAATCTCTGGAAAATGATATAATTTTGGGAAATTAAATGTTAAATTTCTAAAGATAATGAAGAGATATTTAAGTGGAAGAATTTGATTTCTAATGTGAGTTTAAAATGGTATTTAAATTTAATAAAATGAATGGATTTAAATGGTATTTAAATGAATAAAAATGAATGGTGTTTTGAATAATATTTTGATATTGTGAAATGAGTTTGAAATGATACTTGATTTCTGACTTATTTAATTTATTTGATAAATGAATATTTGAAGTATATATTAATTGAGTTTATTTAAATGATATTCGATTTATGAAATGTGGGAGATTTAAAGTTTTGAAATATACTAAAGATTGAATATTGTATTTTGTGGATTTAATCTATATTGGGAATTGATAAGATTTGAAACGGTTTGTTGGTAAACTGTAATTGAATTGAAATTTGATGGTTTGAATTTAATAAGTTTGTAAATGTATAGAATTAAAAGATGATTTTAAATATATGATTTCGAAATGCTGTGATTTTCAAAGTATAATGATTTCAAATGTTTTGTTTCAAAAGAGTTATAACTTTGAAAGTATAGACTATTTGAAAGGTGAATATATGTTTTAAATGGAAATGATGTTGTTTTGAAATGAACATGGTTTTGAAATAAAATGATTTTGATTTCAAAGTATAACTATCAAAGGTATGATATTTTGATATATAAAAATGATTTGAAATAAAGTTTGAAAAGATATAATATTTTGATGTATTAAAATGATTTGAAAAGAAGTTTGAAAGGATATGATATTTTAGAATATTGAAATGATTTGGAAATGATAAATCTTTATTTTGATAAAGACATGATTTTGAAATGATATCTTATTTTGAAGTAAAGTATTGTTTTTAAAAGTTATAACCACGGGTTATAATAACGATTGGTTGGCAAAGAGACCGGAATCGGATATGGACATACTCTCTGTCGATACCGAAAACCACTTTGACAACCGTGTACGCGGTGGAGATTCCAGAATGAAGTAGGATGGTGGCGCCGTTCTTAAGGTATGTTACGTGGACCCAACTCCCGTGAGTTGGCATAAGGTGGCTAAAACAGGAGCGATTGACGGACCAAGGAGGTAGCACCTCTTATCGGACACACTTCTTCGATACCATTCTATTACTTGTGAATTATTTGGTGGCCACCCTTGATTGGGAGTGTTGTTCGAGGTGGGCGGTAGTGGCTGCTATGTGTCACCACTAGTCCGGATGCGTAATTGGTATATCTACCCTAGCATTACCTAGTTGTGCCGTGTCACCTACCATATCGAGCTTTACTACAATTATGATTTTAAGATCCGACCGCGTTAAGGTTCTCCATCCCCTTAACGCTATTTTCTATATGATTATACTTTACTGATTAGACATTATTATAATAGCGAATATTACTACATAGTAGATAGTTTAACGGATCCTTAAAGAATGGGCGGTCCCAAGCATTCTTTAAGTTACTTGTACCTTATTACAGTTCACTTGAGTTGGTTTATATTATATAAGTATATATTGTCCTGACTCGAGTGTTTGTGTTTTGCTTTACGCTCGGGTCAGCCTGAGTATTCACAGATTTGGATTTCCACCTTCTGGAGATTTGAATCGCTGGAGATTATCTGCTAGTCTTGTTCTATCGACTTCAGTTATGTTGCTCTGTTCAGCTTGTACTTGGTTATCTTATTTATACTTCCGTTGTACTCTATTTCTTCTATTGTATCTTATGTACTCTTATATATTTATATAGTAGCTTCATGAACTACTATTTCTTTTACTTCCGCTGCATTATTTTACTCTGTGTCTGTGATCTGTGATTATATTTATTTACTGTATATTCTGAGATTTGCCAAATTTTAATTACAATGCGGTATTTTGAGCAATTCAACTCCGGCATGAGTGTCTACCTATACACTTATAATGGATGCGAATGGTTGAAAATATCGGGTCGTTACAGTTGGTATCAGAGCTTTGGCTTTGAGGCAAAACTCAGCATATAGAGTAGATTTATTTACAGAATCACTTTCGTTCGAGTTTGAATCTTTTCCTCTTGATTCAAATTTCCTTTTAATTTTTGTAACGTTCCCTGCGGTTCCAAAATTCATTCTTGTCCCTCACTATTCCTCTTCTTTTGATTCTGGAGTATCCCATAACTCCGCTTCGAATGAGCTTTATAGTGAATTGGTGGTCTCGCCAATATTCTAATGACTTGTAAAAGGGGGAAAACTCCTTTACAAATTTGCATCGATTCACCAGAGATTTATATTTATCCTTGGTTTAGATGCTAATATCTTTTGTTATTCCAAACTCTATCTCTTGAGATCGGATGTAGATTTACCCCAGGAAAATCCACATTTGCTCTTATTCATTAAGTCACGGTTGACCCGGTTAAGGTTGCCCGCGATTTATCTAAGCTTATCCATCTTCATATTTTGTTAATTAATCATCTTGTCTTTGTTTCTAAACTATCTCCAACATTTTGAATTGTACTTTTAAATCTATATTTTATTATATATTGTGTTGTTTGAGTTGTTGATGTCGATTTGGGTTTCCGATCGATTCGTCTGATCAACGCTATCGATAGGATTTCTAAAACACTTTGACAGAACAAACCGATACAATATTATTTTAAAATTTGGTTAATTAAATAAATTTTAATATATAAGTAAATTTATGGAACTTAATAAATTGGTTTAAATTGATTATTTAAAATGATAATACTTGATTTATCATTTATTGTTCTACAAAGGAATTTATAAATAGTTGTTTATAAATTTATTTGGGAACTGAAATGAATTTAAAACAAGAAATTTAAAGAGTTTAATTTCCGATGGATTTCAAACCTTGTGTTTAAAATTTTTAAAAGGATATTATTTAAAGTATTTTTGAATAAATTTTTTTTTTGTCTCTAAAGGATTTTAAAGTTTAAAAATTAAGTGCTCTTCTCTTTGTCGCTGGAAAATAATTTCGGTGATGACTGCAGCATCATCGACGTTCATTTTTGAGTTTCGAAGTGAAGAAACCATTCTGTAGTCTTGCTACAGCTTTGTTTTGGGAAACTTGATTGATATAAATTTCTAAAATATGATTGATTTATAAAATATATAGATATATGATTTAAATTTGATTTGACAAATTATGTACATACATTTATCTATCTCTAAATGGTTTGAAAGGAATCGGAGATTTTATTCTTAAATTCTATCTTAAATAATAACTTCAAGTATAAAAAGAAAATCAAAATTTTTGAATAGATGATTCAAGCTTGAAATGATTGAATTAGGATGTTTATAGTGTATATTAATTTTAGAAAGTTTTATTTGTATAATTCTCAATTGCATTCCAATATAACTTACCTTAATTTTTAGAAGTTAACAATGTAATTGGATAATATACAATATAAAAAGATTTTTATAAATAAATTTTGAGTGGTTATAATAAATATTATACACTTAAATTTTAGTTATAAAAAGATTAACACAGGTAAATAGACTAAAAGGTTAATTGAATAATTTACAATACAAATGATGTTAAGGGAATTAGGAATAAATTAAAACAGTTATAATAAGTGTAAGCATATTTAACACATGTGATAAAATATTTGAGAGGGATAAATTTAATTATAATTAGGAATAAAGAAGAATTAAATTTATTGAATGTTATACACTTAATTTTAATCAAATCATGATTTTAGAGATTGTTTGTTTAAGAAAATTTGATGATAAGATAATGAAATTAGAGATAGTTAAGATTTATTTAACTTGTGTAAAATTAATTATCAGTTAAGCTGAAACCATGGAAATTTCAAACCTATTATCTTATTTTGTTTTTCAAACTTATTACCTAATTTTGTTTTTCAAACTGTCTGTTAGTTGTCCTTATTTTTCCTTATCTTGCTACAGACTGGTATAGGCATCTATCTATAATCTTTTTGCTTAGAAATCTTTCTATAATCTTTATAATCTTTGGTACTCATTTTAAATCTGAGCACTGCTTTCCACCCACAGACTGTCGGTCAAGCGGAAAGAGTGAATCAGATTCTAGAGGATCTTTTCGTACTTGTGTTCCTGATTCTGGAGAATCTTGGGAAGACCATCTCCACCTTGTTAAACTTACCTATAACCACAGTTATCAGGTATAATTTCAATCTTTTGTCATCTTGTCTTAATCTCATTTCAATTTTATTATTCCTGTGTTTTCCCGTACTTCATTCCTTTTCGGGGACGAAAAGTTTTGAGTGGGGGAGAGTGTAACAACCCTAGATTTTGGCCTATATTTTAAATTTTGACTTTATTTTATTTTAAATTATTTTAAACTTGTTCTATTTCAAACATTTCATTTTAAATATAAATGTTGACTATTAAGTGATTTATAGTTCAAACTAGTATAAATTGGATATTTCACTTAAAAGTGAATTTCTATTGAAACTGGTCAAACTTTGACTTTTGAACTTTAAATTTAAATATTTCAAATTCTTAAATTTTATCTTTTATTATGAAAATAGATTTAATTCCATGGATACAGCTTTTCGTTTCATTGGAAACGGAGTTAAATTGTGAAAGTTATGTATATTTCAATATTGTGTGTAAACTGATGTATTTAGCAATATTGTCTATTTTAAATTATATTTTATTTGTCATATTTTGTTCTAATATGTGTTAGTATTTTATTTTATGTATAATTTTGTCTTTTAAATAATTTAAAGTGATTATATAATTTTTCCAAAGCGTATTGAATTTATTTTTTTATTTTTTTTTTGCAAGGCAAGCGGGGTTGGATGGTCCCCTACCACTTTATTGGAGCACCTTAGACACACATAGATACAAGAGTACATAGAAAACAAAGGCACACCAATGAAGGAAAAAAAACAAACAAAAACAAGAATACAAATAAGAACTCAAGTGATTGCATCAAGAGCTCTTTTAATTCCAGGATCGAAAATGAACCCAAGACATTATATGTCTGATCTGATAGCAGCATAAACTCTGGACCTTAGCTGTTTAGGGGTCAACCTGCTATCCTGTCTGAACACATTATTATTTCTTACTTCCCATATAACTCTGGCCACTTTTTTAAGCATGTATAGGAATGATCTTTTTCTATCTCCATTTTCTCCTGTCAGTCTAAAGATTTGATCCCATAGGTCTGAGTTAGTACCAGCCACGAGAAGCTCCCCTGATACAAGCATAAGATCAGTCCATAGAGAACAGATGATAGGACAGGAGAAGAACAAGTGGTCCCTTGTTTCCTCATTAGCTTTGCAAAAGGTACAAGACGTGTCTATGAGCATCCCTCTATCACTTAGCTTGTCCTTTGTAAATAAGGCTTTATTTAAAATCTTCCAGAGATTGATATTTTCTTTAGCAGTATTGTCCTTTTTCCAAACCCTTTTTTACCATTTCCATGTTATGAGATTATCAAAACCTACCATAGAACTGTATAACAAAGAAATAGAGAAAGTATTGCTTCCAGAACCCCACATGATTTTGTTATCCATACCGTTGTGAACTTTTATACTACGGGCTTGAACACTGTAATGCATGTTACCATTACACAGCAAAGGTGGCAAACAAATAGTATTAAAACTGATATAATCTCTTACCTCAGCACTTTGACCTATACCACTCAATAATTTTTCAAGATAAGAACATGATTTTTCAAGAGTAACTCCCTTATTGATCCAAGGATCAGACCAAACTTTAGTGTCATAACCAACACCGACTTTGTATTGCACATGAGGCATAATTATTTCCCTATACTTGAAAAGAGCTCGCCAGGTCCAACTTATATTCTGGGGAGGGTTCATTTGCCAGAAATTTCTACCTCTTAAAACATTTTTACTGGACCAGACAACCCAGACATTATCCTTTTCATTTAATAAGTTATCTAGATGTTTCATCATGGCAGCTTTGTTCCAAAGTGCTACGTTAAGTACACCAAAGCCTCCAAGTCTGATTGGCCTTTCAATAACTTTAAAGGCAATCGGTGCAGAGTAATTTCCTTCAGTCTTTCCATTCCATATAAATCTCATCATCGCTGTTCTGATCATCTTTGTTAGCTTTGAGGGAAGTAGAAAGGTTCTTGACCAATACACTTGCATGGAGAACACAACTGCCTTAACCAAAGTAATTCTACCAGCTTGACTTAACAATCTATTTGTCCATGAATTCAGCTTATTGGTAATTCTATAGTAAAGAGGCATGCATTGAGTTACTGTGATTTTGGTTGTTGCAAGAGGAAGCCCTAAGTAAGAGCTGGTATCATTGTGGTTTCTCAGACCAGTGTACTCCTGCAGAATATCTATGGTGTGCTGTGGCACTCCAGCAAGAAGCATCTCAGACTTAGATAGGTTAACCTTAAGACCAGTCATGTTGTGAAACTCAGATAGGGTGTCAAGAATTGCTTTAATAGTGGGAAGATTAGGGTTACAGAATATAACCAAATCGTCAGCAAACATTAAGGCAGTTACCCTAGGGTCTTTACACTTTGGGTGAAGGCTAAACAAATTATTTTCAACCAACTTATTAATCATCTTTGAAAGGAGTTCCATGACCATGATAAAAATGTATGCAGAAATAGGGTCACCCTGCCTTACACCTTGTTTACTATTAAAGAAACCCACAGGAGCCCCATTAATAATTATCGAGAACTTGGCACCTTTAATACATTCATAAATCCATGTTATAAAATGATGGGGGAAGTTCATATAGCCCATTATTCTGACTATACTATCCCACTGCAACATATCAAAAGCTTTCATAATATCAAGCTTTAACATACCCCTAGCAGATATATTTTCCCTAGCATAGCCATTCAATAGCTCATGAGATAAGAGCACATTGTCTAGTATACTCCTACCTGTCAGAAAAGCAGCTTGATTGGGGGAGATAATGGAGGGTAGGACAGTTTTAAGTCTTGATGCTATGATTTTGGTGATACACTTATAGATAGTATTACAGCAAGATATTGGTCTGAACTCAGCAACCTTACTAGGGCATTTGACTTTGGGAACAAGGGTAATATTAGTGTATTGAAAAATTGCACTAACTTTGCAGTTTTGAAGAAATGTTGAATGGCACAGATAACATCATCAGAGACTATATCCCAGCAAGAGTAGTAAAACATAGCATTAAAACCATCAGGGCCTCCACTAGAACTTCTTTTTAAAGAGAACATAGCCTTTCTTATTTCAGAAGGGAGAACTTCCATGCCAAGGGATTTTTTCTCCTGCTCACTAATTTGAGGTATAATTTGCGGGTCAATTGTGTCAATGTCAGGGGAGAAGTTGGTCGTGTTACCAAACAATGTTTTAAAATGACTTATGAATGCATTTTCAATATCAGCTTTGTAGCTGTGTGTATTACCCATATTATCTTCAATCATCTTGATATTCTCTCTATTCTGCTTGGCCCTTAGAGAAGCATGAAAGAAGGCAGAATTCCTATCACCATCTCCAAACCATTTGTTTCTGGCTTTTTGTTTCAACATTGAATCCTCCTTGATCAATGCTTGCCGGTATTGTTCAGAAATATAATGCTCTAAACTTGCTAGAGTGGGGTTATGAATATCATTCATCAGTTGAGTTTGAGTTTCTTCAAGCTTGATTCTCCAGTAATTGCTTTGCCTTGCTCCTTTGCCATATTTAGCTCCAGCCCACTGTTTAAGATGAGCTTTCAAGGCACCTAGTTTTCTCTGCAAAATAACAAGAGGATTACCAAAAAAAGGTGTGAGCCAGATTTTCCTAACCTCATCTTGGAAATCAGGCTCACCTATCCAAGCATTAAAAAATTTAAAACTTTTATTATTTATCATAGCAACTGAACTCAAGCTTAGGATTATAGGGGAGTGGTCAGATAAAAGAGGGGGAGGAGAGTGAACAGAAATGGCTGGCCAGAAATGAAGTGCATTTTGATTGCAAAAAGCATGGTCAATGGAAGAGTAAGTTCTAGGGCTAGAGATTCTTTTATTATTCCATGTATGCTGCATCCCAGTTTTTTTAAAAGTAATTAGCTAAGAATTGATAAGGCATGATTTTAGTGGTTTTATTTCTTTGTTAGATAGGGCATTCCTTCCTAATCTTTGATTGAGCTCAAAACAACAGTTGAAATCCCCTAAGATCAGCCATGGATGGGAGTTTTGTCTAAAGAAGGGTATAGAGTGCATAAGAGACTTTCTAGCATTCACAGAGTTGAATGCATAAACAAATGTCAGATAAAAAGAAAAGTTAGTTGAGGTGGAAACTGCATGGCAATGGATGAATTGAGGAGATGAGGTTATGATAGAGAGAGTAATCAAGCCGAGGTCATACAGAAAAAGAATCCTACCGTATGGAGCTTGGTCTAAGTTATGGTGGAAACTCCATGTAGGATTGATAAGCCTAGCTGCTCTAGCTGTAGCTTGTTGATCAAGTTTAGTTTCCAAAATTGCCATGACTTTCAATTTATATTCAGCAATAATCATCTTGCATTGGGAGAGCTTAATGTCATTGTGTGCTCCCCTAATGTTCCATGCTCCTATTGCTTCAAACATTGATTAAACTGGAAGTTTTACGGCCTTTCTTTTCTTTGCTCCTAGTAGGATAAACATGAGCATTGGTGCTTGGTGGATTCTTTGTCTTGGCTTGCGGGGAGACAGCGGCTGCTAGGTTGGGGACTGGAGGCTTAAATGCATGTGGAGGAGGAATATGGTTATAAGGATAATATGGTTCAAGAGGGACAGGGACATGAGGTTGAGGATCAGATTCAACCTGGTTGAATCGAGTTTGAGGAGAGGAGCCATGGCTTCCAGAGGGAGAAAGAGTAGTGTTCAATTGATGATCATTCCCTTGGTCAGTAGGAACTACTAAGGTATGTTGATGTGGAGTTGGTTGAATAGAGGGATTATTGCAGGTAGTTGAAAGGGGAAGGTTAGATGTCACTGAAGCATGAGCAATTTGAGGGTTATTGGTCTCACCAGCAATTAAATTTTGTGTCTGCATATTACTAGCATCATCCATGAAGGCTTCAACTGAATTTAGGATGTCAAACCTATTTTCTGTTATAATTCCATTTTCCATCACCTGTTCATTAATGATTTGGTTGTCTGGTTTACTGTTGTATGGTGCAGCATCATCAATATTTTCTTCTTGCATGGGAATGTTCACTTCTGCTTGTTCATGCAGATTACTCGTACTACTTTGGTTTACATCACCTTTATTACTAGTTTCCTTCATAGGGTTTTCTTCCACTACATTCTCTCTAATTTCTCCCTCCTCAATCTCAACATTATTATTATCATTAGAAACTTTTTGCACAAAACTCCTTTCATTGCTAACATTAATCCCAACTGCTTGCTTCTCTCCACTATTTCTCTTGTCTGTCACTATATTTTCTTTCTTTTTACTAATTCTATTCACCTTTTGCCATCTTTTATTTACTAACAGTTTCTTTTTTCTTGTCATTCGGCTTCCTTTCTCATTCTTCTTTACTTGTTTGGACTTCACAATTACTTCTTCAGCCTCCACTACTTCTTCAATATCACATTCCATCATTTTGTGACCAAATGTTTTACATTTAGTACAAATGTCAGGTCGCCAGAGGTAGTCTACGTATACTCTTTGAACTCCACCATCAACCAGTTGCACTAAGAAGTCATCAACTAGCTCCTGATTTGGATTTACTTCTACTAAACATCTAGGAAAATCAAGTCTTTGATTATTTTCTGTTCTCTCATCAAGGCAAAGAAGTTTTCCTAACCTGCTGCATACCCAATTTGACCCAAAATTGGATTTTGCAAATAGTGGTATGTTATATAATCTGACCCAGATTGGTACTGCCTTCACTGCTCCACAAACATTGCTTATTGAGGAGTTGTATTCAGTGATGATGAATAGTTTGTTGCTCATTATTATTGGATCAGCTCTAAGAACCTTTTCTCTGTCTTCAGAGCAGGTGAAAGACAAGAGAAAAATGTTACCATCTAATTGAATAGTGAAAGTACCCTTAAGCTTCCACATACTTTCTAGCTTCTTTTTGACAGCAGTGAATGAGAGAGGTTTGTCCAGGAAAAACCCCACCAGAAAGTCACACCAAACTTCCTCTCCTGCTTGCACAACACCTTCACAAAGTTGGAGCACATCATTGTTGAGGGAAGGAGGAAGGTCAACAGGTGTGTACTTCCCCGCATGTATTGGTTTGCGTTTGAATAAGGAAGTCCAAGCTTGTTGACAGGCTGAGGAGTCAGGCAAGGAAGGAGAAGGAGGAAAAGGAGTAGAGAGAGGAGTGGTCGTCGAAGGTGGAGGAGGGTCAGGAAGGGGTGGAGGGGCAGAATGAGGCAGGTCAGAGATGATGGAAGGAAAGGTAGGGGAGGGTAAGGGAGATAGAAGGGGAAGGAAGGACTGAGAAGAAAAAGGGGGGACTTCTTTTCATTTTTTTTCACGAAAACACTTCTCTTTCTCCTCCAAAAAAATCACGGCCATGGCTTCAAAATTTTGGGTAACAAATTCCTTCTTTCTTCCTTGTTTTCTATGTTTTTTCTATTGAAACTGCATATGCTCTCTACCTTCATAGTTTGGTTCCTCCTCCTCCAGGCTTTGGCCGACCACCACGACCCCCTTCCTCTGACCATCACCCATCCTAGCAACCCTCCTCCTCAGGCCTAACCAATCCAAGTCCAAGATCTACACAAAATCCACCAAAAACCATCACAAACTATCACTTATGACCTAGAATTGTCATCTCCTCCTTCTACCACCTTTTGCCACCACTACCTCCACCACCACCACCTCTGACCTGACCTTCCACCACCTCTGGCCCACACTCCAGCCACCACCTGACAACCACATATCATGGCCAAGCCACATCAGCAAGGGGCCGAACCCTATGGTGCAACAAAAGCCACACTTTGCCTTGAAACCCTTTGGTATTCCATTGCCTTCAACACCTTGTAACTTCCACTCACCTTCATCACCATGTAGCCGCACCTTTTCCAGACCATACCTGATCCAAACCATGCCTTTAGCCGTGCCATTTCAGATCTGGAGCTGAAGCATAGGTGGTAGGAAGCAAGTGCAAACACTTTGACTTTGTTTATGCATCCATTTCTAGCATTGTTTATTGAATTTTTGGGTTGAAATCTTATGTTGTTTGTAATTGTTTGGTTTGAATGTGACAAGGCAATTAGCTTTGGCTCTCCCACACTCAAATAATTATCGTGCTCTCGTGCCTCTGGAAATCTTTGTTGTGCGTTTGTGGTTGTCATCTCCAGCTTGAACAAGTGAGTAATTCTCACCAGACAATGTGTACTTATATAACTAGTAAACTGACACCATTTGAATCTGTAAAATTATATCATCCTGTTGTAACTGTTATATTATGATCATATAATGTTTACCCCTGTTATTACATATGTTATATCATCTATTACTGTTATCTCATGCTATTCTGTTTATTTATATCAGTTTATCACACTGCAAGTTCCCTGTAGATTAGAATCACTATGGGTTGAAATGATACATACCCAAACAGACTTTAGAATAAGGAAAAATCGTTATGGGCTGAAATGATAGGCCTGAACGGTTTTTATTTATTTATTTATATTACTTGGGATTACGGGTTTGAAATGATAAAACCCGGTTTTTCTTTGTAAACTGCGGATTGAAATGATACATATCCGTATCACTTGACCTAGGCTAGAAAATTATATACAGACCCGTGGTTTATATATTTTTTTTGAAATTTTTAAAATACTTTTTTTAATGTAAATATTATGGTATTTTGATTTAAATTTCATTAAAATGATTTCTATAAAGTATTTGTGATTTTCTACAAATTAAATAAGTGAATTAAGTAAATGGTGAAGTAGAATTTGAAATATAAGTTAATTTTGGAATTTATGATTTTGTTTATAAATGGAATTTTTGTAAAGTAAGAAAATATGACAAATTTGATTTAAAGATGAATCTAATGATTTTTATTAAGTAATAATAATGTTTTAAAGGTGTTAATGATTTTGTATAAATTAAAATATGGAATAAATGAACATTTAAGCTGAATTTGGAAATATAACTTAAATTGAATTTTGTGAAATTTGTTTAAAAGTGAAATTTTAATTAAGTAAAATAAATGGAAATAAGCTATATTATTGGAAATTTAAACTTAGTTGTTTAGTTAATAATTTAATTAAAGAAATGAAAATTTAATTGTTATTAAATTTGATTTTTGTATGGAAATTTGACTTTATAAAATCATAGAAATAAAGGTATTTAAATGATTGTGTTAAATGTGAAATATATGATTTTATAAGTTAAAATGATTTATATTAAAAGTTAATTATTTGTGGAATTGTAAATAAAACTCTGAATATGATTTAACAGCATTTTGAAATGTAATGTAAAGGATATTACAGCATTTTGTAAATGTTGTAGTGTTTTAAATGAACTAAAAGGTTAATTTGAAATAAAGGCTATTATAGCACTTTGTAAGTGCTATAGTGGTTAAACTTAACATGTAAGTTAATTGAAACTTAAAAGAAATCTATTACAGCATTTAACGTTGTCTTTTGTTAATTAACTGTTTTAAACTATAACTTTACGTAGCATTTTATAAGTGCTACGGAAACTATATTTTGTTGTTTTAAATTAATTTTAATGAAAAATAATCTCTGGAAAATGATATAATTTTGGGAAATTAAATGTTAAATTTCTAAAGATAATGAAGAGATATTTAAGTGGAAGAATTTGATTTCTAATGTGAGTTTAAAATGGTATTTAAATTTAATAAAATGAATGGATTTAAATGGTATTTAAATGAATAAAATTGAATGGTGTTTTGAATAATATTTTGATATTGTGAAATGAGTTTGAAATGATACTTGATTTCTGACTTATTTAATTTATTTGATAAATGAATATTTGAAGTATATATTAATTGGGTTTATTTAAATGATATTGGATTTATGAAATGTGGGAGATTTAAAGTTTTGAAATATACTAAAGATTGAATATTATATTTTGTGGATTTAATCTATATTGGGAATTGATAAGATTTGAAATGGTTTGTTGGTAAACTGTAATTGAATTGAAATTTGATGGTTTGAATTTAATAATTTTGTAAATGTATAGAATTAAAAGATGATTTTAAATATATGATTTCGAAATGCTGTGATTTTCAAAGTATAATGATTTCAAATGTTTTGTTTCAAAAGAGTTATAACTTTGAAAGTATAGACTATTTGAAAGGTGAATATATGTTTGAAACGGAAATGATGTTGTTTTGAAATGAACATGGTTTTGAAATAAAATGATTTTGGTTTCAAAGTATAACTATCAAAGGTATGATATTTTGATATATAAAAATGATTTGAAATAAAGTTTGAAAGGATATAATATTTTGATGTATTAAAATGATTTGAAAAGAAGTTTGAAAGGATACGATATTTTAGAATATTGAAATGATTTGGAAATGATAAATCTTTATTTTGATAAAGACATGATTTTGAAATGATATCCTATTTTGAAGTAAAGTATTGTTTTTAAAAGTTATAACCACGGGTTATAATAACGATTGGTTGGCAAAGAGACCGGGATCGGATATGGACATACTCTCTGTCGATACCGAAAACCACTTTGACAACCGTGTACGCGGTGGAGATTCCAAAATGAAGTAGGATGGTGGCGACATTCTTAAGGTATGTTACGTGGACCCAACTCCCGTGAGTTGGCATAAGGTGGCTAAAACAGGAGCGATTGACGGACCAAGGAGGTAGCACCTCTTATCGGACACACTTCTTCGATACCATTCTATTACTTGTGATTGATTTGGTGGCCACCCTTGATTGGGAGTGTTGTTCGAGGTGGGCTGTAGTGGCTGCTATGCGTCACCACTAGTCCGGATGCGTAATTGGTATATCTACCTTGGCATTGCCTAGTTGTGCCGTGTCACCTACCATATCGAGCTTTACTACGATTATGATTTTAAGATCCGACCGCGTTAAGGTTCTCCATCCCCTTAACGCTATTTTCTATATGATTATACTTTACTGATTAGACATTATTATAATAGCGAATATTACTACATAGTAGATAGTTTAACGGATCCTTAAAGAATGGGCGGTCCCAAGCATTCTTTAAGTTACTTGTACCTTATTACAGTTCACTTGAGTTGGTTTATATTATATAAGTATATATTGTCCTGACTCGAGTGTTTGTGTTTTGCTTTACGCTCGGATCAGCCTAAGTATTCACAGATTTGGATTTCCACCTTCTGGAGATTTGAATCGCTGGAGATTATCTGCTAGTCTTGTTCTATCGACTTCCGTTATGTTGCTCTATTCAGCTTGTACTTGGTTATCTTATTTATACTTCCGTTGTACTCTATTTCTTCTATTGTATCTTATGTACTCTGATATATTTATATAGTAGCTTCATGAACTACTATTTCTTTTACTTCTGCTGCATTATTTTACTCTGTGTCTGTGATCTGTGATTATATTTATTTACTGTATATTCTGAGATTTGCCAAATTTTAATTACAACGCGGTATTTTGAGCAATTCAACTCCGGCATGAGTGTCTACCTATACACTTATAATGGATGCGAATGGTTGAAAATATCGGGTCGTTACATGAATTAAATTGATGAATGGAGCTTGAATAAACTTGAATTTGGAATTTGAAGTTGATTTGAATCGATTTGCGAGACTTGAGAAAATTTAATGCTTTACTTTATAAATTATTAATATATACTATCTTGGAAAATAGTTATATTTGAAATGAAATGATATTTGGGTTTTGAAGTATAAATTAAATTGAAATGACCACGGTGTTATAATGTATATTTCCACCTTGTAGATAGTTCTGAAGATCCTTAGAGGATGGTTATCCCAAACATCCTTTAAGTTACTTGTATTTCAGTTGATATTCCACTTGAGTTGGATTTATTTATATAAGAATGTTAATCCTGACTCGAGTGTTTTGTGTTTTGCTTTACGCTCGGGTCAGACCGAGTGATACAGCATTTGAGACTCACCCTTGGAGTTTGGAGCTTCATTTGGAGATCCAACTATCGATTCAGCTTTCAGCTTTCTAGTTGATTTGTTCAGAGAGGTCATCTATTCGTACTGAAGACTTCACTGTATTTGAGATATTCTATTGTAATTTTATTTTAACTCTGATGTTTATATAGTAGCTTCATGAACTACTATTTATTTATTCCGCTGCGTATTATTGTATTACTCTGTGTTTGTGATTCTGTGATTGATTTATTTACTGCATATGCTGTGCTTTGCTAAATTTAAATTAACAATCTGATATTTTGAACTATTCAAGTCAGACATGTGTGGATTATTGTCAATTTGAATGGTCCAAAATATCGGGTCGTTACAATACCGACAAAGATGCGAGACATGGAATACATTATGCACTCCATTAAACTTCTCAGGCAAATCCAGGCGATAAGCCAAAGAACCAATCCTCTCCAAGATGCGGAAAGGACCAACGAACCCAGGAGCAAGCTTCCCTCTATGACCAAACCGAATCACATTCCTTAAGGGAGAGACCTTAAGGAAAACCAAATCACCAACAGAAAAATCTAAACTCCTACCCTAGCGTACTTCTTCTGCTTATCCTAAGCACTCCTCATTTTCCTCTTAATCTCCTCAACTCTCTCAGAAGCCTTCAAAATCACATCAGGACCAAGAACTAAACGATTACAGGATTAAATCCAACAAGATGGAGATTTGTAAGGTCGTCCGTAAAGAGCAGCAAACGGAAACAAGAGCAGCAAACGGAGACATTTCAATACTAGCCTGAATTCAAAAGATACATTGAGATAGATAAAAGATCAAGACAAGATTCAAATAAAAGAATGAGATTATACCTGATAACTATTGTTATAGGTGAATTCGACAAGATGGAGATGATCTTCCCAAGATCCTCCATAATCAAGAACACAAGCACAAAGAAGATCCTCCAGAATATGATTCACTCTTTCAGTTTGACCGTCGGTCTGCGGATGATAAGCAGTGCTCAAATTCAAAGGAGTACCCAAAGATTCCTGAAAAGTTCTCCAAAACTGACTGGTAAAGATAGGGTCACGATCACAAACAATACTGACAGGAACACCATGGAGACGAACAATCTCCCTCATATAGATCTCAAACAAGCTAGAAGCAGAACGGGTAGACTTGACCGGAATGGAATGAGCTGACTTGGTTAATTTATCCACAATAACCCAAATACTCTTATTACCCCTCCTAGTCCCCGGTAATCCATCAATAAAATCCATAGAAACATGTTCCCATTTCTTATTGGGAACCTCAAGGGGCTGCAACAAACCAAGGGTCTTCTGATGATCGACCTTGACTTGCTGACAAGTCGCACATCTACTAACAGAAATGGAGATATCACGCCTCATACCCTTCCACCAATACAACTTCTTCATATCCTGATACATCTTGGTTACACTCGGATGAATAGAAAGTCTGGATCGATGATTTTCCCAAAGTAACTCCTGTCTCAGTCCATCAACATTCAGGACACAAATCCGATTATTAATCCTTAAAATACCTCTATCATCAATCTGAGCTCCACTACCATCAAGACTACCACCAACCCTACTACGGACACTCTCCTTCATAAGCCTAAGCATCTGATCCTTATCCTGCTTAGCAATGATACGATCCAAAAGAGGAGGAGAAACAACAAGCTGACACAACATCGCCTTCTTCCAACTCAAAGCATCAACCACAACATTAGCTTTCCCAGGGGTATAGTTGATGTCGAGGTCATAAGAAGCAAGGAACTCAAACCACCTAACCTGGCTCTGATACCAAATGTAATGACGCACTATTTTGGACCATTCAAATCGACAATAAAACCATACATGCCAGACTTGAATAATACAAAACAGTAGATTGTAAATAAATTTGGAGCAAATAAAACCAATCATAGAATCACAGACACAGAATATCAGAATAACTCGCAACGGAAAATAAAATAAATAGCGGTTCATGAAGCCACTACAATACATAGTCTCAAAATAGATACAAAATAATTCGTCTGAAAACAGATACAACAGATGTCTGAATACATAAGTTCACAAATACATAAGCAAAGCTGAATGAAATAACTGAAATGGAAAGACAACAAGATAGATTGATAAACTCCAGAAATCTCTAGCTTCAAAAGGTGAATCCAAAGCTGTAATACTCAGGCTGACCCGAGCGTAAAGCAAAACACAAACACTCGAGTCAAGACATACGTACTTATACAATGTAAACCAACTCAAGTGAACTGTAATAGAAATGCACAAGTAACTTAAAGAATGCTTGGGATCGCCCATTCCTTAAGGATCCGTTAAACTATCTACTATGTAGTAAGATATGCTATTATAATAATGTCTAATAAACTATCAAAACAGCGTTAAGGCGTTACCCATATCCCCCTTAACACATTTTATATATTCCCATAGTCTATACAGTACCGTAATCTCCCCCGTACTGGGCGTCGTCAGAGGGCACTCCATAGGTATGGTACAAAACAAACTCGTAGTAAAGCTCGCTAGGGTAGGTGACACGGCACAACTAGGCAATGCCAGGGTAGATATACCAATTACGCATCCGGGATGGTGGTAATGCATAGCAGCCGCTACCACCCACCTTGAGCCACACTCCCAAAAATCAAAGGGTGCACCCAATCAATCACAAAAGTAATAAAATGGTATCGAAGAAGTGTGTCCGATGAGAGGAGCTACCTCATTGGCCCGTCAATCGTTCTTGTTGTAGCCACCTTATGCCAACTCATGGGAGTCGGGTCCACGTATATACCTCAATAGGTTCGTCGCCAACATCCTACTTCATTCTGGAATCTCCACCACATACATAGTTGTTAAAGTGGTTTTCAATATCGACAGAGAGTATGTCCATATCCGATCCCGATTTCTTTAACAACCAATCGTTATTATAACCTGTGGTTATACATTTCAAAATGGCTTATATTTCAAATCAAAATAATCCATTTAAACCATTCAAAAGTGAAGTCATTATCCTTTTCAATCAAATATTCAATTTCCAGAATTATAGCATTTTCTGAGTTCATTCATTCAATTACAAAATTTCAAAACATTGTATTTTCAGAAACAACAGCATTTATAAAGTGTTACGGTAGATATAGTACTATTTCAAAACATTATCAAATTCAGAAACAGCAGCACTTACAAAGTGCTATAGTAGGTATATTAGTTCCAAAACAGTTCAGCTTTAGAAACAGCAGCAGTTACAAAGTGCTACAATAGGTATATTAGTTTTTCATAGTTTAGTTTAATTTCAAAACAGCAGCACTTACAAAGTGCTACAGTAGCTTTATTAATATTTCAGAATATAGTTTACTTTCAGAAATGACAGCACTTAGCAAATACTGTCTTAAAACCATAGAATTTTTGGAATGCTAGCAATACTAATTCCAGATTTATTATAACATTTCAGAAACAATAAAACTTCAATTTTTACCATTTTTAACTTATAAAATCATATCCCATGCTTCAGAAAATATTCGTTTGATATCATTTAACTTATGATTTAAATAAAATAAATGTTTTAAATAAATATCCAATTAAAACCATAATTCATTTATTAAGTCAAAAGTACACTGTTTTCTTAACTTTTATTTTTTTTACAAATCTCAGTACTTAATTTTAATATACCCATTCCATAAATAAAACTAGATTTCCATTTAAAACTAAATTTCCAATTATCAAAATAAGTCAAAATATAAGGTGCATTTTATCCATTTATTTACTTTACATTTTAACTTACAAAAATCACTAATGCTTTATTTAAATCGTTTAAATCCAAATTTAAGTTAAAATATCATTTTTTACATTTGAAAATACTTAATAATTTTCAAAATATATATAAAATAACCACGGGTCTATATAATATTTTCTAACCGAGGTCAAGTGATACAGATAATATATCATTTCAATACGTAAATTAAAAAGAAAAATTCGGGGTTTATCATTTCAAACCTGCATTCCCAAGTCAAAAAAAAAGATATAAATCGCTTGATCCTATCATTTCAGCTCATAACGATTTTCCCATATTCTAAAGTCCGTTCGGATATGTATCATTGCAACCCATAGTGATTCTATACTAACGGGAAACTTGTAGTGTGAGAAACAGAAAATAAAATAAACAGTATAGCATTTAATATCAGATCAGGTGATGTAACAGGTATATAATCAGGTTATACATCATATAATCAGATCACAGGCATATATGAACATAGTATATTAATTATTACACATTCACTTGTCATCGTTTCAAAATTTTATAAGTACGGATGTCAAGAGTGATAAACTCACCTTTTTAAAGCTAGAGATCAATTCAAACACACAAACAAACTCGAAAAACATGACAAAGCATGACTAGATTCGAGGAGAAGATGAGCCAAGATGTAGATCTTGCAACAAAAAATAAAATAACAAATATAAGTATATAATTCAACATAAGAAAATAAAACAAAACATTGTAAAATGTGAATCAAAATGAAACAACATTGGCTTAACCAATGCAAGTGGGCTCGGCCATCAAAGCAAATAGGCTTGACCATTACAACATGGCTCGGCCATGATGGTTACTGCAACAATAGGTTCGACCATGGTTTAAAATCAAGGCTAAGCAAAGGGAAGTTAATGAGATAGGAGTTTATGAAGGCAAAGAAAAAGGCATATGGACGGTCTTGGGGTTCAAGTGGGTTCGGCCATAGAAAACATGGCTCGGTCTAGTTCAAGGCATGGGCAGGGTCTGGTCATCCTCTGAAGGTGCGGCCAGTATCAGGTCAGGTCATGTAGTGGCTAGAGGAGGAGGCATAGGTGGTGGTGGCCGAGACTACAAGGAGGAAGGGAATGAATAAGTGGCGTTTGGTTAGTGTAACGACCCACTATTTTGGACCATTCAAATCGACAATAATCCACACATGTATGACTTGAATAATTCAAAATAACAGAGTGTAATAAAATTTGGAGCAAATAAAATCAAACACAGAATCACAGACACAGAAAATCAGAATAACTCGCAGCGGAAATAAATACCATAGTAGTTCATGAAGCTACTATATACAACTCTCAAAACATATATAAAATATCATAGTTTAAAAATGGATACAATAGAAGTCGGATACATAAATCAATAATATAGAGACAATACCGAGTAGTAAATAACTAGATTAGAAGATAAGAAATAACAGATGGACAGATAAGCTCCAGCAAATCTCTAGCTCAAGAAGATAAATTCCAAAGCTGTGATTCTCAGGCTGACCCGAGCGTAAAGCAAAACACAAAACACTCGAGTCAGGACATATATACTTATACAATGTAAACCAACTCAAGTGAACTGTAATAGCAATGCATAATAACTTAGAGGATGCTTGGGATCGCCCATCCTTTAAGGATCCATAAAACCATTAATTAAACTGTAATATCAATATCACAGAAATGTCCATATTGAAATAAACCATGCAACTAACAGTGTTAATGCGCATCACAGCCATCATCAGGAAATCAAATGACATACAGAGAAGTATACCCGTGGTTATAGTATTTCAAAATAATATTTTATATTTCAAAAATTTAATATCATTTCAAATCCAAATCTTTATCAAAATAAAGATTAAATCATTTACAAACCATCTCAATATATTACAATATCATATCCTTTTAAAACATCCTTTCAAATCATTATTTGAATTCAAATTCAATTATCAAATTTAATACCCTTTAAAATTCCAAAATATCATTCATTTATTATCTTATCAAAATCACCCTTTAAAATAGTTTTCCATTTAAATTAATTCATTTAACCATTTAAAAGTGAAGTTATAACTCTTTCAAGTCAAGTATTCAATTTCCAAAGTTTCAAATCATTCTGAGTTCATTTACTAGGTGAAAATCCATAAACATTGAAAATTTCAGCCTTTCACAACATTTAAAAGAAGCTGTTATAAGTTATATTTGAAATCATTTATTTCAGCAAAGACAGCACTTTAAAACTGCTGATATATCTCATTTAGTTGAAATTTAGTTTAAAACAGCAAAGACAGCATTTCCAGAAATGTTGTAATAGCTCAGGTTCAAAAACAAGGATTTTTCTTAATTTCAGCAAAGACAGCAGGCAGCTACAACAGTTTACAGAACTGTTGTAATAGCCCTTTATTAAGTTCTTTAGCCTTTACATTTACTACAGCAACTACAGCATTTCAGAAATGCTGTAATAGCCTCTTTTTACTAAGTTTTAGTTCAATTCTAAAATCATAGCATTTCTGAATGCTATTAAAAGTACTTTCCAGATTAGTGTATTTCCAGCCAATAATAAAATTTATTTAAACCCTTTGAACATTATAAAAATCATGTTTTAAAATTCAAAAATGTTTATATAATATATCATTTAACACATGATTTTTATTAAATAAATCCGTTATAGTTAAATCAAATTTCAATGAATTATTTAACAAATTTAAGTGTAAATTTCTTTTCTTCACATTTTTAATAAATAAACTTAACACTTAAATTTTAATTCCATTTCACATATTAACTAAATTTTCAATTTTATTTAATTAACTTAAACCTTTAATAAAAACCAAATTCACATTTCAAGTCAAGTTATATTTTAAAATTACACCTTTAAGCATTCATTTATTTAACCATTTTAATGCATAAAAAAATCAATAATACTTCATTAAATCACTTAAATTCAAATCTAAAACAATTTATCATATTTACCATTTTCCAAATATAATTAAATTTCCATTTTATTTATATAACTTGAATATCATTTTAAAACCAAAATTCCAAATTTCCAAACTTAAGTTATATTTCAAAAATTCACTTTTCCCATTCATTTATATTACATTTTTAACTTCTAGAAAAATCCAAATTTCTTTATTTAAACATTAAATTTCCAATTTACATCAAATTTTCATAATTTACACTTTTGAAAATATTTAAAATATTCAAAATACTTTATAAAAATAACCACGGGCATGTATATAGTTTTCTAACCTAGGTCAATTGATACGGATATGTATCATTTCAATCCGTAGTTTAAAAAGCAAAAATCCGGGTTCTATCATTTCAAACCCGCAATCCCAAGTTAAAATAAAATAAACAAAAACCATTCAGGCCTATCATTTCAGCCCATAATGATTTTTCCCAATTCTAAAGTCTGTTCGGGTATGTATCATTTCAACCCATAGTGAATCTATCTACAAGGAACTTGCAGTGTGATAAACAGATATAAAATGAACAATATACAATATATAACAGTAACATATGAGATGACAAGTAAATTAACAGGTTTAACATCATATAATTAAATCATCAAAGGCAGTTATAACATATCATAATATTCTACACATTCAATTGTTGTTGTTTCACATTAGTATAAGTATAAAATGTCGTGTGAGATTTACTCACCTCTAAATGCTGGAGATAACAAAACCAAAGACACAACGGAAAACAAAGCACGATGACAAGATTACGGACTTGAGTGGAGAGCAAATACAATGCTATAGATCTTGTGTTACAATCCAAACAAAAAAATCAAAACAAACCATAAATTTCATTACACTTGAAATGGAATTACTTTTAAATAAAAAGAGATACGAATGCCAAATCTTTTGCCTTGCTTCCTCTATTTTTTTCAGCCTAGGGATGTTGTTTGTCTCTAGTTTGAACAAGTTTTGGCTCAGGTTTGGTCATGTGAATGCACGGCCAAAGTGGTGAAACATAGGGAGGAAGTTACATAGTGAGAAGGTGAAGAGTTTAAGGCAAAATAGTGTGATTTTGTTCATTCAATTAGGCTCGGCCATGGGCAATTGGTTCAGGTCAGATGGGTATGGGTCAGGTCAGTGGGAGGAAGGTGTGTGGTGGTCTGGCCAGAGGTGGTGGAGGCGGCCTAACGTGGTGGTGGTGGTGGAAAATGAAGTGGTGAACAAATAGTGGTCAAACAACATGTTTTTATTGCTTGTGTTGCAATTTTTGTGGAGTTTTGGCATCATGGTGGCTCGGCCTTGGTCAAGACCAGAGGAGTAGCTGGTGGTGATGGCAGGGAAGAGATGTACGGGGTGGTGGTGGTCATGGCCATGGCAAACAAGGAGGAGGCCAAGCAAAACTATGGAGAGAACAAGGCAAAATGACATGAAAATAAGAAGAAAAGAAGAAGAAAAAGTACAGAAACAAAGGAGCCATTACCCAAAGTTTTTGCTCAGATCTGAAATGGTCGAATCGAGAAATGAAAATGAGAAGTTTCACGTGAAAAAATAATAATAAAGTCACGGCCAAAGTATAATGGGAAGGTTATGGCAAGTGAAAAGACTTAAGGAGGTGAAAGGACTTCAGTTTCTAAAGCATTTTAAACTCTTTCATATTTCCTTTTTCTTTAATTCAAATAAAACAAAAATAAAATTAGTAATTTGACTTTAGAACCGAAAAAAAGTAATATAAGAAATTGCTTAAAAATTGAAAACAGGGTCCAGAAATTACAAATAAATCACTATTGACTTTTGAAAATTAACAAATTCATTTTAAAAATATTTTAAAACAAAAATGTGAAGTAAAATAATTCATATATATTTTCAAAATGAAATAAATAATTAAATTTAGAGAAATTAGAAAATGAACTAAAGAAATTGTTTAAAAATTCAAAAGAGGACTTAAAATTTACAAATAGAATATCACTAGTTTTAGAAAATTTCTATTTCACTTTAAAACAAATAAAAGGTCAAATAAATAAAATAAATGAGGAACAAAATAAAGTGGGAATGAGAATAAAATAAGATCTTAAGGAAAAAGAGAAATAAATAAAGAATTCCTTTAATTAATTGAAACGGGAAATTAGAAATTGTAAGCAAAATACAACTGACACCGGAAAATGTCAATTATACTTTTAAAAAATGTTTTAAAACCAAAATATATATGTAACATGTTATTTTACCCATATAAATATAAATTAGAACATTACATGACCAAATAAAATATTATTTATACAATTTAAAATAAACAATTTGTTAAATACACCAAATTACACAGAATATTGAGAAAGGCATAACTTTCACATTATAAATCGGATTTCAACGAAACGAAAAGTAGTATTCTTAAAATTTTATTTACTTTCATAAAATAAAGATAGATTTCAAAAATTCAAATTTTAAAATTTTAAATTAAAAGTCAAAGTTTGACTATATTGACCAAAATTCACATTTCTGGAAAATATCTTATTTATTCATGTTTGAAATTCTAATTAACATCAAAATAAAAATTTCATATTTAAAATAACAAAATTATCAAATTTAAATAAATAAAATAAGGTTTTTAAATCAGGAAATTAAATTAAAGAAATTAAAATATACAATTAAAATAATCACAAAATACAGGGTTGTTACACACCCCCCACTCAAATCTTTTCGTCCTCGAAAAGGATAAAAAAAATCGGAGAAAAAACTAGGCAGAACAATAGGTTGGAAGACATCCCCGAAAAGAAGGTAGGGGAATAGGGATAGCTAGGAGGGAAAATGGGTTGAAAGCCAAGGATGAGCCATTAATTAAAATTGTTGGTTAAAGTGGTAAAATATTTAAAACACTTTAATATCCTTTAGAAAGGAAATAACTGATCAAAGTATCCTTTATATAATATTTTATCAAAATACTTTTATAACTCGATGTCTTAACAAGTTTATACTCGTTCCTGCTGACTCTGGCAGTGCGTTGATCAGGCGCAAAGCTAGAATTCCCCAGGTACTTAGTAGACTTGTTTCAACACCCAGTGAAAATACTAGAAAAACTTTTAAAAACAGATATGGAAAGTACAATCCAAAAAAAACAAAATATGTCGATCATGGATCGCAGATACACAATGGTTACGCCTGGATCCCCCAGGAAACATCCGTACCCGTAGGCCGCCCCCCAACCTTGCGATTACGCCATGAAGACTGGTAGTACTGCAGATACACAATGGTTACGCCTGGATCTCCCAGGAAACATCCGTACCCTAGGCTCTCGCAGCCCCTGCTGATTACGCTACCAAGCGACTCAATAGATCGCTGATACACAATGGTTACGCCTGGATCTCCTAGGAAACATCCATATCCGTAAGCCGCCACCCAACCCTACGATTACGCCATGAAGTCGCGCTCGTAAGACTATGGAGATTGCCATGGAATTCGATGGAAAACTCGAGTATCATATCCGGAAAACCAAAAATTAGAGAAATATCGATATAATGAATCAACAATGTGGCCACAAAGCGGATATCAAGCAGAAGGCACTTTCCATATCTTTACTTCGAAAATATGTATCATATAGTACCTTTTCAAATCACTTTCAAATATCATACTTATATAAAGTCCATTATATATAAGATTTCATTTTCAAATCAAATACTATCCAAAATCAATAGTATATCAAATCACACTTATATAGACTACAATTATATAAGATTCACTTTTCAAATTGAGTACCTTTTCAAATCCATAGTTTTCGAATCAACATCATATTTACACAAACCAATTTTTATATAGGTTAGATAACTCCCAAATCAAGTATTTAGTCAAATACAAGGTTCTCAATTCAATTTGTTTCAATATCAGTTCAGTTTCAAAATCATATACAATTCCACCAAATTATTTCTTCTCAATTTAAATATCTTCAGTTTCAAAGTTTCCCAAATAATAGTTTTGGAGAATAATCCAAGTTTCTAAATAAAAAATTTTAAGTCAAACAATTCATTTCCAAAATCAATGGTTTTCAAAATCATCTTATACTTACATAAAGTTCATCTTATATAAGGATCAAAAATTTTCAAAAATAATAAATTTCGCTACATGAAGAGCCATATGGAATTGAACGTCTTTGCTTACTAAAAGATTTTTAATTTAGAATAGTTTTGTATAAAAAAATAGTTTTGTAAATAAAATGTTTGTAAAATAGTTTGTATGTAAAATAGAATAAAACAGTTTGTTTGAGAAGAATAAAAGAAAAATAGTTTTGAAAAATGGTTTTAAATTGATAGTATTTTTTCATAAAAGAAAGAATTCCAATAAAATTACAAAGATATCCAACCCAACAACTTCCAATTTTAGCATCAAGTGTATCAATGATATTAGAATATAAGATGTACATATGTCATCATTTCGCAACATTACATTCGATCACTCGCTCGATCACACAAGTTCGCTTTCAAACTAGTATTGTCCATTCGACTTCCCTAATGCGGACTTCGATATGGTTTCTCGACTAGAAGCCCTCAGTCTCCTTGCATAGCCATATACTATGATAGAGAAATCTAGAATCAAGCCCAAAATCCATATCAAATACTTGCCATCAAGAATCAAATGAAAAATCCTAACATGAAATGGTGTAATTCACCTCGAACTTGTGTACTCAAACCTGAATCAAATTAATTATGCGAATAAAATAGCATACGTACAACTTATGTATCTATTCCAACTTGTTCAATATATAGTTTTATAAAGATGTTACCTAGTTAAAACATTTAAACTAATTTTTTTCAAAATATTTTGAAGACCAAATTCTTCTCAAAACATTTCGAATCTAAATTTCATATTAGAAAAATTCAAAATAGCCTTATTCATTTACTTAACAAAACAGTTTCAACTTATTTAAATCATATTACTACATACTTTAAACATACATACCAAACTTATATACTTTATACTTTTCAAAATTACTTAGCTTTGAAAAAGTTAACCTTGATTTGGAAGTGCTCGAACCTTCAAAATAGTTGAAGAAATCATATTTCAATCCAAGAGTTGGAAATCACCAACAAATCAGTAAATCAATTCCAAAAGATAGGGTTATATCAAATCAAATCCAAAACTCAAGGACTGAACACCGGCTTATTTCAAATTGTACAAATATATATACATATATCTTTCGAATATCACATCACACTTCGGAATTTTAAATCAAAAATTGGTTTCACAAATCAATCGCATAGCAAAACTACCGAAGTGGCCTCTCCCCCACTCTGAAACTCGAAAATCAATGTTGATGATGCATGCATTCATCACCGAAATTATTTTCCAGCGACATAAGTGGGTTCTGGACTTCTATTTTCTCAACTTCTTTTGAAATTTCTTCGAAATAAATAGAAGCTCATTAAAATCATTTGTAACATTTCATATTCGGAAAATACTTTCAAATCATATTATTAATTATTTAAAAATCTTAAAACCAGTTCCAAAATGCCGAAGTTCAATCACTCAAATTCAGATTCAAAACCTTCAGTTATAAATCATTCCATATGAAACCATTTCTTACAAAAATTTCAAAATTCCAAATCCTTTCGAAACCTCAAATTCTCATTTTAAAAGGGTATATAATCCTTATTGAAAACATTTCACCTTTATATATAAAATATGGTCATCCTTATCAAAATAATAACTTTGATTAATACACAATTTTCAAAAGACAATCAACCACAAATTTTTCAAGGGATGATTCAAGGATGAATTTCAAAGCAAAACAGAGATTCAAATTTAAAGGGACTCTAATCAAATAGAATTCTGATTCAAAGATAAGCACAAACGAAGATAAGATCATTAAATTACCAAATAGAATATGGATAAGCCTATATAAATCGCGGGCGGCCTTAATATGGTCAACCGTGACTTCAGGAATATAATCGATGCGAAAATCTAAGGCAAATCGACCTTCGATCGCCAGAGATAGAATCTAAATATAGCAGAAGATAGAAAACATCATAAACCAAGGATATAGAAATCTCCGGTGAATCAATGCCAATTGTAAAGGAGTTTCACCCCTTTACAAATCATTCAAAGTTTGGTGGAATCGCCGGTCTTTATAGAAGTCATTCAAAGTGGAGTTATGGAATGCTCCAAAAATCAAAAGAATACAATTAGGGGAGACAGGAATGGATTTCAGAACAAGTGGGAGCGTTCCAAAATTCAAAGGAATCCTAATCGAAGAAATCCCAACCAAGATAGAAGTTCAGAATTTTAATGAAATCCTAATCAAAGAAATTACTAACAAGGTGGATACGAAAGGGATAAAGTTTAGAAAATTTTACTTTCAAAGCAAGAAAATTTATATCAAAATAATCTTTGAAAATTCTTTTAAAAATCATTTGAAAATCATTTTATACTTCGAAAATACGTTCTCTCACAAAGAAATGATTCTGAGATTGATTTCACTCATTCTAGGGTATTTATACCCTATCTATAATGAGTTTTTTTTGCTCCATAGGCTAAGGTTTTCCTAAAACCAAAGCTCTGATACCAAATGTAACGACCCACTATTTTGGACATTCAAATCGACAATAATCCACACATGTATGACTTGAATAATTCAAAATAACAGATTGTAGTAAAATTTGGAGCAAATAAAATCAAACACAGAATCACAGACATAGAAAATCAGAATAACTCGTAGTGGAAATAAATACCATAGTAGTTCATGAAGCTACTATATACAACTCTCAAAACATATATAAAATATCATAGTTTAAAAATGGATACAATAGAAGTCAGATACATAAATCAATAATACAGAGACAATACCGAATAGTAAATAACTGGATTAGAAGATAAGAAATAACAGATGGACAGATAAGCTCTAGCAAATCTCTAGCTCCAGAAGATAAATTCCAAAGCTATGATTCTCAGGCTGACCCGAGCGTAAAGCAAAACACAAAACACTCGAGTCAGGACATATATACTTATACAATGTACACCAACTCAAGTGAACTGTAATAGCAATGCATAATAACTTAGAGGACGCTTGGGATCGCCCATCGTTTAAGGATCCATAAAACCATTAATTAAACAGTAATATCAATATCATAGAAATGTCCATATTGAAATAAACCATGCAACTAACAGTGTTAATACGCATCACAGCCATCATCAGGAAATCAAATGACATACAGAGAAGTATACCCGTGGTTATAGTATTTCAAAATAATATTTTATATTTCAAAAATTTAATATTATTTCAAATCCAAATCTTTATCAAAATAAAGATTAAATCATTTACAGACCATCTCAATATATTACAATATCATATCCTTTCAAAACTTCCTTTCAAATCATTATTTGAATTCAAATTCAATTATCAAATTTAATACCCTTTAAAATTCCAAAATATCATTCATTTATTATCTTATCAAAATCACCCTTTAAAATAGTTTTACATTTAAATTAATTCATTTAACCATTTAAAAGTGAAGTTATTACTCTTTCAAGTCAAGTATTCAATTTCCAAAGTTTCAAATCATTCTGAGTTCATTTACTAGGTCAAAATCCATAAACATTGAAAATTTCAGCCTTTCACAACATTTACAAGAAGCTGTTATAAGTTATATTTGAAATCATTTATTTCAGCAAAGACAGCACTTTAAAACTGCTGATATATCTCATTTAGTTGAAATTTAGTTTAAAACAGCAAAGACAGCATTTCCAGAAATGTTGTAATAGCTCAGGTTCAAAAACAAGGATTTTTCTTAATTTCAGCAAAGACAGCAGGCTGCTACAGCAGTTTACAGAACTGCTGTAATAGCCCTTTATTAAGTTCTTTAGCCTTTACATTTACTGCAGCAACTACAACATTTCAGAAATGCTGTAATAGCCTCTTTTTACTAAGTTTTAGTTCAATTCTGAAATCATAGCATTTCTGAATTCTATTAAAAGTACTTTCCAGATTTTAGTGTATTTCCAGCCAATAATAAAATTTATTTAAACCTTTTTAACATTATAAAAATCATGTTTTAACATTCAAAAAAGTTTATATAATATATCATTTAACACATGATTTTTATTAAATAAATCCGTTATAGTTAAATCAAATTTCAATGAATTATTTAACAAATTTAAGTGTAAATTTCTTTTCTTCACATTTTTAATAAATAAACTTAACACTTAAATTTTATTTCCATTTCACAAATTAACTAAATTTTCAATTTTATTTAATTAACTTAAACCTTTAATAAAAACCAAATTCACATTTCAAGTCAAGTTATATTTTAAAATTACACTTTTAAGCATTCATTTGTTTAACCATTTTAATACATAAAAAAATCAATAATACTTCATTAAATCACTTAAATTCAAATCTAAAACAATTTATCATATTTACCATTTTCCAAATATAATTAAATTTCCATTTTATTTATATAACTTGAATATCATTTTAAAACCAAAATTCCAAATTTCCAAACTTAAGTTATATTTCAAAAATTCACTTTTCCCATTCATTTATATTACATCTTTAACTTCTAGAAAAATCCAAAATTCTTTATTTAAACATTAAAAATCCAATTTACATCAAATTGTCATAATTTACACTTTTGAAAATATTTAAAATATTCAAAATACTTTATAAAAATAACCACGGGCATGTATATAGTTTTCTAACCTAGGTCAATTGATACGGATATGTATCATTTCAATCCGTAGTTTAAAAAGCAAAAATCCGGGTTCTATCATTTCAAACCCGCAATCCCAAGTTAAAATAAAATAAACAAAAACCGTTCAGGCCTATCATTTCAGCCCATAATGATCTTTCCCTATTCTAAAGTCCGTTCGGGTATGTATCATTTCAACCCATAGTGAATCTATCTACAGGGATCTTGTAGTGTGATAAACAGATATAAAATGAACAGTATACAATATATAACAGTAACAGATGAGATGACAAGTAAATTAACAGGTTTAACATCATATAATTAAATCATCACAGGCAGTTATAACATATCATAATATTCTACACATTCAATTGTTGTTGTTTCACATTAGTATAAGTAAAAAATGTCATGTGAGATTTACTCACCTCTAAATGCTGGAGATAACAAATCCAAAGACACAACGGAAAACAAAGCACGATGACAAGATTACAGACTGGAGTGGAGAGCAAATCCAATGCAATAGATCTTGTGTTACAATCCAAACAAAAAAAATCAAAACAAACCATAAATTTCAATTTACTTGAAATGGAATTACTTTTAAATAAAAAGAGATACGAATGCCAAATCTTTTGCCTTGCTTCCTCTATTTTTTTTCAGCCTAGGGATGTTGTTTGGCTCTGGTTTGAACAAGTTTTGGCTCAGGTTTGGTCATGTGAATGCACGGCCAAAGTGGTGAAACATAGGGAGGAAGTTACATAGTGAGAAGGTGAAGAGTTTAAGGCAAAATAGTGTGATTTCGTTCATCCAATTGGGCTCGGCCATGGGAAATTGTGTAACGATCCGGAATTTTGGACCATTCGCATCCATTAAAAGTGTATAGGTAGACACTCATGCCAGAATTGAATTGCTCTAAATACCGCGTTGTTAATTTAAATTTGGCAAAACTGAACATATACAGTAAATAAAATAATCACAGATCACAGACACAGAGTAATAAATGCAGCGGAAATAAAGAGATAGTAGTTCATGAAGCTACTATATGAATATATAAAATACATCAGAGTTTACAACAGAAGAGTAATACGATACATCAGATACAAATCAGAATACATCACTAGAAACATCGAATACTAAAAGCAGAATAGATGGCTGGATCTTCAAGCAAAGCTCCAACTCCAAAGGTGAGTCTCAAAAGCTGAACCACTCAGTCTGACCCGAGCGTAAAACAAAAACACAAGACACTCGAGTCAGGATTAACATTCTTAAATTAATAAATCCAACTCAAGTGAAATAGCAATTGAAATACAAGTAACTCAAAGGATGTTTGGAATAACCATCCTTTAAGGATCCGTTAAACTATCTACTATGTAGTAGTGTACGATAAGTAGATAATGTCTATCAGTAATATAAAGATATCAAAATAGCGTTAAGTCATGGCCCATTCCACCCTTAACACATTTTTATTCCCAAAAGCATATACAAGACCGTAGTTTCCCCAAAACCGGAAGTCACCAGAGGGCAATCCATATACTAAAGGTACAAATCAAAATCGTAGTGGTCGCGAGTAAATGGAATACAAGTATGACAAGGCACATGAGGCAATACCCAAGGTAGTGATACTACCGTTCGCCTGATCCGGACTGGTGAGAACGCAACGCCGCAGCGCCCGCAACACCGTGAAACAACACTCCCAAAATCAAGGGTGCACCAATCGACAACAAGTATAAGTAGTTCGAAGAAGTGTGTCCACTTGAGGTAGCTAATCCTCCATTGGCCCGGCACAGCTCCTGTTTTAGTCATTTCCAATTTGACACAAGTGTCAAGGCTATCCATCATCGTTCTCTTTCTTCAGTCATCACGTACATCATTCCAACCACTTCATTCTGGATCATCACTCCGCGCATAGTTATTAAAGTGGTTTCGGTTTAGATAGAGAGTATATCCATTACTGATCCCGGTCTCTTTAATAACTTTCGTAATTATTTCACCGATTGGTCGTTTATTTATTTCAAAACCAAATCAATTTCAATTTCAATTTCAATTCGTAAATCAACATTTCATTTGTCTTTCAAAACCAATTTCCATAATTTTACGTTTCAAAACTTTCAAATTACCATTTCAAAATCTTATAATTCAATTTTGATTTTCTATTTAAATCAATTCAAATATTGATTCAAGTTCGTAAATAAGTTTCATTCCAAATCTTTTAAATAAATTTTATTTAACATTCAAATTAATTTAAACTCATTTATCGATTTCATTCAATATTCGTTAAGTTACTTTATCGTTCAAACCAATTTCTATTAAATTTCCAATTCATTAAATCAATTTCTTAAGTTCAACTTCATTAATCAAAACCTACAATTTTGAATTAAATTAAATTCGTCAAATCAATTCTTTCAATTACAAGTTTTACATTAATTCCAAAATATCACATTTTCATTTCTTGTTAAAGAAATTCCATTTCACTTATTTACTTACTTAAATAATTTTCCAAAACTTAATTAATAAAGAAACTCAATTTCAATTATTTACGAAGTAAAATTCACTTATTCAAAAGTTCAATTTCACTTATTAAAGAATTCAATTCAATTTAATCATTAAATAATTCAATCTTATTTAATTATTAAATAATTCAAAACTTATTTATTAAATAATTTCAAAGTTTAATAATTTCAAACTTAATTATTAAATCATTACAAAGTTTAATAATTTCAAACTTTCAAACTTAATTATTAAATCATTTCAAATTTAATTCAATCATTTCTCAAATTAAACAACATTCTTTCATCAATTTCATTTTTAATATTTTGTTTCAGATTAAATATTAACATTTTCCTTTCATTGAAAATTCAAATTTCAACTTCATTTCAAAACCATATTCTTTATTCAAATAAAATCTTCGTTTTATTTTTAAATCAAATTATTGACCAATCGGGTTTTATTTAATTTTCTATCCTAGGTCAAAGTTCAATTTGGGTATTTATCATTTCAACCCGATTCCAATTCAATTTAAAATCAAAACATAGCAAAGGGAACTTGCAGTATGATAACTGGGATGGTGTCAAAGTAAATAAACAAGTAATAACAACAATCAATATCAATCCAATAATCAATTCAAATAATCTCGAAATAACCGTATTAATTCGCATTGTTATTTGTACGAATTAATATAATTATTTCTAGAATCTACACTATCATTTCATGTAGATTAAAGATTATTACATTACGGTTTTCACTTGTCATCTATTACAACTTCATCCATCATCAATTTAACAACATACATTCAGTGGTTCAAGATGTAATTAAACAAATCCTACGTGTCAATAAATTTTGACAGTTAAATGGGTCATATTATACAAATGTCATTTAATCAAATTTAACATTTAACTATCCTATATCAATTTCAATTACATACTATTTATCATTTTAACATTAACAATTTAACGTCCAATATAAACATCAACAATCAATCAATTATCAGCCAAACTGTATTATCATCGCATAAATAATTAACAGATAATGGTGTCAGATGTCACAGGTGAACTGATACAGGTAATAGCATATATAACAGTGTAATTAACTAACAGCAGCATATTTCAATTTTCGTTTCAATTGAAATCAAATCTAATAAATAAAAGAAAGTTAATCGTGAGTGAGTGCTCACCTTTCGAGGCTAGAGAGAATAGACAACAGGGCAAACTATGAATTCCAAAGCAAAGCAAAATTGTCACGAATTCGATGAAGAAACAGGCGCGACGGGCCGAAAGCTGATAAAAAGGGAATCGATGAGAACCAATCAAAATCGTTTTTGATATAGACTGAAATATGTACATTATTATTATTATATTATTTATGTATTTCAATGTTTCAATTTAAGACAAATAATAAAATAATACAACTTTCAAATCATTATTAAATCAAACTCGTATATATATTATTTTAGTTTAAAGTCTACATATACATTTCAAGATTAAAATAACTGTATATGTACATATATATTTATAATAAAAACATTAGATATATATATATCGAAACAAGCACGGACAAGTATACAAACAAGCAGAGAACAAATAGATTATTTAAAACTTATGTATACTACATATATTCCAGTAGACTAATATAAAATCATATGTATAAACTTATACTGACTTATATATAAGCATCGTATTTATTTTTATCAAAACAGTTCCAGACATACTACATAGCCTTAGTGTACACACATACTAACATATTGCCAAATCAACCTGCCTACATACTATATTTTTTTTTAAACACCTTTTGATTAGAATTTTCTCATAAATAAATGAAATGTAATTTAAAACCCAAACATAACCATTATATAAGACGTACACTATAGATATCTTATCATGACTCGTATCATTTCTGCCCCATGTTGGATTCACGAAGAATACTATACTTAGCTTCCTGCAAACTTTCATGATGCACCCTAAAATAAAACAAATTAAATATCGATGAACATATATTTATGAGCTAGTCATGATCCCTGAACCACTCGCATATTCTTTACTACTCTAATACTGAACCTATACACCTTTATATGATGCAATATAATACTAAAACTAACTTGAACTTTATGTATTAGCAACTATGCAGATCATAACTACATATATTATCGTATAACAAAAAAATCTAACCTATATATAAAAATCAGCATGTATACATCTAAATTTGAAATGACTACCTATATATATGCATCCGACTAGTTTATATAAATATATCTAGCTCATACACGAAAACTGCAATTCCAACATTTTAAAACAGTATTATAGAGATATAAAACAGAATATATAACTAACATATTGTTCTTTTAAGATTTATATTTATTTTGAAATCAAAAATAAATTAAAAAACTATATCCGCAACAGTTAAATATCCTATTACCCATATATCACTATATGAACCCAAACTATGAACTTATAAAAGCTAAGTACCGTTAAATAAAGAAGAGGGGAAAGGAAAGTGGAGCCGGCGGAGGAGAGGCTGGAAGCTTTTCGTGATCGGTGGTTGAGCACTGTAGGTGGCGTTGAAGGAGGGTTTCTGGTGGTGCAAGACAGGTGAGTTGAAAGCAAGGGTGAAGGCTAGGGCATGCAGGTTCTCTGGCTGTAGGCGAGGTGGGTAGGTGGAGGACTGGGTCGGGTTGCTAGAGAGGAGTGGGGCTCGGTCGCATTGGGGTTGAAGAGGTGCGGGGTGAGAGCTGATCCAGGGCAGTACGGAGGGGGTTTTCTGGGTGTGCGGTGGTCGGAGGCTACGAACGGTGGAGGGTTGGACGAGGTGATGGGTGGAAAACTTCGGTAGCAGGAGGTTGCACTGCAGGTGATTGCCTTGGCGTGAGGCGGGTGGGAAGATTGGCAGACCAATATTAGATTTATGGAAATGGCAAAAGGCTAGTGGCCAAGTTTTGGTAGTGGCTGACGTTGCTCAAGTGGGAAAAATGAATGGTTACTGACTTTTGAAATCTCAATACTAATATAAGGCTGTTACATAAACAACATGCATACTTTAAATATATTAAATACTATTATAAACTTTCGAGATGACCAGATAACCAAATGAAGAAGAAGGGACAGCCTATCAATGTATTTGATAATGGAAATAGAAAAGGTCAGCATGAATTAAGGGGAAATATTTAAAGCTAGAGGCTAACTGGATTTAGTAGACAGATAGATGAATGGTCACAAATAACGCATCGAACCGGTACTGGTTATCGTCTTTTTCCATGGATTCCACCAAATACTGGCTTCCAAACACAGAATTGAATATACCATGTAGATCAACATGACGATGCGATCTCAACGGTATACAGATGTTAGCAGTACGATCGAATTATAAAATTCGAATTTTCTACCAGCGGAAAATGCAAGAAAAACACTGAAAAATAAGATCGACAGAGCCAAAGATGTCCGAATTTGGAAAAACGATTAACTGACATTTTGCTCAGAAGATGGTTTAGAATTTTTCTATGTAAAAATATTTAGGTTTTGAAAACGTTTTATTTTCAACGCTTTTTAACTGATTAAATTGAAGTAAATTTACGTGCGAAATAAACTTCCGTATTTTCGGACGAAAATTTACCAGTTGCTATGTTTCATTAGACGCATTCCAAATATCAAATTTTATTTCAAAATTTTATCGCTTAAAATTTCACAAAATTTTAACTAATTACGTTATTAAAACAGTTAAAAATTACGGGTCGTTACAAATTGGTTCAGGTCAGATGGGTATGGGTCAGGTCAGTGGGAGGAAGGTGTGTGGTGGTCTGGCCAGAGGTGGTGGAGGCGGCCTAAGGTGGTGGTGGTGGTGGAAAATGAAGTGGTGAACAAATAGTGGTCAAACAACATGTTTTTATGGCTTGTGTTGCAATTTTGTGGAGTTTTAGCATCATGGTGGCTCGGCCTTGGTCAAGACCAGAGCAGTAGCTGGTGGTGATGGCAGGGAAGAGATGTAGGGGGTGGTGGTGGTCATGGCCATGGCAAACAAGGAGGAGGCCAAGCAAAACTATGGAGAGAACAAGGCAAAATGACATGAAAATAAGAAGAAAAGAAGAAGAAAAAGTATAGAAACAAAGGAGCCATTACCCAAAGTTTTTGCTCAGATCTGAAATGTTCGAATTGAGAAATGAAAATGAGATGTTTCACATGAAAAAAAAATAATAAATTCACGGCCAAAGCATATTGGGAAGGTTATGGCAAGTTAAAAGACTTAAGGAGGTGAAAGGACTTCAGTTTCTAAAGCATTTTAAACTCTTTCATATTTCCTTTTTCTTTAATTCAAATAAAACAAAAATAAAATCAGTAATTTGACTTTAGAACCGAAAAAAAGTAATATAAAATAAAAATAATTAATTAATTTTAAAGAAAATGGAAAAAGAATATAAGAAATTGCTTAAAAATTGAAAACAGGGTCCAGAAATTACAAATAAATCACTATTGACTTTTAAAAATTAACAACTTCATTTTAAAAATATTTTAAAACAAAAATGTGAAGTAAAATAATTAATTTATATTTTCAAAATGAAATAAATAATTAAATTTAGAGAAATTAGAAAAAGAACTAAAGAAATTGTTTAAAAATTCAAAACAGGACTTAAAATTTACAAATAGAATATCACTAGTTTTAGAAAATTTCTATTTCACTTTAAAACAAATAAAAGGTCAAATAAATAAAATAAATGAGGAACAAAATAAAGTGGGAATGAGAATAAAATAAGATCTTAAGGAAAAAGAGAAATAAATAAAGAATTCCTTTAATTAATTGAAACGGGAAATTAGAAATTGTAAGCAAAATACAACTGACACTGGAAAATGTCAATTATACTTTTAAAAAATGTTTTAAAACCAAAATATATACATAACATGTTATTTTACCCATATAAATATAAATTAGAACATTACATGACCAAATAAAATATTATTTATACAATTTAAAATAAACAATTTGTTAAATACATCAAATTACACACAATATTGAGAAAGGCATAACTTTCACATTATAAATCAGATTTCAACGAAACGAAAAGTAGTATTCTTAAAATTTTATTTACTTTCATAAAATAAATATAGATTTCAAAAATTCAAATTTTAAAATTTTAAATTAAAAGTCAAAGTTTGACCATATTGACCAAAATTCACATTTCTGGAAAATATCTTATTTATTCATGTTTGAAATTCTAATTCACATCAAAATCAAAATTTCATATTTAAAATAACAAAATTATCAAATTTAAATAAATAAAATAAGGTTTTTAAATCAGGTAATTAAATTAAAGAAATTAAAATATACAATTAAAATAATCACAAAATACAGGGTTGTTACAGTTAGGGTTTCAAGGCAATTTTTGTGGTGGTTTGGATCTATGTGGTCATGGCAACATATGGGTTGGTGGTTATGGTGATGGAGGCCGGTCATGGAGGTGGTGATGGTGGTGAGATGGTCGGCAAGGGGTTGGAGTAAGGTGATGGCCGAACATGTTTAATAGAAAGAAAAGGAAAAAAGAAAAAGAAAAGAAGAGAGGAAGCCATGGAAACAAGAACTTACTTTAAAAATCTTTTTGTTAGAAATGAAAAATGAAAGAGGAGTACGACTAAGAGAAATGAAATACATGGCAAAAGGAAAGTAAATGCACGGCTAAGAATGAAGAGACTAGGCAAAGGAAAAGTCATAAGTTAAAGAAAAAGAAACCAAAGTCTTTTGAATTTCCAAGCCAAAAATCAAATAAAAGAAAAATAGAAAGCAGGGAATGAAGAATAATAAAATGAAAATTATAGAAAATAGAAATGAAATAGAAAATATAAAAATAGAAGATAAACCAAAATATAAAATTTCCAAAAAATCAATATTTAATTATATTTGGAAAACAAAAATATAAAAAAAATCCAAAATACATTGGAAAATTCCAAAAATTCAATTTAAAATGATTTAAAAATCAAAGTTTTCAGATAAATAAATTTTAAAATATTTATAGAACTTTTGGGTTGTTACATTATAAGAGAACTTATATTTAATTATTATTTATATGGAAAAGAAAGATAGAAGTCCAATTAAATACGATAAAATTAGGCTTAATAGTTATTAAGAAATGTATAAGCCTAAAAGTAAGAAATTTACAGTAAATTATGCTAAGATGGGAAAAATAAATAAAAAAGAGGAAAATTTAATAACTTGATTGGGAAGTTAGTGATAGATTAGTTGGTTGGTTTAGAAAAACAGAATTCATTTGCATAGTTTAATATTGCAAGAATAACGATAAAGGTAATTGCAAGAATAAAAAGAAAGGAAAAAGGGAATTAGTGTAAAATAGGTACATTTCTGTATTTTGCATTATCCAATAATTAAAGAAATAATAAAAGAAATATCTTGCAATTACGAGTTATTGTTTATAGCATTATTTAGTATTAAAATTTGAAAATGGATTTTTAGCATAGTTTTTGTAACCAACCTAATAGACTAGAACTACTTCCTAAATAGAAGAGAATAACATAAAGCGTTAAAGAAATTAAAGAAGAGAAAGTAATCAAGTGAAATGTTTGACAAGACTAGAAATAACAAATAGAAATGAGCATAGGTCTGCATTTACAGTTAGCAGAATAAAAGCAAAGCAGTTATTATGATAAGTAAATTTGTGACAGTCGGACGTAGTCCCAAGCCAAGATTGTCATATAATATAAGAGAACTAAAGAGAAAATCTATATCATAATAAAAGAGATAGACTAGAATAGAAAGAGACACTTGCAATTACATTTATAACAGGTGGGTTATAAAAGAATATAAAAGTAACAAATTGCAAGTATACTTGTAACGCATAAGTTATAATTAAAAATAAAGAAATAGAAGAGGCTTATTTTATCAAACTTAGATCTTGGATTAAGTTAATAAGCAAAATAATAGAAGTGGTCCGTACCGGCAGCATTCCCTTTCGGCCAGGAACTAATGGTCTCACAATAGTTAGGTGAGGTTGGGACACACTTATGCTGATTAGGGTAAATAAGTTGCCAACAGAATAAGAAAAGTAAACTAAGCACATAATAAAAGATTAGACTTAGGGTCTTATAAAACAGTAAGATGCGTTTGGAGTAGCCCAAAGGATGAAGAGCCTAACAAAGTAGTTCATCATAGATTTTTAGCACAGAAATAGCACGTCCAACTTAGTTAATTTGGGATAGAAGGAGGTACGAGACTTCCACGGGACATGAGGGTACTCTAGGATGGCCCTCTGGAGTAGGCCTAACGAAGCTGCACCCTCGAAGGAAGGTCTGTAGGTGTTCCATCAAGAGAGTATGCCTTGACTGCTTTTGCATTACAGGCCTAACGAAGCGGACCTTTGTAGGCAATCAAAAGTTTGATGAATTGAGTAGGAAATTCATATGACACCGTAATCTAACTTGCGAGTAGGTTTTAGTGGGCAGGACCCAAAAGGATAGTCGCATGCAGAGATCAAGCCATCATCAATCAAGAACGAATTCAGAAAAGACTAGAGTTAAACCAACAATCCAATGATTCTTTCACTATCAAGACATTGGATGAGGGGCACAGCCAATTGGATGTTTAGATTGTTTGCAGTAGGGTACAACCACTTAGCTCTTTAAAGGTCTTTCGATTAGTTGAGGGATGGCTACGTGGGGCCATAGCCATGATGAGAAAAGAGACAGACCAAGTAGAATATCTGTATTGTAGGCCTAACGAAGCCGTCCTTTACAGATATAGAAAATCCCCGACCGAGTTCCGTACAAGGTAGACATTGTTGGCGGGATTCAGGGAGTAGATAGAATGATTACATATAGTCCTCAAGGTATGCACTGGGCGGTGCATTGTGGATGTCTGAGCACTAGTATAGGCTAGTGCGGACACAGTTTTACATTTTCATAGTAGACGACGGAACATCTGTATTGTAGGCCTCACGAAGCTGTCCTTTACATATGTAGTTGTAGAACGCTCTAGGTGCAAGACGGTGAAGTCCTTTTCAAGGAGGATATAGAAGATACTATGGGTAGTACCTAGGGCTGATGCAGTCATTGGGCATATAGCTACATATATATTAGTTATTAGGTTTTAATCTACTAGGGAGTAGATGGGTACGATTCACGCATAGAGGCGAGAGTATTATAAACCCAGTAAACCTAATATAATAGAAAATGGAAGTAAAATGGTATATGTAGAATTAAGCTTAGAAGTGTATAATTTGTCCATTCACCCGAACTTTAGTTCTGACCCTTCCTCATAACATCCCACGGGTTAGGTAGATGGCAGAGACTTTCCAGCTTTGAGACACTTGTTTAGAAAGTGTTATTATCTTGGTGAGTATTTACTTACTATTATATTTTAGTCAGTTTTGCTATGAGATATTTATTTGAGCTCTGATTTATTTGTCTTTGCCTATTTGTAGGATACCAGATACCTAACTCGGGCTTTAGTGGGCTTGGATTTTAGCATTTTTGCAAAAAATTGGGACCCATTAGAATTCGGGTTGTTACATAAACTCAACCCCGGTTCTTTAGGAAATAAACAGTCAAAGATAAGAGTGGAGATCACCTCCTAACCGTTAGTGGACGGATTTCCTTATCATTGCCCCAGGAGAACAAAAAGAGATTTATACACATAGTACAACATCATCGGAGATTACTGTGCCATATAACTCATGTGTTTCTGCTACATATTTCTAAAGTTATGTTTTGGGTCCATATATGGTAGTCGGTTATTTAACTATCAACCAACACATATACAAATCAGGGGTTTATTTCAAAGGGGAAAACCAAAATTGGTTAAGCATGTAAGCAACCACTAGCCACCCTGATTAATCCTTCATTCATTAAAATTACTTTGTAAATTTCTTGTATAAAAATACCTTTACAAAGATATACCCACTAATCCCAATTTTTTAAATACTTGGAAAATATCCATATACTTATCTCAATGGTATAAGTATATTCACAGAATAGAGAAAATTTCCATTTTTACACAATCCAAAAACCAATTATAAATTCCTTTATAAATCTCCAAACCCATTTATAACCCCATTCATTAATTTCAGAAAAATTATTTATAAAACTCACTTTTCTACATTCCTAAAAATCATTCATAAACCCTTTTTAAATCCATAAACCATTTATAAATTCCTTCTATAATCTATAACCCATTTCTAAAGTTACTTTATAAATATCTAAAACCATTTAGAAAACTCTCTTTACCCTTGTAAATAATCTTCGTTTGAGTTTTCCAAACCATGTTATAAGACCCCTCTTATAAAACCCAAATCTATTTATTATCTCTATTTTTACGTCTCGAACACTTTTATAAACAATTAAAAATCATTTACTTTCAAACACTATTATATAATAATAATCATTTAAATTAAACATTATCAATAAATAAATAATTATTATTTATCTTAAAGCATCTTAAAATAATAATTAATAATCGCAAAACTTTATTAATAAAACAATAATAACAAATCTTTACCCTTACTATAATAATAATAATAATTTATTTTCATACTTTATCTATATACCCTTATTATTAATTTTAGACCATAATTATTATTAAATAATTAACCTTCCAAAATATTAACATATTGATAAATTCTTAAAACAATATTAACTACAAACAAATAACTTTAAAACAATATTAATATAATTAAACAACTTGAAAACAATATTAATATAATTAAATATTTTAAAACAATATTAATATAATTAAAAATAATCTCTTAAACTATATTAAATACAAATAAACAACTTAGAAAAAATAGATAAAAGTGTTGAAGTTAAATAGAAATTAAATCCTTTAAGATAAAATATTTAAGAAAACCCAATTTTGGATTTAGAATCATTTCCTGCCTCAAAACCAATTCGAATTCAAATCACAATTTATGTTATTTTAAAATACAAATTTTTGAGGCCAATAGCCACCCAACACTTAACCAATGTCGATATTTTTTTCCATCACTACAGGGTTTAAGTTTTTAACACATAACAATGTCACAACCAATACTACTAAAAATCAGGTTTATTATCCAATAATTTATATAACATAAATATTACTGAAATAAATTTAACAATAGCGAGGAATCCTGTTGGATCCCTCCAACCTATCTCCCTGCATCATACATAATATATAATCATAAAATATAAATCAACCACTTCGAGGCAGGATTCGTATACAGAAGGGTCATCCATTCTTACACGGGAACATAATAGGGTCTCATCCGCTCTAGGGGCAAGAATATATCCAAACCAACAATATAAAATAGTAAATCATCCAAACACTCAATCAACCATTCATTATCATTATATAATATTACTAGTTAGCAAAAAGGTGAATTTAACTCACCGAAATTTTCTATTGTCACTGAGGCGTTCTGGTTTGGAACTAAAATCGAACCACGTTCGATTTTAGCCCAAATTTCAACTATCTCCAAATTCATCCAAACTAGATTCATTGTGAAGCTTACGTTATCATGAGCGCAACGTAAAAACCGCGTCTCGATTGCACCTCTTACAAACAAGATATTGATTTTATAAGTTAAATGATTTTTAATAACCAATTGAATATATTAATTACATAATCAATACATTATCACATTCTCCCTCTTTCGTTCACGCAAACGAACCCATCTAGGTACCACATTCCTTTACTCATCGTCGCCACCATGACCATCCAGCCGCCACCCCCTCGCTTGTACCACTAGCCCCACCACGTGTTCCCAAACGCGAGTGGTCCCATTACTGAAATCGCGGTCGCTAGCGCGAATAACCGAGAGAATGATTTCCATTAATCTCCAAAGTTCCGTCGCCACGATTGCACATAGCTCTCATCCCCACGCTCCTTTCATCTTCACAAACCATTGCCAAAAAAACAACAAATTCACCGGAATCGGCAAAAAAGAAAACGTCGTTCATCTGATAATCGATGCCACCATGCCACTCAATAGCCCAATCCAACCATTGAATACACTCCACTCGATGCCGCGAACAATTCTTTAGTTCACAACTTTGCCTGATATCATCGGAAATGGTCCCGATGAATAATGATCGTTAGATTTGAATTGAAATTTTTAAAACGTTTTATCTGGTTGGTTGCATTTTTAACTAGAAAGGGAAGGTACGGCTCTAACAGTGAAAGCATGGGGTGAAGTACGGCTAAAAGTATGGGTAGGTGTGGTTATAAAATAATTATATATATATATATATATTTATATATTAAATTTAAAATATCAAGCTACAAAACATCCGAAAATTTCAAACTCCTATCAAGATGTGCTACCTGGCATTCTATATGTAATACCCATGTTCTAAACTAATAGAGCAAGTCTCGAGGCCTAATTCGATCATATAGAAAATATAGCTTTTCAAACCCAGTTGTGTTGTGTTAGCACCAAAATTGGTCACTAACCTCGTAGAGAAAGATTGTGTAGAGATATAAGTGATGAAAGTAAATTAAACAGAGAAGACAATGCTAATTTAAATGCAGAAAGTAAGAACACCAAATTTATAGTGGTTCAGCGTAATTGCCTACGTCCACTTTGTTCAACTTTATTGATTTCCTTTATGGTTGATTACAAATACAATTCGTGAATCAAATGCTTGAGTGAAGTTGTTAAGTAGAGAAGATGAGTCTTGAAAATGGCAGAGTCTCACCGGTGTTTTCTCTCCAAAAAAGGATCCCTTTCACTGTGACCCTGCCCCTCTATTTATAGGCAAATATGGGTTGGACTTCCCAAGTGGGCTGGATAGCCGAACGCTCTAGCCCCAGTACAGTGGTCGCTGTATGCCGAACCAAGTGTGCCGAACGCTCTGATGCCGAACAGTACCTTATATGCCGAACGATGTGGTTGGTGTCTGGGAAGTGCAGGACATTTGTCAGTCGAAGCCGAACGCTCTTCTAGATGCCGAGTACTCTTGTATGCCGCGTGCTCTTGTATGCCGAGCAGTCTTGCATGCCGCGTGCTCTTGCTGCCGAGCATTGGTTGACGCTGAGTTCCACTGCATGCCGAACCCTGCTGGGTACTTCGCCGAACACTACTGGATGTCGGACTCTCTGGATGCTGTGTACTTCGCCGAACACTACTGGATGCCGAGTACTCTCTGACGCCGAGCGCTTTTGTATGCCGAGCAGCCTTGATGCCGAGCACTCTTGTATGCCGAGCACTCTTGTATGCCGAGCACTCTTTTATGCCGAGCACTCTTGTTGCCAAGCACTAGTTGACGCCGAGTGCTGCTTGATGTCGAGCACCCCTGTACGCCGAGTACCTTGGGATGCCGAGCGCTCTTGTTGCCTAGTTCTCCTATCACCGGGTTCTAATGATGCCGAACGCTAGCGCTGAACATTGGTTGTCGTCGAGTGCCTGTTGATGCCGAGTACTACGCCGAGTACTCCTGGATGCCGAGCAGTCCTTCATGCCGAGCTGTGGCCAATGCCGAGCACTCAGTTGCCTGGTCAAATCTCCAGGAAACACTTGCCCCCCAAAGTGTATCATGTGACCGAACGTGATGCGCTTTGAATCCGGTTCAACTTCCTTTGATGATGCCTTCTCGAGAATGTTAGCGAAGGAGGTGCAAGACGAGCAAGGTTTGGATGCCGAACGATACGTTCGAAGCCGACCGTACCTCGTGTGCCGAACGTCACTCTGCTATGATGCCGAACGCTCTGGTGTTGACCGGTTCTACCGGGTATAGCCTCTTCAACTTCTACCTCCCTCTATATAACCAGGTCCTTCCCGTCCCTTCTCCTATATGCTTTCATTTCTGTCACTCTTCCAAGATTTACAACTTTCTTTAGCCGAACAGATTTACAACTTGAACCTTCCTTCCTAAGCTCTTAACTACAATCTAGGTACTGCTCCTCTATTAATATTAATAGGTTCCAAATGAGATGGTCAGGTCTGCCATGTAAAAAGCTTTCGAGTGGGTTGCCCTCATTGCCGAACGATAATGCGAGGCGAGGAGGAAGGATTTGAGGTGTTTGCGCACGTGGTTTTAGCTCCATCGCGCCGAACCGAAGTCAAAAAAGGAGGAAAAGGAAAACGTTGGAGGTGGTAAGGGTGTTGGATGGCATAGTTATGGTTCGGTGTATGTTGTCATGCGCCGAACGATCGAGGCTACCGAGTAGTATTTCATCTGAATGAGGCCGAACACTCGCTAGAACGCTGAACAACAACTTAGCCGAACGAACTAAAGCCGAACACTTACTAAAATGCCGAACAATAACTTAGCCGAACAAAAACTCAAGCCGAACATTCTTAGATGCCGAACAGTATCGAGGCCGAACAATACGATTGCCAAATAAAACTTAGACCGAACAATCTCAATGCCGAACAACATTCAAATGCCGAACAAACATATACATGCCGAACAATTTCAATGCCGAACAGAACCTTTGACTGGACAATGTCTTTAACCGAACGAGGCCTTTAGCCGAACAAGGACTTTAGCCGAACACTTGACAATGACTTAACCGAACCAAGATACATGCCGAACTCTTCTCAGGACGAACAATGCAATTGCCGAAAAACATTTAAATGCCGAACGATATAAATGTCAAATTAGACTTAAGCCGGATACTTCATAAATTACATGTTTTCTAAATCTGGAACTGTAACCACCACCAGGCGGGCTCTTCGAGACGGTCAGCGATGACGGTCTTCGAAGGAAACGATTCGAAACTCATTTTTATATCCTTGAAATCTTATTGCTTGCACACAATTGCTTGCACTAGTTCACACACCACGTGGGGGGAAAACTCGTGTTGCTAATTCTAACGTTCAACGTTTTTTTAAGTATAGTTCTCTCAAGCACTTAGCCAGGTTCGTTATTTATTTGGGATGTCGAGAAAATCTAGCTCCGCCACTATATCCGACAGGCCTGGGCCGTCATCAAGGCAAGGAGCCGCTGATACTTCTAACCCATCGACTTCTCTTGCTCATAACTTGGTGCCTGATGCTCTGGAGGCAACCATCTTACTAGACAATCCGATCGATTCTCAAGCCTCGAAGATCAACAAAGCTGCTCTGCGACGGATATGCTCCATTCACAGGATTCCTTTTGCCGACGTGTTAGTTCCTTCAAGACACGATCGCCCTCATCTGCCCCCAGTCGGGTACACTACCTGCAACAAGTTCATGTGTTGGATGGGCAGCGTGCCTCCATTCAACTCATTTCTCCGGGATGTACTGTGGTACATAGACATAGCTCCGTCGCAGCTGCACCCGAACGGCCATGCATTTCTATATGGGACTTACCTACTTTTCATGGCTGTCTTCTCCAGACCTCCAACCGCCGGTGATATCAGATATATTTACATGTTCAAGAGACGGAAATACAGTCCTTATTTTATGTTCCTCGAGGCATACCACAAATGCCAGATCTTGACAGGGGCCTGTAGCAAATTCGCCCTGTACAAATAGGAATGGTTCTATGTGCGCTGCCCTTCTGGTTTTGCTAGGAGATGGGTTGAAGGCAGTAAGTCTCTCTGCCGAGTCACTATTCGTATTTGATCGGAGTCATGCTTTTCCTAACTCTTCATTTCATCTTTTCAGGTATCAACCCGCGCCCGGAAGGCCGAGGATATTCTAAGGCTGTCGATGCCATTAGAGCTCTTCCTGCCGAGGATCGAGACATCCTAGTTATCATTTCAAATGAATCACTGTCGGGGTTCGGCTTGCTGGCTCCTGGTCGTCGGATCAGCCTTCCAGAAGGTGTTACCATTCCTAAACCTCCGTCCGGTAAAGGGAAAAAACTTGCCGGATCGTCGTCGCGCCGCGCTACCGACATGCACGAAGAAGGCGAGCGCAAAGAGGATGATGCCCCTGAAACTCAGGGTGAGAATGCGGGTCCCGCTCAGAATCCGGCAGTCGAAGTTCACGACATTGAGACGTCGTCCTCCCCTTCGAAGGGAAAGAAGAAGTTAAAATATAAAGTTCAGAAGGAGAAAGTTGGTGGTACTTCAAAAGTCACACTTATTCCGCCTGAGAAAGAGGCTTCCTCACAGCATCTGGAAAGTTCTCTGAGGGGTCTGTCCAACCTGTCCATCCCCGATGATTTACTTAATTACGGGTTCGATGATCCTGAAGCTCTCAAATTCTCTTCGCCTGCTAGAGGCAATGTAGGAGTTCAACTCCCGGCTCAAGGAGACAACACTCCGATTAGCAAAGATAAACGAACGGGTCCGTCGGGGGGAACACTAGGACACACACGCACATGCGCATTCCATAATATACTTCAAGTCTTTTTAACTCGTGAATTCACCTTAACTCGTTGTTATCTCCATTCTTTGCAGGTGATATGGGCCGCTCTCACGGACTTGATCGCCTTCAGGGGTCTTCAATATTCCATCACTCTGGACGGGATTCCGGTTCAGGCAGATGCAGGGACCGAGGCGAGTATGAAGATAGGGATAATCGTCCCCGAGAGTCGTCTCACCGCAAGAAGGCACATTCCCAATCTTCCCAATCCCGTGATCTTCCTCCTCCAACTGATCCGGATAGAGAGAAGTCTTTACAGAAGGGTTATCACTCTGATGTTCCTCGAGAACAACATTCCAGTTCATCGAGTACACGGCAAGTTCGAGAGCAACGGAAAAGGGCGGAGTTTTCAAAGCCTCCTCCTCCTACTCCTGCGGTGGACCCAACTGTTGCGGAAAAGATGGTCGATCTTAAGGCCAAGTTTCCAAAAATTTGCTTCGATGGTCTGAAGTTCCTCCCGGCCATTCATCATATTCCCGGGCATGTGAAGCAGAGTGCCATTGCCTGCAATAACGACGTCTATGTTCAACATGACGCGTTTGTGCACTTGGTGGAGAAGGTCTCGGAAGTATCTGTTGAGCGTCAACACGAGATTGACCGTTTGAATCTGGAGGCTGACAGCGATAAGAAAATCATCAAACTCCAAGACGAAGAGCTTGCTTCGTATAAGTCAAAGCTAGAAGCCGCTGAACAAAGCGCAAAAAATACTGCCGAGGCAGTCACTCGTTTAGAGGCGGCTCACAAAAAAGAGCTTGACGAAGCAGTCCAGCGCAGCGGTGCCCTCGCCCTAGAAAAAGACTCTGTCCAAAAGGAAAGGGACGCACTCGCCACCCAAGTCAAAGAGCTGAAAGAATTACTCTCCAAGGAGAAGGAGGATAAGGTAGCTGCTCAAGAAGAATCACAACGATACTGTGACGAGATCGTTGCTACCCGACTCCTGAAAACAAAGCTCGATGATGAACTCGCTGGGGTTGAGAAAATGAAGGATGAGGCCCATGAGGAGGGCAAAAGAGAGGTTGCGGAGGAGATTGATTCTCGCCTCGAGGCGGCCGCGGAAGCCAGCAGGGAAGAGGTCAAAAACATGTTTGACCCGTTAATTGCTGAATATGGAACCCGCGTCCTTATGCACCGCGATTTAACATTCTTGGGCGAAGGCTACCTTGAATCCCTAGCTGAGGCCTGGGAAACTTTGATAAGGATTAGGAAGATCGAGTCAGGCTCTGAAGAGGTCGATGAGGAGGCCCTGGTGAAGGAGTTCCTTAGGGGAAATGAACCATCGGACTTATCCGCAGCATTGGCACTTTACAGCAAAGGCTCTCCCCTTCCAAAAGAGAAAGATGGTGAAGCTGGCCCGTCTGGGGTTAATATTACTGCTCTTCATACTGCTGCTCAATCTGCTGCCCAATCGGCCAGTCGGCCGACACTTCATCCATTTGAGCAGCATGTTGGTTATGACCCCGAAGACCCCGGGCTCAGTGCTCATGTGCTATCACCTATCCTGGAGGGTGAAACACCACGCGCCACCGATAGCCAACCGGGACCTGGTAGGAAATTCTTCTTTCTCTAGAAGTTGAAAGATCCCGTCATTTTTCAGCGATGGTTATTCGTTCTAACGCCCATTCTTTATATTTTCATGTAGGTTGTTCTAACGCCGAGCCAACTCCGAGGAGTGATGACGCCAAGGAGGAAGCAGAGAAAACAAGTGATGTTGCTCATGCGGGAGTAACTCCCGGTCCAGACGCTCAAGTGATCGGGGCGCTAGATGATGACAAGCTTGATACTTCGTCTCCTGCCAAAGGAAGCGATGGAATTGAAATCACTGGCGCCTCTGAGCATACTTCAGAGATGAGCATGAAGGACCGTCTCGCCGATGAGTAGAAGAAAAAGGTCAAAGTCAAAGTTGAGTTTGAAATACTGGAACTCACTGACCCGCGGAACAGACCTCTGAAAATCATTCTCCCGGGCAGGTCCAAACCACTAGATGTTCCGTCTCCTACTCCCGACTCCGTTTCTCAAGCATGCAAAAAGTCCAAGAAAAAGCGTGAGGGAGAGGAGTCGTCGAAAACAACGAAGGAAGACAAGAAGAAGAAGTCGAAGAAATAATCGATACACTCGTTCAATGAGTTTTTTGCTTAAGTCTGTTAATTGCTTTTATCTTCCACAACTTGTAGTTTGTATAGAGAGGTCTGAATTTTGTAGGAGTGATCATGTATCCCCATTTTGGACTTATTGAATAAAGTTTTTAGCTTCTTTTTCGCTTGAGTGATTCTCTTGTCTTTCCTTAGTTTGCTGACTAATTGTAGCCATAACTCAAGTTCTTATGAGTTGCATTATCTCCCGGTCCATTCTTGTGCTGTTCAAACATTTTTGGACATGGCGTACCTCTCGTCCCACATCTTTCGAGTACTTGGTCTTCTTGCTGACTCTGTGCTCCGGGGACTTGGAGGCTTGAAACAGTTTATACTCTAGTCCGCGCTCCGGGGAATTAGAGTACTCCGCTCCGCACTTCGGGGATCCGGAGATTTGAAATCGTTTATACTCTAGTCCGCGCTCCGGGGACTTAGAGTACTCCGATCCGCGCTCTGGAGATTCGGAGATTTGGAATCGTTTATACTCTAGTCCGCGCTCTGGGGACTTAGAGTACTCCGATCTGCGCTCTGGGGATTCGGAGATTTGGAATCGTTTATACTCTAGTCCGCGCTCTGGGGACTTAGAGTACTCCGATCCGCGCTCTGGGGATTCGGAGATTTGGAATCGTTTATACTCTAGTCCGCGCTCTGGGGACTTAGCGTACTCTGATCCGCGCTCTGGGGATTCGGAGATTTGGAATTGTTTATACTCTAGTCCACGCTCTGGGGACTTAGAGTACTCCAGTCCGCACTCTGGGGACTTGGAGGTTTAAGTCGTTTATACTCTAGTCCGCACTCTGGGGACTTAGAGTACTCCAGTCCGCACTCTGGGGACTTGGAGGTTTTAGTCATTTATACTCTACTCCGCGCTCTGGGAACTTAGAGTACTCCAGTCCGCACTCTGGGGACTTGGAGGTTTAAGTCGTTTATACTCTAGTCCGCGCTCTGGGGACTTAGAGTACTCCAGTCCGCACTCTGGGGACTTGGAGGTTTTAGTCATTTATACTCTAGTCCGCGCTCTGGGGACTTAGAGTACTCCAGTCCACACTCTGGGGACTTGGACGTTTAAGTTGAGAGCAGTCGTATTTCCACTCTTTAATTTGTATTCATCTACTGTATCGAGGCTAATGTCGTCGAATGAACAATCGAACCACGTTTGCTCACGGAATGAGATTCTGCCGCCCAGAATGAGGGACGAAATTTGAAAAATGGACGATCGATTCTCGTCCGCATGGTGATTATAGTTCTTCCAATCAAGTCAAGGAAGGAGGTATATGACAGATGGTTGAATCACATCCATGTTGGGTTAGATAGCCAAATCTCTTACAATTTGCTCCGTATCTCCTTCTAGAAAATAAGGATAATAGATTGTTGAGTAGACAAAGTAAGTTGCATATGTTCCAAGGTGTAGTCGTGTCCATATATTGACAGTGATGGTTAGCGAGTATGCAGTCTACCATAGTTACTTCAAGTTGGGCTTTCGAACAACCTTTCGTGTTAAGGGTAGGATTTGATGTGTAGATGTTCAAATCACGTCCACTTTTGACGGATCCCGGCATCAATGAGCTTCATGAGGGGTATCTGTATTTTGTCGAACTTTGTTCTATGACTCGATTGGAGTGGATGATCGGGCCATATTCATTCCAAGCAATTTAGGTCTCCAAGTCAAATGTGGAGGTTGATGGATGGATGGTCGGTTGTTCGAATCGATCATAAGTTGATCATACGAACTCAGATCGTCTTGAAACTTGGAACATTGGCTTCCCTGGCTTTGATTGTTATGTCTTGTTAATCGTGGCTCGATCCAGACTCGGACAAAATCCATCGATATCCATAGTGAGCCTTTGTGTAACCGATCTCCAAGACGAACTGTCACTGGTTTCTAATCAAGTTCTTGGTGTCACGGCTTGCCAAAAGGCGGGATAACATTTGCCCCCCAAAGGACGTCTTGTGTAAACATGACGTGCTTTGAAAAACCGCAGTCTTTCATGCTGAATATTTCCGTTCAGTTGATTGCTTGACAGTCGTCTCTCAATCATTTCGTTGCAATCTTCTTTTAGACAAATGTTCCACTAGCATGCTTTGCTTTGGTTCTGCCCCCAGTTTTGGGGATGAGTATGGAGTTGATGTATGTTTATACTCCGTCTCGCACTCTGGAAATACGGAGTTGATTAATGTTTATACTCCGTCTCGCACTCTGGGAGTACGGAGTTAAGCGAATGTTTAAACTCCGTCTCACACTCTGGGAGTACGGAGTTGATTAATGTTTATACTCCGTCTCGCACTCTGGGAGTACGGAGTTGATTAATGTTTATACTCCGTCTCACACTCTGGGAGTACGGAGTTAAGTAGATGTTTATACTCCGTCTCGCACTCTGGGAGTACGGAGTTGATTAATGTTTATACTCCGTCTCGCACTCTGGGAGCACGGATTTGATTAATGTTTATACTCCGTCTTGCACTCTGGGAATACGGAGTTAAGTAGATGTTTATACTGCGTTTCGCACTCTGGGAGTACGGAGTTGATTAATGTTTATACTCCGTCTCGCACTCTGGGAGTACGGAGTTGATTAATGTTTATACTCCGTCTCGCACTCTGGGAGTACGGAGTTGAGTAGATGTTTATACTCCGTCTCGCACTCTGGGAGTACGGAGTTGATTAATGTTTATACTCCGTCTCGCACTCTGGGAGTACGGAGTTGATTAATGTTTATACTCCGTCTCGCACTCTGGGAGTACGGAGTTAAGTAGATGTTTATACTCCGTCTCGCACTCTGGGAGTACGGAGTTGATTAATGTTTATACTCCGTCTCGCACTCTGGGAGTACGGAGTTAAGTAGATGTTTATACTCCGAGTTGGACCTTTCCCGAGCTGTCTCCAGACTGCTTCACAGCAATGTTGCTTTTTATTGACTCCTGGACAGGCCCCGACGCCTTATCTCGTCGTACCCGCCTAGCTTCCTCTCTTTTTATGAACTGGTGTTCCTTAGAGTAGAAACGTTCTAGCATAGCCGGAGGTTTTCCTGCTAGCCAGTGTCCAAACTCAGAGTCTGGATCCATACCTCTCATTACAGCCATCAGAATTGCATTGTCATTGGGATTACTGACTTCAGTTGCTGCTATGTGGAACCTTTGTAAATATTCCTTCAACGACTCGCCGGGATTTTGGGTTACACTTGACAGAGACATCACGTCCTTTGGGTGCGTAGTGTGTATCCTGAACTGCTCAATAAACTTCTTTGCCAACTCCTCGAAATTTGATACGGATCGTGGAGGAAGTCGGGTGAACCACATAGTAGCGATCCCAGATAGAGTAATCGGAAAGCACCTACACTTGGTGGCATCATTCGCTCTAGCTGAATCCATCATCCATTCATACCTCATGACGTGCTGTCTGGTGTCAGTCTTCCCTTCATACGCAGGGATAGTAGGCATACTAAACTTCCTGGGGTACGCCGCTTGCAACACAACATCTGTGAACGGAGTATGACTTCTTGACACTCCCCAATCATCATTCGATAACCCCTAATTTTCTTTCATCAACTGCCTGATCATGGCTGTCAGATCTGGTGTCTGTATGGAAGGCGGAAGGTTAGTGTCTGTTCTACGTGCCTGACCATGCTGGTGCCTCCTCTCCTGGCGACCTGCCAATCGTTCGTCCTGAGGTCCGACATCGTTAGCGTTTTGATGATCTGGACCTCCATCCTCCATTTGTACTCCGGTCCTGAAGTTCCCAGCTCTTGCTTGGTTACGGTCTCCAATCGTCTGAACATCAGCTTCTGCTCGTGCAGCTTCAGTCTTACGTCTTCTGCGCCTGGGAGGTTCATCAGAGGAAGTTGAGCTGTCAGATGAAGAGTAAAGAGCGGGATTTCCCCCAGCATTCTGTTGCTGCTGTTGAGTGAGTTGTGCCATCAGGTTGGCATTAGCTTGCATATGTTCTCCTAGTTGTCTCCTGCTTTCCCTAAGTTCTCTCATCAAGTCATTGAACTCTACTCTGGTGACAACTGGAGTCTGTTCTTGAGCGGCAATCCCTGCACTCGGAATCGCTGGTTGATTGCTAGGTCCTGCTTGTTGCACGCTAGCAGTCTCGCGGGCATCCGCATTATGAGAAGCTGACCTGGTTCGTGGTCCTGCCATTGTAGAGCTATTGGTATGAATTTTGAGTAGAATAAACTGATGTCCTATCAGTGAGTCGGATCTTCTTTGTGGGATTTGTTCAATCCAGTAGCTTCAAAGCAGATCCTTGAGGTTTGATAATTCAATTCTCAGTGAAAGCACCAAAGTTTTAGCACCAAAATTGGTCACTAACCTCGTAGAGAAAGATTGTGTAGAGATATAAGTGATGAAAGTAAATTAAACAGAGAAGACATTGCTAATTTAAATGCAGAAAGTAAGAACACCAAATTTATAGTGGTTCAGCGTAATTGCCTACATCCACTTTGTTCAACTTTATTGATTTCCTTTATGGTTGATTACAAATACAATTCGTGAATCAAATGCTTGAGTGAAGTTGTTAAGTAGAGAAGATGAGTCTTGAAAATGGCAGAGTCTCCCCGGTGTTTTCTCTCCAAAAAAGGATCCCTTTCACTGTGACCCTGCCCCTCTATTTATAGGCAAATATTGGCTGGACTTCCCAAGTGGGCTGGATAGCCGAACGCTCTAGCCCCAGTACAGTGGTCGCTGTATGCCGAACGATGTGGTTGGTGTCTGGGAAGTGCAGGACGTTTGTCAGTCGAAGCCGAACGCTCTTCTAGATGCCGAGTACTCTTGTATGCCGCGCGCTCTTGTATGCCGAGCAGTCTTGATGCCGAACACTCTTGCATGTCGCGTGCTCTTGCTGCCGAGCATTGGTTGACGTTGAGTTCCACTGCATGCCAAACCCTGCTGGGTACTTCGCCGAACACTACTGGATGTCGGACTCTCTGGATGCTGTGTACTTCACCGAACACTACTGGATGCCGAGTACTCTCTGACGCCGAGCGCTTTTGTATGCCGAGCAGCCTTGATGCCGAGCACTCTTGTATGCCGAGCACTCTTGTATGACGAGCACTCTTGTATGCCGAGCACTCTTGTTGCCGAGCACTAGTTGACGCCGAGTGCTGCTTGATGCCGAGCACCCCTGTACGCCGAGTACCTTGGGATGTCGAGCGCTCTTGTTGCCGAGTTCTCCTATCACCGAGTTCTAATGATGCCGAACGCTAGCTCTGAACATTGGTTGTCGCCGAGTGCCTGTTGATGCCGAGTACTACGCCGTGTACTCCTGGATGCCGAGCAGTCCTTCATGCCGAGCTGTGGCCAATGCCGAGCACTCAGTTGCCTGGTCAAATCTCCAGGAAACATGTTGAATAAATTCTGTAACTAAATTATAATTGTTTCAAGCTCGCACGACCAAACGATACATTCAATGGCCTTGAAATTCGTTAACGTACAATAACTCACTATTACGGATCCAATGAAATTGGTTTCGTCGAAATCTAAGATAGTGCCCCGAAAGGCTATTTTTACACGTTAATTAAAATCACCTTCAAATCTAAATTAAAAGTTTACTATCTTCATTCTTGTTTAAATAGAATTTAAATCAACTTTCGAAATCATTTTCATTCAAAAAAATTCAAGATTCACTTATTTAAATGATCCCAATATTAAATTTAACAATTTCATTATCAAATAAATCGCTATACTTTAACTCAAGTTATTTAACTTATAAAATTAACTTTTCAATATTTAAAATCCATTAATTATTCCAAATTAAAATGACTGAAATTCTTGGTCATTAAATTCTCCCTCTTTAAAAGAATTTCGTCCCCGAAATTGCCAAGGTAAGAAAAATGCCCAAACCAATTAACTTTTCAAACAAACTAGTTGTGATATATTACCAAATTCTTTTAAGTCTTTAAAATTCATTTACCGATTCCAATTAATACCATTCCAAGTTATAACATAAAAATCAAATTTTAATTATTAAATTTTTTTCCAAAATTCTCAATAAAATTCCCAATGCCTTAGACTTCGAAAAATTTCGCCAGCATTCTCCTTTGTGCACCTCAATCGTAAAAGTTTACAATATATATATATATATATATATATATTTACAAATACACATCTCATCTTCGAGGATGAGGCATCCCATTAGGAAAAATATAAAAATACGGTGTGTAATCCGAGATGTGTACCTTATTTTAGTATTAGCTAGCATATACAACCAATATAATGCGAAAGCGAGCTCCAAATGCGAAGCATATGCCATTCGCACCTACTAATCACTTAACAACCAATGAGAATATGTCTATAGAAAGCAACATCATTATATAATATAGAGTGTACAATACTATATGTAAATGTAATAAGAAAAACCATCAAACAATAATGTTCATCCAATTTATTTATCATCATACCAGTTTGCATTTCCAAGTGTCAACATTATGTTTACACACTTTCATTTCTTATTAACATTCTATTGATTTGTTTTCGATTCGTTTTCAATTTTTTTACATTCAATTAATTTCCATCCAATTTATTCCCAATAATTGATTTACATTCAATTTCATTGAATTATTAATATTCACTTTATTCTCATTTACTTTGCTTACATTTACTTTAAATTCAATTTATGCTTAGCAACATTTAATTCCATATTCAATTTACTCAGTGTATTTCTTTAATACTAACAACACTTAACATCCATTCCATAAAATTATTTACTTTAGTTCATTTTAAGCATTTTATACAACCCTTCTTATTTTCATTATCATTCAACACTTAAGTTCATATGCAATTCTAGCAAACAACATTCCAACCATATTCAATTCATTTTGTAGCTCAAATCCATATCCTGTTGACCCAAAAAATGGACTAAAACCCTGGTTTGGATTTGAAAGCACCAGCCTTGTCCTGATAGAGCAATATCACAAATCACGGATATAAAGAAAGAACAATAAAAGAAAGAAGACCGAGAGTTTTTATAGTGGTTCGGCTTTTGATGAGGCCTACGTCCACTTTATAACTTTACTATAGACTGATTGATGTTACAAGAGTTGTTTGATTACAAGGCTTTGGTTGTTTTCTAGCTAGATTGAATCTCCAGATTTGGAATCCACTAGAGAATCACATTCTATTCCTTTGGAGATAGTTGTGTGGAGGTAGAGAGTAAAGAATAATTCCAACAGCTTCAGCAACCAGTCTGGAGAAGATCATCTTTATGTTGCAAGTAGGACGCTATTTATAGAGAACAGGGAGCTTTTGGGCCAGGTCCGTCTTCATCAACTCGCAGGTAGGTCACAAGTGACCTAGGGGGGTTTTGGCTCGCAAAACCAGCCAAGACCATGGGTCGTTGGCGACCCATGGCCTATGGGTCGCTTACGACCCATCGACTTGGTTTGTTTTGCGGACCAAATCCTGCCTCTTCTTAATAGTGTTCCATATCTTGTTTATTTGATGGTTTGAGCAGAGGCATGAGTCGCTGATGAGCTATGCACTTAGGATTTTTATGGAGTCTGGACCCAGAGATGTTCCTATAGCTTTTTAGCGTTTCTCTTATGTTTTGACGGCAATTCACTAGCTGTTTACGTACAACCACTGACTGGATTGTAGGAATACTGATCCCTCCGCTCCGTTGGTCTCAGTCGCTATCCTAGTCATATCGCTTAGCCCATGTTGATCCCTTGTCATGGTTTTTTTGGTTAAGTCCTGAACCATCCTGTTCTCGCAAGACTGCTCTATTCTCTATTGGTTTCAGCTGGGTTAAAAACCCGGATAATATATCCATTCCACAACTTAAGTTGTATTTTATTCTACAACTCAAGTTCATATTTCATTTCACTAATTTACATTATTAATTCATCTAATTCATTTCTAATCAAATTGAGTTTAACATATCTTAAGTTATACTTCATTTTATTTAATTCATTTCATTAACTCAATTTGTTTAACTTTACTTAAGTTAAATTTTAATTTCATATCTCAATTCCAAACTTCTTTCTTATATATACAATTTTCCAAATTATGAGTTCAAAATATTCTCATATATTTATCAAATAATACTTGGGATTTTTAAAATCAAAACTTGTTTTACCAAAACACACTTCAATGGAAAATCACTAAGGTAGCAATTCATCACTTAGAAACTCAAAAATGAATACCGAAGATGCAGCCATAATCTCCAGAATTGTTTTCCAGCAACTGAAGTGATTTCAGTGCTTTCTATCTTTTTTAAATCCCATTTTAAATATTTCTAACCAAAATATTTTCAAAATAATACTATTATTATTCTTCCAAAACTTCTGAAAAACAATTTCCAAAATTGATAGGTTTTAAATTCTCAAATTCTCAGCTTTTAAATCCTTTTCAGTTACAAATCATATCTATAAAATTACTCATACAATCTCATTTCCTTTCCCTTTATATATCACGTTTATAATTCACATTTATATAATCTTACTTCTTATGAACTGCCATTTCACAAATGTTGATTATTTTAATTAGAATCCAAATTCCATAATACATATTTATAAATTCACTTTCTTATATAACCCATTTTATAAATGTTTATCCTTGTCTAGATTATAACAACAACAACTTTTATTAGAACAACAAACAACAAATGATAATAATAAGATATTATAATTCACTAATAACCAAACACATCACATATAACTATAATAATTTCTGAAAAATTATTCATTTATATGTAAAATATAATTTTGGTAAAATTATCTCATTTACAAATTCTCAAAACAATATTGTGTCGGTTTGCCTTATTTAAGCATTTAGAAACCACTATCGATATCATGGCATCCCACGTGCTGACTAGAATTTATAAGCCACTCAAAAGATAAATTGACATAATATAAAACATTTTTATAATCACTAACAAATACACGCTCATATATATAAACCCAAAATTCATAATAAGGCATTCCATTACCTTATCTCCTAATGAGTTGCCCACCAAAGCCATGGTTCTTACTTAAGCTTCAGCTCTGATACCAAGCTGTAACAACCCGCCAATCCGCACAATCCAAGTTGACAATAAACCACACATGTCCAACCCAAATCGAGCGAAAAGATGGATAACTATGGTAAAGAAAGAGGAAAGAAGAAGAGAAGAGAAGAAGAAGAGAAAAGAAACTAAAAACATCACATAATCTCACAATCGCAGCGGAACAATATATACTATAATATCAATGATCTTTACAAAAGAGAAATCTTTATATACATACATCCATCAGAGTACAACAACAAATCACAATCATTAGGCTGGGTAGTTATAACAACCAGTCCTCACAATTGTTGATGATTTCAAAAAAAAGTAGTGGAAAAGTAAACAAATACGGAAAATGCGTTATGAAGACCTCCAGCTCGCCTCCTGAGCTCCAATGCATTCAAAACAATCTGTGAATATGCTCAGTCTAACCTGAGCATTATAATAGAATAACACCCAAGTTAGTCTGGAAAACCAATGTGAGAAAAACACACCCAACTGGATTTTTAATTTATAGAAAATTATTTAAAATCCAAAGCATCTCGTTAGCCCACACCGCACATAAACATAAAAGGGTTTTTACCTTATGATAACAAAAACATTTCATATGCAATTCTCTGATATTATAATAGTGTCTGAGATACAAATACTTATTAATCATAGTTGAAATTGTTACATTAATTAAATTCCAGCATACTAGGTTCTGCAATCAAAACCATTAAGGCAAGTATTAGAGATTGGATTCCATGCCATGACAAGTTAAGGAACTACCTTCTAAAGGTACATCTTTAGATAAAATGCACCGGGTCCGACAAGAACATCTTGTACCCCTACCCTACAGTATTGTCCTATCACTTGACTAGTAGTACCAAATATGATCACTCACTCATTAATTTGGACCACAAGCATACATGAGTAGATAATAACCGATCTAGATTTGGAATGGCCATACCCTTATGGGAGTGACCCACTTAGCCTTGCTGCATGCCCAATTTTTGTCATTTCCCGGTTAATGAGGCTCGAGACTACGTTTTACCTTTTTATATAGCACTTCCCACTTGGGATGTTAACATGGTCCTCCAAGCATCAATGCAATAACAGCATTCATTCATACAAGTTCATTTTGGGACTAAACGAAATACTGGAGAACTTCTTCTTCAATTCCATCTTCTTCAAGATGTCTTCGCTTCGAAATGCTTGAGTTGGATAGAATTGGTTTTCGGATAACATACCCGATCAGGTCTTTTCGAAACAACATTCAATAGTTTTCGGTATACTCAACCTCGGTTCTTTAGGAAATAAAAAGTCAAAGATAAGAGTAGAGATCACCTCTTAACCGTTAATGGATGGATTACCATATCATTATCCAAAGAGATTGAAATAAGATTTATACGCATAGTACAACATCATTGGAGATGACTGTGCCATACGACTCACCTGTTTCAACTAGATATTTCTAAAGTTACGTTTTGGGTCTATATTTGATAGTCGGTTATTTAACTATCAACCAACACACATCCAAATCAGGGGTTTATTTCAAAAGGGAAAACCAACATCGGTTAAGCATGTAAGTGACCACTAGCCCCAATAATCAATCCTTTATTCATTAAATTACTTTTTAAATTACTTGTATAAAAATACATTTAGAAAGATATACCCACCAATCCCTAATTTTTTAAATAATTGGAAAATATTCATAAACTTATCTCAACGGTATAAGTATATTCACAGAATAGAGAAAAATTTCCTTTTTACATAATTCTAAAACTAATTATTAATTCCTTTATAAATCTCTAAACCGATTTATAACCCCATTCATTAATTTCTGAATAATTATTTATAAAACTCCCATTTTTACATTGCTAAAAATCATTTATAAATCCTTTACAAATCCATAAACCATTTATAAATTCCTTTTATAATCTATAACCCATTTCTAATGTTCCTTTCTAAATATCTAAAACCGTTTAGAAAACTCTCTTTACCCTTGTAAATAATATTCCTCTAAGTTTTCCAAACCATGTTATAAGACTACTCTTATAAAAGCCAAATCCGTTTATAAACTCTATTTATGCATCTCGAACACATTTATAAACAATTAAAAATCATTTACTTCCGAACACTATTATATAATAATAATTATTTAAATTAAACATTATAAATAAATAAATAATAAATACTTATCATAAAACATCTTAAGATAATAATTAATAATCCCAAAACATTATTAATAAAACAATAATAACTAATCTTTGCCCTTACTATAAATAATAATAATAATAATTTATTTTCAAACCTAATTAATATACCCTTATTATTAATTTTAAACCATAGTTATTCTTAAATAATTAACCTTCCAAAATATTAACATATTGATAAATATAAATACTTTAAAACAATATTAAGTATAAGCAAATAACTTTAAAATAATACTAATACAATTAAAAAACTTTAAAAAATTATTATTACAATTAAATAATTTTAAAACACTATTAATATAAATATAAATAATCTCTTAAATAATATTAAATAAAAATAAATAACTTAGAAAAAATATAGATAAAAAGGTTAAAAGAAAATAGAAATTAAATCTTTTAACATAAAATATTTCCAAAAACCCAATTTTCGATTTAAAATCATTTCTTGCCTCAAAACCAATTCGAATTCAAATATCAATGTATGGTATTTTAAAATAAAAATTTTTGACGCCAATAACCACCCAACACTTAACCAACATCGATATTTTCTTTTCTATGACTATAGTTTTTATGTTTTTATGACATAACGATGCATAACCAATGCTGCCAAAATTAGGTTTATTATACAATAATTTATATAATAGAAATATTATTGAAATAAATTTAACAATAGCGAGGAATCCCATTGGATCCCTCCAACCTGTCTCCCTGCATCAATCGTTCGAAAGAGGATTCGTATACAAAAGGGTCATCCGCTCTTACACGGGAACGTAATAGGGTCTCATCCGCTCCAAGGGTGGAATATATCCAAACCAACAATATAAAATAGTAAATCATCCAACCACTCAATCAACCATTCATTATCATTATATAATATTATTGGTTAACCAAAAAGGTGAGCTTAACTCACCGAAATTTTCTGTTGTCGCCATGGCTTTCTTGATTTGGAACTAAAATCGAACGACGACCGATTTTAGCCCAAATTTCAACTATCTCCAAATTCTTCCAAACAATATTCATTGTGAGGCTTATGTCATCACGAACCTAATGTAAAAATCACCACCTTAACTTGACCTCGTACGGATAAGATACCGATTTTATAAGTTAAACGATTTTTAATTATCAATTAAATATATTAATTACATAATTAATACATTATTACGCTCAAACCTTCTTTCCTCTTTCGTTCATGCAAATGAACCCATCCAGGCACCACATTCTTTTACTCGCTGTCGCAACAACAGCCATCCTCTCGCTTCCATCACCAGCCCCATCCACATGCCCTCAAACGCGAGTGGTCCCATCACCAAAATCGCCGCTGCTAGTGCAAAAATTCGAGAGAATTGTTTATGTTCATCTCCAAAATGCCACCTCCATGATCGCGCGCCACATAATCACGACTGCACATAGCACTCATCCCCACGCTCCTTTCATCTTCACAACCCATCGCCAAAAAATTCAATGAATTCACCGGAATCGGCGAGAAAAGAAAACACAATTCATTTGAAAATCGATGTCACCATGCCACTTTATAGCCTAATCCAACCATGGAATACACTCCACTCAATACCTCGAACATTTCTTTAGTTGACCACTTTGTCTGATATCGTCGAAAATGGCACCGATGAATATTGATCGTTGGATTTAAGATGATTTGAATTGAAATTTTTTAAAATGTTCTATCTGGTTGGTTGCGTTTTAGATAGAAAGGGAAGGTATGGATCTAACAGTGAAAGCATGGGGTGAAGTATGGCTGAAAGTATGGGTAGGTATGGTTATAACATAATATATATTTTTTCAATTTTAAATATTAAGGTACAAAACGTTAGAAAATTTCAAACTCCTATCGAGTCGTGCCACCTGGCATTCTACATGTAATACCCCTATTCTGAACTCAATGGAATAAGTCTTGAGGCCTAATTCAATCATATGCAGAAGATAGCTTTTCAAACCCAACTATACTGAATAAATTCATTAATTAATTTATAAGCGTTTCAAGCTCGCCCGACCAAACGATACGTCTAATAGCCATAAAATTCGTTAACTTATAATAACTCACTATTATGGATCCAACGAAACTGGTTTCATCTAAATCTAAGACAGTGCCCAGGAAGGTTATTTTTACATGTTAATTAAAATGAATTATTATAAAAACAAGTAAATCACCTTCAAATCTAAATTAAAAGTTTACCACCTTCATTCTTGTTTAAAAAGAATTTAAATCAACTTCCAAAATCATTTCATTTAAAAAATTCCAAGATTCACTTAATAAAACAATCCCTATATTAAATTTAACAATTTCTTTATCGAATAAATTGCTATACTTGAAATTCAAGTTATTTAACTTATAAAATTAACTTATCAATATTTAAAATCCATTAAATATTCCAAATTCAAATGACTGAAATTCTGGTTCGTCACAAAAAGCTATTAAGTGTCTTGAGTACTATCTCTTGCATTATTAGCTATATATGGCATGGGATTTAGTTCAAGGGATTTTAGAAACCTTCTTTTGAAATGGAAGGTATTAACTGGTTGATTGAGGACTCCCCTTCTATCAATATAAGAGGTATTAAATGGTTTTATGTATGTAGACTGTTAACCAAATTTATGGTCAACACCCCAAAACTATTCTAGCTAATGTGGTTAGTTCGGTTTGAATAAAGGGCTTGACATCCTTAAGGACTGCCTTTGTGATTCGCTTGTATATATCTTTCGAATCAGACATTTCGACATCGTCGAAAGGTTAGATACATGCTTGAATTTGATTCTTTCCGTTTTAGTTAAACTTGTATGAAGTTGGATACGATCTAGTCGAAAGGATTGTGAATGATCTCCTTCAACTTGGACCTTACCGAAAAGTTTGATAGTTGGGACTATAATTTCGAAAGGTTATTGGGATTGTTATCGTAAAAGTGCTGTCGACCTAGTCAGAAGGTTTGGGGATTTAAGCTAATCAATCCAGAAGGTTGAAGTTAGTATTGGGACAAGATGCATTATCAATCCCATCGAAAAGGTTTAGCCCTTTGATCCAATGATTTCGGAAGGTTTAATGACCGTTGAACTGATTTGGTCCTCAACTTAGTCAAAAGGTTCTGATTGGAGGGTTGGAATCTTCAAAAGGTTGAAATGGTTACTTATGACTGAAGTATTTTTTATACTGTCGATAAGAACCTTCCGCAGGAGTTTAACCTGAAAATAAGAGTTAGTCCAACAAAGTTTCAAGTAAATAGAAAAGTAATTAACGAAGTTTAAGTCTTCCCTCTTTATCCAAGAAAAAGGCTTTATTTATTAAATTCCCCAAATCAACATTCAATTTGGGTTACAATGCTCAAACTAAGAAGATACAAGACTAGAATTGTAACAACCCAGGGTTTTATAGCAGTTGAATATCGTCAAATGACAATTTAATTCATTCTTCAATTGCAATTGCAAAATGAATTAAATTGTCATTTGATGATATTCAACTGCTATAAAACCCTGGGTTGTTACAAGAATGGAAGAAATCGGATCCCCTAAACAGGACACCTTGGGTCTTATTTATATACGCGGATGGTCAACCTTTCGGTCCCATGCTTTCAACTAGGTCGGAAGATTCCCCTTTTATATGTGACTGCGAACCTTTCGACTTTGCTAGGAAGTTTTTCTTTCATCTGCTACCATGGACCTTTCGACTTTGTCGTAAGGCTTGCTTTTCTTTACACCTTCACGTACGTTTCGACTTGGTCGGAATGTTGCTTTTCTCTTACTTGTTGTAAACCCCTCAACCTTGTCGGAATGTTTCTCTTCACTTGATTATTGTCAAGAGCTGTGCTTTCCTTCAATGTCTTCGAAAGGTTGTCTTTCTTTCTTTACTGACTTGTGAGGGCTGTCTTCTTCATAAACCTTTTGACATTATCGAGAGGTATCTTTGATGTGTTATAACCGGTTCGAAAGGCTTGTTATGCTTCCGAAAAGGACATTAAATTCTTGCTCACCCTTGCTTTGACTTCTTCATCCCCTTTGAAAGTGAAGAACACTCTGGATCCTAGAGACGAAACCTTTCGGCTACTTTTAAAGGTTTGATGCTAATGAAGTCTGACTACTCCATCCCTTCGATTCTTTCTGTAAGTTTGGGCTGTGTTCCTTTTCATTAATCTTTGTTGAGAGACCTTTCGTCCTAGACGGAAGGTTGATTTTTTGTGTAACATTTGCCCTCCCTCATTTGAAGGGATGCTCTTGACTTTCCAAGTCATTTTTGTCGACAGCTATAAGAATTACCCGCCTCTTGGTCTTCCTGCGTTAATCTGGAACGTTCACTCAAATCCAATCCAATGGTAGAGAATTTGGGCGACTTTTCTTATATAGCACGCTCCTTCTCTTTCTTATACTTTTACCTAAAATTAAAATCACCGCACACAAGTAAAAGAATTCTCATAAATTTTCTAAATCTCGACTCACTGCAGTTAGGTATTTATTGAATTTACTTCACAAATCTTAGTTTAATTTTCATCCTTATCAGTTTGTAACCAAATTTCCAGTTTCCTAAATTCAAAATCGAATTTGGTTTTACTGGAAATTCATTTTTCCATAAACCAGTTTTTAGACAAAATTCATCTATGGTTTTAGATTTTATGCTGGCGATGTTTGCTGTGGGAAAATCCCATTATCGGGTTCAAATTTATACCCAAGTTATTTAAATTTAGTTTTTGGTTTTTCAAGTTTGATTTTTGATCTGTTGACAATGTTATACTATTCTTCGGAATTGAACTAGATCGACTCCAGATGATGGTAATTTTGCTAACAGGTTCATTTTGCTTGTTCTTCAAGAAAAAATTGAAATCACATTTATTATTGGGTTTGGGCTTTCTTAAACCCGATATGGTAACCTGGGCCCTACCGGCATACAATTAGGTAATGCAGAATGACTTTCCTACCCCTTCGAAAGAAGTAGAGGTGGAAAAAATTAGGTTTACCTCTCTTTGCACCTTTCGACGACGTCGGAAGGTACTTTGACATTACCTTTTCATTGGAGTCGGAAGGTTAGGCAAAACCATTGTGAAACCTTCTCACCAAGTGCTTCCGACAAGATTGAAGATTTTAAACATTCATCAGTATACCTCCAACAAGGTTGAAATCCTCCAATCTTAATGTTGTATTCTAACACCATTGACCAGACCTTTAGACAATATTAACAATATCTATGTTTTCCAATTTGGGAAATTTTAAATTTCTAATTTTATTCATATTTAAAAGTCTTGCAATTTAACTCCAGGTTTTACTTCCAATGGGCTCAGGTTTTCATAAAACCTTCGGCATTGTCGAAAGGTTGAGACTAGGAAAATATTTAATTTTTTTAACTTTGTCAAAGGCTCCAGCCGTAACCTTTCGACATTGTCGAGAGCTTAAACTGTTGGTTTTTGAAAATTCACATCATTTTTAAGCTTTGTGCATATTTTCATGCTTAATCTATCTAAGTAGATTTATTCACTTTTATATTCTTGATTGCTATCTAAATCTATAACTGGTTATAGGTTTTTAATTAGAACATTTTCACCTGGCAGAACAACGAGTTCCTCAAAAATTGAAGCTATTGCCCAACACTCATTGAATCTCAAAGTGAAGTAGACGCCATTCTGAAACAGTTTTGCATCACCGGAGTTGAAGCCATTCCTCCCAACTCCACCGATACTATTGACAATCCTCATGAGGGGTACTTTTCATTCACTGCCATCCACATATGGCATGATGGTTTTCATCTGTTTCCTGCATTTCTATGCTCCTTTCGGTCTTACGTTGGAGTTGCTCCGATGCAACTCTCTCCCAACGTGTATACCCATCTTCTATCTCTCGAGATGCTAGTGCTGGAATCTGGACTTCCTTCGCTTAGTCCTGAAATTTTAACCTCCTTGACCAAATTGGCAAGGTCAAGTAAGTCTAACAAGCAGATTTTCAGGGTGAATGTATATAAGAAATTGATATCGGACGGTATTAACAAGTTAAGGATTGGGAGAACCAATTCTTTTTTCTTAAGTGCTTAGCAGATGTTCACGAGGCCTTTGCTTTTCCTCGTAAGTTTATTTCAATGTCGTCTCTGCTTTCCTCTATGCTCCTTGTTAACTAATCTCTAATATTTTTCAGGTGAGCCCTCCAAAACACTCAGCAATACAGACCAAAAAAATATTAACCCATTAACTGTAGATCCAAAACATCTTAGGAGCAGGTTGACGCTCCTAACCCTTTCAAATTTTAGGAAGCATTATTTATTGTCAACTGGTCAAAAGATTCCTGGCACTTCGCGTACCATCATGCGCAACTCCTTGGAAAACTGCTTCTATTCTCTGGGCGATACTAATCATTTTACTTCACTGTCGCCTATTGGTTCTAACACTTCAGGTTTCCCATTAACTTAGTGTTCATTTTCTATAGAATTTTAGAATTTGCTTTAAATGATTTTATATCTTCTGGAATTCGCTCTCGTTCTCCCCAAGGCCATCATGCCTTTAAGTGAAGTTTCTCCTCCTTCCTCATCTACGGATGTTAAGCAAGTTTTGGAGGCTTTTGATAACTCCAAGAAATCTTCAAAAAGAAGACTAGGAGTGCCTCCTGAGGAGGCCCGTCCAGTTAAAATAGCAAAGATCATCGATGTTAAGGAAGAAGAAGGGCGTAAATCTCCAGAGAAAGCTTTAGAAATTCCAATTATCGAAGCTTCAAAAGATATAATGGAGCCAACTCCTCCTTCACCAGCTTCTCATCCACCTATTTCAATTTCTGTCTCTCCTGCTACACTGGCACAAATGTAGGTTGCTCTTTTTAAGACTCCTAAGTCTCGTACTCTTCCAGAATCGTCATCTTCCACCGCTTTGCCAACCAACTTCGACGATCTTGTAAAATTCATTCTTTGCTCGGAATCTTTTACCTCTTCTCCTCTGTCATCCTTTAGCCTAGACTTGGCATAAAATCATCGCTCTCTCGTGGAGGAAAAACTCTTGGTAAGCTCTTATTCAATTAATTCTACTATCACCGGGTCTCCTTAATTGTTAACATGTGATTCTTCTCTTGTTGCAGATTTCTAGGAACCGGGTTTCCCTTAATGAGCATGTTTCCAAACTCTCTGTTGGATCCTCCAAGCTTTAAGAGGAAAATATTGAGTTGAAGAGTCAGCTAGCCTCGTTGTCGGCTACCCAGAATATCGTTTCCTCTGAACTTAAGCAAATTAAGGCTTCCATCGCTAGGGCCGAGGGAGATTTAGAAGCAGAAAAGCGAGCTCATCGTCCCACCTCCGATGAAAAGTTTGTAAGGGAGCTGGCTTTGAAGGATTCAGAGGAAGAAAAAGCTCGTTTGATCGCCAAGAACACTTTACTTAGAGAAAAATTCAAGAGGTCAAGAGCCTCACTCAAGCTAGACATTCAAACCCTCTCCGACTTCCAAAAACATGTTTTTGATTTTGTTCACTCCACCATGGGGCCCATGATGCTGAACTATTATGAATATGCTCTCATTCTTGCCTATGTAAACAATCATGATAAATGTCATGACTTCTGTTTTCCTTCACTTCACCCAACTATAGCCAAGAGAGTTATGGACGAAATTGAACGATCTAAATAAGGTCCTGAGTCCAAAGATGAAGAGGGGTCAGTTGACTTCAAGAAGGCTCTTTCTTTCGATATTCCCTCCTTTGATATTAAATATGACTCCGAAGAGGAGGATGACCAAAATAAAGATCTCAATGAAGAGGATGAAAATCTTATGAATTGGGATACTGATGACGACGACGACGACGATGACCCTCTCGGAGGTCAGGGCCATGAGGGAGACAAAGGAGGTATTTCTGGTGCTCAAGAAATAGATGGTGGTGGTTCAAGCAAATCGCCTAAAAAAGAGCCATTGCCTTATAAAGATATGCCTCTAACATCCCCTGGGCCAAATGCTCCTTTGGAAGAGGAAATTGCTCCCGTCCACTCTGAGGGTCCGTAAAAGAGAGAGAACAAGCCCTCCAGGCCTCAATTCCAGTTTCACAGGTATGTGCTTCTCTATTTAAATGTTTTACACTTGGAAGATAACAATTAGTGACAAATCATTTATTTTATATTAGAAAGAAGTTGAAATTTCCCTATAGGATAGAACTTGAGAGAAAACAAGCAGAAATTAACAAGTTACAAAGGGAGTTAGACAAATTAATAAAGGAACACAATGCTCTATCAAAGAAATATCATAGTCTGGACAGGAGCACTTTTGCACTAGCATCTTTTAAATTTCAAAGAGCGGCCCCTTTACTAAAGAAAACGCGTCTTCGATAGACGCCCTCTTGGGGGAAAATAGAGAATTAACAACTCAGTTCTGGATGATGATTGAAGAAAGAGACATTTTAATCAATTTTTTGGATAAACTTTATTATAGACATTATATCATAGATTTCTCATACTTGGGTGGACTCAGTGGGGGTCTACTTAGACGTTTCCATAAAAAAATATTTAGATGAATTTGGTTCTGACCCGCATCCTGAAGCTTGCTGGAACATACCGGAGGTCAAATCAATTCCTCAAGGTCTCCCTGCTGAAAAGCTTAAGTATTATAAGAATAAATTTTTTCTGAGGTTTTCTCCAAGTCTGTCTTGTATGAACCTGATGAGATATTGCAAATATATAACAAGTAATTGATTCATGAATGCATGCTTTTGTAATGCTCTTTTTACTTAGCTTCTTTTTGTTGTGCTATTTCAGAATTTGTTCTTTAGGTCGTGTCATCCCAAGAGACCATTCAAGTCAATATGTTAACCTAAGCAGGTTTTACTCTAAAAATCCATCACTCTTGAAGACTTTGAAGTTAGCGAGATATTTCTTTCTTTGGTATTTACAAAAATTATACTTGGAATATCCTCGTATCCGCTTTGACTTCCTTGGCGAAGAGAAGGAAACTTTCTTAAAAGAAATCAGAACCTTCCATACTAAGCTGATTTGTGGTCGCGACAGTCCTCTTATTGGAAAATTGGATTATAGTAAATGTCCGCCAGTTATTAGCACTGAAGGGGTTTCTATACCTTTTGACTCGATTGTTATGCTTTCGGCTGATACTTTTGGCAAAGTTATAAATGTAGTCTCTCAACTTTAGATGTAATGAAAGTATTTATTTTTCCTTTTAACTTTGTGGCTACTTGAGTTGTAATTCATCGATATAACAATAAAGTCATATTATCTTAATTTTTATCTATTTTATTTCTTTTTGTTAATCCGGAGATTCAGCCATCTTCGTCTCATCTTCCTCAAAGTTTACGTTCTTGTCTCAACGCCATTAGAGACAGGCTATTATCAGGGAGTGGTGAGATTGTAATTCACGACGAAGTCCTTCTCGAGCATTTCGATGGCAACATCGAAGTCGTGAAGTGGCATAAAAGATACCTTATTCAAAAGACCATAGCCAGTAATCATAAGGATCGCATTGACTATCCTGATGCTGAAATTAAAAAGAAAGACGAGGTGATCACTTTGCTCAAACGACGAGTAAAGTCAAATCCTTCAATTGACCTATATAAGAAGATGTCTAGGCTTATCCAACAAATAAGTGACTTGGAGTTGAAATTAAAAGATAGTCAGGCGTAATGTTCCTTTCCAGAATTCATTTTAGGTGATAAAATTTCAAAGATTAAGCTTCCGGTCACACAAGCAACCTCTTCTACCGCAAAGACAAATAGATCGAAGCATCTTGCAGCTTAAAAATTTCCTACCATGTTCAGTCCTCCCCCAGGCTTAGACGACAATGTGGTGGGGAACTGGTGTCGGAGAGTGATATTAAAAATCACTCAGTATTTTAATGAGCAACAAAAAGTCAAGTATTCCCAGACTATTAACAATTATGCTGCCAAGAATCAAAAGCTTAAGCATAATATTTTTTTTCTCCAAAAACAAGATGCTGAGTTAGAAAGGGAAAACAAGACCCTTAGAGCGGAAAACAAGGCCTTTAACTGTGCTTTGAAAACCAACATTGAGGCAATCGATGATGAGAATACAATTAGAAGGAAGGAGAAAAAGCTTAAAGAAGTTCTTCGCCAAGCAATTAACCATGTAGTTACTCCTTCCGTGGTGGAGACCCTTAATAAAGCATCTTAAGATTTGTAATTGGTATATGTATTCGGGCCATGTAAATATATCTATTATATAACTATGTTGTTTGTAAATGACTACATAACTCACATAAATTATGGAAATTTTGTAAATATCACCTAATTTGTGATCCTTTTTTGTGATGTAACCTACGATATACTTTTGAATTGTTCATTCAATGACTTTTGTGCTTGCTGAATCCTTTGCTATTCCGACTTCCCCGCGGAACATGTAACAAACAATGCTTCTAATTGTTAGCTTTTAAATTAACATATTTGTCTATGTATATCATTCGCCTAGATTAGCAACTCATCTTGCCAATTGTATGAAAAGTAATTTATTCAAAATGTTAAGATCTCATCTTTAACCATGATGAGAAATGATCATGGATTTAACTCTTTCCACCTGTTCGGAATGCATAAGACTTGTTGGAAGTAAATCCCATTATTTTGACATAGTTAGAAGCCGGAATTCCCCATTTGGGCAATATTATCGGTATTCTCTTTAATAATATTCTTTGGCCCAGATTCGAGCACCTGAGATGAACAGAAATTCAGAGATTTTTTTACCCAGATTAGGGTTTTAAATAAACAGCAGTCTTGCCACCCAGAATTAGGTGTCAATGATAGAGTTTTATGAGGTGTCATCGGACCCAGATTCGGGTATTAGTTGATGGAAGATAAGTTGAAAGTCACCTTTTGGAATCTTCTGATAATAAGTTAGGGATGATTAGAATGTCAATTTCAGTAAAAGAATATCAGAATACCTTTCCTGGTAATAAGTAGTAGTGGCTCAGAGTACCATCTCTGGTAATGGATATGTAAGGTTAGAAATCTATATCTGCTAATCTGGTATTAATAATGGGAGACCAGAAGACCATTTTCGGTCATAAGTATCAGAAAACTAGACAACCATTCTAGCAATAAGTAATAGAAGACTAAAATACAATTTATGATAGTAAGTAATAGAAGACCAGAAAACCAATCTGGCAAATGTACGTGGGAAGAAGTCACTGACTTCTTCCTGATTATCCTGTTGAATGCGCCATCTTAAAGCTTTGATGATATTTTGCATGCTTTTTTTCTCGAGCTCGAGTTTTCTTTATCCATTTGTTTTGGCCTATTTCAGGCAAGGACTCTTTTGTCGAACTACCATGCTTATTTGAAGCAGCAGCCATTTTAGGCTGTTGTCATTTTAGACGTTGCCAATTTTTGGATATTGCCATTTTAGGTGGTGTCGATTTCTAGCGGTGCCCATTTCAGGCAAGGAATTTTCTTAGTTCGCCGTACATTTCATCCGGGTTTCCGGTGCGCTCGGCTAGCTTATTTTGAAGTAGGGCCCGAGGACTTACCCGACCTCCCTCCAGTAGGTGCCTTAACCTGGCCATAGTGTGACGCGGCAAAGGGCTTTTTCGGTACCTTGGCCAGGCCATAGCGGGGCGGGACCAAGGGATTACCCATCCTCCCTCCAAGAGGTGCCTTATCTTGACCATAGCGTGATGCGGATAAGGGTTCTGCTACCTGGCCATTTCTGATTTTGGCGTAGCTAAAGGCTTACGCCCTCCTTCTAGGAGATGGCTTGACCTGCCCATCTTGGCGCGACCAAGGGTTTTCTACAATTATTGGTAGCCTACCATTTTAGATAGTCTAATTTTAAGGAGAATTTTACTCCCGACCATGTGGACTTTTCTTATTTTGAGAATAGAAATTTTATTCCATGATTTGTTCAATCCTTTACAAACTGTTTAAGTTTTCCTTGTCTTAGGAAGTGTAGGACCATCTTTTCAAGCACCTTGCACTGATTTGTATCATGTCCATTCATCAGATGAAAGTTGCAATATAATTCCTTAAGTTTCCTTCTAAATCCCGACTTCTTTTTTTGAGAAGGCCAATAATTCAGTTTTTCTTTCGTTCGAATATAGATGTTTTCGATTGAGGTAGTAAGATTATATTCTCTAAGAAGTCTTGAATTTTTAGCCGTCTTTGACTGGCGTCTAATATTCTTTTGGCAAGGTTCAAGTACTTCTTTTTGAGGGACAGGTTTCCTTCTCATTATTCGTCAATCCTCTTCCAAGGATGTTTCTTTCACTCTTAAGATTTCGGTTGGAAAATTCTTGGTAATCTTTATACTCCCACTAGGCAATTCATTTATTATCCTTAGTCCTTTGGTCGTGAGCTTTTTTATACATCCATGGCTTTTCCTTGAATGGTGAATTTCATTTATAATCTTATTCCATTTATGTGCAAAATTGTCATAATCCTTCATCATTTCCTTTTTAAAGATAGTTCCATAGGAATACGACTGAATGGTCCTTCTCATTTGTCAAAATAGATCCTCTTTCTTTGAATTCTCCTTGTCTAGAGCAAAGGCTGAGGTTGGTTCTGAACGGATTGGGTTGATACTCCATTTCAATGAGTCATAGGGTATAACCCGTCTTTTCCCCTCAATGACTTGTAGAGCTTGAAGTCGAAGGGTTTGCTCTTTACGTAAGGGTTGGCTATAATTCATTCAACGATTAGGACTTACGTCCAGAGGTGCCGTGAACCCTTGAAACGATCTTTCTCTGCAAAATCTTTCTCTTGCTTTGAACATTGAATCTATACCTTATCCTTTAATTATATTCAAAAGGATTGTAGGTCTTATATCCCAAGTAAGACCTTTCATGCTCAAAAAGAGGAGTTGATGAGCGTTAAGAAATTTATCCAAGTAGAAGAGTAGGTGTGGAATTCAATAAGGGCAGAGGTTCGGGCCCTCATTCTAGTGCCAAAAATGTTAACCAAATTTATGGTTAACACCCCAAAACTATTCTAGCCAATGTGGTTAGTTCGGTTTGAATAAAGAGCTTGAAACCTTAAGGACTGCCTTTGTGATTTGCTTGTATATATCTTCGAATCAGACCTTTCGACGTCGTCGAAAGGTTGTTAGATACTTACTTGAATTTGATTCTTTCCGTTTTAGTTAAACATGTATGAAGTTGGATACAATCTAGTCGAAAGGTTTGTGAATGATCTCTCTCAACTTGGACCTTTCTGAAAGGTTTAATAGCTGGGATTATAATGTCGAAAGGTTATTGGGATTGTTATGGTAAAAGAGTTGTTGACCTAGTCGGAAGGTTTGGGACACTAAGCTAACCAATCCAGAAGGTTGAATTTAGTTTTGGACTAAATGCATTATCAATCCCATCGAAAGGTTTAGTACTTTGAGTTAATGATTTCGAAAGGTTTATTGACTGTTGAACTGATTTAGTCCTCAACTTAGTCAAAAAGTTCTGATTGGAGGGTTGGAATCTTCGAAAGGTTGAAATGGTTACTTACAACTGAAGTATTGTTGATCCTGTCGATAAGAACCTTCCACAGGAGTTTAACCAGAAAATAAGAGTTAATCCAACAAAGTATCAAGTAAATAGAAAAGTAATTAACAAAGTTTAAGTCTTCCGTCTTTATCCAAGAAAAAAGCTTTATTTATTAAATTCCCCAAATCAACATTCAATTGGGGTTATAATGCTCAAATTAAAAAGATACAAGACTAGAATGGAAGAAATCAGATCCCCTAAACAAGACCCCTTGGGTCTTATTTATAGACGCGTATGGTCAACCTTTCAGCCCCATGCTTTCGACTGGGTCGGAAGGTTCCCCTTTTATATGTGACTGCGAACCTTTCGACTTTGCTGGGAAGTTTGTCTTTCATCTACTACCATGGACCTTTCGACTTTGTCGGAAGGCTTGCTTTTCTTTACGCCTTCACGTACGAAAGATTTCTTTTCTCTTACTTGTTGTAAACCCCTCGACCTTGTCGGAAGGTTGCTTTTCACTTGATTGTTGTCGAGAGCTGTGCTTTCCTTCAATGTCTTCGAAAGGTTGTCTTTCTTTCTTTACTAACTTGTGAGGGCTGTCTTCTTCATAAACTTATTGACATTGTCGAAGGGTATCTTTGATGTGTTATAACTGGTTTGAAAGGCTTATTATGCTTCTAAAAAGGTCATTAAATTCTTTCTCACCCTTGCTTGACTTATTTATCCCCTATGAAAGGTAAAAACACTCTGGATACTAGAGACGGAACCTTTTGGATACTTCAAAAGGTTTGATGCTAGTGAAGTTTGATGACTGCATACCTTCGACTCCTTCGGTAGGTTTGGGCTATGTTCCTTTTTCTTAATCTTTGTTGAGAGCCTTTTCGTCCTAGATGGAATGTTAATTTTTTGTGTAACATAGACATATTCTTATTTTGAAATATACTGCCCAAGTGCTGGAAAAGTTAGACTCGAGGTTTTTAGTCACAAGACATTTGATTTTCAAACTTCCTCCTCATTACAACACAGATTAAGGACGAAGTGATGATACTGATAATGCTTAAAGGTGGAGTGCCTTGGCTTGTGGCTATTATTATTATTCTCCTTTATGGTATTTTTATGTTGTACCCATTTATTTAGAGAAATGTTGTAACAGATCTAATGTTATGGTCTTTATAAAATTTTGTATTATGACATTTTAATGGTTTTGAAATAAATGGGTATAATTTGGCATTATATATTATTCCATCCATTATGAGTTCTGAAAGAATAGTTATTGCTCTGTACTGTTATATAATTTTCCAACTAACAGCCAACCTTAGAACGGATCTAAGTTTCGACGGGCCTTTACTGGATCGAAATTTATGCCTATTCCGAGGTGGGTTATTGCATTTGGTATCAGAGCCTAGGTTACTCAATCAACTAGAAACTATACTTATGTGGAACGTACTTGTTATTTTGAAATGGTTTTTCAAATAGAGTTTTCAAAATTCTTACTATACACACACACTCTGTTTTTTTGAACGTATGTACATACACTAGGTAACCCTTTTTCTTTCAGCATATAAACTATCTTAGGAAATCATCACTAAAGATTCAACCTACAGATAGTTAATATGGATGATAATCAATCCTCTATTGGATAAGGGAACCATGCTCGCAAGAAGGCCTCTCATTCATGGAATGCCCAAATGGTTTGGACAATATCTTAGGACCATTGAGTAGATTCCTATTACTCCAACTGCACCGATGGCACCCTCTCCCCTGCTTGCTGATGATGTACCCCATTCTGTTGACTTTCCTAAATTGTGTAAGGACTTTCTCAATATGAAAGTGAAGACATACTCAAGAACTAAAGCATATTTGGAAGCTAAAGCATAAGTTAGTGACCATGAGAAAATATTTAGAGAGCTTGGTTGGGAGGATCAACTTAAGAGAAGGATGGCAGCTTAGCACCTCGAAGCAGAAGCTTTAGATTGGTGGAACTTGGAGATTGAGGAAAACACTAGAAAGATATTCTCATTGAACGAATTCAAAAACAGATTTGAGATGAGGTTTATGTTTGAGGCATAAGTGATCTTACAACTTGAGAAATTCTTTTAGCTTAGGCAAGGGTTCTCCACTTCTAAGGAGTACATAGGTAAGTTCACCGAGTTGTCTAAATTTGGTGTCAGCCTGATAGATTTACCTATTAAAAGGGCCATGAAGTTCGTGAAGGGCCTAAATCCCCTGTGGAGGGAAATGCTATTGACCCAAGTGCCGATTGGAGCCACGTATGAGATGTTGGTGGAAATGGCAATGCTGCACATGGCTAATATTAAAGATAAGAAGCAGAGAAGGAGAAGACTGCAACTACCCAAAATTAAGGAGGATCCAAGAAAGGAGCTTTTGAGCTAACAAGAAGTCGACGGGGAAGTTTAAGAAGGATGGTAAGGTATGCAAGCGATGCTGTAAGAGAGGTCAAGAAACTAAAGATTGTAGGGCGAGTCTGATGAAGGAAGCCTTTAAAGGGAAGTGTTTTAACTACCACGAGGAAGGGCATCTTAGGAATCAATGTCCTATGTAGGCAGAGAAGGATCAAGCGGACATGCTTATGCTATTGAAGCCGTCACTATTGCTAGTAGATCATCGAGAGACCATGGGAAAGTAGCTCTAAAAGGTATAACTCGTATTTTTGGGGTTATCATTCGTACCCTATTGTATTCAAGGTCATCGCATTCCTTTATAGCTAGGAATGTAGCCAAATTTCTTAAACCTTCATACCTAGATGGTCAATAACCTAATAGAGGTTTCTAATCCTATTGGGGATTCGATACGTCTCCCTTTTATTTCCAAAGACCTAGTGTTAGACATATGTGATGTTGATTTAATATGTAATGCGTACGTTCTAAACTTTGAGGGGTATGGACTTATCTTGGGTATGGATTGGTTATCATACTATGGAGCCATTCTTGATTGCAATAGGAAGGTAGTACGAGTAAGGAATTGTGGAGGTCGTGACCAAGGAATTCTTTGTACACCAAAATATTTAGTTAAGTTAAGCCATCTATACTCGCTAAGTCTATCGATTATTAAAGAGCCGTCATGCATACCCACAGTTTGTGAATTTCTTGATGTCTTTGAGGAGGTCTTGGGCCTCCCACCTTATAGGAAGATTGAGTTTTGAATAGATTTGGTGAAGGACGCAAGGCCAATCGCCCTGCCTTTTAGGCATACGGCCCTTAAAGAAAAGAAGGAGTTGGATAAGTAAATTACGGAGCTTTTGAAGAAAGGATTCATCCAATAGAGTACATATGAATAAGGAGCCCCTGTTGTTTTTATCACTAAGGCAGACGGTTCTTTGAGACTTTGCGTAGGCTATAAAGAATTGAACAAGTTGACAAGGAAGAATAAGTATCATTTACCTAGGATTGACAACTTATTCGGCTAACTTATAGGAGCTGAAGTCTTTTCTCAATTAGAATTAGCAAGGGTATTCCATCAGTAAAGAATTGTAGAGGAAAGCAAGTCGAAGACCGCATTTTGCACAACAAATGGACTCTATGAGTGGGAAGTAATGCCTTTTGGATTGTTGAATGCCCCATTATACTTTGTAGATTTGATGAGTAGAGTATTTAGGGGAAAACTTAGTAGATTTTTCATGGTGTTTATTAATGATATTTTGGTTTTCTTCAAAGGCAAGGTGGAGTATGAGGACCACCTTAGGGAGGTATTAGAAACTTTGAGGAGGCACCAACTCAAGGCTAAATTTTCTAAATGTCACTTTTGGAGAAGTGAAGTTGTATCTCTTGGGAATATTATTTCAAAGCAAGGATTGGCTGTAGACCATGCTAAAATAGAAGCTGACCAATGATGCAAGCCTCCTAGGAACGCATATGAGGTTAGAAGTTTTCTAGGGTTGGTAGGCTACTATAGGAAGTTCATCAAGAACATTGGAATAATAGCAGCCTCTTTAACCCAATTAACTAAGAATAACCTAGTCTTTTCATGGGACAATAATGCACTAAGGCATTTGAGAAGCTTAAGGAGTTATTGACTAGTGCACATGTGCTCACTGTTCCCGATGGAACCAAACCATTTACGGTTTACACAGATGTTTGTGGAAAAGGGTTAGTAGCAGTTCTAATGTAAGAAGGGAAAGTAGTTGCATGTGCTAGTAGGCCACTAGAGGATCATGAGAAGAGGTTTCCAGTTCATAACTTGGAAGTGGCAGCTATTGTCTTTGTGCTGAAAATACGGAGGCATTATCTCGTGGGAGAAAGGTTTGAGTTATTCAATGATCATAAATCACTCAAATATCGATTTTTCCAAAAAGATTTAAATTTTAAGCAGTAGAGATGGATGGAGTATACAACATCGTTTGACTTTAGTATCCAGTAGACCCTTGGCAAAGTGAACGTAGTTGCCGAAGCCCTTAGTAAAGGTTTGCCATCCTAGGTGCTATATATGAATGGAGATAATTGGAGTTTCTCTCTAATTTTAACTTCCAACCGAAAACAAAATCCATTCGAGGATATCTAGCAGTTATAGAGATTAGACCAGCCTTGATGGACCACATAAGGCATGAGTAAATGAAGGATGAGAAGTTGTTCGAGTTTTTGGAGAAGTTAAGGAAAGGTGAGCATTTCCCATGCTAGTAGGTATTCATTTGATGAAAATGGATGCTTGAGAAAGGATGGATGCCTTTGTGCCCTAATGGTTGATGATTTGTTGAGAGAGATGCTTATGGAATGCCACAACTCAAAGATGACCATTCATCCTGGAGGATATAAAATGTACAGGGATATAAAGAGGATTTTCTTCTGGTATGGAATGAAGAAGAGCATAGCTAAGTTTGCTGTTAGGTGTTTGACATGTCAAAGACTAGAAAACGAGCAAGGGAAGCCTGGTGGATTTTATTAACTTTGGAAATTCTGACTTGGAAGTGGGAGCATAATTAAATGGATTTTGTTGAAGGATTGCCTAGAAGTCCGAAGGGCAATGAGGATATTTGGGTTGTTGTGGATAGACTCACTAAGAGTGCCCATTTTATTCCGGTTAGGAGAAATAGGAGTACTGTTTCTCTCGCACAGATTAACATCAAAGAGGTGGTTCATTTGAATGGAATTCCTATGAGCATAGTCAGTGATAGGGACCCTTTGTTCACTAGTGAGTTTCGGAGGAGCCTGCAAGCATCTTTGGGAACTTCTTTGAATCTTAGCACTGCATATCACCTATAGACCGATGAACAAACAGAGAGGGTGAATTGGATTTTGGAGGACTAGTTGAGGGGTTGTGTCTTAGACTTCAAAGGACATTGGGAGAAGCATCTACCTTTAGTTGAGTTTACGTACAATAATAGCTATCAAGCGATAATTGGTATGAGCCCCTTTGTAGCACTTTATGGGAGCCCATGCAAATCTCCAAGTTGTTGGTGGGAAACCACCAACAAAGTATTGCTCAGACTTGATTTGATCCATGATACTATTGAAAAGTAAAGTTGATCAGGAAAAGAATGAAGCCAAAGCAAGACCATCAGAAATCATTTGTGGATAGAAGGAGGAAAGAACTTTATTTTGAGGTTGGAGATATGGTATTTGTTAAGATCTCCCCTCTTAAAAAAGTAGTTAGATTTTGTAAGTCTGGGAAATTGGCTCCTGCATTCTTTGGGTCATTCAGAATTTTGGAAAAGTTGGAAAAACATGCTTAGCACATGGAACTTACCGACAAGTTGTTAGGGGTCCGTAATGTTTTCCACATTTTTCACCTTAGGAAATACCTTCTCGACACCGCTATTAGAGGTGAGCCTAATCAGTTCCGGATTTAGAGACGAAGCCGATAGTGACCCGTGCCACATCACACATTATGGAGCACGGAACTAGGAGACTCCGCAACAAAGTAATTAGGCTGGTTTGACTACAATGGGGAGACAATTCGGTGGAAAGCACATGGAAAACCGAGGAGTAAATGAAGATCACTCATCCAGAGCTTTACACTTGTAAATTTTCACTCCAAATTTGGATTTTTGGTCGCATTTTGGCTGCTAGATTGGGTAGTAGGAGATGGTTGCTACATTTTTAACTATCACTTTGCGCTCACACAGACATTTCTACGCATGTTTAGGGTTTTTGTTTACATACTTGCATGACACAATTACACATTCACGCTAGGATTGAGCTCGTTTTGGTATATTTGCAGTACATAATCACATTGAACATGGTTAAGTAGATGGTTGTGTAGATAACCTAGTTGTATAACTTGGATGTTATTGCGAGTTAGGTTGTTCACCCTTTGAAAGATTTTAGGATAAAATCCTTTTTATGGGTGAAGAATGTAACACCCCGTAAAATAAACCAAAATTGAATGAAGTAAATTGAATTAATATAATAAGTTTGAAAATGGAAAATTTATAAAAGTCGGGGTTTGGTTGCAAAAGTTATTCATTTGCGTTCGTGGACAAAACCTTATCCGTTTCCATATATAGTATGCTGAAAAAGGAGCTCAAACGAAGAAGTTATGGCCGTTTGAAGTTTTTAGATTTAAATTAATTTAGTTTGCATTCATATTCAAATGAGAATTTAAATTTAGGGTTTGAATTTAAAAAATTAACTTGGGTGTTAAGTAAATGTTTAATTAACGTTTAACATTAACGTATGAAATTAATTAAAAAACAATAGAATTAAAAATATTCTCAAGACAAACGTACTGGTTGACCCCTTTATTGGGATCGGTCGACCCCTAGCGGTCGACTGGTTGAAGAGGGGCGGTTCACCGGTCGACACTAAAAAGTGGCAGAGGTGGCTAAGGTTTGGATATCTGTTGTATTGAGTTGTATGCTCCAAATTTATCCATTTCTCACCTACCTCCATCCTACGGCTCTGGTGCGTTTCAACCCCTATAAATTGAACCCTATCCTCTCCACTTTTTATTCATATTATTTGGGGAATTCAGTGAGGTTCTGCCATTGTTATCTCTCCAAATTAGATTCAAAAACTCCGTAGAAAGGTTCATGTAAGAATCCAATCTATTTTCTATTTATTTATTCTTCCTCCAACCTATTCTTATTCTATTCCTCTCCAACTATTCTGAATCTAATAAAAATGTATACATCTTTCCTATTGTGTGTGTATATCGAAAAGGGAGAGATTTTGAAGGATATCGAAAGGCTTGCAAATCCAAGGAAGGCAAAGCTAAGGCTATTCTATGAGTGGAAACCTTAGTATTTCTTTTTCAGTAATTGTTTAGTTTATCTTTACGGATTAGAATATACCTTGGGATTTTTGGATTGCGAAAATACGATAGAAATAATCCCCCTAAATTCCTTTTTATTTCAAAATGTCAATTCTATGTGAAGTTTCTCAATTATTTATATTAGTTTGATGGAATTGGTTTTGTTTATGCAATGTTTGATAATTTCATAGTTTATTCCACTTCTCCTTTTTCTTTGATACAAATTGTGATTTTTCAATAAAATAAAAGTTCAGATTACGAATTCTATTCGTGGTATACACCACTTATTCCGCACAAATTCTCCTTCATCTATTTCTTTGTAAAAGAGGAATTGAATAAAATAAGAAGTTAAGGTTGCAATTCCTATTGTTTTGGACATTCCATTGAATGGATATAATAAATTGGGTTTCTATTTTATTTACAAAGCTGTTATTGCAGTTTTGGTTAGGAATATTTATTCCTTGTTTTGGATATTAAAATCCCTTGTTATGTATGTTGAAATCTTGGGAATTTGGAAGAAAAGGAATTGTAATATTTTTGTTAGGGAATTTACACTTAACGCTAGTTTAGGTCGTATAAATCGCACGCTTAGAATTTATTAGACGCGAATATTTAATTATTTCTATTAGTGTAATTAACATATAATTATGTCGTATTATGCGTAGTTAAATAGGGATTTATTTCCTCATTAGGAAGATAAAATTATCATTTTAAGGCGTAATAAGAAAGATTCAGTAATGACTTGCCTTTTTTGAACCCCAAAAGTCTACACTAATGCATCCAGAGTATTCACGTGCCGAACAACCAAGTGCCGGAAAGACAGATTGTTAGGGGAAAGAAAGAATATAGAAGATAAGAAGAAAGTAAACAATCATAGAATCTCACGGTGCAACGGAATAATATATATATTAATCAACATAATATTTTACAAAGTCATTTTAAAACGATACATTAGGGTCACAATAATACAAATTCTACCATAGGACAGTTATAACATTTTGTCCCTACCTAACTGATAAAACATATATATATATAATGGGGTAGGAATAAGATAATAACTAGCTATCGAAGAAGCCGCCTGCTCCAAGCTCTTTCAAAATGCATCCATAGGAAATTTGAACTGCCCATACAAATTTTAGGACCAAGAGCTTTAGGGAAAAAAAATTAAAACTCCGAGTCATACATGGGTGTGGAATGAGAAACTCAAAACAATTGAATTTTACCATAAAACACTTTTAAAAATCAAGGGTATCCCATAAGACTACGTCGCATGTAAACATAGATGAGTTTTTACCTTACGATAATCAAAACCCTTTCTATATAACACCCAGTGATATTATAATAATGTCTAAGGGTGAAAATAGTAATAATCAGATAGTTGTGATGCTCGTGTGTGTACATCACAACAGTACTATGTATATAATCAGAAATCATTAAGGCACATTCGCTAATTGTGTAGGATTCCACGGAGGTGCCCTCGATACTTCGAGAATGGTCCTCCTACACAAGGATCAAAGATATCCTTCCGAAGCAGCATACATCCATAGTGATGTACCATAGGAAAAAAATAGCTGGTCTCGCTAAAACCGAGTGCATCGCTCCATGCATGCATAACAAATATAGATAACTCTAGGTAGAGACGACTACACCCTATGGGTTTGCAAGCCCTACTAGTCATGCCTCTTATATCCGGTGTTAGCATTACCGCTGATGAGGCTACGTTCGGCATTTTAGCTCACGCACCGCCACCCAAATTAGATTATGGAATCCCACATGGATTCTCATACCCCAATTGGTCTCGGAATCACACATGAATTCCCACATCTTAATATGTCACAAAACTCCTCCATAGAACCGTATATGGTTTTGGAGTGGTTACAGGTTTTAGTCATCTCTTATGAGTACACTCTCTCCCTTCCTAGATGCTCCAAAAACCAATCGTCGATTTTCTGGAATGTTCATATCGGTTCTTTAAGAAATAATAAAACAATACAAAAGAGCGAGGATCACCTCGTAACCATTTAAGTGAAAGGATCTCCTCATCATTTGTTCTAGAAGAACAAAATGAGTTTATATGCACAATACAGCACCACCGACAGTAACTGTACCATATAATTCTCGTCTTTCTCCTAGATATTTCCAGAGTTAAAATCCTTCGGTGTTAAGTAGAGAATTGCTTCACTACTACCAAAACTAAGAAGGATTACGTATTTAGGCCAAGATTTGATAGTAGGTTATTTAACTATCAATAAACAAACATTCAAAACAAAGTGTAACGACCCGGAATTTTCGAACCCGAAAATTCCAGATAGTTAGAAGAAAAAGAAAGAGATAGTAGAAAGAAACAGAAAGAAGAAAGGAGAACAGAGAACACAACATCTCACATTCGCAGCGGATTAAATATAATAACAAATAATAATATCAGTTATACAAAGAAAAACTGTAATTATTACTTTACATTTAATACATCAGAGTTACAATCATTTATACATGAACTGGACAGTTATACAACTTGTTCCAGACTACAATCTATACAGACTACACAGTCTCAAATATACAGCGGAATACTCCATACGTTCCTGCCATCCAGCTCGCCACCTGAGCTCTAGAACGTCCTAACCTGAAAATCTGTAATACTTGGTCTGACCCGAGCATTACATCAAAGTAACACCCGGGTCAGGCTGGAAACCAGCGTGAGTAAACCCATATAACAAGAAATTCCAATCCCTAGAACTTATTTAAAACCCGGGGTAACTTGTACTTATAAACAACTTATATAGTCATCACTTATTTTCAAAAACAATATCTAAGTATCCAACTTAGTTTAAATGGTCCATATTATCCCGATCCAGCCCATTGATTATACATATCAATCTATAAAGAATTATAGAAGATTTGAAATCGAAGTGGTTTCGGGTATTTACTGTTACCCGACCCCGGTCTCTTCGAAATCCAAAACGTTTCTTTTTAATGCCAAGTGGTTTTAAAGTTAAAACAATTTAATTCATTATCTATATTCTCACAGATAGATAATTCACAATATCAAAGATAGAATAATTCATATCAATACAGATAGATAATCCATATTATCTAATTCAACCATATATCACAAAACAGCATATATCACATATCAGAGATATCACATTCAAATCATACAATATCATTAACTCATCCAATATCAAAGTTTGATCCATTCTTAAATAATTTAATTAATCCTTAATTAAATTAATTTCTAACTTAATCACTTGGATTACCTTTAATCCAACTTAATTATCATTACTTAATTACAAATTAATTAATTAACCATCTCTTAATTATCTTCCTTAAATTAATCTCCCTTGATTAATTAATTCTTAATTAAAATAAGTAATTTCTTAATTAATTACACAAATTAATTATCCTTAACCATTTATAGTAATTAACCTTTAATTACTCTCATTTATTAATTATTATTTTATTAATCAATGATTCTTAACTAATTACTTCCATTAATTAATTAACTATAATTAATTTCATTAATCCTTAATTAATTAATTACTCATTTAATTTATTACCTTATCAAGTAATTAATCACTTTATTAATTAACCTTAACTCTTTAATTAATTAATTAATTATTCTTTAATTAATTTTATTAATAAATTCTTTAATTAATAACATTAAGTGATTAACCCTTAATTACTTCTATTTAATTACTTCCATAAAGTTATTATCCATTAATTACTTCCATAAGTAATTCTTCTTAAATTAATTACATTCAGTAATTATTCATTAATTACTTTACTAAGTAATTACACTTAATTAATCATAAGTGATTATCTTTAATTAATTAGACTAATTAATTAATCTAAAATTAATTACATTAATTTATTAATCAATTAATCATCACTTAATCTTTGATTAATTTATTTCTTAATTTCATTCATTTTCACTACTTACTTCACATTTTAAAACTTAGTTACAAATTTTACTTTTACATTTTAAAACTTGAACATCTTTTCCCTTTTAAAATTTAAAACCTGGGTATAAAAATAAAACAACCCTATCCAACTTCGATTTTTCCCGAGTAAACCCGTGCCAATCGAATAAAAACCCGAGCAACTCACGAGATCCACATCCTCATCTTCTTCGAGGCAGACACGCAACCCATTCGAGTTCGACCCGAGTATAAGCCTTCTTCCCCAAAGCTTTGACAAAACCCAGATACAACGTGCACGGTGCACGTACACCGACGAACTGCGACGCTCCGACCATCAACGTTGGCCTCAACACATCGCCGGCGATCCCCACTTCCCTCCTGACCACTCAGATACTATGATACCTCCTCTAATCGAAATCGAGCACTTCGATCAAAACTGGAATCAGCTCTCTGGCTAAAACCACTCACCGACAACGACCTCGCCCACCGGAGTCCACTCCCCTCCGACCCAAACAGCGGCACAGGACTACGCAACTGTTCTACCTCTCGCGAACGCCTCCGGTGCCTCCCAGACAACCCACGACACCGCAAATCACCTCGAAACCATCCACGAGCAAAACTACCTTTCGAACCCTAGTTCGATCCACCGCTGATGCCACAACAAACTATCGACACTTCCACCATTTTCCTACGATCATCATCCCTTAGGCCATCTTCAGTCCAAACCCCTACCTCCCAATCACCGCCGATCAACGGCAATCAACCAAAATTCCCAATACGATCAACTCAAAAATTCCCAACGATAAACAAACTAAAAATCATGATATTCATTTTAAAAATCATATTTCACAAAGTCGATTCATGTTATAATCCTGAAACAGTAATTTACAATGTTTGATTTTAACATGTTTAAAGGAAATTTCACTGTCTTCCCATTTTTTTTCAGATAAACTTCCAAATAATTTACTTAAATTATTTTTAGGACTTAGTTTATGATTAAACAAACCTTCTTGTTTAGAAACTAAACCCTATCTAAGATTAGAAGAAAAGATAATGAATTTTTGAACTTATCTTAGTCTGCTGAAATCAAAACAGAGACTGGTAAACAGACATGCACACACAATCAACTCATACATATATACATGCAATCATATTCATACATTGATGCAAACATTATTCAATATTTCCATATAGATTTATCACATGCAATTGATTAAAACTGTTTTTAAAAGAAAGGTTTACTCACCTGTCATTTTAAAACAGAGAACAGATTTTGTTTTCCAGGCTTGTATGATTTTGAACTTGCTATTCTTTTGCTTTTGTTGAATTTTAAATCTGAAATTGATCTCCCTTATCTGATTGCATTTGAAGATTTTGAAACTGATGTTGAATTTGCTTTCATTTCCTCAGATTTCCAGTTTTTCTTCTTTGATTTGATTTCCAGATTTTATCTTCTTTCATTTTTGATCTTTGTTTCTTTCAGATTTGTATTTAATTCTTCCGATCTTTGGTTTGTATTACATTTTTGGTTGAAAATGAAGAAAGAAATTTGCTGAAAATAAAACTCTTTGTTTCTTTTACAATTTAATCTTAAATTTAATTATTAAAGAGAAAGACATTTGTCTATCCTATGTTCCCATTATCTTACACCTATGCACATGATTCACAAGTGTCATTAACATACATTAAAAAGTTTACAAGTGTTAAAATGTTTAATTAATATTTACAAAAGTTATTACCTAATGTTTTATTAATGTTTTAAATATTATTTTCCTTTTTAATAATTTATTTAAGCTATATACATGTATTTAAGTAATATTTATATAATTATAAAATGTGTATATTTATCTTTTAATAAATATTCATTTGAATTCAAGTAACTTATATTTTGATCAAATCATATAACATATGTTTATAAATTTGAGAAATTGAGTTTAACTCCTTGTATAAAATTTTTAAAACAATTTATGTTTTATATTTATATTCATAATTTTCTAGTATTTATACATATATAACTTTTAAAAGAGAATGATTTTAAAATCTTAATTTTATACAAATAATAATCATATATATGTATTCTTGAATTTCCAATCCAATTCTATGTAAAATCTACTCATATGTATATATATATATACATATAACAACACATTATTATTTATTTTAAAAGAATAATTTGCTAATTTTAAATAATTATATTAGGAGATTATAAAATATTTATTCAGATATTTATAATTTAATTTTTTATAATATTTCCAAATTCATTTACATATCCGGATATCTTTTATTATCAGGATTTTATCTGTTCAATTGATTAAAACAGTTAATTATCCAATTATCAAATGTCCCAAAATCCGGGTTATCACATTCCTCCCCCTTTAAATCTTTTCGTCCTCGAAAAGGAACGAAGCAAGAATTTTATTATAATGTTGATTATTAGTTAAATTATTCCTTAAACATCTTAACTCTTAACTCTTTTTATTTAAATTTTTCAAAACATTTAAAAAAAATCTACATAATATTATCAAAATAGTTTTTATAAAAATACTTTTTGTAACTCGATGTTTCAACAAGTCCATCCTTGTTCTCACAGAAATTCGGTCATACGTTGATCAGACGTAGGACTGAAAATCTATAAGGACTTAGCAAACCCGTTTTCAACACCCAGTGAAAATATTTGGAAAATAATTTATGAAAATATAGAAAACATTTTTGAAAATAGAGGAAATATCTTTGGTGAGAATGCTCTGGAAATCATCACCCCCATCCATGGTCGCAGTTAACCCGATGGTTACGTTGCCGTCCCGGCAAAATCCACAGATAACTGTAGGTCTCCGCGCTCCTCGATTACGCCATGGAACCCGCTACAGATCGCAGTTATACTCGGGCCTTACGTTGCTAGCACAGCACAAACCCATATAACTGTAGGCATCAGCGCCACCGAATTTCGCTGCCAAATAATGAAACTTCTCCCACATAGGTCGCAGTCTACCGATATAAAATCAAACGTATACAGTTGGCTCTCAGCGGCACACACGACTTTCGCTATGTTACCATAGTGTCACAGTCTACCGATATAAAATCAAACGTAGACAGTTGGCTCTCAGCGGCACACATGACTTTCGCTATGGTCTGCAGTAGATCGCAGTGACATCGAGTTACATTGTCGTCACAGAATAACCCAAATGCCTCTGTGGGCACCAGCCCCTCGACTTTCGCTACACAAATAATCCTCAGGAACTAGTTTGTCCGGACTCCTCACAGGATCAACTTTAGAAACCCCCCCTTGATTTGAAATTTGGAAAGGAATTAAATCAATATTTAAAAATTTTAACTCGAATTTATATAATTCGAGATAGTTTAAAATTGAGATTTAAATTGAATTAGTTCAAACTGAATTTGATTTGAATAAATGGGAATTGTGATTTAAGATAAATAAAGTTATATATCCTTGTTATATAAGGTAAATCTTCCCTTATTGAATCTAGCCAGAATAACTGTAACGACCCGGAATTTTCGAACGCGAAAATTCCAGATAGTTAGAAGAAAAAGAAAGAGATAGTAGAAAGAAACAGAAAGAAGAAAGGAGAACAGAGAACACAACATCTCACATTCGCAGCGGATTAAATATAATAACAAATAATAATATCAGTTATACAAAGAAAAACTGTAATTATTACTTTACATTTAATACATCAGAGTTACAATCATTTATACATGAACTGGACAGTTATACAACTTGTTCCAGACTACAATCTATACAGACTACACAGTCTCAAATATACAGCGGAATACTCCATACGTTCCTGCCATCCAACTCGCCACCTGAGCTCTAGAACGTCCTAACCTGAAAATCTGTAATACTTGGTCTGACCCGAGCATTACATCAAAGTAACACCCGGGTCAGGCTGGAAACCAGCGTGAGTAAACCCATATAACAAGAAATTCCAATCCCTAGAACTTATTTAAAACCCGGGGTAACTTGTACTTATAAACAACTTATATAGTCATCACTTATTTTCAAAAACAATATCTAAGTATCCAACTTAGTTTAAATGGTCCATATTATCCCGATCCAGCCCATTGATTATACATATCAATCTATAAAGAATTATAGAAGATTTGAAATCGAAGTGGTTTCGGGTATTTACTGTTACCCGACCCCGGTCTCTTCGAAATCCAAAACGTTTCTTTTTAATGCCAAGTGGTTTTAAAGTTAAAACAATTTAATTCATTATCTATATTCTCACAGATAGATAATTCACAATATCAAAGATAGAATAATTCATATCAATACAAATAGATAATCCATATTATCTAATTCAACCATATATCACAAAACAGCATATATCACATATCAGAGATATCACATTCAAATCATACAATATCATTAACTCATCCAATATCAAAGTTTGATCCATTCTTAAATAATTTAATTAATCCTTAATTAAATTAATTTCTAACTTAATCACTTGGATTACCTTTAATCCAACTTAATTATCATTACTTAATTACAAATTAATTAATTAACCATCTCTTAATTATCTTCCTTAAATTAATCTCCCTTGATTAATTAATTCTTAATTAAAATAAGTAATTTCTTAATTAATTACACAAATTAATTATCCTTAACCATTTATAGTAATTAACCTTTAATTACTCTCATTTATTAATTATTATTTTATTAATCAATGATTCTTAACTAATTACTTCCATTAATTAATTAACTATAATTAATTTCATTAATCCTTAATTAATTAATTACTCATTTAATTTATTACCTTATCAAGTAATTAATCACTTTATTAATTAACCTTAACTCTTTAATTAATTAATTATTCTTTAATTAATTTTATTAATAAATTCTTTAATTAATTTTATTAATAAATTCTTTAATTAATAACATTAAGTGATTAACCCTTAATTACTTCTATTTAATTACTTCCATAAAGTTATTATCCATTAATTACTTCCATAAGTAATTCTTCTTAAATTAATTACATTCAGTAATTATTCATTAATTACTTTACTAAGTAATTACACTTAATTAATCATAAGTGATTATCTTTAATTAATTAGACTAATTAATTAATCTAAAATTAATTACATTAATTTATTAATCAATTAATCATCACTTAATCTTTGATTAATTTATTTCTTAATTTCATTCATTTTCACTACTTACTTCACATTTTAAAACTTAGTTACAAATTTTACTTTTACATTTTAAAACTTGAACATCTTTTCCCTTTTAAAATTTAAAACCTGGGTATACAAATAAAACAACCCTATCCAACTTCGATTTTTCCCGAGTAAACCCATGCCAATCGAATAAAAACCCGAGCAACTCACGAGATCCACATCCTCATCTTCTTCGAGGCAGACACGCAACCCATTCGAGTTCGACCCGAGTATAAGCCTTCTTCCCCAAAGCTTTGACAAAACCCAGATACAACGTGCACAGTGCATGTACACCGACGAACTGCGACGCTCCGACCATCAACGCTGGCCTCAACACATCGCCGGCGATCCCCACTTCCCTCCTGACCACTCAGATACTATGATACCTCCTCTAATCGAAATCGAGCACTTCGATCAAAACTGGAATCAGCTCTTTGGCTAAAACCACTCACCGACAACGACCTCGCCCACCGGAGTCCACTCCCCTCCGACCCAAACAGCGGCACAGGACTACGCAACTGTTCTACCTCTCGCGAACGCCTCCGGTGCCTCCCAGACAACCCACGACACCGCAAATCACCTCGAAACCATCCACGAGCAAAACTACCTTTCGAACCCTAGTTCGATCCACCGCTGACGCCACAACAAACTATCGACACTTCCACCATTTTCCTACGATCATCATCCCTTAGGCCATCTTCAGTCCAAACCCCTACCTCCCAATCACCGCCGATCAACGGCAATCAACCAAAATTCCCAATTCGATCAACTCAAAAATTCCCAACGATAAACAAACTAAAAATCATGATATTCATTTTAAAAATCATATTTCACAAAGTCGATTCATGTTATAATCCTGAAACAGTAATTTACAATGTTTGATTTTAACATGTTTAAAGGAAATTTCACTGTCTTCCCATTTTTTTCAGATAAACTTCCAAATAATTTACTTAAATTATTTTTAGGACTTAGTTTATGATTAAACAAACCTTCTTGTTTAGAAACTAAACCCTATCTAAGATTAGAAGAAAAGATAATGAATTTTTGAACTTATCTTAGTCTGCTGAAATCAAAACAGAGACTGGTAAACAGACATGCACACACAATCAACTCATACATATATACATGCAATCATATTCATACATTGATGCAAACATTATTCAATATTTCCATATAGATTTATCACATGCAATTGATTAAAACTGTTTTTAAAAGAAAGGTTTACTCACCTGTCATTTTAAAACAGAGAACAGATTTTGTTTTCCAGGCTTGTATGATTTTGAACTTGCTATTCTTTTGCTTTTGTTGAACTTTAAATCTGAAATTGATCTCCCTTATCTGATTGCATTTGAAGATTTTGAAACTGATGTTGAATTTGCTTTCATTTCCTCAGATTTCCAGTTTTTCTTCTTTGATTTGATTTCCAGATTTTATCTTCTTTCATTTTTGATCTTTGTTTCTTTCAGATTTGTATTTAATTCTTCCGATCTTTGGTTTGTATTACATTTTTGGTTGAAAATGAAGAAAGAAATTTGCTGAAAATAAAACTCTTTGTTTCTTTTACCATTTAATCTTAAATTTAATTATTAAAGAGAAAGACATTTGTCTATCCTATGTTCCCATTATCTTACACTTATGCACATGATTCACAAGTGTCATTAACATACATTAAAAAGTTTACAAGTGTTAAAATGTTTAATTAATATTTACAAAAGTTATTACCTAATGTTTTATTAATGTTTTAAATATTATTTTCCTTTTTAATAATTTATTTAAGCTATATACATGTATTTAAGTAATATTTATATAATTATAAAATGTGTATATTTATCTTTTAATAAATATTCATTTGAATTCAAGTAACTTATATTTTGATCAAATCATATAACATATGTTTATAAATTTGAGAAATTGAGTTTAACTCCTTGTATAAAAATTTTAAAACAATTTATGTTTTATATTTATATTCATAATTTTCTAGTATTTATACATATATAACTTTTAAAAGAGAATGATTTTAAAATCTTAATTTTATACAAATAATAATCATATATATGTATTCTTGAATTTCGAATCCAATTCTATGTAAAATCTACTCATATGTATATATATATACATATAACAACACATTATTATTTATTTTAAAAGAATAATTTGCTAATTTTAAATAATTATATTAGGAGATTATAAAATATTTATTCAGATATTTATAATTTAATTTTTTATAATATTTCCAAATTCATTTACATATCCGGATATCTTTTATTATCAGGATTTTATCTGTTCAATTGATTAAAACAGTTAATTATCCAATTATCAAATGTCCTAAAATCCGGGTTATCACACAAAGATTACATTTCCCATGAAAATCACTAAGATTCATTTAATCAAATTTCCATTAATTTAAATCTCTTTCTAGAATATTTTATCAAAATATCCATATACTTATCTCATCGGGATAAGTATATTCACAAATCATTCCTTACCAAAATACTTGAAAGGACTTAAAAACGGATTTGGAAAATATCGTTCAATATCAATCATAATTCACGGCTTAGGCAACGGTTACGTCTCTATCCCAGAGAAAACATAGTGAACTGTAAGCAATCCTTGCCACTCGAATTACACAATGAAAATCAACCGTTACTTTCCAAAATCTCTTTATTTCATAAATATCCACAAATCTATTTATAAAGCCTCTTTATAGATTTCTAAATTTAATTTAGAAAAATACTCTTTTATAAATCTAAACCCATTTATAACACTTCCCTTTTCAAATCACTAAACCATATATAAACCCCACTTTTGGAAAGTCATTCAAACCCGACTTATTTTCAAATTCCAACCTCTTTTAGTTTTACAAATCCCTTTAAATAGATCCTTTTATAAACAATTTAATATATAATTATAATAAATAAAAACTTAAACATCATAAAAATATAACCTTAATTATTTTTAATCATATGAAAATTAATTAACTCCAACACAATTAATACAATTATATTTCCACTAAATTATTTATGAAAATATTTCATAAAACTAATCAAGTTTCAACTTGTATAATATTCCACTACAGCCTGAGGGTATATACTCTTATTTGATTCAACCATTCCATTTTGCATTCATCTCCCTAAGAAAACTCAAGATTCAAATACCCGGGTTTTATTAAAAAAATTCTTTTGAAATGATACTATATACATTTTGACTATATTAAATATATATATATATAGCCCAAGTAACTCCAAAATAAAACCAAGGAACAGGGTACTACCAAACAGTACTGTACATTTCCTTGCAAAGAAGGCAATAATCAAGTGAAGTGTTTTCCATCGGAACACGTCACTTACCCATTTTTAGTTATTTTCGAGCCACTCGAACTGGCCAATTTTAAAACACATTTCCTCTTTTTCAAAATCCATTTTCGAAACAATATTATATATTTTTCCAATGAAATATCTAATTCCAATTTGTTTTGGATTCATCCGGATTCAGACTTGTCCCAATCATACAATGACAAAGGGAATAATTTACTAAGTGCACTATACCGTTCGCCTAAGAAAACATCCGATTGACACTTAGAAGATTATTCTGATCATTTCAAAACAAATCGGGACTCCTTTCCCGAACCAATCCAAAGAAACACATCTTTATAAAAAATTCAAAGAACTTATACTTTAAAAATACTTTTAAAAAAAATATTTCTATTATTTCCAAAATCATTCGAGATAATATGGTACATATTTACTTAAACTTAAATCCCTTTTTGAATTATTTCTATTCATAAATTATCTTCAGATAATACTATTATTATTTCACTCAAACCTTGAAAAATTATTTTCCAAAAATACCAAGATTTAAATTCTTAAATTCTCTTTTTCTTTGCAAAACACATTTTATAAATCAAATTTATAAAATTACCCCTTTTAAAGGGAGTACTTTTTCAATTATTAATCTCATAAATATTCGAGCTTTCTTTTAATAAAATTCTTTTTATTAAAATTTTAATTTTATAAAATTAACTTTTATATAAAATCACATCTATATTTCAAACTATTCTACCCTTTAATAAAACAACATTTATTAAAACCAAATTTTTAATCTAACCTTAACAACAAATGCCTTACAGTCAAATCGTGAAACTTAATTCACAAGGTATTCGTTTCAATGTTCCCTAAATTCCAATCTATCCTACCAAGGTTTCAAAATGAAAATTCTGTATGGATTAACAAATAATAGTCAATGTTCAGAATTAGGCGAGCATGACTGATCAAATACTAGATGTTAATGGTGGAATATTATTATTTCAAACAACCAAGCACAACCAAGAATAACTATATTAAATTTTTGAAAAATTATTCTTTTTTGTATATAAAATATGTTGCTAGGTAAAATTATTTCATTTACCAATTTTTAAATCAGTATTGTGCCAGTTTGGACTTATTCAAATGTTCAGGAAATCCTTTCCAATAATGATGCCCAGACGCATCAACTAGAATTCTTAGGCGACTCAACAGATCAAACAACACAATATAAAACATTTTTATACACTAACAAATAACCTCTCATATATATAATACACACAAACTCATATAAGGCATTCCATTACCTTATCTTTTAATGAGTTACCCAACTAAAGACAAGTTTTCGCTTAACCTTGCGCTCTGATACCACGTTGTAACGAACTGCCTTTTTGAACCACAGAAGTCAACACTAATACATCCACAGTATTCATGTCTCGAACAACCAAGTGTTGAAAAGATAGATTGTTAGGGGAAAGAAAGAAGATAGAAGATAAGAAGAAACTAAACAATCATAGAATCTCATAGCGCAATGGAACAATATATATTAATCAACATAATATTTAAGAAAGTCATTTCATAACAAAACACCAGAGTTTAATAATTCAAATTCTACCCTAGGACAGTTATAACAGTCTGTCCCAACCTAACAAATACAACATATATATAATACAGTGGGAATAAGACAATAACTAGATATCGATGAAGCCTCCAGCTCCAAGCTCTTCCAAAATGCATCTGTAGGAATTCTAAACTACTTGGCCGCCCATACAAATTTGAGTACCCTAGAGTTTTAGGGAAAGAAAATTAAAAATCCAGACCAGACATGACTCTGGTGTAAGAAACAAAAAACAACTAAATTTTACCATAAAAACTCTTTTAAAAATCAAGGGTAACTCGTAAGACCACGTCACATACAAATACAGACGGGTTTTTACCTTAGGATAACCAAAACATTTTCTATATAACATCGAGTGATATTATATTAATGTCTAAGGGTGAAAATAATAATAATCAATTATCTATGATGCTCGTGAGTGTACATCACAACAATACTATGTACATAACCAAAAATTGAAGGCGTGTTCGCTAATTGTGTAGGATTCCACGGAGGTGCCCTCAATACATCAAGAATGGTCCTCCTACACAAGAATCAGAGATATCCTTCCAAAGCAGCATACATCCCCGGTGATGTACCATATGAAAAAACATAGATGGTCTCACTAAGATCGAGTGAATCGCTTCATGCATGCATAACAACTGTAGATAACTCTAGGTGAAGATGACTACACCATATGGGTTTGCTAACCCTACTGACCATGCCTCCTATCTCTAGTTTTAGTCAATACCGCTGATAAGGCTACGTCCGACATTCCATCTCAAACACCACCACCCAAATTAGATTATGGAATCAATTATGGATTCCCATACCCAAACTGCTCTCGGAATCACACATGGATTCCCACATCTTAATATATTATGAAACTCCTCCATAGAATTGTATATGGTTTTGCAGTGGTTATGGTTTCAAGTCATCTCTTATGAGTACACTCTCCCGCTTCTCGAGTGCTCCAAAAACCAATTGCCGATTTTTAGGAATGCTCAATTCTGGTTTTTTAGATATAATCAAACAATAAATAATAGCGAGGATCACCACCTAAACATTTACGTGGATGGATCTCCCCATCATTTCTCTTAGAAGAACTGTAACAACCCTAGATTTTACATATAATTTAAAATTTGATTTTATTTTATTTTGAAACTATTTTAAACTTGTTTGATTTCAAACATTTCAATTTTAAAAATAAATGTTAATTATTATGTGAACTATAATTTCAAACTAGTATAAATTGGTTATTTTACTGAAAAGTGAATTTCTGTTCAAACTGTTCAAACTTTGACTTTTAAACTCCAAATTTAAATTAATTAAAATCTTAAATTTTATCTTTTATTATGAAAATAGATGTAATAACTTGAACACTGCTTTTCTGTAAATACCCGCAAATCCATCTTCCGTAAACCCGACACTGCTACGTCCACTGTAGCAACTGCCGAACAATCGGATGGCGGAAACGCGAACTTTAATGTTTAAAAGAAGAGGAAGAAGAAAAGATGGAAGAAAAAGAGAAGAAAGAGAGAATAGAGAAGAACAACAACACGGAAGAACAACAGAACAGAAAACAATATCAGAATCTTACACATCGCAACGGAACAATATATAATAGATAAATGAATAATCTTTAAAACAAAGAACTATATCATTTTATACATACATCAATCATCGGAGTCAATATACAACAATGGACAGTTATATAAACTTGTCCTCATACAGAATACACAGCGGAATAAATACTATCAGATACAAATACTACGTCTCGACCTCCAGCTTATCTCCAAGCTCCAGAATATCCAGAATATCCTGATAACCTAACTCTAGACTGCCCGTGTGGAAAATTTGTGGGCACCCAGAGTTTAGAAGGGAACAATAAACTCCGAGTCAGTCATGGTGACTGGTGTGAGATCGTAAAACAGTTATTCTTTATAACAACAAAATAATTTTTAAAGTCAATTCGAAATGCTTTTGGAAAATGAAACTACCATAAGACCTCCCGCCACACACACAATGCAAACGCAGAATTGGAGAAGATTTCTTCTTATGATAGTCAAAGATGCTTACTACGCAAAATCAAATTCTTTTTGATATTATTATTAGTGCATAGTGTAGAAAACAGTTCGAAAGTATAATATAAATCTTAGCCAGCATAGACATTCCGAACTATGCCTACTATAGCTACCATCCAAACAGTGGTGACCACCATAAGTGAATGGCAGGTTCTACAACTAAAACCGTACAAGGCTCGTATTGTTTCTTTGGATTTCCAACAAATGGTCAGCCTAAGGAACTTCCTATCCACGATGGGTACGTCCCTGGAATAGACGACCCGAGAACCTAACCGGATCTCTGCCAACACAAGGTCGGGTTACCTCTGCAAAAATAGGTAACTACTGACACGCGTATGCCATCCCCCGATCGTCACCGATCTTCCCGAGGATCCCCGATTCGCAACAAACCACATAAATAATAATGCAGCAACCACATAGGTTAAGTATCTGGGCTCCATACCATGATACCACCTCTATCCAGAAGGAATGACATACACTAAGGGGCGCTACTCCCTAGAACCTTGCCGCATCCTTCCTGTTTCGACCATTTCAGGGGTGTGAGGCTCGATGAAGTCTCGTCCACAAAGCTACGCTTTCTACAAAGCCCTGCTTCGGGTCAAACAAAAATGATCAACCTATGATCACAAAGATATAAGATCAAACAAATGATCATATCGTAAATGATCAAACACTGATCATTTCACAGCAACACTCAGTATGCCACGTTACCAAATTGGGATATATCGCTGATAAATTTCAACTACATAACCTCTGAGCTCGTACGTCTCAGAGAAGGGTGTTAAGCTAAGAGAATAAATTCTCCGCCACCAACAGAAATGTATTTGAAAGAAATCAGCTTTATATCTCAAATTGTAACATCAGACACACAATCCATACAAGTCTGTTCCGGGATCGAACAGAACCGAAGGCACTTCTCACGAAGCCCTTGCATATCCGGATAAATTTCTAATCACGTCCGGACTTCCCGTCACTAAGGGTGATAAAACCTCTAAACCGGAGATCAGCCGATGTAGAGTAACTCGATGGTAATCCTTCCGTTTTCAAAAATATCCGGTCTTCAACACCGGTCTTCAAATGCGATTCATAACGACGTATCACATATTCGGAATGGGTTATACGACCCCATGGTCCTTTCCCGGTTAACCCGAATAGTGAGCGATTATTCAAAAAAAAGTGTGGCATTCAAATTCATCCAATTCACAACAAATACCAATTCAAGGTAATTATTGATAGTCGGTTATTTAACTATCAATAAAGATGCGCAACATCATCAGATTCCAAATAATTTTCCAAATTATTTCATCTTCCAAAATATCTTTACTAGATATAAAATTTCCACACTTCAAAAATAAATCGACGTTTATTTTTCTAAAACAATTCCCCTTTCTTTTATAAATTCCATAGTGAATTTATATTTCAAAAATATCTACTGATATACGATTTTCAAATCGATTTCAATATTCAATTTCAATTTATCTTTAAGAAGATAAATTCTCAAAAACATTTCATTTCATATTGGAAAAGCAATTCCATACTTATTTAAAAATAAGTAATTCACACATCTATTTATTTTCAACATTTGAAAATATTCGATATACTTAAATCAAATTAAGTATATATTCATTTTTTAAGGAAAACATTCTTTTAACATCTATTTGAGTCAAAACGAATGTTGCGTAAAACATCGTTACGACGACTCGAAATCAATAGTATAGGGATTCAGAATTAAGATAGGTATATATAAATCCCAATACTATATAAAACATTTTCTTTCGAAAATCATTTACTATAACAACAGTGTTATAGTCCATCTTTTCCTTATTTTTCGAAAACGTCTATTTCAACAATAAAATGTTGAAATCTATGCTTTCGATTCATGATACATTTTAAAACATCTTTAAAATGTTTAACTTCATTTTTAATATCACTTCTTCAAAAATAAATCCATTTTTATTTAATAATATATTCACTGTCCAAAATCGTGAATATAATTCACTTAACCAAATTTCAATCATCTCTACACATTTTTATTTCTATAAAGATTCGCTATCCAAAATCGCGAATATATCTTCTTTAATAACCTCCTACATTTAATTTATCAAATCCAATTGAATTCGAATTTATAAAACAACGTTTATAAATTCTATTTCCATTTTAATAACAACCTCGACTTATAAATCTTCTTTTTATCAACTTCTTATCAAAATAAGTGATTTCGGATTTATAGACAACCTTTATAAATTTCAATTCTATTTATAAAAACTTCAATCCCAAATCAATTTCGATATTGATTTAAAAATTTATTTATCACTACTAAGTAAATTCCTCATTTTTTTCTCAAATTATTCAATATTCTGTTTTAAAATGGATTCTTCAAATTGAAATCATTTTACATTGATTTCCCAATTTATTTCAATTTACCAATTAAATTTCTAGTTGGATTTCCAGCTTATCTTCTTTTAATAAATTCCTTTTTAAGGAAATAAATTTCAATCGTTTCTTTCAATCTATTTAAAAATCCAAATTCTTAAATTAAATTCTTCAAATTATAATCACTATTTTTCGAAATCCATTTATTTAACATTTTCACTTATTCTGGAAATAAATTCGATAAGATTATAACATCAACTTTTTATACTTTAAAATTCCTTATTCTTTTCAAATTATTTAATTTCTAAAATTGATTCACTTAGAAATTTCTACTTGAATTTCAAAAGTTCAACTTCGTTTATCTTTGGAATCCAATGATATCAAACATCCATCCAGCTAAATTTTAGCTTTCAAACAATTTCCAGATATCAATATGATTAATAACATCAATATAATCATTCACAGATTCATATCACAGTATAAATAAATTCAATCAATGTGAGGGGTCCAGTTGGATCCCTCCAACCTGTTTCCCTGCATCCAAAGACGTCAGCACAATACCAATTCCACTTCGAGGTGGAATATCGCGGTATATGGGTTTTATAAAAATAATCCGCTTACTAACGGCGCAATAGGGTCTCATCCGCTATACGAGGCGGGAAATCATCAATCCAATATATACATATGCCAATATGTATATATTGCTATATATATATATAGATATATCCTACTATATCTAATATCACATCCAATAGCAATCATATCAATCAAAAATAACTGCAATTCATTTTGAGTGAGAAAAATCTCACCTTAGTTATTAATTTGCCATCCATTTCCATCTTGACCTTTTCTGCATGATTTTTAACCTTGTATAAATAATTTATACAATTTATTAATATTCGAAATCGATTAACCGTTCTAAAATTTAATTAACTAATGATTTGTTATAAACTGATTTCCTTTAATAAATCTAATTGTCTAACCATTTGGCAAATTTAATTTACTAACAATTTAATTTAAACAAATGATTTTATTTTCAAACCCATTTCTAAAACAATTAAATTAAACAAATTTTCTTTTAACAAATCTAATACAATTTATTTTAAATTAATCCTTTTTAATAATTTATTCAACAAAATTTTAAGACTAAAACTAAATTCATTTTAACTCAAAAGTTTATTTTTTAAAACTAAATTTATTTTAATTAACTAATTATTTATTTAGACAAATGAACTTCATATTTCAAAAACTTCTCTTGTTTAAATGAAACAATAACCAACAATTTTAAATATAAAAGTTTTAAACTTACTAAATTTTAAAAAATCGAATTTACCTCAATTCGTACAGGAACCCACTCGCTCGAGAAAACTGGCCTCGCCTGCCTCCCCCTTGCCGTGATGACGAACCCCCATCACAACCTCAACCGCTCGAGTACATCGACTTCGACAGTCCCCTCACCGCGGCGTCACCATCCATAGTCGCGACCCAACCACCATCGAACAAAATCGAGTCGCACGCCCTAGCTTGCCGTCTCCCTACCTGGCCTCGCGGTTACCCTCCGCGACTCTCGAAATCACTCGCGCCTCGATGACATCGCGACACCTCTCGAGTCCCTACGTCACACGCGAACTTCCCCCAGTCACAAAATCGATGAGCCTCCTCCCCTTGCCTCGCGCCTCACATCGCGATGAAGTCGTGAATCCAACGACGTTGAAATCGCCTGCCGCTCCTCGTCGAGCCAAGCTCGAACGATTGATACCCCAGGCTTCGACCATTGTATTTTTTTTTCTCTTCTTTTTTTTATAAAAGGGGACGACTGATTCGATTTCAAATGGGAATGTTCGACCATTGTTTTATCTTTTGAAACTGCTGTTGTGTTTTGAACGAAAACGAAAGGATTTCGTTTATATTTTTTTTCCTTCTTCTTTGATTTGAACCGACGAAGATGTACGCGGCCATTGCTTTGATTTGCACGAGAAGTTATTTGCTTTAAATTTGAACGAAAGAGGATATTTTAAAATCGAGGGAGGTGTGGGTTGCATGATGGCTGCACGATCTTTTCGTGATGCTCGGCGTAATTTAAGGCGTGTTAAATGGAAGAAAGTAGCTGATGTTTTGACTTAATAAAAAAAATTAAATTCAAATTGAATTCAATTTAAATTCCAACGCGTTTATCTAACGTGTGCTCACGTATCAACACCGATTAATACGAAATTTGAAATCCGATAATAATTTAACGTTACGGACACAATGGAACCGGTTTCATCGAATTCCGAGACTGTTTGAAAAATGACTAATTTTAAATATCGATTCGAACAAAATAAATTTCAAAACTGAACAAATCGTTTTCCAACTCGATTCTGAAACTTTTATTACCTTCAGTAATATCGATATGAATTTTAAAAGCTTTTGAAATATTTTTCTTCGGCTAAAAATTGAAGATTTAAATTTTTATTCAACATTCAATAGATTAAATTTTAAAATTTAATCGCCAAATTCAAAGTTATATCGGGATTCAAATTAAATCATCGTTCAAATATTTAAAATTCATTAAATATTTACAATTTAATTTGTTCGAAATTCTGGGTCGTTACATTTTCGTTTCGTTGAAAACGGAGTTAAACTGCAAAAGTTATGTACATTTCAAAATTTGTGTGTAAACTGATGTATTTAGCAATATTGTCTATTTTAAATTATATTTTATTGGTCATATTTTGTTTCAATATGTGTTAATATTATTTTTTATGTATATTTTTGTCTTTTAATATTTTTAAAGTGATTATATAATTTTTCCAAAGCTTGTTGAAATTATTTTCTAATTTTAAAGCCTAATTTCTATTTTCTTTGCTATTTTCTTAATTTAATTATATATAATTAAAATTTATTTATTTATTTTATACATTCACTTTATTTTCTTTGTTTTACTTTGTTAATATTCATTTTACATGTATTTAAATTAGAATAGATTTTTCCAAAGATTATTTGAATTTGTTTCAGTTTATTTAACCTAGTTTTGTATATATTGCTATTTTTCTTCATTAAATTTAATTAATTTAAAATTTATTCATTTTGTTTATTTCTTTAGTTTATTTTTGAGTTTATTTAATCTTTATTATCAGCATTTATATATATATATGTTAAATTAAATTGATGGAAATATGAAAAGTTTTAAACCCTTTAACTTCCAAAGTCTTTTTCTCTTCCAACCTTTCACTTTCCAAACTCCTTTCTTAATTGCTTGGCCGTGCCTTTGTTTCTCATTTTCAGCCGTACCTCCTTATTTTCTTTTCTCTTTCACGTGAACTTATCATTCCTCAAACAAAAATATACGGCTACCCTCATTTGTTTGATCGAAAGTTAGGTAATCTCTTCTCTTTTTCTTTGTTTTTCCTATATTTCTACTTGATCTTTGCATTTGTTCTCCACTATTTTGATCAGCTCCTCCTACACCATCCCTTGGCCGACCTCCACCACCACGTATGCTGATCATCACCACCTCCAGACCATCACCCCACCAGGTCGACCACACCATGGCATGAGATCATCACAAAATTGCACCAAAACCATTCCTATGTACACTAGATGACCTAGTTTTGCTCCACCACCTTCAAACAACCTCTAGCCACCCCTTCCTCCACCACCACCACCTCAGACCTGACCACCACCCTCTTCCACATCATCCACCACCACCTGGACATCTGGACCTGACCATATAGCCTCTGGTCGAACCAAGTTATAGCATAGGAATGTTGATATTTGCCTTGTTATGTAAATTGTTGCACACATATACCTCATCACCATTCAAACCTAGTAGGCCGACCCTGTTTGAACCAAACCCAGCCCTTAGTGCATGCCATGACCGTGCTAAATCCATCCCTTACTGATCCATGTGAAGTTGAGAACAAGTGCAATGCATTTGATTTGGTTTTGGGCTTTGAATTCTAATGTTATTTGATGTTTAAATCGTGTTGAAACTTACATATATTTGTATTGTTTTTTGTAAATGTTTGAACAAGGCTATTAGCTTTGGCTCTCAACTCTCTTGTCATATCCGTGTTGTCGTGCCATAGTGCTTTTGAGGATCTTAGTTTGTGCTTTTGATCTATGTCTCCAGCTTATACAAGTGAGTAAATCTCACCAGACTAATATGTACTTATATAGTGATAAACTGACATCACTTGAATCTGTAAATGCATATCATCCTGTTATAACTGCTATATTATAATCATATGATGTTCACACCTGTATTTACACCTATTATACCATATGTTACTGTTATCTCATTCTATTCTGTGTATTTATATCAGTTTATCACATTGCAAGTTCCTTGTAGATTAGAATCACTATGGGTTGAAATGATACATACCCGAACGGACTTTAGAATAGGGAAAAATCGTTATGGGCTGAAATGATAGGCCCGAGCGGTTTTTATACATTTCATATTACTTGGGATTGCGGGTTTGAAATGATAAAACCCGGTTTTTCTTTGTAAATCGCGGATTGAAATGATACATATCCGTATCACTTGACCTAGGCTAGAAAATTATGTACAGACCCGTGGTTTATATAATTTTCTAAAATGTTTAAAATATTTTAAAAATGTAAATATTATGATATTTTGATTTAAATTTTATTTAAAATTATTTCTAAAAATATTAGTGATTTTCTACAAATTAAATAAGTGAATTAAGTAAATGGTGAAGTATAATTTGAAATATAAGTTAATTTTGAAATTTATGAATTTGTTTATAACTGGAATTTATGTAAAGTAAGAAAATATGACAAATTTGATTTAAAAGATGAATTTAATGATTTTATTAAGTAATAATAATTTTTAAAAGTGTTAATGATTTTGTATAAATTAAAATATGAAAAAAATGAACATTTGAGCAGAATTTGGAAATATAACTTAAATTGAATTTTGTGAAATTTGTTTAAAAATGAATTTTTAATTAAGTAAAATAAATGGAAATAAGTTATATTTTGGAAATATAAACTTAGTTGTTAAGTTAAGAATTTAATTAAAGAAATGAAAATTTAATGGTTATCTAATTTGATTTTTTTATGTGGAAATTTGACTTTATAAAATCATAGAAATAAAGGTATTTAAATGATTGTTTTTAAATGTGAAATATATGATTTTATAAGTTTAAATGATTTATATTAAAAGTTAAATATGTGTGAAATTGTAAATAAAACTCTGAATTTGATTTGACAGCATTTTGAAATGTAATGTAAAGATATTACAGCATTGGAAATTGCTGTAGTTGTTTTAAATGAACCTAATAGCAAATTTGAACTAAAGGTTATTATAGCACTTTGTTAGTGCTATAGTTGTTAAATTTAACTAAAATTTTAATTGAAACTAAAATAGGATATTACAGCATTTTAAATGCCGTCTTTTGTTAATGAACTGTTTTTAAACATAACGTTTCGTAGCATTTTCTGAGTGCTGCGAAAGTTGAATTTTCTTTGTTTAATAAATTCAAATGAATAAATGATCTTTGAAAAAGATTAAATTTTGGAAATTAAATATTTAATTATTAAATATAATGAATTGACTTTAAATGATATTAAATCTTGGAATGAATAATTGAAGTTTACATTAGTATGAAAAATAATTGGTTTACTTGTAATTTGAATCTATTTAAAAGATATTGGACTTATGAAATATAGGATAATAAAGCTTTGGAATTTATTTTATAATTTGAATAGTTATTTTGTGGATTAAATCTATATTTGAAATTTATAAGATTTGAAATGGTCTATGGAAATTTATTTGAAATAAATGATTGAATTGAATTGAAACTTGGAAATTGAATACTTGATTTGAAATATAATACCAACACTTTTAAATGAATTTAAATGAATTAATTTGTTGGAATATAAATTATTTAAAAGGGTGACTTGAAATGATAATAAATGAATGATATCTTTAAATTTAAAAAGTATTTAAAGTTGAATATTTAGATTTGTACTCAAATGATATTTTGGTATATTAAAATGATTTGAAATGAAGTTTGAAAGGATATGATATTTTGATATATTAAAATGATTTGAAATGAAGTTTTGGAAAGATTGATATTTTGATATATTAAAATGATTTGAAATGAAGTTTTGAAATGATATAATATTTTAAATATATTGCAATGGTTTGGAATTGATTTAATCTTTATTTTGATAAAGATTTGGATTTGAAATCCTATTTTGAAGTATAAACTGTTTTTAAATTATAACCACAGGTTATAATAACGATTGGTTGTTAAAGAGACCGGGATCGGATATGGACATACTCTTTGTCGATACCGAAAACCACTTTGAAAACTGTGTACGCGGTGGAGTTTCTAGAATGAAGTAGGATGATGGCGACGATCCTAAGGTATATACGTGGACCCAACTCCCGTGAGTTGGCATAAGGTGGCTAAAACAGGAGCGATTGACGGACCAAGGAGGTAGCACCTCTGATCGGACACACTTCTTCAATACCATTCTATTACTTGTGATTGATTTGGTGCGCACCCTTGATTTGGGAGTGTTGTTCGAGGTGGGCGGTAGTGGCTGCTATGCGTCACCACCAGTCCTGATGCGTAATTGGTATATCTACCCTGGCATTGCCTAGTTGTGCTGTGTCACCTACCATATCGAGCTTTACTACGAGTTTCTATTTGTGTCGTACCTATGGAGTATCTTCTCATAGCCTTGCGCGGTATGCAGGTACTGTGTAGACTATTGGCATATTACATGTTAAGGTGGAAAATGTAAAGCCTTAACGCTATTTAAAAGTATGTTTATTTTATGATTAGACATTATTATAATAGCGAACATTACTACATAGTAGATAGTTTAACGGATCCTTAAAGAATGGGCGATCCCAAGCATTGTTTAAGTTACTTGTACCTTTATTACAGTTCACTTGAGTTGGTTTATATTATATAAGTATGTATGTCCTGACTCGAGTGTTTGTATTTTTATTTACGCTCGGGTCAGCCTGAGTTATTCACAGATTTGGATTCCACTTTCTGGGGATTGGAATCGCTGGAGATTATCTTCTTATCTAGTCTTACCTATTCCAGTTATGTTGTTATATCCAGCTTGTACTTGGTTGTCATCCTAAGACTTCTGTTGTACTTTATTTTCTCCTGTTGTATCTTATGTATCTCTGATATATTTATATAGTAGCTACATGAACTACTATCTCTTTTACTTCCGCTGCATTATTATTACTCTGTGTCTGTGATCTGTGATTTTATTTACTATATATTCTGAGATTTTCCAAAATTTATTTACAACGTGGTATTTTGATCAATTCAAGTCCGACATGCGCGGATGAGAATAGTTGAAAATATCGGGTCGTTACAGTTGGTATCAGAGCTTTGGCTTTGAGGCAAAACTCAGCATATGGAGTAGATTTATTTACAGAATCACTTTCGTTCGAGTTTGAATCTTTTCCTCTTGATTCGATTTTCCTTTGAATTTTTGGAACGTTCCCTGCGGTTCCAAAATTCATTCTTGTCCCCCACTATCCATCTTCTTTTAATTCTGGAGTATCACATAACTCCACTTCGAATGAACTTTATAGTGAATTGGCGGTCTCGCCAATACTCTAATGACTTGTAAAGGGGGAAACTCCTTTACTATTAGCATCGATTCACCAGAGATTTATATATATCCTTGGTTTAGATGCTAATATCTTTTGTTATTCCAAACTCTATCTCTTGAGATCGGATGTAGATTTACCCCAGAAAAAAAATCCACATTTGATCTTATTCATTAAGTCACGGTTGACTTGGTTAAGGTTGCCCGCGATTTATCTAAGCTTATCCATCTTCATATTTTGTTAATTAATCATCTTGTCTTTGTTTCTAAACTATCTCCAACATTTTGAATTTGTATTTGTAAAGCTATGTTTTGTTTTATATATTGTGTTGTTTGAGTTATTGATGTTGATTTGGGCTTCCAATCGATTCGTCTGATCAACGCTATCGATAGGATTTCTAAAACACTTTGACAGAACAAACTAACACTATATTATTTTAAAATTTGGTTAATGAAATAAATTTTGATATATGTAAATTTATGGAACTTAATAAATTGATTTAAATTGATTATTTGAAATGATAATACTTGATTTATCATTCTAAATGAATTTATAAATAGTTGTTTGTAAATTTGATTTGGGAACTGAAATGAATTTAATCAAGAATTTGAGAATTTAATTTCCGATGGTTCCAAACTTTGTGTTTAAAGCTTTAAAAGGATATATTATTTAAAGTATTTTTGAATAGAAATTTGTTTCCAAAGAATTTTAAAGTTTAAAAATCAGTGCTCTTCTCTTTGTCGCTGGAAAATAATTTCGGTGATGACTGCAACATCATTGACGTTCATTTTCGAGTTTCGAAGTGAAGAAACCATTCTGTAGTCTTGCTACAGCTTTGTTTTGGGAAACTTGATTGATATGAATTTCTAAAATATGATTTGATTTATAAAATATATAGATATATGATTTAAATTTGATTTGACAAATTATGTTCATACATTTATTTATCTCTAAATGGTTTGAGAGGAATCGGAAATTTTATTCTTAAATCCTATCTTAAATAATAACTTCAAATATAAAAAGAAAAAAAAATTGAATAAATATTCAAGCTTGAAATGATTGAATTAGAATGTTTATATTGTATATTAATTTTAGAAAGTTTTATTTGTATAATTCTCAATTGCATTCCAATATAACTTACCTTAATTTTAGAAGTTAACAATGTAACTGGATAATATACAATATAAAAAGATTTTTATAAATAAAATTTAAGTGGTTATAATAAATATTATACACTTAAAATTTAGTTACAAAAAGATTAACAGAGTTAAATAGACTAAAAGTTTAATTGAATAATTTACAATATAAATGATGTTAATGTGTAACGACCCAGAAATTTTCGATCCCGAAAATTCCAGATAGTTAGAAGAAAAAGAAAGAGATAGAAGAAAGAAACAGAAAGAAGAAAGAAGAACAGAAAACACAACATCTCACATTCGCAGCGGATTAAATATAATAACAAATAATAGCATTTTTATAAAAGAAAGCTGTAATTGTTACTTTACATACAATTCATCGGAGTTACAATCATTACAATAGACTGGACAGTTATATCAACCTGCCACATACTACTATCAATACAACTCTCAAATACACAGCAGAATACACTCCATACGTCTCTGCCATCCAGCTCACCACCTGAACTCCAGAACGTCCTTTCCTGAAAATCTGTAATACTCGGTCTGACCCGAGCATTACATCAAAGTAACACCCGAGTCAGGCTGGAAACCAGCGTGAGTAAACTCATCTAACATGAAATACCAAGCGATATAACTTAAGTGAATTACCAGGGTAACTCGTACTTTTCTACGAGTTCAAATCTTATTTAAGTCAATCATTTATCTCAAAACAATATCCAAGAATCGTTATCCAGTTTAAATATCCATGATACTTAACTTTTTTCATTCCAGCCTGTTTGTTTCCAAACTCACATTTATAAAGAATCGAAGTGGTTTCGGGTATTTACTGATACCCGACCCCGGTCTCTTCGAATTCAATGTCATCTCTAATCCAGGTTGTTGAGTTTTAAACAATACAATTTAAATCCAGGATATCATACAACAATTTAACTCAGATATGTAATCTACATTATCACAGTTTAACCTATTCATATCATAGCACATCTCAATTACCCATCAGAGATAAAATCAATCCAAGTAACCCAATATTATTCAACCATCCATAACAAGTTGATTTATTCTTAATTAATTTAATTAATCTCAAATTAATTTAATTACTAACCTTTAATTACTTGGATTACCTTAATCCATCTTACTTAACATTAATTAATTTCAAATTAATTTCTTAATTATTTATCTTAATTAATCTTCCTTGATTAATTATCCCTTAATTACAATAAGTAATTATTCATTAATTATCCCTTTTTATTAATCATTCTTGATTAATTATTTTTTTAATTACATTAAGTAATTAAACCTTAATTATAGATTAATTATCCTCAACCATTCAATAATTATCTTTAATTACTTCCATTAATTAATTAATGATCTTCTAATTACTTCATTAATTAGTTACTCTTTTAATTTATTACCTCAACAAGTAATTAATCACATTATTAATTAACCTTAACCCTTTAATTAATTAGTTATTCTTTACTTAATTAACTAACCCTTAATTAATTATATTAACTAACCCTTAATTAATTATATTAATTAATCCTTTAATTAATTACACTAAGGGATTAATCCTTAATCACTTCCATACATGATTTCCCTTTTTACTTAATTACATTCAGTAATTATTCATTAATTACTTCTCTAAGTAATTATACTTAATAAATTTATAAGTGATTATCTTTAATTAATTAGACAAATTAATTATCTTAAAATCAATTAATCACCTAATCTCTAGTTAATGATTCATCTCTTAGTTCATTAACTATTCACTAATTACCCCATTAGGTAATTATTCTTAATTACAATTAGTAATTAACCTTTAATTATCTCATTAATTAATTTAGTTAATTACTTTTGAAATCAACAACTTTAAACATTTTAAATTTGGAAATATATTCAATTAAATACTCTTGAAACTTGATTGACATTTATTTAGAAAAGAACTTGCTTTTAAATTGGTAATCTTGATTCTTCTTTACAAAATTTAAACCTGTACAGCCCAAAGCAAATCGAACCCGAGCAAAAACTTTAAAAACCCGAAGACCCCACCAAGTCATCCACCATCTTTAGCTACTTCGAGGCAATCCCCTATCTACTTCGAGTTTTACCCGATATAAATCCTTCTTCCCCAAATACCACGAACAACCCAGACAACAACATACACGTGTGCACGTGCACACGCGATCAGACCAACTCCGTCCAATGCTCCGACCATCCACAAGCCAGCGAACTTCCCCTGAGTCGTCACGAACTCCCAGATCGTCGATCGACTCGGCAAATCGAAAACGAACAACTGCGAGCGCCTGGAACCCAAACTCGATCGATGAAAACCACTCCGCGCCGCCGCCTACGACTACCAGATCATCATGAACTCCGGCCACATCCTCGATAGCCTCCACACTATCATCTCCCTAGTTCTGGTGAAGCTCGATCACTCCGAGACACCACGGTGACCACGTTTCCGACCTCGCCTTAAAACCTACTCGAAACCCTTCTATGATCCACTGCCAACGCAATGATGATCAACCAACACTTCCACCATTTTTCCCTTGATCCTTATCACGTTAGCCACCTCCAGACCAAAAATTGTCAAGATCGATCGCGCCGATCGCTGGAATTCCACAAATTCCCAAATCCCGATCATCCCAGAATATCACAGCATTTTCTATGCTAAAAATCATGATATTTCATGTAAATTCAACATTTAGCAATACTAATCTGATTATGGATTCATTTTATGAATTCAAGACATTTTATTTCTTTCCACTTCAAAAGTTCACTGTCTTTTTAAAATTTTGAGACAATTACTTCACATAATTTCCTAAATCTATATATATATATATTTATCTTAGCTTGAGTTAAACCTAACTACTATGTTTGAAGTCAAAGTTTAACAAAGATCAGATAAAAAGAAAATTGGAATTTCGTTCCAAAATTTATATCCTGTATCAAGAACAGGAAAGAACAGAACATGCATGCCTATATCTTAGTTGCATACCTCAACTTCCTTACAGAAGAACCACATAAATATTCACAAGTCAGCATTAATTATTATAGAAATCTTCACAAACATCAGGCTATAATTTGCTTAAGCTTTTTATTTAAAAGGTTTACTCACTTTATTAAAGAACCGAGACATACATATTCATAGCAAACCAAATTTTTATACCAGGTAATTTATTTCATCCATGCAAGCAGAAATCAAGGCATTCTACGATCATATCCTTATGCACACATATATAAGATGGTTTAGTTTCAAAAGATAAGTTTACTCACTTTTGATTTGAACAGAGGAAGTTTGAAAAGCCTGGAAATGGTTTGATAATAGCAACTGAAATCTTGAGTTTGATCTGGAAATTTGCTGAGATGAAAATTTGAATCCTGAATTGTTAGTTTGCTTTCGATCTTGCAGCCTTTATCCCAGATGAATCTGAAGTTGTTGATTTAGTTGTTTTATACTTATTCTGGTTTGGCCTTCTCAGATTTTTGTTCTTTCCTTTTTTTTTTTCTTTGATTTCAGATTGTTGTTTTTTTTAATTCTCTGGTTTTGAAAATGAGAAAATTGAAAGAAGTAGGAGTAGAGCTAAATGTATATAAGAATGTACAGCCTTGTTTTTATTATTTTTAAAATGAAGAAAACTAATAAACTAGACACTTGTACACACGAATCACCCTCTAGCTTACAAATGTCTATTTCATGTATTTTATGTTTTTATGTTATATTTTATATTTTTACTTAATACCTTGTCTTTTTATTTATCCTTATTTAAATTTAAACTAGGATTATAAATATTTTAAATCAATTACTAAGTATATATATACTAATGTTTAAAAATGTAGAGTTTCAAATCTAATTTATTTCTAAGATATCTATTTGGTAAATACATTTTCTTAATTTATAATTATAAAAATCCTTTAAAGAAAATAATATAGAACTAATTATATACTAATAAAAATCAAATCCAGTTTAATTACAGATTAACAGCTGTCAAAAATCCGGGTTATCACATTCCTCCCCCCTTAGAATCTTTTCGTCCTCGAAAAGGAACGAAGCCAAAATTTATTATTTACCTATTATCAGATAAATTTTCTCTTTGAACATATTTTTTTAAAACACTTTTTTTTAAAATCTACATAATATTATCAAAATAGTTTTTTGTAAAAATACTTTTATAACTCGATGTTTCAACAAATCCATCTTCGTTCTCACAGAAATTCGGTCATACGTTGATCAGGCGTAAGACTGAAAATCTATAAGTACATAGCAGACCCGTTTTCAACACCCAGTGAAAATACTTGGAAAATAATTTATTGGAAATATCGAAAACATTTTTGAAAATAGGGGAAATATCTTTGGTGAGAATGCTCTGGAAATCATCACCCCCATCCATGGTCGCAGTTAACCCGATGGTTACGTTGCCGTCCCGGCAAAATCCACAGATAACTGTAGGTCTCTGCGCTCCTCGATTACGCCATGGAACCCGCTACAGATCGCAGTTATACCCGGGCCTTACGTTGCTATCACAGCACAAACCCATATAACTGTAGGCATCAGCGCCACCGAATTTCGCTGCCAAATAATGAAACTTCTCCCACATAGGTCGCAGTCTACCGATATAAAATCAAACGTAGACAGTTGGCTCTCAGCGGCACACACGACTTTCGCTATGTTACCATAGTGTCACAGTCTACCGATATAAAATCAAACGTAGACTGTTGGCTCTCAGCGGCACACATGACTTTCGCTATGGTCTGCAGTAGATCGCAGTGACATCGAGTTACACTGTCGTCACAGCATAACCCAAATGCCTCTGTGGGCACCAGCCCCTCGACTTTCGCTACACAAATAATCCTCAGGAACTAGTTTTGTCCGGACTCCTCACAGGATCAACTTTAGAAACCCCCCTTGGGGCTCAAGGCAGTACCACCCAGTGGCACTCCTGAGAAGTTCATTTCAAGGGAGCGCCTTTTTCCCCAGAGCTATTCTCAAAACACTTTATACTATATACTTATAGTATCTTCAAATCATACCCTTTATGATTTATCAAAATCTCCTTTACACAAAATCGATTACCAAAAATCGATAATTCTCAAACTAGGCTTTCCAAAATCCAAAATTGATTTCTCGAAAATCAAAAGCCCTTTCCAAAATCCATAGGTTCCCAAAACCTTTTCCAAAATCATTCTCATAAGATCCTTTATATATATAGATATAGATATATATAACTTTGAAAACTTTGGATCATTTCAAACTTTGTATAAAACCTCTTTTATACTTCAAATATTTCAAAACCCTTTTCTTTTAGCAATAGATTCAACAAGGGAAGATTTACCTTATATAACAAGGATATATAACTTTATTTTATTCTAAATCAAATATTCACATTTGATAAATCTTTTATAAAGTTATTAACCATATTTCTTTTCAAAAACCATTTTACAAGTCTTATCCCCAATCTTCAATATCAATTTCATTCAAATCCGTACGATGCACACATATCATCCGTACACAATATCAATCTGATCACTCAATCGATCACACAATTTCACTTCCGAACTAGTATCGTCCACCCGACTTCCTAGTGCGGACTCAGATCTGGTTTCTTGATCAGAAACCATCATTCTCCTTGCATAGTCGTAGCCATGATAGAGAATATCCAGAACCAATCAACAATCCATATCCAGGTTCGCCGTCGAAAATCGAGCGAAAAATCCCAACTCGGATCGATAATACTATCTCGAAATTCTGTGCTCGAATCTGGATCAAATCACTATGTGAATAGAATAATATACGTATATCCTACGTATTTATCTTTATTGGTTATTAGCCAAATCAGTTTCCTTTTCTATTCATATTTCCTTTAATTCCATTCACTTATTCTCAATTGCTTCCATTTACAATTGAGTTATTACTTTAATTACAAACAGTTTGAACTCTGACCAATTTAAATTTTAAAAATAGCTTGGAAAAGTTTAAAATAGATAAGTAGTTGAAAAATAGTTATTAGTTTGTAAAATAGCTGTAAAATAGTTAAGTAGGTATAAAATAGTTAGATAATTGTAAAATAGTTTTTAAAATAGCGATTAGAAATAAGTAACTGAAAAAATAGTAATTAGTTTATAAGACAGTTTCAAAATAGTTAAATAGTTCCAAAATAATTGTATAAGATAGTTTGGGGTTTAAGAAGAAAGATTGTATAGTAAATAGTTTGGAAAAATATACTTGTATTAAAACAATTTGAAAATAATCCAGAGCCAAACTGTTTAATTTCCCAATCTCCATTTCCAATTAATTTCCCATTAATTCAATTTAAATTTCCACTTCCATTTAAATTGACTCAATACTTCAATTTTCATTGAATTAAATTCAATCCCAATTCAAGTTGAATTAATATTAATTCCTTTCCAAATTCAAATCAAATTCCATTTGATTTTAAACATATTCACTTTAATTACAATTTCAAATTATTCAAACTAATTTCAAATTGAATCCACTTAAATTTCAAATCATTTCAATTTCTATATGAATTAATCCCAATTCCCATTTGAATTTTTGAACTCATTCAATCTTCAATTTTTATTTTAAATTAATCCAATTCAAATTTTCCATTTGAATTTTAAACTTATTCATCTTAAATCACAATTCCTATACTTTTAAATTAACTCAACCTTTATTTTTAATTTTAACAAATTAAATCTTTAAACCTTTTAATTCTGAATTCAAATTTCAAAATTCCATTTTAAAATTATCTTTACTTAACTTATTACAAAGTTCAAATAAGAATTCAAAAACAATTTAATATTCAGATTCTAATTTATTATCCATTTTCAATTTCCAAATCTCAAACCCATTTTGAGATCACTCATAACTCCCATTTAAATTAACCATTTAACTACCCAAGTTAAATTTAAATTTCATCTTGAAATTTCCAATTCAAGTTATTTATTCAAACTTATTTAACTTCCTCCAAGTTAAATTTACTTAATCCGGTCAATTTTTCACAATTTGAATTCCCATTCAAATTTTAAACTTCAGATTAATAGTCTTTCCCCTTTTAAGTTTAAAAACTTACTTTACTTTGGGTTTCATATCACATTCCAATTTAACACTCAACACTAAGAGTTATTTCAAATCATTATGTATATCCTTATATATACATTTTCTTTACACACCAAGTTATACCTTAAATTTTTAAACCATCTCTGGTTTTAATTTAAAAATAATTTCAAGTTTTCTGGATTTAAAACTTCACAATTTAAAACCCACTACAATTTACTAGTCTTACTTGCCTAAATGTTATACTTCCCTAAAACATTCCATTATTAAACACAACAACCATTTATGATAATAACCAAGATTATCATATGTGGAAACTAATTCATTTTTATCTTTATTCTAATAATACTTCTACATATTTAAGATTTTAATTTCAGTTTGGATCCATTTCAAACTTATCTTCATTTAATTTCAATTTGGTTGTATTACCATTATCATTTAATTCTCATTATTTTATTTTATTCAATTAATACAACAACCAATTACCTTAATATATTTAATAACTAGAAAAATTATTTCTATATATATCAAAAGATAACTTATATAAATATCATTTAATTTTAGAACCGTTTTAAAATCTTTATATAAGAAAATAACAAGTACGCTCTCATATATATATATACACTCAACCCATTCTAGGGTACAATTGACCCTATCCTTAATGAGTAAACCCACCAGAGCCAAGGTTCTCGCTTAACCTTCAGCTCTGATACCAAATTTAACGACCCGGAAATTTTCGATCCCGAAAATTCCAGATAGTTAGAAGAAAAAGAAAGAGATAGAAGAAAGAAACAGAAAGAAGAAAGAAGAACAGAAAACACAACATCTCACATTCGCAGCGGATTAAATATAATAACAAATAATAGCATTTTTATAAAAGAAAGCTGTAATTGTTACTTTACATACAATTCATCAGAGTTACAATCATTACAATAGACTGGACAGTTATATCAACCTGCCCCATACTACTATCAATACAACTCTCAAATACACAGCAGAATACACTCCATACGTCTCTGCCATCCAGCTCACCACCTGAACTCTAGAACGTCCTTTCCTGAAAATCTGTAATACTCGGTCTGACCCGAGCATTACATCAAAGTAACACCCGAGTCAGGCTGGAAACCAGCGTGAGTAAACTCATCTAACATGAAATACCAAGCGATATAACTTAAGTGAATTACCAGGGTAACTCGTACTTTTCTACGAGTTCAAATCTTATTTAAGTCAATCATTTATCTCAAAACAATATCCAAGAATCGTTATCCAGTTTAAATATCCATGATACTTAACTTTTTTCATTCCAGCCTGTTTGTTTCCAAACTCACATTTATAAAGAATCGAAGTGGTTTCGGGTATTTACTGATACCCGACCCCGGTCTCTTCGAATTCAATGTCATCTCTAATCCAGGTTGTTGAGTTTTAAACAATACAATTTAAATCCAGGATATCATACAACAATTTAACTCAGATATGTAATCTACATTATCATAGTTTAACCTATTCATATCATAGCACATCTCAATTACCCATCAGAGATAAAATCAATCCAAGTAACCCAATATTATTCAACCATCCATAACAAGTTGATTTATTCTTAATTAATTTAATTAATCTCAAATTAATTTAATTACTAACCTTTAATTACTTGGATTACCTTAATCCATCTTACTTAACATTAATTAATTTCAAATTAATTTCTTAATTATTTATCTTAATTAATCTTCCTTGATTAATTATCCCTTAATTACAATAAGTAATTATTCATTAATTATCCCTTTTTATTAATCATTCTTGATTAATTATTTTTTTAATTACATTAAGTAATTAAACCTTAATTATAGATTAATTATCCTCAACCATTCAATAATTATCTTTAATTACTTCCATTAATTAATTAATGATCTTCTAATTACTTCATTAATTAGTTACTCTTTTAATTTATTACCTCAACAAGTAATTAATCACATTATTAATTAACCTTAACCCTTTAATTAATTAGTTATTCTTTACTTAATTAACTAACCCTTAATTAATTATATTAACTAACCCTTAATTAATTATATTAATTATTCCTTTAATTAATTACACTAAGGGATTAATCCTTAATCACTTCCATACATGATTTCACTTTTTACTTAATTACATTCAGTAATTATTCATTAATTACTTCTCTAAGTAATTATACTTAATAAATTTATAAGTGATTATCTTTAATTAATTAGACAAATTAATTATCTTAAAATCAATTAATCACCTAATCTCTAGTTAATGATTCATCTCTTAGTTCATTAACTATTCACTAATTACCCCATTAGGTAATTATTCTTAATTACAATTAGTAATTAACCTTTAATTATCTCATTAATTAATTTAGTTAATTACTTTTGAAATCAACAACTTTAAACATTTTAAATTTGGAAATATATTCAATTAAATACTCTTGAAACTTGATTGACATTTATTTAGAAAAGAACTTGCTTTTAAATTGGTAATCTTGATTCTTCTTTACAAAATTTAAACCTGTACAGCCCAAAGCAAATCGAACCCGAGCAAAAACTTTAAAAACCCGAAGACCCCACCAAGTCATCCACCATCTTCAGCTACTTCGAGGCAATCCCCTATCTACTTCGAGTTTTACCCGATATAAATCCTTCTTCCCCAAATACCACGAACAACCCAGACAACAACATACACGTGTGCACATGCACACGCGATCAGACCAACTCCGTCCAATGCTCCGACCATCCACAAGCCAGCGAACTTCCCTTGAGTCGTCACGAACTCCCAAATCGTCGATCGACTCGGCAAATCTAAAACGAACAACTGCGAGCGCCTGGAACCCAAACTCGATCGATGAAAACCACTCCGCACCGCCGCCTACGACTACCAGATCATCATGAACTCCGGCCACATCCTCGATAGCCTCCACACTATCATCTCCCTAGTTCTGGTGAAGCTCGATCACTCCGAGACACCACGGTGACCACGTTTCCGACCTCGCCTTAAAACCTACTCGAAACCCTTCTATGATCCACTGCCAACGCAATGATGATCAACCAACACTTCCACCATTTTTCCCTTGATCCTTATCACGTTAGCCACCTCCAGACCAAAAATTGTCAAGATCGATCGCGCCGATCGCTGGAATTCCACAAATTCCCAAATCCCGATCATCCCAGAATATCACAGCATTTTCTATGCTAAAAATCATGATATTTCATGTAAATTCAACATTTAGCAATACTAATCTGATTATGGATTCATTTTATGAATTCAAGACATTTTATTTCTTTCCACTTCAAAAGTTCACTGTCTTTTTAAAATTTTGAGACAATTACTTCACATAATTTCCTAAATCTATATATATATATATTTATCTTAGCTTGAGTTAAACCTAACTACTATGTTTGAAGTCAAAGTTTAACAAAGATCAGATAAAAAGAAAATTGGAATTTCGTTCCAAAATTTATATCCTGTATCAAGAACAGGAAAGAACAGAACATGCATGCCTATATCTTAGTTGCATACCTCAACTTCCTTACAGAAGAACCACATAAATATTCACAAGTCAGCATTAATTATTATAGAAATCTTCACAAACATCAGGCTATAATTTGCTTAAGCTTTTTATTTAAAAGGTTTACTCACTTTATTAAAGAACCGAGACATACATATTCATAGCAAACCAAATTTTTATACCAGGTAATTTATTTCATCCATGCAAGCAGAAATCAAGGCATTCTACGATCATATCCTTATGCACACATATATAAGATGGTTTAGTTTCAAAAGATAAGTTTACTCACTTTTGATTTGAACAGAGGAAGTTTGAAAAGCCTGGAAATGGTTTGATAATAGCAACTGAAATCTTGAGTTTGATCTGGAAATTTGCTGAGATGAAAATTTGAATCCTGAATTGTTAGTTTGCTTTCGATCTTGCAGCCTTTATCCCAGATGAATCTGAAGTTGTTGATTTAGTTGTTTTATACTTATTCTGGTTTGGCCTTCTCAGATTTTTGTTCTTTCCTTTTTTTTTCTTTGATTTCAGATTGTTGTTTTTTTTAATTCTCTGGTTTTGAAAATGAGAAAATTGAAAGAAGTAGGAGTAGAGCTAAATGTATATAAGAATGTACAGCCTTGTTTTTATTATTTTTAAAATGAAGAAAACTAATAAACTAGACACTTGTACACACGAATCACCCTCTAGCTTACAAATGTCTATTTCATGTATTTTATGTTTTTATGTTATATTTTATATTTTTACTTAATACCTTGTCTTTTTATTTATCCTTATTTAAATTTAAACTAGGATTATAAATATTTTAAATCAATTACTAAGTATATATATACTAATGTTTAAAAATGTAGAGTTTCAAATCTAATTTATTTCTAAGATATCTATTTGGTAAATACATTTTCTTAATTTATAATTATAAAAATCCTTTAAAGAAAATAATATAGAACTAATTATATACTAATAAAAATCAAATCCAGTTTAATTACAGATTAACAGCTGTCAAAAATCCGGGTTATCACATAATGGAATTAGGAATAAATTAAAACAGTTATAATAAGTGTAAGTATATTTAACATAGGTGGTAAAATAGATTGATAGGGATAAATTTAATTTTAATTAGGAATAAAGAGGAATTAAATTTATTAAGTACATTATGAGTATAAATAATGAATTTGCAAATCCATGATTTTTGAAATTGTTAGTTTAAGAAAATTGGATGATAAGGTAATGTAATTAGAGGTAGTTAATATTTATTTAACTTGTGTAAAATTAATTATCAGTTTAAGCTAAAACCATAGAAAATTCAAACCTATTATCTTATTTTGTTTTTCAAACTTATTACCTAAATTTTGTTTTTCAAACTATTTTTTGGTTGTTCTTATTTTTCCTTATCATGAAACAGACTGGTATAGGCCTCTTCCTATAATATTCCTGTTTAGAAATCTATCTATAATCTTTAATAATCTTTGCTACTCATTTTGAATCTGAGCACAGCTTTCATCCACAGACCGTCGGTCAAGCGGAAAGAGTGAATCAGATTTTAGAGGATCTTTTCGTGCTTGTATTCTTGATTCTGGAGAATCTTGGGAAGATCACCTCCACCTTGTTAAACCTACCTATAACAATATTTGTTAGGTATAATCTCAATCTCCTTGTCATCCTGTCTTAATCTTATTTCACTCTATTTTTCTGTGTTTTCCCGTACTTCATTCCTTTTCGGGGACGAAAAGTTTTGAGTGGGGAAGAGTGTAACAACCCTAGATTTTACATATAATTTAAAATTTGATTTTATTTTATTTTGAAAATATTTTAAACTTGTTTGATTTCAAACATTTCATTTTTAAAAATAAATGTTAATTATTATGTGAACTATAATTTCAAACTAGTATAAATTGGTTATTTTACTGAAAAGTGAATTTATGTTCAAACTGTTCAAACTTTGACTTTTAAACTCCAAATTTAAATTATTTAAAATCTTAAATTTTATCTTTTATTATGAAAATAGATGTAATAACCTGAACACTGCTTTTCGTTTCGTTGAAAATGGAATTAAACTGCAAAAGTTATGTACATTTCAAAATTTGTGTGTAAACTGATGTATTTAGCAATATTGTCTATTTTAAATTATATTTTATTGGTCATATTTTGTTTCAATATGTATTAATATTTTTTTATGTATATTTTTGTCTTTTAATATTTTTAAAGTGATTATATAATTTTTTCAAAGCTTGTTGAATTTATTTTCTAATTTTAAAGCCTAATTTCTATTTTCTTTGCTATTTTCTTAATTTAATTATATATAATTAAAATTTATTTATTTATTTTATACATTCACTTTATTTTCTTTGTTTTACATTATTAATATTCATGTTACATGTATTTAAATTATAATAGATTTTTCCAAAGATTATTTGAATTTGTTTCAGTTTATTTAACCTAGTTTTGTATATATTGCTATTTTTCTTCATTAAATTTAATTAATTTAAAATTTATTCATTTTGTTTATTTCTTTACTTTATTTCTGAGTTTATTTAGTCTTTATTATCAGCATTTTATATATATATATATATATGTTAAATTAAATTGATGGAAATATGAAAAGTTTTAAACCCTTTAACTTCCAAAGTCGTTTTCTCTTCCAACCTTTCACTTTCCAAACTCCTTTCTTAATTGCTTGGTCGTGCCTTTGTTTCTCATTTTCAGCCGTACCTCCTTATTTTCTTTTCTCTTTCATGTGAACTTATCATTCCTCAAACAAAAATATACGGCTACCCTCATTTGTTTGATCGAAAGTTAGGTAATCTCTTCTCTTTTTCTTTGTTTTTCCTATATTTCTACTTGATCTTTGCATTTGTTCTCCAGTATTTTGATCGGCTCCTCCTACACCAGCCCTTGGCCGACCTCCACCACCACGTATTCTGATCATCACCACCTCCAGACCATCACCCCACCAGGTCGACCACACCATGGCATGAGATCATCACAAAATTGCACCAAAACCATTCCTATGTACACTAGATGACCTAGTTTTGCTCCACCACCTTCAAACAACGTCTAGCCACCCCTTCCTCCACCACCACCACCTCAGACCTGACCACCACCCTCTTCCACATCATCCACCACCACCTGGACATCTGGACCTGACCATATAGCCTCTGGCCGAACCAAGTTATAGCATAGGAATGTTGATATTTGCCTTGTTATATAAATTGTTGCACACATATACCTCATCACCATTCAAACCTAGTAGGCCGACCCTGTTTGAACACAAACCCAGCCCTTAGTGCATGCCATGGCCGTGCTAAATCTATCCCTTGCTGATCCATGTGAAGTTGAGAACAAGTGCAATGCATTTGATTTGGTTTTGGGCTTTGAATTCTAATGTTATTTGATGTTTAAATCATGTTGAAACTTACATATATTTGTATTGTTTTGTGTAAAAGTTTGAACAAGGCTATTAGCTTTGGCTCTCCACTCTCTTGTCATATGCGTGTTGTCATGCCATAGTGCTTTTGAGGATCTCAGTTTGTGCTTTTGATCGTTGTCTCCAGCTTATACAAGTGAGTAAATCTCACCAGACTAATATGTACTTATATAGTGATAAACTGACAACACTTGAATCTGTAAATGCATATCATCCTATTATAACTGCTATATTATAATCATATGATGTTCACACCTGTATTTACACTTGTTATATCATATGTTACTGTTATCTCATGCTATTCTGTTTATTTATATCAGTTTATCACACTGCAAGTTCCCTGTAGATTAGAATCACTATGGGTTGAAATGATACATACCCGAACGGACTTTAGAATAGGGAAAAATCTTTATGGGCTGAAATGATAGGCCCGAGCGGTTTTTATACATTTCATATTACTTGGGATTGCGGGTTTGAAATGATAAAACCCGGTTTTTCTTTGTAAACTACGGATTGAAATGATACATATCTGTATCACTTGACCTAGGCTAGATAATTATATACAAACCCGCGGTTTATATATTTTTCTGAAATGTTTAAAATATTTTAAAAATATAAATATTATGATATTTTGATTTAAATTTGATTTAAAATTATTTCTATAAAATATTAGTGATTTTCTACAAATTAAATAAGTGAATTAAGTAAATGGTGAAGTATAATTTGAAATATAAGTTAATTTTGAAATTTATGATTTTGTTTATAATTGGAATTTATGTAAAGTAAGAAAATATGACAAATTTGATTAAAAAGAAGAATTTAATGATTTTATTAAGTAATAATAATTTTTAAAAGTGTTAATGATTTTGTATAAATTAAAATATGAAATAAATGAATATTTGAGCTGAATTTGGAAATATAACTTAAATTGAATTTTGTGAAATTTGTTTAAAAATGAATTTTTAATTAAGTAAAATAAATGGAAATAAGTTATATTTTGCAAATATAAACTTAGTTGTTAAGTTAAGAATTTAATTAAAGAAATGAAAATTTAATGGTTATCTAATTTTATTTTTTTTATGGAAATTTGACTTTATAAAATCATAGAAATAAAGGTATTTAAATGATTGTTTTTAAATGTGAAATATATGATTTTATAAGTTAAATTGATTTATATTAAAAGTTAAATATGTGTGAAATTGTAAATAAAACTCTGAATTTGATTTGACAGCATTTTGAAATGTAATGTAAAGATATTACATCATTGGAAATTGCTATAGTTGTTTTAAATGGACCTAATAACAAATTTGAACTAAGGGTTATTATAGCACTTTGTTAGTGCTATAGCTGTTAAATTTAACTAAAATTTTAATTGAAACTAAATTAGGATATTACAGCATTTTAAATGCTGTCTTTTGTTAATGAACTGTTTTTATACATAACATTTCGTAGCAATTTCTAAGTGCTGCGAAAGTTGAATTTTCTTTGTTTAATAAATTCAAATGAATAAATGATCTTTGAAAAAGATTAAATTTTGGAAATTAAATATTTAATTATTAAATATAATGAATTGACTTTAAATGATATTAAATCTTGGAATGAATAATTGAAGTTTACATTAGTATGAAAAATAATTGGTTTACTTGTAATTTGAATCTATTTAAAAGATATTGGACTTAAGAAATATATGATAATAAAGCTTTGGAATTTATTTTATAATTTGAATAGTTATTTTGTGGATTAAATCTATATTTGAAATTTATAAGATTTGAAATGGTCTATGGAAATTTATTTGAAATAAATGATTGAATTGAATTGAAACTTGGAAATTGAATACTTGATTTGAAATATAATACCTACACTTTTAAGTGAATTTAAATGAATTAATTTGTTGCAATATAAATTATTTAAAAGGGTGACTTGAAATGATAATAAATGAATGATATCTTTAAATTTAAAAAGTATTTAAAGTTGAATATTTAGATTTGTACTCAAATGATATTTTGGTATATTAAAATGATTTGAAATGAAGTTTGAAAGGAGATGATATTTTAATGTATTAAAATGATTTGAAATGAAGTTTTGGAAAGATTGGTATTTTTATATATTAAAATGATTTGAAATGAAGTTTTGGAAAGATTAATATTTTGATATATTGAAATGATTTGAAATGAAGTTTTGAAATGATATGATATTTTAAATATATTGAAATGGTTTGGAATTGATTTAATTTTTATTTTGATAAAGATTTGGATTTGAAATCCTATTTTGAAGTATAAACTGTTTTTAAATTATAACCACGGGTTAGAATAACGATTGGTTGTTAAAGAGACCGGGATCGGATATGGACATACTCTCTGTCGATACCGAAAACCACTTTGACAACTGTGTACGCAGTGGAGTTTCCAGAATGAAGTAGGATGGTGGCGACGATCCTAAGGTATATACGTGGACCCAACTCCCGTGAGTTGGCATAAGGTCGCTAAAACAGGAGCGATTGACGGACCAAGGAGGTAGCACCTCTGATCGGACACACTTCTTCGATACCATTCTATTACTTGTGATTGATTTGGTGCGCACCCTTGATTTGGGAGTGTTGTTCGAGGTGGGCGGTAGTGGCTGCTATGCGTCACCACCAGTCCGGATGCGTAATTGGTATATCTACCCTGGCATTGCCTAGTTGTGACGTGTCACCTACCATATCGAGCTTTACTACGAGTTTCTATTTGTGTCGTACCTATGGAGTATCTTCTCATAGCCTTGCGAGGTATGCAGGTACTGTGTAGACTATTGGCATATTACGTGTTAAGGTGGAAAATGTAAAGCCTTAACGCTATTTAAAAGTATGTTTATTTTATGATTAGACATTATTATAATAGCGAACATTACTACATAGTAGATAGTTTAACGGATCCTTAAAGAATGGGCGATCCCAAGCATTGTTTAAGTTACTTGTACCTTTATTACAGTTCACTTGAGTTGGTTTATATTATATAAGTATGTATGTCCTGACTCGAGTGTTTGTATTTTTATTTACGCTCGGGTCAGCCTGAGTTATTCACAGATTTGGATTCCACTTTCTGGGGATTGGAATCGCTGGAGATTATCTGCTTATTTAGTCTTACCTATTCCAGTTCTGTTGTTCTATCCAGCTTGTACTTGGTTGTCATCCTGAGACTTTTGTTGTACTTTATTTTCTCCTGTTGTATCTTATGTAACTTTGATATATTTATATAGTAGCTTCATGAACTACTATCTCTTTTACTTCCGCTGCATTATTATTACTCTGTGTCTGTGTTCTGTGATTTTATTTACTGTATATTCTGAGATTTGCCAAATTTTATTTACAACGCGGTATTTTGAGCAATTCAAGTCCGACATGTGCGGATGCGAATAGTTGAAAATATCGGGTCGTTACAAGAACAAAATGAGTTTATATGTACAGTATAGCACCACTGACGGTAATTATACCATATAATTCCCATCTATCTCCTAGATATTTCCAGAGTTAAAATCCTTCGGTGTTAAGTAGAGAATTGCTTCACTACCACCAAAATTAAGAAAGATTGCATTTTTAAGCCAAGATTTGATAGTAGAGTATTTAACTATCAATAAACAAACATTCAAAACAAAGATTTCAATCCCATGAAAATCACTAAGATTCATTTAATCAAATTTCTATTAATTTAAATCTTGTTCCATAATATTTTATCAATATATCCATATACTTATCTCATCGAGATAAGTATATTCACAAACCATTCCTTTCAAAAAAACTTGAAAACTCTTAAAAACGGATTTCGAAAATATCATTCAATATCAATCATGGATCGCAGCTTACGCAATGATTACGTCTCTATCCCAGAGAAAAGATAGTGAACTTTAAGCAATCCTTGCCCCTCGAATTACGCCATGAAAATCAACCATACTTTCCAAATATCTTTATTTCATAAATATTTGTAAATCTATTTATAAAGCTTCTTTATCTATTTCTAAATTTAATTTAGAAAAATTCTCTTTTTTAAATCTCAACCCATTTAAAAAACATCCATTTTCAAATCTCTAAACCATTTATAAATACCTCTTTTTCAAAATCATTCAGACCTGACTTCTTTTTAAATTCCAACCTCTTTCAATTTTACAAATCCTTTTAAAAAGATCCTTTTATAAACAATTTAATATATAATTATAATAAATAAAAAGTTAAACATCATAAAAATATAACCTTAAATATTTTCAATAATATAAATATTAATTAACTCCAACACTATTAATACAATAATAAATTATCATTTAAACAATATTAATATATAAATAAATTAACTTTTAAAACAATATAAATATATTAATAAATTAACGTTGGAAATTAATTTTATTATAATATTAAATTAACTATAAAACAATATAAATATATAAAATAAGTAATAAATGTAACAAATAATTAAAATATAATTTGAAATAAATAATTAAATAACTTTGGAAAAATATTCTTAAATAACTTTATGAAATACTTAAAAAATCATATAATAATTAATCTTTTATTGTTATTAAAACAAAAATCAATTATCTTTTGAAACACTATTAATAAATAATAATTATCTTTACAGTCTTATTAATAATTAATTATAACTATCTTTAAAATAACTTTATTAAATAATTAACTTTTCAAATTAGAAAGTGGCTTAACAAATCCAATGGCACTTAATCAGGTCATCATTAATTCCGTTACTATCCAAGTTAAAATTCAGGTATTTACATAACATCACATATGTAAATCGAACTCATAATTAACAATCGATTGTTAATAAAACCCTTATCCAATACTAATCAATTGGAATGTAATTAAGTGTCCATACTAATGTAATAGTAGAATAAGGTTTGTTTCTGCTAAATTAATGTTCAAATTTAACTTATCCTGTTAATAATAGTAGAATGGAGATTTATTATATTAAACAAGTGTCCAATTAATTTAATTAGCATAGTGCTGTTTTATTCCACTAAATAGATGTCCAATTACCATATTCAATCCAATTTAATGCAACAATATTTTATTTGGCCAAATAAACATCAATATATATATACACGGTATATAAATATAAACGACGTTATTAATTGAAATAACTTAATTTAAATTCAGTCCGTTTAAATATGTCATAAATTTATACTTTGCCAAAGCTATCAACAAGTTATACTTCAACCTTAAACCCGTTAATACGAGTCCAATGCAAAAAAAATCGGGTCGATCGGTTTTATAACGGTTGACATATTCCATTCCAAAGTTAATGGCTTTATTTATAAAACAAAACAATTTAAAATAAAAGCTTCTCACCAATATAAATAGGCTTGGCCTACATGCTTCTCACTTGACCCACACCACATTTCCCGCCTTCTTCTACTTCTCCCATCCAAAACGCATTCACTTCATGGAACCCATTTGTGCATGTCTCTATGTGCATGTGCACGATAAACTTCGACGCTCTACCCTAGAACCGAAGCCACCCACATGCGCTACTCCCCGAGCTCATCTAACTACCACCCTGAAATCTCCCTCCGATCACTTGGAGCCAAATCCGTCCATCCACATCCAAGAAATCGCGCTCCAGCGCTAAAAAGTAGCGACACTTTTTGTCGCCGATAATCACCAAATTCGACCACAGGCTAGCGCTCTCCAAGCCTGACAAAACCCCACCTTTCATTTTGCGTATCGCCGCCTAAAACTTCAACGATCTCTAAACCTAGTTTTCAACCATCGAAACACATCGACACAGAATCTTGCAGAAACTACACCAAAAATTCTACTCCATATGATCTCAACGACACTAGCGGCGTCGAATTGTTCGACCCAAATTGGGAGAAATAATTTTTTTCAAAGTTTTGAACATTAACTTCTCGCTTACTATTAAATCAGAATATCTCGCTCGATTCATTATGAAATCTCAATTTGTTAATTTCTGAAAATACTAGATGGGTAGGCGGACAACTTACGTGTTGGAGGTCGGGACTAAAACTCGACGATTTGGGCTATATTGATTTTTGAAGAGATGAAAGGTGAATATGTTTTCGTGTTTTTGAAAGCTACCGTAAACAAAAATAGAGAGAAGAAAAATGAAGCTTCCTGGTCGTGCACTTACACTTGTAGTGAGCTGAAGATTTGCAAAATAGGTTCCCATATTTTATAGCACCAATCATGGCAAGGATCAAGGGCAAGCAAGATCCATGAGTTTAGGCACAAGAATAGGTAGCAACTAAGGCATATAGGAAGGTAAGAATAAGGTAGACAGGATGTTATAAGGTGAACGATGTGACTCGTACATGTGAAATATATGTTTTTGTTTTTGAGAAAATGTGTCCACTTTCTTCTTTTATAATGATAGTTTCCAAAAGAAAAGCCAACTAAAATATTATGAAATAAAACATGTTTTTAAATTTCAAATGCAACGAACATGTATGCGTGTGTGTTAATTGTGCAAATTTGGTTTTAGAAAAGTTACATTTTTTCCTACCCCGCTATACAAAATTCCATTTGCTTACAAGCCTGCGAACAACAAAAATAAAAACAAGATCGTGCACAACATTGTAACAAGATCATAAAATAGTAATAATATACACTGGTTAGTTAATTTTGTGAAGTTTCAAAAGTACCGACATTTGCCGCAAAATGTGTCGAACGAAAATTTAATTATTTTTCAAATTAAAAATTATTAAAAAATTCTATAAATTAAATTAAAAATACATAATAAAAAATCAAGCAATTATTTAAAACACAAAGTTTATTATATTTTAAATTCAAATAAGAATATTGATAAATTAAATATTGAAAAATCAGTGTGATAAAATTAGGGTCATTACACTATTTTCCCCTAAAAAAGTATTTCATCCTTGAAATTTCACCACCTGAATACCCAATACTACTCAAAAGTCCTATGATGTTCATAGATTATTCATGTACAAAAATTTGATTCGATCACTATTCGAATACATAACTTTATTTCAGAACTAGTATCGCTCATCCAATTTCCTAGAGCGGACTTCGATTAGGCTCCTTGATTAGGAACCTCCGTTCCCCTAACATAGCTATAACTATGATAAAAATCTTGGTTCCATATCAAGAACCGTTACCAAGTGTTCACCTTCAAAACTTGGGTGATAAATCCTTATTAGGAATGGTGTGAAACACCTTAAAGTCATGTATCCAATTCTTAGATCAAAACTATATGGGAGGATAAATGATCCACGTCCAACCTACGCACCTACTTAATTAGTTCTCCCCAATACCAATTATATTTCCACTAAATTATTTATGAAAACAATTCATAAAACTAATCTAGTTTCAACTTGTATAATACTCTACTACAGCCTGTGGGTATATACCCCTATTTGATTCAACTATTCCATTTTGCATTCATCTCCCTAAGAAAACTCAAGATCCAAATACCCGGGTTTTATTAAAAAAATCCTTTGAAACAATACTATATACATTTTGACTCAATCAAATATATATATATATATATATATATAGACCAAGTAACTCCAAAATATAACCAAGGAACAGGGTACTACAAATCAGTACTATACATTTCCTTGCAAAGAAGGTAATAATCAAGAGAAGTGTTTACCATCGGAACACATCTCTTACCAATTTTTAGTTAGTTTCGAGCCACTCGAACTAGCTAATTTTAAAACACATTTCCTCTTTTTAAATCCATTTTCGAAACAATATTCTATATTTTTCCAATGAAATAACTAATTCCAATTTGTTTTGGATTCGTCCGGATTCAGACTTGTCCCAATCGTCCAATGACAAAGGGAATAATTTACTAAGTGCACTATACCGTTCATCTAAGCAAACATCCGATCGTCACTTAGAAGATAATTCTGATCATTTCAAAACAAATCGGGGCTCTTTTCCTGTAATAACCCGACTTTTTCTCCATAGAAAGTCGGATCATTATGAAGAAAGAAAGGGGTAGAAAATAGAAAAGAAGAGAAGAAAGAAAGAAACAACAACAACGATCTCACAGCGGAACGAATAAATTATATTAATAACATAAACTATTACATAGTATACAACAATTTACAGAGTTACACGGCATATACATCACTTACTAGACAGTTATAAACATTTGTCTAGACATTACAACTCAATACAAAACAAAGATCTAAACAAGATCAACACAGCGGAAACTACTATCTATATCTACAACGTTGAAGCCTCCTGCTCCATTGCTCCTCCACAATTCGTCAAGGCTAACCTGAATCCCTTGGCTACTCGTAAAAATTTGAGTACCAAAGAGTTTATAAAACAGAAAATAAACACTTGGGTCAGACATGGGTCTGGTGTGAGTAAACGGGTTAAAATTGTTTAACTTCAAAACCTTTTGAAAACAAAGGTATCACGTAAGACTTCCCACACATAAACATGGAAAAGTTTTTACCTTACGCTAACCAAAACATTTGATAGGAAATTCGATTGTATTATAATAGGGTCTAGGGTTTTCAAGTAAAATACAGAAATAGCTGAAATGCTTACATCTCACATTTCAACATAGTTGGGCACAACTAATACGTACGACGCTTATTGGAGTTTGGATTCCATACAATGGCAGGGCTACCGGGGTACCGCCCGTCACAGTACGTGGCCTAGATCACCGTACCGAGGATCACTCCCAATCCCCTGCAACACAAGGTCGGAACATCCCTTACTGGATAATTCCTGCACAAGATACCTCACGGTTGGGATCAGCAACCGCACCACTAAGTCGAAAATAGAAAGGGACATCTAGACAGAGGTAACCTTGTCCTACTTGGGTGCTACCCACTAACCTTGCTGCACCTCCCCTGTTTTTAGCCATTCCCGGTTTGTGAGGCTTGAGGTCACGATTACCTTTAAAAAGAACACATCTATCTTAGAATGCTCATCGTCCACCTGACGATGTTCTGAAAGCATTCAATCCATACAAGTTCGTTCCGGGTTCGAACGAAACCGAAGGCATTATCTCGTTACACTCGTTTTGGAATCACCCTCAGAGTTAACGACAATAACCCTTGCACTCTGAATCTTCATCTTCACTTGATTCACGACCTATCGTTAATTTGGATCGATGTGGTATTCGGGTCTCCAGACCTGGAAATCCAGTATACGGAAACCCGATCCCGGTCTCATCGAAATCCAAAACGTATCTTTTAAGGCCAAGTTGTTTTAAAGGTTAAAACAATTTAATTCATTATCTTTATACACATAGAAAGATAATTCACAACATTATAATAGATAATCAACATTATCAATATAACAGATAATCCATATTATCATCACAATTCAACTAACATCCATATCACACAGCATATATCTCATCAGAGATATCAATCAAATGCAAAGCATTCAGTATTATCATCCATCCATAAGTAATGATTTATATCATCTCTAATTAATTTAAAGTGAATTAAATTAATTACTTCATTTTATAAATCCTTCTTACTTAACCATTAATTAATTACAAATTGATTAATTATCTTCTAATTACCTTTTTCAATTAATCATCTTGATTAATTATCTTTTGATTATATTCAAGTAATTTATTCTCAATTAATTACTTAAATTAATTATCCTTAACTACTTATAGTAATTAACCTTTAATTACTTCATTAATTAATTAACTAAAATTAATTAACTTAATCAACTATAATTAATTACATTAATCCTTAATTAATTACATTGATTAATTACTTCATTTATAAATTATTACTTAATTAACCAATTCTTAATTACATCATTAATTATATTAATTAATGATCCTTAATTACAACTTAATTATTAATTACTCAATTAGATTAAGTAATTAATCTTTAATTAAACAACATTTATTAATCACCTTGATTAATCTTCAATCAGTAATTAACTACCCTTAATTACTTTCATTAACTAAATTAATTACTCCTTAATTAATTCCTTAATTAATCTCTTGATTAATTATTCAAAGTAATTAACTCAAATTACTTCTATTAATAAAATCATTTATTCAACTAATTACTTCCAGTAATTATCTTATTATTTACTTCTCTAAATAAACTTACCTTAATAATTACATTAAGTAATTATTATCAAATCATCTCTTGATTATCCTAAATTAATTAAACTTAATTAATTAATTTAACTAAATCAAATTAACTTCAATTAATTACAATAAGTAATTAATTCTTAATTACTTCCAACAAGTAATTACATTTAAACAAATTCATAAATGATTATTCTTAAATTAATTCAACTAATTAATTATCAAAATTAATCCTATTAATTCATTATTTAATAACCCATAGTTAATGACTTCATTAACTATTATTTAATTACTTTCCTTAAGTAATTAATTTATATTAATTTTTATTAATTCTAAATTAATAAATCTTAATAACCATTTTATTAATCTCTAATTACTAAATTAATTAAGTGTTAACCATAACTTAATTAATATTTAATTACTTATTAATTAATTCCTAACCATTAATTAATACTCTAATCTAAAATCCCTAACTACAAATTAATCATCCCTAATTAATTTAATTAAACCTTAATTTATTAACTTAAACCCTTAAAAATAGTTAAATCAATTCAAATTTTTAAAAACTTTATCTTATTTAAAAACTGAGATTTTAACTTAAACTTCAGATAACAACTAGATTTAAACTTATTTAAAACTTTACTTTTATATTTAAAACTTCAGTTTTTAAATTCTATTTTAAAATTTAAAAACTGGGCAAACAGGTTTCTGTTAAAACCTGTCACAACAATTAACCTGAGACACACTTCAAAACCTCGAGAACTACTCGAGTCTTCCACCCAAAATTCACGAGTCTCCTTCGAGTCATCTTCCCTAACCCAAAACTCTGACATGTACACCGCCGTGCACATGCACAATCCAACGCAGCGACTCCGATCATCTCTGATGATCTTTCCTCATCGGCGATCACATTCATATCCAAAATCGATCAACCAAAATACCAATACGAGCTCGAGATCGAATCGAGCATTCAAACGAAACCTGGAACAAAAATTCTCGAACTACCCAAAGTCTGGAAAATCTTCCTTACTCCTGCCTCCGATCATCGGAGTTGCTCAAACTCCAATCACAACTTCGACATAACGCCTGCTTCCATCCTCCTGAGTCTTGTTGCACTCGATCCAACATAGGAACCGTGACGATCAAATATACCTAATCTACCCAAACTAGGGCTACAGATTTCAGTCTTCCACCACAACTACCATGATGATGAATTCGCCTTTCTGGTAATTTTTCTTGACTCTCCTATCACTTCCCTACTTCCAGTAACAAACCCGACCATTCCGTCCTCTTTAGATCATCCAAATCACTCAAAATACAAAATCTGTTCAATCTCAATCTGCTCCCTCAATCTATTTCTAAAAATCGTGAATTTAGTTTTAAAAATCAAGTCTTCGATTAAGATTTCAGATTATATACCTGACTTAATAAATTAGGATGTTTGAATTTTACCTTATTCTAACAGAGATTAGTTTGGAAGGATGGGAATTTAGATTTAAATTTTAAATTGAGAACTTTAAACAGAGATGATCAACTGATACAACCAAACATACACATATTATCTTTATTCATATATACATGTAACTAGATCTAAAACAACATGCATTCATAATTTCAAACATGCACCACAATTTTACTTCAGATATTTTACCACACAAATCAAATTTATCTGTTTTTAAAATCTAAGTTACTCACCAGTTTTGAAGAAAACAGAGAACAGTGTACAGGCTTTTAAGCTAAAATCTGGAATTTGAAAGGAACTTGAATTGCTTCTGGGATTTGAAAACTTGAATTGTTATCATCCTTATAGAACTGGAATGCTTGAAACAGAGACTGCTTTGATTCCAGGCTGAAGAATGCAAGCTTTTGAAAATCTCAGATTTGAAGAAGAAGTTCAGGCTTTTGGTTTTAAATCTTGTAAATTTTGAATGCTGCCTCTAGATTGCAAATGAATGCAGGCAGGCTACAGATAGGCTTGAAACAATTACAGGGAATATGATCTTGATGTGAGGGGTTTGATTTTCATGTTTTACTGGATTACAGGGATTTGCTTACAAGCTTTGAAATTTTGAAGATGGTTACAGATTTGAAAAGATTACAGGGAAAATGATTTGCATATTGGAATGAAGAGGATTACTGATTTGTTTTGAACATGATTTCTGGATTTTTAGAGAAGTTATTGATTTTCAGATTTGAAGAGTTTGATTACTGATTTCATTTTGTTTATGAGAATGGGTTTGAGTTTTCTTGCTTTTGGAAAATGAGAAAAAGAATGGGAAGAGAAAAGAGATGTGTATATAGATTAATTTTGGATTTATCAAAAATTAAAGAAAATAAAATAAGTAAGGGACACTTGTCTTTTACCATTATTAGTTTTATTACACATGTACTATTATGCTTTAATATGATGACATTTGTTCTTTAAGTATTTTATTTTAATTTAAAATGTTAAATAAAGCTTTTAACTTAATTTATTAATTCATATGTAAATACATATATGAATTTCTTTTTAAAGAAAATGCAATAAAACAAATTATATATATACAAATAAAAGTTTATCCAAATATTTTTAAGATCCAAAACATTTTAAATATCCATCCTTTGAATTTCAAAATAAATTCCAAATTCATATTCAAATTAAAATTGAAAATCTAATTTAAAAATCAAGTTATATATATACATATAACTACATAAATTCAATTTGAAATAACAATTTATCAAATCTCAAAAAAATTTATAGAAGAAATTATCCCTTAATATAAATTACTTATTTTACTATCTTTGAAAAGTCCAGATTAAATTAAATATAAATTCCCAATTTATCAAAGCTTCTATTTACAATATATATAAATAAATATATATATTCAAATAGAAATATCTTATTAACTTTTAAAAGATAAAATCATCAATTAATACTAATTTAATCAGATTATTAAATTAAATTCAAATCTTATTATCAAAGATTATCCATATCAATTTAATTATTCAACAGTTTATTAAATTGATATTGTCAAAATTTCCGGGATATTACATTCCTTCCCCCTTAAAATAATTTCGTCCCCGAAATTTAAACAAAGGTAATTTAATAATCTTATTAAAGATTTTAATTTAAAACACAAGCATATACTATCATCCATATGCTAGCAACCATAGCAACCAATTCATTCAATCAAACAATTCTAACTATCTAGACTAAATTCTAGATAAAATTCCTCGAGTTTCCCCAAGTATATATATATACCGGGATACTCGCTCTACAAATAATCTAAACAACTAAGCTATAGATCTCCTACTCATCTAGACCTACAGAACTAAACAGAATATCAGACTACAGACGAGTCTGACTCAACTACCAAACTTCCCAAAACTGCAGATTCTAAAACCAAAGATAGATCAAATACGTATTCCCTCAGAGATACGTAAAACTCAATGAATTCCAGTTATCCAAACTGACCATTCAATTCAGAAGTCCAAATACTTATCCAAGTCAGAATACAGAAGAGATCCAAAACACAACTCTACTTCACAACATCAGTAGATTCCAAACTTACTTCTCCTATCCAGAGATACACTCCGAACTGCTTTCGCTGCTCAACTCTGATCTGAGGTAGAACACAAGCACAGACTGGACAACTTATTCCAGAAATAAGGTTCACTGATCCATAAAGAAAACTCAGATACTCCAGCAAAACTTGAGCTGCTTCACCAACTCCATCTCTAGGAAACATCCTTCCACTAGACTGAACCACCGGTATCACTCCTAGAATCCAGTCGATAAGAAAACTCAACCTTCAGATGCGGACAAACTTCTGACTTCTCTGAAGACATCCAGAAAACTCTGACAACACAAGAGAACACTCAGCAATCACAAGTCACTTTTGCGATCAACCCAACCTATTTCAAAAGAAAAACTGTTCCTCTTTACCAATCAGAACAGCTTACACTTATTTATCCAATTTATCGAAGAAATGGATCCACTCTGCTGCTTCTGAACTTCACTTCCAGAAAAACTGCTCAGCTAGAAAACTTCTTGCCATTACAGAACACTCCGAGTAGCACTGCTGACACTGATGCTCCTATCCAAAGCTCTTCGAGAAACTCGAACTCCAAACCAAAGCAGAAACACCATGCTGAACTCAGCCACAACACCGAAGCATACACACTTCCTTAATCTTGTTCCAAAGAAAACATCTTCGGGAACATCCATCATCACTGTATCTCATCATACAGCTACTATTACCTGAGGTATCAAGGTACCATCACTCGCTTCTGTTCAACCGACAGATCCAACTTTACTCATCCAAACTTCAAAGATAAACTCCGAACCATTACAGTTTCCTTCGGAGATCGATGAAATCCTTCACCACAGCAAAGTTTACTCGAGACGGTATTGGGTCTACAGTCTCGACAGATACACTTCCAACCTCAACACTCAGACTCCAACCATTGGTAGTCGTGTTACACACACCACTACCCTATCTACCTTTATATCCTATATTGGAAAACCCGAACAGGTAACCCAATAAATAGGTAGAAATACATAAATATATATATTTAAAATGATATATATATATATATTTTTATATAGAAATTATTTCTGGGTAAAATTATTTCATTTACCTCTTTAAAATAATATTGTGTCCGTTGGCTTGGTTCAAGTGTTTAGAGATCCCTATCAATAACGTTAGCTACTCGTATTGACCAGAATCCATATACCACTCAACCGATCAATTAACACAATATAAAACCATTTTTATATAACTAACAATTACGCGCTCTCAAGATAGACACCACTTCAGAGCCTAGGTATTCACTCAACCTCGCTCTGATACCAACTGTAATAACCCGACTTTTTCTCCACAGAAAGTCGGATCATTATGAAGAAAGAAAGGGGTAGAAAATAGAAAAGAAGAGAAGAAAGAAAGAAACAACAACAACGATCTCACAGCGGAACGAATAAATTATATTAATAACATAAACTATTACATAGTATACAACAATTTACAGAGTTACACGGCATATACATCACTTACTAGACAGTTATAAACATCTGTCTAGACATTACAACTCAATAAAAAACAAAGATCTAAACAAGATCAACACAGCGGAAACTACTATCTATATCTACAACGCTGAAGCCTCCTGCTCCATTGCTCCTCCACAATTCGTCAAGGCTAACCTGAATCCCTTGGCTACTCGTAAAAATTTGAGTACCCAAGAGTTTATAAAACAGAAAATAAACACTTGGGTCAGACATGGGTCTGGTGTGAGTAAACGGGTTAAAATTGTTTAACTTCAAAACCTTTTGAAAACAAAGGTATCACGTAAGACTTCCCACACATAAACATGGAAAAGTTTTTACCTTACGCTAACCAAAACATTTGATAGGAAATTCGATTGTATTATAATAGGGTCTAGGGTTTTCAAGTAAAATACAGAAATAGCTGAAATGCTTACATCTCACATTTCAACATAGTTGGGCACAACTAATACGTACGGCGCTTATTGGAGTTTGGATTCCATACAATGGCAGGGCTACCGGGGTACCGGCCGTCACAGTACGTGGCCTAGATCACCGTACCGAGGATCACTCCCAATCCCCTGCAACACAAGGTCGGAACATCCCTTACTGGATAATTCCCGCACAAGATACCTCACGGTTGGGATCAGCAACCGCACCACTAAGTCGAAAATAGAAAGGGACATCTAGATAGAGGTAACCTTGTCCTACTTGGGTGCTACCCACTAACCTTGCTGCACCTCCCCTGTTTTTAGCCATTCCCGGTTTGTGAGGCTTGAGGTCACGATTACCTTTAAAAAGAACACATCTATCTTAGAATGCTCATCGTCCACCTGACGATGTTCTGAAAGCATTCAATCCATACAAGTTCGTTCCGGGTTCGAACGAAACCGAAGGCATTATCTCGTTACACTCGTTTTGGAATCACCCTCAGAGTTAACGACAATAACCCTTGCACTCTGAATCTTCATCTTCACTTGATTCACGACCTATCGTTAATTTGGATCGATGTGGTATTCGGGTTTCCAGACCTGGAAATCCGGTATACGGAAACCCGATCCCGGTCTCATCGAAATCCAAAACGTATCTTTTAAGGCCAAGTTGTTTTAAAGGTTAAAACAATTTAATTCATTATCTTTATACACATAGAAAGATAATTCACAACATTATAATAGATAATCAACATTATCAATATAACAGATAATCCATATTATCATCACAATTCAACTAACATCCATATCACACAGCATATACCTCATCAGAGATATCAATCAAATGCAAAGCATTCAGTATTATCATCCATCCATAAGTAATGATTTATATCATCTCTAATTAATTTAAAGTGAATTAAATTAATTACTTCATTTTATAAATCCTTCTTACTTAACCATTAATTAATTACAAATTGATTAATTATCTTCTAATTACCTTTTTCAATTAATCATCTTGATTAATTATCTTTTGATTATATTCAAGTAATTTATTCTCAATTAATTACTTAAATTAATTATCCTTAACTACTTATAGTAATTAACCTTTAATTACTTCATTAATTAATTAACTAAAATTAATTAACTTAATCAACTATAATTAATTACATTAATCCTTAATTAATTACATTGATTAATTACTTCATTTATAAATTATTACTTAATTAACCAATTCTTAATTACATCATTAATTATATTAATTAATGATCCTTAATTACAACTTAATTATTAATTACTCAATTAGATTAAGTAATTAATCTTTAATTAAACAACATTTATTAATCACCTTGATTAATCTTCAATCAGTAATTAACTACCCTTAATTACTTTCATTAACTAAATTAATTACTCCTTAATTAATTCCTTAATTAATCTCTTGATTAATTATTCAAAGTAATTAACTCAAATTACTTCTATTAATAAAATCATTTATTCAACTAATTACTTCCAGTAATTATCTTATTATTTACTTCTCTAAATAAACTTACCTTAATAATTACATTAAGTAATTATTATCAAATCATCTCTTGATTATCCTAAATTAATTAAACTTAATTAATTAATTTAACTAAATCAAATTAACTTCAATTAATTACAATAAGTAATTAATTCTTAATTACTTCCAACAAGTAATTACATTTAAACAAATTCATAAATGATTATTCTTAAATTAATTCAACTAATTAATTATCAAAATTAATCCTATTAATTCATTATTTAATAACCCATAGTTAATGACTTCATTAACTATTATTTAATTACTTTCCTTAAGTAATTAATTTATATTAATTTTTATTAATTCTAAATTAATAAATCTTAATAACCATTTTATTAATCTCTAATTACTAAATTAATTAAGTGTTAACCATAACTTAATTAATATTTAATTACTTATTAATTAATTCCTAACCATTAATTAATACTCTAATCTAAAATCCCTAACTACAAATTAATCATCCCTAATTAATTTAATTAAACCTTAATTTATTAACTTAAACCCTTAAAAATAGTTAAATCAATTCAAATTTTTAAAAACTTTATCTTATTTAAAAACAGAGATTTTAACTTAAACTTCAAATAACAACTAGATTTAAACTTATTTAAAACTTTACTTTTATATTTAAAACTTCAGTTTTTAAATTCTATTTTAAAATTTAAAAACTGGGCAAACAGGTTTCTGTTAAAACCTGTCACAACAATTAACCCGAGACACACTTCAAAACCTCGAGAACTACTCGAGTCTTCCACCCAAAATTCACGAGTCTCCTTCGAGTCATCTTCCCTAACCCAAAACTCTGACATGTACACCGCCGTGCACATGCACAATCCAACGCAGCGACTCCGATCATCTCTGATGATCTTTCCTCATCGGCGATCACATTCATATCCAAAATCGATCAACCAAAATACCAATACGAGCTCGAGATCGAATCGAGCATTCAAACGAAACCTGGAACAAAAATTCTCGAACTACCCAAAGTCTGGAAAATCTTCCTTACTCCTGCCTCCGATCATCGGAGTTGCTCAAACTCCAGTCACGACTTCGACATAACGCCTGCTTCCATCCTCCTGAGTCTTGTTGCACTCGATCCAACATAGGAACCGTGACGATCAAATATACCTAATCTACCCAAACTAGGGCTACAGATTTCAGTCTTCCACCACAACTACCATGATGATGAATTCGCCTTTCTGGTAATTTTTCTTGACTCTCCTATCACTTCCCTACTTCCAGTAACAAACCCGACCATTCCGTCCTCTTTAGATCATCTAAATCACTCAAAATACAAAATCTGTTCAATCTCAATCTGCTCCCTCAATCTATTTCTAAAAATCGTGAATTTAGTTTTAAAAATCAAGTCTTCGATTAAGATTTCAGATTATATACCTGACTTAATAAATTAGGATGTTTGAATTTTACCTTATTCTAACAGAGATTAGTTTGGAAGGATGGGAATTTAGATTTAAATTTTAAATTGAGAACTTTAAACAGAGATGATCAACTGATACAACCAAACATACACATATTATCTTTATTCATATATACATGTAACTAGATCTAAAACAACATGCATTCATAATTTCAAACATGCACCACAATTTTACTTCAGATATTTTACCACACAAATCAAATTTATCTGTTTTTAAAATCTAAGTTACTCACCAGTTTTGAAGAAAACAGAGAACAGTGTACAGGCTTTTAAGCTAAAATCTGGAATTTGAAAGGAACTTGAATTGCTTCTGGGATTTGAAAACTTGAATTGTTATCATCCTTATAGAACTGGAATGCTTGAAACAGAGACTGCTTTGATTCCAGGCTGAAGAATGCAAGCTTTTGAAAATCTCAGATTTGAAGAAGAAGTTCAGGCTTTTGGTTTTAAATCTTGTAAATTTTGAATGCTGCCTATAGATTGCAAATGAATGCAGGCAGGCTACAGATAGGCTTGAAACAATTACAGGGAATATGATCTTGATGTGAGGGGTTTGATTTTCATGTTTTACTGGATTACAGGGATTTGCTTACAAGCTTTGAAATTTTGAAGATGGTTACAGATTTGAAAAGATTACAGGGAAAATGATTTGCATATTGGAATGAAGAGGATTACTGATTTGTTTTGAACATGATTTCTGGATTTTTAGAGAAGTTATTGATTTTCAGATTTGAAGAGTTTGATTACTGATTTCATTTTGTTTATGAGAATGGGTTTGAGTTTTCTTGCTTTTGGAAAATGAGAAAAAGAATGGGAAGTGAAAAGAGATGTGTATATAGATTAATTTTGGATTTATCAAAAATTAAAGAAAATAAAATAAGTAAGGGACACTTGTCTTTTACCATTATTAGTTTTATTACACATGTACTATTATGCTTTAATATGATGACATTTGTTCTTTAAGTATTTTATTTTAATTTAAAATGTTAAATAAAGCTTTTAACTTAATTTATTAATTCATATGTAAATACATATATGAATTTCTTTTTAAAGAAAATGCAATAAAACAAATTATATATATACAAATAAAAGTTTATCCAAATATTTTTAAGATCCAAAACATTTTAAATATCCATCCTTTGAATTTCAAAATAAATTCCAAATTCATATTCAAATTAAAATTGAAAATCTAATTTAAAAATCAAGTTATATATATACATATAACTACATAAATTCAATTTGAAATAACAATTTATCAAATCTCAAAAAAAATTATAGAAGAAATTATCCCTTAATATAAATTACTTATTTTACTATCTTTGAAAAGTCCAGATTAAATTAAATATAAATTCCCAATTTATCAAAGCTTTTATTTACAATATATATAAATAAATATATATATTCAAATAGAAATATCTTATTAACTTTTAAAAGATAAAATCATCAATTAATACTAATTTAATCAGATTATTAAATTAAATTCAAATCTTATTATCAAAGATTATCCATATCAATTTAATTATTCAACAGTTTATTAAATTGATATTGTCAAAATTTCCGGGATATTACATTTCCCTAACTAATCCAAAGAAACACATCTTTATAAAAAATTCAAAAAACCTATCTTTAAAAATACTTTTAAATAAACTATTTCTACTATTTCCAAAATCATTCGAGATAATATAGTACATATTTACTTAAAATTAAATCCCTTTTTGAATTATTTCTATTCATAAATTATCTTCAAATAATACTTTTATTATTTCTCTCAAACCTTGAAAAATTATTTTCCAAAAATACCGAGATTTAAATTCTCAATTTCTTTTTTCTCTATAAAACACATTTTATAAATCAATTTTATAAAAGAGAATCCTTTTTCAATTATTTATCTCACAAATATTCTTGCTTTCTTTAATAAATTTCTTTTTATTAAAATTTGAATTTTATAAAATTAACTTTTATATAAAATCACATCTATATTTCAAACTATTCTAATTTCCTTTTAATAAAACCAAATTTTGAATCTAACCTTAACAATGAATGCCTTATAGTCAAATCGTGAAACTTAATTCACATGGTATTCATTTCAATGTTCCCAAAATTCCTATCTATCCAACCAAGGTTTCAAAAGGAAGATTTTATATAGATTAACAAATAATAGTTAATGCTTAGAAATGGGCGAGCATGACTGTTCAAATCCTTGATGTTAATGGTGGAATATTATTATCTCAAACAACCAAGCACAACCAAGAATATTATTAACCCAAAGCCCAATAGAAAAATAGCAAAATTCAACCCAACTCCAAACATATCGATGTTTATACTTAAAAAGGTCGCAAACTCCATTTTAGACTTAATGGAAGTGATCTCGAGTCCTAATTCGACTGTTTGCAAAAAGTTGCTTTTCAGACTTAAATCCGACCGACGATGCTATATTTAAATAAATCATTTAAATATACAATCGTAAAATATGCGGGTTGTTACAAGACGATTCAAGGGAAGCAGCGAATCTAGGTTTGTGCTTCCGATTCTTGGCCATAGATCAGAACGAGAGCACAGAGTAGAGAAAAGGAAGGATAAGGGGGCGTCGATGACGATTGAGGAAGGACACCATTAATTTGTGAACTTTTGTATTATGCATGTTATAATTAACTATCTTTAAACAACATTAATAATAAAATTAAATGACATAAATATCATTAATAAAATAATTAATTTACTTAAACACTATTAGTAAAATAATTAAAATCATTTGTAATAAATAAACACTTAACCTCAAATTATTATTGAAGTTAATTTAAATACCTAACCCTTCATATTCGGAAAGAGGCTTAGCGACCATAATGGTACTTAGACAAGCTACTACTTTTTTCAACTCACTTTCCAAGTCATGTCATTGGTATTTACATAAGCAAACATATATGTAAATAAAATCAATTAGCAATCACTAGCTAATCCATCTCTTATCCAATATTAACTAACCCACATAATAATTAACTTGCACATGAATAAATGTCTAAATAAGTATAATAGCAGAATGGAGATTTATTATGCTTAACATATGTCATCAATAATCTATTCAGTTAATTATAGCAGAACGGGGATTTATTCTATTAAACAAATGTCCCAATAATCTATTCCATTTATACTAGCAGAACGATGTTTTATTTGGCAAAATAGGTAATACCAATGAAGTATCATAAATTTTACGATGTTATTATTCAAATTAACATAATTAAATTTAGTCTGTATTGTTATATCATAAATTTGTACTTCCTTAAAGTTATCAACAAGTTATACCATAGTGTTTTAGATGGCATTACTAATCTGATGCAAAAATCCGTGGGTCGAACGGATTTGAAATAAGCATGTTATCACGGTATAAAGTCAATGACTTAGTTTAATAAATTTAAACAAGCAATTTATTAATTCTTCACCCAAAAGAAAATGGGCCCAAGGCCAAACTCTCCAAGCCCGACCCACTTGTTATCTTCTTACCTCCTTCATTATCCCAATTCAATTGTAATGTCCAGTTGTCAAGAACCGCGTGCACGCGTGCACGTGCACCACCGCTCTGACCATTGATCGTCGAAGCCATGCATACCCACAAACTCACCTTCATCTCCTCATTCCTTGGCAACCATCTGCACCACCTATATTGCTTCTTAGAGAAAGAGACCCGAAACCCTTTTTTTAAAATTGCGTCCAAGTCGAACACCCATCCACAAACCAAGCTCCCCACAACACCTCGACCAACGCCAGACCTAACACCACTTCCATCATAACCGCTACACCCTCACTTTGCCTCCATGCACTCCACCGCCCACTCGGTGGTCGCCTCTGCTGCTAGTACGCCTACTTCCGTATACCTAAAAACCCAACCCTTAAACCCAAGTTCAACTCGCCCCCACCACCATGGTCTATCGATCCACCTCCAAGCTTAGCCACAACCTTGCCTCGCCTAGACCATCCTCCACAAACCATTGTAGCTTCCCCCGACCACTATGCCACTAGAAAATGCCATATTAATGGAAAACGGCCATCTCTACCCCCCCCCAAACCGATTTACACTCGTAAAAATCCTGCGACCACTGCTAAAATTGACGACTCGACAATCCAAACACACTTTCAATTCTTATTCCATGCTCATCGAGTTTTCATCGCTTCTTGACCACTACTACTTTTTGGGCGATAACTGCCACTTCGCTCGATGAAATGACAAGCAACCAATTTTATAAAATACTATAGATCTAAACAAACACTTTTCATGTTGGGACATTCTATCGATTTAGAGAGGATTGTAAGAGAAGGATTTTTAAATGGAAGTAGGAGCCTTTTTTCTTTCTACCAAAGAAGATGAACAACGAAGCCAGGAAGAAGTGTTTGCTTGAAAATGATGAAAATGTCTAAGTGTTGAGTTAGAGTGCATCTTTATAACCAAATCAAACCACTCACTCCTTTACCCTAAAGTAAATCGAATTTTACAAGTAAAACAAAAGATACAGGCCACCTATCACATTCAAATAAAATCACTATTAAGGTGTGTTTGAAGTTTTTTGAATTTGATTTGATATAAACAAAGGTTTTGAAAATATGATGGATATTTGGATGGGTTTATGTATTTTAATAATTTTTGCACTTAAGATTTCAAATCCATCCTTTCATTTCATTTTTATATAAAATTAATTCTTATATTATTATTTAACTTATATGTACATTTCAAAATAATGTGTTTTAAACATTTAATTGTTGATTAAAGTATATACAAGTCACTTTCTACAACTTTGTCATTCGATAAAAAGCTGAGAATCCGAAAAGGGTTTTCTGTCGCATTTTATGTTTTTCATCAAACTACCTATTTTTGTAAATAAAATTCAAGAATGAATATTCTGCAATTAGTTATTAATGTAAAGAGGGTTATTTGATTACTAAACCATTAATCGAATATTGAAAATAAATTAAATATTCAAAATCAAAGCGAAAAAATTCCGGGCCATTACACCTAAGTCACAGTGCAATAACCAATTCTCAACTTTAATAGCACTTCCCGTTCCATAAAATTTCTTTCCTTTATGACTGGTGCAATCACGCCTCAACTTGGCATAATTGTTTTAAGCATGTACCTCGAGATTCACACCTTCCATATTGCTAGCGTTTCCTCCAACCAAACCAGCAGCTGCTCCAGCTTGCATCATATTCACGAAGAACTGATACATAGTCCCCATATCTACTAGTAAGGTTCCAACACTCACATTCGCATTTTCTTTTGGGTTAGCATTTGCTTATTGATCCAGATTCCTTCCATTATTGGGCTGAACATTTCCATTAGTTGTGGTGCTTCCTCCACCAAGATTCACTCTTCCATTTCCTGCTTCCATATCTTGCTTTCTTGCAATATGCATACGAGTCTTCGTAAGATATATAAGAATTAATGGTCTAGGAGAGAGGAGAGAATAGAGATAGAATACATACTTGTATATAGCAAATAACAAATATGTTACTATAGGGTATCCTATACCCCAGTCTTATTCTCTAATAAATTTGGATTATGTTTCTAATTTTTTTTACGTTTTACATAAACCTACACTTTGATACCAAGTTTGTAACATCCCCCATTTTGAGGATCGCAACAAAGAGCCATGGATGCTGGCAGGCATCTATAGAATTAATTTCTAGTAACAAAATGAGATCTTTTAACTGTATCTATAACATCAAGAGAACATGAATATGAAAATTTTCAAAACATATTTCATTAATAACTTTCATATACATTACATCCCATTACACAATCGCATTGATTCAGAGAAAATATATAATTTAGAATATATTCCAAGAGCGATATATGAAGATGCCTCTTGGACGATTAGAGTCTAACTACTTGAGTGTTATAAATTCTGCCATTAGTTCCATTCAAATATATAATAAACTTTAAACAACACAGTGGAAATAAACTCTTAATATTAGCTAGCTTGCCTCTTCCATATTTCTAGAAGCTTATTTGTCTAATCTTAAAATCCCTACTCTTGACTAACTCTAATGAGTACCTAAGAGTTTAAGGGGAAAAACAAAAGCTTTAGATCCGACAAAAAGTCTGGTCTGAATATAATATACCACCTCGAACTAAAGTAAATATCTAGTGAGACCAAGCCACTGAGCGGAACGGGTATCCCCTCAGTAGTATCTTATCAAAATATGTCATTCTTAAATCATGCACCTGCAATCACAATGGTAAGAACAAAATGCAACATGATCATACGCATGTATGCAACGTGGGTTAGTCTGACTAGCCAGATTGGTTATTGGTTATGCATAGTATCCCTAAGGTTACTATGAACCTAATGTTTTTGCATGCCAACTAATAACCCACCCGGTTGACTCGGGCCAAAACTTTAACAATATATTCTAAAATCTCCAAATATAGTTAGGAGGAAAATAGAAAAACTATCCAAATCATAGTTTTCCTCGGGTCACCATGAACCAAATGGTTGTATGGACCAACCAATAACCTTTTTTGGGCATATACATCTACCAAGTTTCTTTCTGTGCATAAAATCTTTTAGTTTCACTAATGACATGCCCTGTGCATTGGAATCGTGGAAATTTACCAACTGGGGGCTAATAGATGAAGCATATGGCGCGACCCTACACCAGTCCCACATTAGCAATTATTATCTGGTTTTAAATTCATGAGTCGTATCTTTTTGATTAGTTCAAGACATCCTAACATAATTGATCTACCTGATCTCCTGGATGTAATTCTACTAACTCAGGAGTTTAGTTAGACTATACTTGCTACTGGGATAACCTAACTGGTAATTTTGCCCCTAAATCCTAATATCAATGTTGGGTCATAATGATGTGAGTATGACAATTGATAAATATGCAAATTTAACTGATCAAGTTATCACTAGAACATATAACATCATTCATCAACATATGTTCAAACATTACTCATTGACTCACAAAATTACTTAATCTTATGTAGTAAATTCCTTTGGCAAATTCATATAAAATCAGTCTAAAACACTATTTTATTTTGTTGAAAATCTTTATCTTTAGAGGTGATTGCACACTCGAAACAATTCTTTTAAAAGAAGGAAAATATAGCCCAGACCCCTTGCCAAAATCTTTACATAGCTTTCGAAAAATTTATTATCAAAATAGAGCTATCGAATCTTTGGAAACGATGGGCTATTGAGCCATTAAATAATGCCTTTGTTTACAAAATACATGGCTACCATGCCACTAAAATATAGATGCTGAGTCTCTATGTCGAGCCTCTAAAATATAGTTGCCTAGTTTATAAAACAACCGGCTATAATACTGCCGAAATGTGGTTATCGAGTTTCTAGGAAATACAGGTTATCAAGCCACTAAAACAAAGTCTTTCTAGTTTGCAAAACATATGGTTATTGAGGGCATAAACATAAGTATTAAGGTAGAAAGCATACAGCCATTATGCCACAAAACATGGGTATTGAATAGCTACCTAGTAGCTATCAAATGACAAAAGATAGGATGTACCGGGCTTTAAAAACAATTAGGGATATTGAGCCCCTACACTTAGAGGTGCTGAACCATTGAAAACATAAAGGTGTCGAACTTCAAGAAGGATAACAGTAGATCTTAAAACCATAGGTTGTCGAGCCTCTTCAACCTTGAGATACAGAACCCCAAAAACATAAAAGGTGCTGAATTTTTGATAAGGCGATACATCACATAGCTACTAAGTACTTATCGCATGCATCAACCTATGTGGTTGTTGAATCTATAATGTTGATACATCATACGTCATATTACTATCGAGTAGTTATTCTAGGTATCAACTATTATATATGTCAAAATTCAATATTATTGGGGTGTCGAGTGTCTACAATAACATTTCTATAAGTAAGTTTAAAACTGTTTTATTTCCTTTTAAAGCTAATAGTTTCCACTAACTCTTGTATCTTTTCAAATTGTCATTGGTTAACAAAAAGCTTTCATTTTCCTTTTAGAAATTATTGGTAGATCTCATTCTACCTTCCCAAAATAATTTGCAAACCCTTATCTCTTATAATTAACATTAGTTCAAAGCTTTTCTAGCATAATAAATTCTTAGAAAACCATAATCTTCAGGGAAAATTCCCCAAATTCGCCAAAAATCAAAATTTCCTACTTCTTTCACATATAATATTTCGGGACCAAAATATTAAATTAATTATTTTTAATAATTAAAACCCAAAGTAAACACCTTTTTCCTTTTGGGAAATTCATAAAATATTTGTATAATCTTGGAAAATTATGAGATTGAAAACCCATCTCCAAATTAATGTTTTACACAACATGCTAAATCAATCGAAGATAAAAAACATGGGGTTTTTCTTCTAAACCTATTAAAACAATTCTATAAAAATTATAATAAATCATCATTCAATCCAATAATGAAAATAATCAATCCAAGCATGACATATATTTACTATCAATTTGAAAATCATTTATAGCTCTAAAAACAAGCATAAATAAACGGCATGGATACTATCATTCACCTTAGATTGGATAAAAGAGATTGAGATCTGATGTTGATTAATTCCCCTAATCTTTTCCCTAAATCCCTTGGCTTTCTTCTTCCTTTCCTCTTGGTAATGGTCGACCCCTTCCTTTGGTTTTGTTTTAGTTTTTAAAATGAAATATAAATGAATGAGAGAGAGAAGCCCCTGCCATTAATTCCTTTCTATTCTATGTTTAAAACAATCTTATTATTTGATTAATTAAGGTCTGACCCAAATTAGTTGACAAATCTCATTCTCCTTTAATTTATCTAATTAAATTCCTTGAATAATGTTAAATGAAAATTAGGGTTGTCATGTATATGTCTATAAAAAATAATTAAATCTTTGGGAATATGTTTTGTGTTGAATTGGTTGTCGAGTGCTTTAATAATTTTGGTCAAGGCATCTGGCCAATGTTATCAATAGGGATTCCTAAACACTAGGATGAGACAGTTGTAAATCATATTTAAAGAGGAATGAAGTTTTGAAGTGAGTTAAAAATTACTTTAAAATGAAGTGAATGTTTTGGAAAAATTTATATATACAAATGTAATGATTTTGGAAGAAAATGTCCTGAAAATAGATAATATTTTTGAGAAGCAGCATGAGCTGTAGATTTTATTTTTTGAAAGGAAATAACATATAAAGTTTTAAAAATAATATAAAGTAATTGATCAGAAATTGAATATTATTAAAAAGATATTTTAGTAAACATTTGAGAAGAATAATATATCTACAATGTAAATAGTTTATTGTATCTTAAATTTTTTATAGGTTGATAGTAAATATAATGAAAATAATAAGAATACTTTTAAGTATTGATTTTACTTCGAATGGCAAATGCAGCTATCAATCATTAGCGATAGTTGAAGTCAATGAAACCGCGATGTTGATCACACGGTCTACATAGTAGTCAATTAACAAGGCAATTCGCTATAAATGGATGTAAAAGCAATATCATTTTTATCAATTGGTATTTGTGAATTTTTATATGTTCATTTATAAAGTTTATTCTTAAGAGAATTGTGTATGTTGATTTTGATTGGTTATATATAACCTATTGTGATCTAAATGAATGTTGGGGTTATACTTCTGGGTTTTAATTTAAAGGAGTGAAATAAAACCATAATTTATTTATTCAATTAAATTAAATTATTGAATCTTGGAGATTTTGATTTGGTGGATAATAAATATTTTATGTAAATATGGTTATATATGTATATATATAACTTATTTCAAGAAGTTTAGCATTTTGCAAATTCTTAAATTTCAAAAGTGAAAATGTAGTTTGAAAAGAATTAGGAGTTAAACAATGATTAGTTAGTCATGAAAAAAAAAATTCAGGTTAGAACCAAATTATAAAAGGTTATAATATTTTTAGAAAAGTATTTCAAATATTTCACATAGTTGTTCTAAATCAAGATATTAAAGAGGAGAAAAAAAAATTTTAACACCTTAGAGTGTTTGTATTTTAAACTTGTAAAAGATTTTGGAGTTATAAAGGATTTATAGTAATTTTGTAAACAAATTTTTGTATAGTATACAACACGAAAGTGTTTGAAGCAAAAGTAACTTTATATTTTGAAGATGTGTAATTAGTAGAACATATTATGTAATTAGAAGAATATATTATGGTAATAAGGTTGATAAAATAGATTTGGTATAAATGAATACATTAGGAAACATTTATATTAATGGTAAATTGAAAAATTTAGAAACTTATTGTTGAGAAATAAATTTACCCAGATTGAGATACGTAAAACTTTAAAAGTATTTTTGGTATTTTGTTGAAAAGCATAAGTTATAAGAAATGATCCATGAGAATAAATTAAAACTCAAGGAAATTAATCCAATTTTGTAATTGTCTTTTCATTATATGGTTGAATTGTATAGTCTTAAGTTTTCAAAGAAATGTTGAAAATCAAACACGATAAGAATGAGTTAATTTTTACTATATATGCATATAGATTTCAAAGCTAGAAGTGTATAGAAAAGAATAATAATGATATTAGTGTTTTTGGACTATGTTTAATATTGACATTAATAGTTCGTCGTGATAACAATAAATTGCCTCCTAAAGTGTTTATTATTATTTTTTCATTAGAAAGATTTAAGAAGCAAGTATAGACAAATTAAGTCTAAGTTATATCTTAAAAAGGGAATTAATAATGTCTAAATTTTTACTTTTTGTAAGTTTATTTTGTAAGTCAAGCCATAAATACGAAAACTATTTTCATATTTATGAACTTGTTAGCTAATGAGAATTTGTAATTACAATTCTTAGCTTTTTGAGAAAATGAATTTATCTTTAAACTTTGTTTAAAGGATTTTAGCAAAAGCATATCTTTTGATTCTTTAGTCTGATTATATCGATTCCTTTTGGGTTTTGAAAGATAATTCGGTATTGAACAACTTTTATTTAGATCAACTTATCAATATTTGTAGTTTCTTTTGGGTTTGAAAGATAATTTAGTATTGAACAACTTTTATTTGGATCAACTTATCAAATTTTGTAGTTTTCATGAGCTGAACCAGTTTTATACTGAACCATAAATTCTGGTCAGTCAAATTTCTTTTAAGATAAAGCACCATCTTGTTTTGGTCATAAATTTCAAATCTTTAATCCGATTTCCATAATCTTGTACATTCTGGAAAGATAAGAAGGAAAGGAAGAACTTTTACTTAATTTTCATGTTTACTATATGAAAACTGACAATCTATATGGATGGCTTAATGACTAATGTGTCTTCTCAAGAGTTAGTAATTTGAAATTTAAAATATGTATGTCGTGGTGCGTAATGAAAAATATTTTAAATAATTGGTAATCACTCTACAATCTAATTTAATCTTAAAGAAAATTTTGAATCTTGATATAATTTTGTAAAGAAAAGAGGCGTACAGAAAATTGAACTTTTACATCTTTATAGAGGAGTAAATGAATGTCTCAATATTTTGACAATAAATAAAACTTTTGTCCTTGGTGGATGAATATCATAAATTCAACATTGTAGAGATATTTGATTGAATATGGGAGTAGTATATTCTTCTATATGAGTTTATTTAAAACTCATAGTCCATAAACATGAAAGGTAGTTTGAGTCTCTCAAAGCCATCGATATATGGGCCTAATATTTGATTTAACTACTTTACTTCACTTGATGAGTAAGTGCAAATTTTGATAAGGGCTAAACCTAAATGGTAATGTGGAGTTTTGAGTATGATTGTAGATAACTTATTATGTGATTATTTTAATGAATATATTACTATTAGTAATATATATTTGTTATAAACTTTTCTCTATAATGGAGCTACGGGGACGCAATTTCTTTAAGGTGGGAAGTTTTGTAACAACCCTAGTTATTGATTACTTGGTTAAAATTTCATAATAAATTATTTTAGAATTAGGAATTTGGATTTTTATTATTTTAATATGGGAAAAGTAGAAATATTTGGTGCTTTATAAAAGATAAAGAATTTTTTTAGGGTGATTAATTCAAAATTTTAAAGAGGAATTGGAAATTTATATGAAATAAGGACATTTTTTTATTATTATTGAAAAGATAATAAAACATTTCAAAGGTTTTAGTTGAAGATTTTAGAATTTAGGTGTAACTAGAAAACATTATTTTGGTTTAATCTTTTATTTTTAGAATAAAAGAGAATTTAGAGAATGGTAGACTTTTTAAAATAAGTGTTCATTATTAGATTTTAGTTAAGAGATGTTCTTGTATGAATTTCGGGCTATTGTTTTGAGCACTTGAGCATTTTCTATTTTATGAAGCCCATTAGTAAATTAAATTAAAAAGGAGGTATTTTATTATATTGTTGGCTTGTGAAATGAAAACCTGTTATCAACATATTTTCTGAATACATTTTACGAGAATAAACAAGATGATGTGGAAGCAATAGAAGATAGTGTAACTACAAATATGTACAATAAGCATCTAACATGATGATATCATCCCATAAGGAATGTTGAATCTGAAGGCAAGAAGGGATACTGAACTTATAAACACAAAAGTAGCTTCAAAGAGACGATATCGAGCTCATAGAAAGATAGTTATGTCAAACTCATAAATATAAAGCATCTTAAACTTATAAAAGTGAAGATAACAAGCCCCTACAATGGCATAATAGATGTCGAATTAGTACAGTGAAGAATGTCACCACATATAAGGATACTGAATGTCGACTTTCAATGAGATGTCAGACATTTAAAGGAACCGATGAGTGATGCTAGAAACACATGATGTCAAACATTAATAGTAAAAGAGATATTGAATGCCTAACAATGAGGGGACATCGAATCTTTGTAGCCCAAAGGATGTTGAGCCTCTTTAACATAGTGTTGTAGAGCATGAGGCGAAGGAAAAGTGTGGTATCACCTAAAGATGTCGACCTTCGAAGGAAATAATGGATTTCAAATATCTGTAGTTGCCAAGGATGTTGCATATCATCAGTGAGGAATGTCAGACGTTACAGGATATCGAATGCTAATAGTTATGAAGGATTTCCTTCTTCAAGAAGCATAGAAGGTTGCCGAATGTCAACTGTATATAGAAGGTTGCTGCATATTATCAATGTAATGAGAAATGCCGAAAATCAAGGAGGCCAAAGGACACATGGTGGCCATGCGACCTACCTCTACCCCTATAAATACGAACCCATAACGACTTAGTGGGGGCGAATCATTTCATTCTTTCCTTCTCAGAATCAAAGAATTGTAACCCTAAAATAATTTGGGGAAGAATCTTGAATTGATTGTAAACATTGCAACTTATATGAACAAAGACTTGGACGGATATCTAGCATAGCCTATTTACCTTGATTATGCAAATTCGACTATTATTGAAAATGGACGTGCATATGATCAATTTTTGTGCTCGGGCTTGACATTGGGCTTTTATCTCAATCAAGGCCACTTAAGCCTTAGCCTAAATTAATGCATATTTTGCATAATACTCATTTTACCTATTGACATATGGACATTGGATTGTGACTTATGTAGATTGCCTACTTTGTCCATTAACAAAATCCTAATGGACCATTGGATTCGTAGCCAAATTCTGACATTTGCAAAAATTATATTTTTCACTATTTACTATTTATTAATAATTATTTTTATTAATTAATGTAAAAAGGCTAGTTGTAGCATTCTTCCCCTTAAAAACATCCATCCTCGAAATTCCACAATGGTTCGGTTATGTAAACCTATCGCACATCCATTATAAACTAACAATCAATTAGTGTTCAACCAATTTAGCAACAATTCGTGTACATATGGCCAGTGCATCACAATATATATGACATGCATGAACAATAATTTCTAATTGGCACTTCCTATATGAGTGATTGCTTTTAAATCAAATTTTGAAAATATAATGCTATCATCCTAAAAATATTGGCATATCTACATAATTGCAACTTTTGGAAAACTCAAAAATGGGCTTCCATCCAAATTTTCCTACCCTTCTATAAATTGAAGCGAAGTTCAACCAAATTTTCATCCAATACTACTACCCAAATTACTAGTACACCATTTCTAACATCTAAATTTAGAAAAATATTGTTTTATAAATTTGTCTTCTTACGCTTGGATAGGGTCTAGATGGAAAGTTTCATATTTCCGTCTTTCTCTTATGTATTGTTTTACTTTGTATCTTGGAATCTTCTCTTTTTCCCTCATTACTTTTCCAACTTTTCCAAATACAGTTTGCATAAGTCATTTCTATTTAAGTTTTTAAAATAGGGCTTATTTTAAAAATCAACTTTTTGGTTACTAACAAGATAAGAAGAAAGTGATTTCCAAGCAATAACAGCTTTCACCCTTGTTTCTAACCATACTTTATTTTACTATCATTTCTGCAGCATAGTAAAATCCTTACTAACCAACTTATCAATTATTCCCCAATGTCATGTATGCGGCATTTCCAAAGTTTGAAAATTTCTTTTTAATTCAAAAATATTTTTGTATAACTTTCTACAATATTCATAAAAATCTTTCAAAACAATTTGCAAAAATATTTTATCTTTCAAAAGTATACATATGCATAGGTTTTTCAAAACAAAGGTTTTGACAACTATCCAATGTCCATAGTGGACTTCTCTTAATTTATGTGGTAAATTTTTTAGTTTCAAAAAAAATTCTTTTATTTATAACGGTAACCATCAACCAAGTTTGATTATAAATTCTTGCCTTTGAGGTACAGAGACATTGACCCATGGATACCTAACATTCCTTTCATGTCCTCCGCTTGTTGAGATTTATGAGTCTTATTCTATTTTCATTTTTGTGGTGTTTAAATAAATTTTGAAATTTCCTTATCTTTATTGTTTTCCCACAACATTGCAGTCTATCTTGAAAACAAAACAAAAGGAACATTTCCTATAATATCGTTCATGCTTTTACCCATAATAACAACAACTAATGCTTACAACCAACTTAACTAGAACAACTGCTAGATGTTACCTCACAACATCAACTAACACTAGCAATGTTGTGACCCTCTCACTTCTGATTTGAATGGACCTTCCTAAGATGTCATCCTTCTGAAATCATCATATCTTAATTTTGAGTTTGCCAATATCCTCCATGAGTGTTTTCCACCTCTTAATCCCATGTCACCATCTTCTTTTAATACAAATTTCTTAATGGTATTCTCAAATCTTTAAATCATGCCTAGCAAAGTAATTTTAGGTTCTTAGCATAATCCTTTAGACGCTATGGGTTTCCTTATTACTTTTCCATCAGAAATCATTGCTACCTTCTCCATAGCTTTATCCTTTACCCCACCTTCCCTAAGTACTAATTCATATCTACTCCATATTTAAAATCATGGTTTCGTCTTTATATTTGTTTTCAAAAATTCGAAACTTCAAAATTTTTGAAACACCTAATCCTAAAGCCTTTGTCTTCAATAGTATAACTTAAAATTCATTATTAAATTCAAAAATAATTGGAGTCTTGAACTTTTTAGAACTTCTAATTCAATATTTTTGAATTTAGCTCGTTAGCAAATCTAAATTTGAGAAGTTTCTTTCTTTTCTTCAAATCACTTTTTTCTTTTTAAAGACCCTTTTAACTTTTACTTATTCAAAATTGTGATTTTAAACTTAGACCTTTTATTAAATTTTCCTTTAAAAATTCATTCATTACACCAAATCATTATTTTTCTAAAAATGCACTTTGAAGTTTTTCAAAAACGTCTTTTACAAAAAAAAATTGTTTCTTTTAAACAAATAAACTGAATTAGATAAGAAAAACCCTCATTCTATCATTTCTTTCAATCTCCACTTCCAATCGTTATCAGATTCCCTAATATCATGAAAGGAGGACTTTTAAAAGATAATTGAAATGAACATAACAATGGAAAATGTCCATTCTCTTTTATTTTGCCTTTAATTTCTTATTTTGCTTCTAATTGGATTATTAGTAAATTTTATTTTCACGAACTCCTACATGATTTCTAATTACTACACTTTTTATCATACTTAAGGATCCTATATTTTAATACATTAGAACTACTTTTCCCCTTTAAGAGGAATTGTTAATGCTATAATTCTCTACAAATCGCTTAAAAAAGAATTTATGTTTTTTGTGAAATTACAAGGAATTATATTTCATTTCTTTATTGAAATAGAGTGTACAAAATACGGGATTTCCCATATTTTGTACATCTCTTTCTTTGCATTTACATTTCCTGTTATTTCAAACTAAACACCGTTATTTGTAACTTGATTGATTCATAGAAACTTATATTGTTATTTTTTTCATTCTAATGAATTAAAATATATTAAATCCCAACTTAGTTGCAATAAATCAAATCTCGTTTCTATTTATATTTCATAACTAATTTTTATTACTAATAAACTCATAAATTTTTCACTATTCAACTCTTTTACCCAAACTGCACTAATTTCAATCGCTTTTCTCTTAATTTGCTATCTTCTTACTTGAGCCATTTATAACACATTCGCCTACAGCATGTTTAAGTTTCCAAATTTTCTTTTCTATACTGTTTGCCCTATTCCAAAGATAGACCACTTCCTATTGCCCACCAATAAAGTTAATCTTAAAACTTAAAAAATTTTAATACAGAAAACCCACGAGCTATATTGCTCTACTATTTTTCTTTCAACATAAACGTTTTCTACAAAATTTCGTTTATTGAAAGATTTTTATCAAATCTTAACTTCTACTAAGACATTTTTCTTTACATTTTTCTTTCACCACAAAGAAACTAACATGCTATATATGTTTTATAATTTTTCAACCATTGGTTTTTGTGAAACCCATTTATGAAAACTTTTCAGTTTAACTAAATATTTATATATCTTAAACTCTAATATTTTCTTACTTTTTTTTCAAACATATATTTTTCTCGACTTGTAAAACTATTTTCTATTGGGTTGGACTCAAAGTGGATTTTTATAACATATGGATTCTTATTTTCCCCCTATATGGACTTATTGTACATCATTAATCGAAAATTGTACGGGATATACAATCATTATGCTATCATGGCCAAATTAGGGAGTCATGCACCTTCCAACTTCAAGGATTGTCCATATGTAACTATTTTATAGAAGGAATTCTTAGGATTTAACATATATTATATTCATATTTATAAACAAAATACAAATACGTTCACTCAACGTTTTATAAATGCTTAAGGATCTACTAACCTAAGCTCTGATACCAAATGTAAAAATCCGCACCCTAGTGGGCTTGAGTTTTCTTAAAAAATCAAAAACCCAAGTCCACCAAAGCATGGATCGTTGGTTTGGTATCCTGCAAACGAAACAAAAAAGGCTTATCCGAGCTCTAGCGAAATAATTTTCAGTGAAATAATTAAAATATAACAGATTACATAATTACTGACCAAGATTTGACACTTCAAAGGTTAAGTGTCCTTGTTAGTACCGAACACGTTGAGCACCAGTACCTGACCTTCTACCTTGCTTGTGGGCTGTAATGAGGAGGGGGTCAGAACAAAGTTCTGGTGATTGGTAAAATTAAACATCCTTTATATAATACTAGTTTATGCCAATTGTTCACTTTACGCAATTATATATGTTACTTTGTATTATTAGTCGCCTCGGCTCCATGTTGCATATGAATTGTTCATATATATATATATATATATATATCCATGGTCCCTTAATAGACCTAGATACTATTCCCACAAGTATCTCTAGTTCCGCACCTCATCAGGATCCATTGCCTTACTATATCACGATCGCCGTATAACATGAGTAAATCATATAGTGTGCATCGACGACATCTACTCCATTAAGTTGTGTTCTCTTTGGTGATTTTCTACCTTTTCTACTTCCTATTTCATAGACTCGGCTCCACTAACAACCCCATTCATGTTTTTAGGAAACTCGTTGTGCGTTATCTAGCCTTACCTTATCAAACAAAATAGCAAACAATGGTGGCGATGCATTACCTTATTGAATCAACCTTGGTAGGTGGCAAAGATAAATTGGTGTAACCCTGTCTTTTCCATTGACCGCAAAGGACCGATGAGGGACCCGAGACCTATGCAATCCTATCCCTAAAAAACTATTACCGCACATGTTGCATAGTGTCCGATCCAACCACCATCCATTTAGATTGCCTAACGAATCAAGGCAATACCCAACTCTAACTAAATTTTAAGCAAACTTATTTTGATTGGGCGAGTCTAGCCTCATCATCCACCTAACCATCAATGTTCATTGTTTATAATGGATGTATGACTGTTTACTTCTGTTTTAAGCATAGTCCTATCCTGAGGGTATCCCCTCCTCTATAAGCAAGCGTATATTCTCCACAGGTCCTATGATTGGACATGTTGTCACATTCCAACCTACTCTAATGACCTTATGTCATTTATTCTTTTTATAATTTATATATTAAATTATAGCTATCCACGCCCATCGTAAACACATGTCCTAGGCTATTTATACATATTTCACATTCATGTGTATTTATTCTTCTTACACTTTCATTATTGCCTCTACATCTTTTACCTTGACCCTTAGTCTCTGTTTTATTATACATTTAACTTTTACTTTATAAAATTCATTTACCGCTTCTTATTTTCAGTTATCAATATCGTTGCTACCAGAATCATTAGTTTCAACTTTGATTTCTATATCATTTCATTTTCTATTCCTTTTTATCCTTTCCCATTACTTCACATTATCTATTTCATTACTTCCCATCTTATCGGTATTTTTATTTTATTTTTATCTTAATGTTCAACTCTTGGGATTTACTATATCTTAATATATTGAAACTAACTTCTATTCAACATACGTTAACATAGTAAATTTCCATACCTTATCAAAAGAAGATATATTTGTGCGGTGTTTTTAATTTCAAGGAATTGTCGTTTTACTTTCTTTTGAAATTTAATGCAAAAATTTTCCTTGTTCTGTACTTCTCTTACTTTTTTACTTCATATGTGCATTTCATGTTATTCCAAACATCACACTTTTCTTTATTTTAATCTTGATAATATGCGGAAATCCATTTACAAAATTTCAAGTTTCATTACATTAAAATATCACAAAAACCTTAAAAGATTAAAACAAACTCTTATTTCAATTTTGTTCATAATGTCAAATAAAAACAATTTCCTAACCATTACGCATTATTGAATTAATATCCGACGTAAAAATTATAATTCTAATCATTATGCATTTATAATTTTAATTCTAATCAAGATGCTTTTATAATTATAAATCTAATTGATGTATAATATAAATTTCTATTCATTGGAAATAAGCATATTTCAATATAGATTACAACGAAATAAATCTAGTTTTATTACAAAACGTGCAATTTTTCCAATCAACTTACTTTTAGCTTTCCCATTCTCCAAATCTAGATCCATTTTCTTTTTATTTGACTCCCGTTAACTTCAAATCAATAATAAAAAGGGTATGCATCTTTTAAAATTAAATATGTGGTGAAAAAAATTATTTTAGCTTTTTAGATCAAAATTTTAAATTTAAGTTTACATTTATTTCCACGCTCAGAATCAACCCTATTATCCTCTTCTCTTATTCTCCGCTTTCATCTACTTATATATGTATACATCTATTATAATAGTTTTACTATTTTTTAGAATTTGGAGTAGAAGTGAAAATATCAGAGTTTCATTATGCTATAGATTTTCTAAATGAATTAGGGTTCGGTTAGCTGTTTATTTATAAGGGTTAGAGATTGATTTGGAGCATTAGATTTCTCTAGCAAATTTTAAATTTAATCTTAGACGTAGCTCAATTACTTCGTAATGAAGTAACACATCACATCCATCCACCAAGCTCTTTAAATTCACGATCGAACATGAGCGTGGGTCGACCCTTATGGACCCAACCGATTGCCCATGGTTGACCTAGGTAAGGTCGGGTTCGACCTATGCTTTCTTTTGAATGGTAATTTTGTTTGTTGTTTGATTTGTTAATTTTCTTCCCCTGTTCAATTGATTTTGCGAATTTGTTTCCTCTATTAATTGATCTCATTCAATTCTTACTCTTTTTATAAATTCTTTTATATTTCAATTTAAATGTTAACATTTGTTAACATCTATATATCCTTAATTGATTTTTTTATCTTATTTACGTATATAATTATTTTCAATGCTAAAACTTCAAACATTAATAACTTTTGTGTTTGAACTCCGATCGAAAAATATTATATAAAGAAATTGTTCAAAAATTGCCAAAAACACAATGCTGCAAGTTTCATTGCCAAACTCTAACAATCACAAAAATTACATTTTCAATATTTTCTATTTGTTAATAAATTTCTTTTTAATCAATTAACATAAAAAACGTAGGGTGTTATAGGAATAATCGAAAGAAAAAAAGAAATTGAAGCCTAAGTGGCAATTTTTTGTTGATGGAGCCTCAAATGAATAAGGTGCCGGTGCAGGATACGTGATCATTACTCCTAATGGACAACATTTGCATTATGTAATGAAATTGGTTTTTTCCGCTACCAATAACGTGGTAGAATATGAATCGATGTGGCAGGACTAACCTTAGCCATACAATTAACAATTCCAAGGACTTAAATCTTCAACAACTCCCAACTAATGGTAAATCAGCTAAACCAAACGTATCAAACGAAAGATGCGTCTTTATGTAAGAAAGGTGCTAAAGTTGATGACAAAATTTGAAGATTTCTCAATACATCAAGTACCAAGAGAAAATAATTCCCAAGTCGATTCTTTTGCCCAGTTGGCCAGATCGCGAGGAGCATCAAAAACTTGAATCATGCTAGTTGGCTAACAACCAAGTCCTCGTATAAAGAAAAGGGTTTCTAAACCAAAAAATTAGTTTATGGTTCTAACTAGTACCCAAGCCCTTGAACAAGCCGATAAAGAAAATGAATCAAGAAATAGCAATGAACAAAACCAAGAAAGAACCATTAATGTAGAAATTAATAGTCAATACAAAAATAAATGGATGACCCCCATTGTTGAGTACCTGGTGGATAAGAAACTACCAAAAAATAAAAGAGTGGCTAGAAAAATAAAGCCCCAAGCCCTAACTTTTACCATAATGAACTGAACACTTTATAAACATGGTTATTCTCTCCCTTACCTGAGGTGTGTTAGTCCAGAAAATGGCTTGACATTGTTAAGAGAAACACATGAGGGAGTCTATAGAGATCAATCTAATGGAATTAAATTAGCTAAAAAAGTCATGAGATAAGTTTCTACTAGCTCCAAATGAGCAGTGATGTTGTCACGTACGGGAATTTTCGACTTTCGAAAATTCGACATCGATACTCACTTTATCGACTGCCGAGCAATCGAGTGCCGGAAACTTCAATAGTGAGGGTTTTAAGAAAAAGAAAAAGTAGAAGAAGAAGAAGATAGAAGAAAAAGAGAAGAAAGAAAGAAGAAGAGAACAACACAGAACAACCTCAGAACAGAAAACAATATCAGAATCTTACACATCGCAGCGGAACAATATATAATAGATAAACACTAGTCTTCTAAAACAAAGAACTATATCATTTTATACATACATCAATCATCAGAGTCAATATACAACAATGGACAGTTATATAACTTGTCCTCATACAGAATACACAGCGGAATAAATATATCAGATACAAATACTACGTCTCGCCATCCAGCTTATCTCCGAGCTCCAGAATATCCAGAATATCCTGATAACATAACTCTAGGCTGCCCGTGTGGAAAATTTATGGGCACCCAGAGTTTAGAAGGGAACAATAAACTCCGAGTCAGTCATGGTGACTGGTGTGAGATCGTAAAATAGTTTATCTTTAAAACAACGACAAGATAATTTTAAAATAAATTTCGCAATGCTTTTGGAAAATGAAACTACCATAAGACCTCCCACCACACACACAATGCAAACGCAGAATTGGAGGAGATTTCTTCTTATGATAGTCAAAGATGCTTACTACGCAAAATCAAATCATTTTTGATATTATTATTAGTGCATAGTGTAAAAATCATTTCGAAAGTATAATATTAATCTTAGCCAGCATAGGCATTCCGCACTTATGCCTACTATAGCTACCATGTTCAATAGCAGGTTACCGCCACATTCCATAGCAGGTAATACAACTAAAACCGTACAAGTCGCGTATTGTTTCTTTGGATTTCCAACAAATGGTCAGGCTAAGGACTTCCTCTTCCACGATGGGTACGTCCCTGGAATAGACGACCCGAGAACCTAACCGGATCTCTGCCAACACAAGGCCGGGTTACCTCTGCAAAAATAGGTAACTACTGACACGCGTATGCCATCCCCCGATCGTAACCGATCTTCCCGAGGATCCCCGATTTCCAACAAACCACATAGATAATAATGCAGCAACCACATTGGTTAAGTATCTGGGCTCCATACCATGATACCACCTCTATCCAGAAGGAATGACATACACTAAGGGGCGCTACTCCCTATAACCTTGCCGCATCCTTCCTGTTTCGACCATTTCCGGGGTGTGAGGCTCGACGAAGTCTCGTCCACAAAGCTACGCTTTCTACAAAGCCATGCTTCGTCAAACTAAAATGATCAACCTATGATCATAAAGATATAAGATCAATCAAATGATCATATCACAAATGATCAAACACTGATCATTTCACAGCAACACTCAGTATGCCACGTTACCAAATTGGGAATATATCGCTGATAAATTTCAACTACATAACCTCTGAGCTCGTACGTCTCAGAGAAGGGTGTTAAGCTAAGAGAATAAATTCTCCGCCACCAACAGAAATGTATTTGAAAGAAATCAGCTTTATATCTCAAATTGTAACGTCAGACACACAATCCATACAAGTCTGTTCCGGGATCGAACAGAACCGAAGGCACTTCTCACGAAGCCCTTGCACATCCGGATAATTTTCTAATCACGTCCGGACTTCCCGTCACTAAGGGTGATAAAACCTCTAAATCGGAGATCAGCCGATGTAGAGTAACTCGACGGTAATCCTTCCATTTTCAAAAATATCCGGTCTTCAACACCGGTCTTCAAATGCAATTCATAACGACGTATCACATATTCGGAATGGGTTATACGACCCCATGGTCCTTTCCCGGTTAACCCGAATAGTGAGCGATTATTCAAAAATAAGTGTGGCATTCAAATTCATCCAATTCACAACAAATACCTACTCAAGGTAATTATTGATAGTCGGTTATTTAACTATCAATAAAGATGCGCAACATCATCAGATTCCAAATAATTTTCCAAATTATTTCATCTTCAAAAATATCTTTACTAGATATAGAATTTTCCACGCTTAACCATTTGAAAACAATTTCAAATCAATTTCCACACTTCAAAAATAAATCAATATTTATTTTTAAACGACTTCGCTTTCTTTTATAAATTCCGTATCGAATTTATACTTTCGAATATCTACTGATATTCGATTTTCAAATCGTTTTCAATATTCTGTTTCAATTTATCTTTACAAGGATAAATTCTCAAACGTTTCATTTCATTTTGGAAAAGCATTTCCATACTTAATAATAAGTATTTCACAAATCTATTTATTTTCAACGTTTGAAAATACTCGATATACTTAAATCAAATTAAGTATATATTCATTCTTTAAGGAAAACATTCTTTTAACATCTATTTGAGTCAAAACGAATGTTGCGTAAAACATCGTTACGACGACTCGAAATCAATAGTATAGGGATTCGGAATTAAGATAGGTATATATAAATCCCAATACTATATAAAACAATTTCTTTCGAAAATCATTTACTATAACAACAGTGTTATAGTCCATCTTTTCCTTATTTCTCAAAAACGCCTATTTCAACAATGAATGTTGAAATCTATGATTTTGATATTTAATCATTTTAAAACATCGTTAAAATGTTTAACTTCATTTTTAATATCATTTTTCCCAAAACCATATCTATTTTACTTAACAATATATTCACTGTCCAAAATCGTGAATATAATTCACTTAATCCAATTTCAATCATTTCTACACATTTTTATCTCAATAAAAATTCGCTATCCAAAATCGTGAATATATCTTCTTTAATAACCTTCTATAATTCACTTATCAAATTCAATCGATTTCGAATTTATAAACACGGTTATAAATTCTATTTCTATTTTAATAACAACCTCGACTTATAAATCTTCTTTTTATCAACTTCTATATTTTTACTTATCAAAATAAGTGATTTCAGATTTATAAACAACTTTTATAAATTCCAATTCTATTTATAAAAACTTCAATCCCAAATCAATGTCGATATTGATTTAAAAATTTATTTATCACTACTAAGTAAATTCCTCATTTTTTTCCTCAAATTATTCAATATTCTGTTTTTAAAATGGATTCTTCAAATTGAAATCATTTTACATTGATTTCCCAATTTATTTCAATTTACCGATTAAATTTCTAGTTGGATTTCCAACTTATCTTCTTTTAATAAATTCCTTTTTAAGGAAATACATTTCAATCGTTTCTTTCAATCTATTTAAAAATCCAAATTCTTAAATTAAATTCTTCAAATTATAATCACTATTTTACGAAATCCATTTAATTAACATTTTCACTTGATTCTGGAATTAATTCGATAAGATTATAAAAATTAACTTTTTATACCTTAAAATTTCCTTTCTTCAAAATTTATTCAATTTCTAAAATTGATTCACATAGAAATTTTCTACTTGAATTTCAAAAATTCAATTTCGTTTATCTTTGGAATCCAATGATGTCAAAACATCCATTCAGCTAAATTTTAGCTTTCAAACAATTTCCAGATATCAATATGAATAATAGCATCACTATAATCATTCACAGATTCATATCACAATAGAAATAAATTCAATCAATGTGAGGGGTCCAGTTGGATCCCTCCAACCTGTTTCCCTGCATCCGAAGATGTTAGCACAATACCAATTCCGCTCCAGTACGGAATTATCGCGGTATATGGGTTTTTATAAATATCTGCTTACTAACGGCGCAATAGGGTTTCATCCGCTATACGAGGCGGGAAATCAATCAATCCAATATATACATATGCCAATATGTATATATTGCTATATATATAATAGATATATCCTACTATATCTAATATCACATCCAATAGCAATCAATAACTGCAAAAATTCCACATTCAATTTTTTGAGTGAGAAAAATCTCACCTTAGCTTTAATTTACCATCCATTTCCATTCCAGAGTGTTTTCCTTCATTGCATTAGACCTTGTATAAATATTCAAGATTTATTGCTATTTAAATTGATCGAACACTTAATTGCTGTTTAATAACTTAATTAGCTGATCGTTTTACTTAAACCAATTTTCTTTTCTTTAATAATCTATTTAACTTTCCCATTTTAGACTCCACAAAAAAAATTATTTTCTAACAGGTAAATACTGAATCAATTCAAAGATAAATCTATAGACTCTACTGTCTAACTTTCCAAACCTGTATTTGTTCATATGTATGGTAAATTTATTTTTTACTGTTTCACTATTTATCTACATATGTTTAAATCAAATTACTATTGACTTAACAATAAAATTAAAACTGCTTAACATCAAATTTTCATTTTCGTTTTCATTTTTTTTCTTTGCTATATAAAAACAGTAGTAATTCTCTACTATTTAAAACTTTTATATATATATATATATTAGATTTAAACTTGAAATAAATTTGAAAATATACCTCTGCAATTAGCCTAAATCGATCTCGACCATATGCAGTGCCGCCGAAGATCGCGACCAATCCCAGATTCTCGACTTCTCCAGAGAAGCCCTGACATTGCCAACCCCTCAATCACTCGAACGCGAGTCACGACATTTGCCTCAGTCGAACTCGTAGTCGAATCGCCTGCATGTAAGCTCAAGTCCATCGCCACTTCAATTTCCCCCTCTCGACTCGCTAGAGCACTGACCGAGTCCACCCAGAATCACGTGCATCTCGTCACGGACGAGAAACCCTCCTCGATACTTGCGACCTGCCGCATTGCTCGAACTCGTGAAGCCAACAACGCGGCCCCCCTTTTCAAAGTCGCGCGCGTGAGAATCCTAGCAAAATCTGCTTCGCCCCTACTTCCTTCGAACACCCAGTCAATCGGAGAAACCCTATCCTGCCAGACCGAGATCGCGACTGTGCCTCTTCAAAACTTCGAATGACTCACGATCGAATCCCCAAACCCCAAAATGTTGTACGCGAACCCTAATTCCCTTTGCGAGCGACCCCTCTTGATTGTCGAACGAACTCGATTTTTTTCTTCGAATCGTTTCTGAGATTGCTTCGCTCGTTTGGAGATAAAAAGGAAATGCGATTTGAACTGAAATCGCGACCACTCATTTCTTTGATTTACTCGTTTAAACTGAAAGGGGAAACTTGCGCTTTATTCTGGCCTTCATTCGCCATTTATATTTTATTTTGGAAGAGGAACGAAATGATTTCGTTTTGAAAAAGAAAAGGCTCGACTGCGATGTTATTAAAAGAGGGAACAGGAAAAGATGTTTCGCGTGAAAATTTGTTTCTGCGTGTCGGCTACAACAGAGATAAGTTGGCTAAAGGAAATACAGGGTGGCTGTTGATTTGATTTCATTCGGATAAGGATTTTTAAATTAGATCGATAATTATCGTCTAAGCGTTTATACCTCGTACGATCACACGTTAATTCCGAAAGCTACAAAATTTGAAATTCGGTAATAATTCAATATTACGGACCCAATGGAACTGATTTCGTCGAATTCCGAGACTGTGTCTCAGACGGCTATTTTTAAATATTGATTCGAACAATATAATTTCAAACTGAACAATTCACTTCCAAATTCGATTCTGAAGCTTCTATTATCTTCAGTGTTATCAATACGAATTTTAAAAGCTTTCAAAATATTTTTCTTCAACTTAAAATTGAAGATTTAAATTTTTATTCAATTCAATAGATCAAATTTTATAATTTAATCGCCAAATTCAAAGTAAAATCGGGAATTCAAATTAAATCATCGTCCAAATATTCAAAATTAATTAAATATTCTCAATTTAATTTGTTCAAAATTCTGGGTCGTTACAGACTTCCCCCCTTAAAAGAATTTCGTCCCGAAATTACAAGTTAGGAAAAGTGGTCCTTAACTCGTCTACTATTTTTCAACATCTAATAGTTTTATCAATTTTTCAAAACAAATCTTTCTACTAAAGATTCGTTATTAATTCAACTAACTTTTCAACTTCAATTATAGTTCAAAACAACATTGTTTTCTTAACAATTCAATTTTTTTAGTTTAAATTCAAATTTAAACTTCCAAATTTTCTCAAAAATTTTCTAACGCCCTAAATTTCCGAAAAATTTCGCCAGCGTCTCCTTTGCGCGGCTAATATGGTACGACTACAAAACGTCCCTACGGACTCTCAGATTTCAAAAAGAAAAAGAAAAAGCCAAGCGGCCAGACAAGAAATCATCAAAAACTCATATTATAATTCAAATACTTACCTTTTGTCGAGCAATTCAAATTTATCTTCGAAATTAAAATCCAATTCCTTTATACCTGTATATCCTACTAGCCATAATATCTAGTTACACATTCGAATCATTTTGCAAATTCTGTTACAAAATTTTCAATATAACTGCTTATATCATCATTACTTCACTATTAAAGTTAAATAACTATTCTTTTCATTTCAATTTTACATTTCACATTAATTTGAATTCAGTTCACAATTTCAATTCTACTTGAATTCAATTTTATCTTCTATTCTGAATATTGAATTATCTTTAGTTCACTTCATTTGCAATTGATTCCATTCAATTTATTTATTTACAAATTCAAAATGAACTTCAACTTTCAATTTCATTTTCATTTAACTGATTCACTTATACTTGCTTTGATTTAACTTCATTCTTTTAAGTTAAATTTATTCTACCAAAATTCAATTGGTATAAGTTATCAACTTAGTAATATTTCATAAATATCTTTATATAGCATTCCAGAGTCTTTTAAATCTTTTCAAAACCATTTTTGAAAACAATTCAAATCATCCTTTGAATTTCCAAAACGAAACCCAAATTTTCCAAACACTTCCATTTAAAATAATTTGGCAGCAATTCCTCTTTTGGAAACCCGAAAATGAACACCGGTGATGTCGCGATCATCATCGGAATTATTTTCCAGCGACCGAAAAGAGTTTAGAGCTTTCATCTCTTCAGAATACTTTTCCAAAATCCTTTGAAATTCATTTTCAAATCAAAAAAAAAATTTAAATTTCCAAATCTCCAAAATTTTCAAATTCTTTTCAAAACATTTCCAAAAACTTCTCTGGAATTCCGTTTTAAATTACAAATCACATTTATAATTTATATTCTCAAATTTCATTTGTATATGAATTCATTTCCTTATGCTTCAATTTGCATTTATAAATTTCATTTGTTAATTGAATTTATCTCCACATCCTTGGTTATTATTTTAATTTCTCATTCCATTTCATATAACAATGATAACATTTCAATATTATTATTTAATAACAACCATGCATCCATATATCATAATAATTTACAGAAAATTGTTTCTTTTCTATACAAAAATAGTTTTGGGTAAAATTATTTCATTTACCCTATTTAAAACGATACCGTGTCAGTTTATCTTGTTTAAGAGTTTAGAAACCCCTATCGATTTCAGTTAGCTAGACTGCACCGACCAGAATCTATAAACAATCAACCGATAAGTCAACACAATACAAAACAATTTCATATTCAAATAACAAATACGCGCTCATATCTATTATTACACTCAACTCATTCTAGAGTACTACTGACTCTATCTCTAATGAGTAACACCCAACAGAGCATGGTTGTCGCTTGACCATATGCTCTGATACCACGCTGTCACGTACGGGAATTTTCGACTTTCGAAAATTCGACATCGATACTCACTTTATCGACTGCCGAGCAATCGAGTGCCGGAAACTCCAATAGTGAGGGTTTTAAGAAAAAGAAAAAGTAGTAGAAGAAGAAGAAGATAGAAGAAAAAGAGAAGAAAGAAAGAAGAAGAGAACAACACAGAACAACCTCAGAACAGAAAACAATATCAGAATCTTACACATCGCAGCGGAACAATATATAATAGATAAACACTAGTCTTCTAAAACAAAGAACTATATCATTTTATACATACATCAATCATCAGAGTCAATATACAACAATGGACAGTTATATAACTTGTCCTCATACAGAATACACAGCGGAATAAATATATCAGATACAAATACTACGTCTCGCCATCCAGCTTATCTCCAAGCTCCAGAATATCCAGAATATCCTGATAACATAACTCTAGGCTGCCCGTGTGGAAAATTTGTGGGCACCCAGAGTTTAGAAGGGAACAATAAACTCCGAGTCAGCCACGGTGACTGGTGTGAGATCGTAAAACAGTTTATCTTTAAAACAACGACAAGATAATTTTAAAATAAATTTTGCAATGCTTTTGGAAAATGAAACTACCATAAGACCTCCCACCACACACACAATGCAAATGCAGAATTGGAGGAGATTTCTTCTTATGATAGTCAAAGATGCTTACTACGCAAAATCAAATCATTTTTGATATTATTATTAGTGCATAGTGTAAAAATCATTTCGAAAGTATAATATTAATCTTAGCCAGCATAGGCATTCCGCACTTATGCCTACTATAGCTACTATGTTCAATAGCAGGTTACCGCCACATTCCATAGCAGGTAATACAACTAAAACCGTACAAGTCGCGTATTGTTTCTTTGGATTTCCAACAAATGGTCAGGCTAAGGAACTTCCTCTTCCACGATGGGTACGTCCCTAGAATAGATGACCCGAGAACCTAACCGGATCTCTGCCAACACAAGGCCGGGTTACCTCTGCAAAAATAGGTAACTACTGACACGCGTATGCCATCCCCCGATCGTAACCGATCTTCCCGAGGATCCCCGATTTCCAACAAACCACATAGATAATAATGCAGCAACCACATAGGTTAAGTATCTGGGCTCCATACCATGATACCACCTCTATCCAAAAGGAATGACATACACTAAGGGGCGCTACTCCCTATAACCTTGCCGCATCCTTCCTGTTTCGACCATTTCCGGGGTGTGAGGCTCGACGAAGTCTCGTCCACAAAGCTACGCTTTCTACAAAGCCATGCTTCGTCAAACAAAAATGATCAACCTATGATCATAAAGATATAAGATCAATCAAATGATCATATCACAAATGATCAAACACTGATCATTTCACAGCAACACTCAGTATGCCACGTTACCAAATTGGGAATATATCGCTGATAAATTTCAACTACATAACCTCTGAGCTCGTACGTCTCAGAGAAGGGTGTTAAGCTAAGAGAATAAATTCTCCGCCACCAACAGAAATGTATTTGAAAGAAATCAGCTTTATATCTCAAATTGTAACGTCAGACACACAATCCATACAAGTCTGTTCCGGGATCGAACAGAACCGAAGGCACTTCTCACGAAGCCCTTGCACATCCGGATAATTTTCTAATCACGTCCGGACTTCCCGTCACTAAGGGTGATAAAACCTCTAAATCGGAGATCAGCCGATGTAGAGTAACTCGACGGTAATCCTTCCGTTTTCAAAAATATCCGGTCTTCAACACCGGTCTTCAAATGCAATTCATAACGACGTATCACATATTCGGAATGGGTTATACGACCCCATGGTCCTTTCCCGGTTAACCCGAATAGTGAGCGATTATTCAAAAATAAGTGTGGCATTCAAATTCATCCAATTCACAACAAATACCTACTCAAGGTAATTATTGATAGTCGGTTATTTAACTATCAATAAAGATGCGCAACATCATCAGATTCCAAATAATTTTCCAAATTATTTCATCTTCAAAAATATCTTTACTAGATATAGAATTTTCCACGCTTAACCATTTGAAAACAATTTCAAATCAATTTCCACACTTCAAAAATAAATCAATATTTATTTTTAAACGACTTCGCTTTCTTTTATAAATTCCGTATCGAATTTATACTTTCGAATATCTACTGATATTCGATTTCAAATCGTTTTCAATATTCTGTTTCAATTTATCTTTACAAGGATAAATTCTCAAACGTTTCATTTCATTTTGGAAAAGCATTTCCATACTTAATAATAAGTATTTCACAAATCTATTTATTTTCAACGTTTGAAAATACTCGATATACTTAAATCAAATTAAGTATATATTCATTCTTTAAGGAAAACATTCTTTTAACATCTATTTGAGTCAAAACGAATGTTGCGTAAAACATCGTTACGACGACTCGAAATCAATAGTATAGGGATTCGGAATTAAGATAGGTATATATAAATCCCAATACTATATAAAACAATTTCTTTCGAAAATCATTTACTATAACAACAGTGTTATAGTCCATCTTTTCCTTATTTCTCAAAAACGCCTATTTCAACAATGAATGTTGAAATCTATGATTTTGATATTTAATCATTTTAAAACATCGTTAAAATGTTTAACTTCATTTTTAATATCATTTTTCCCAAAACCATATCTATTTTACTTAACAATATATTCACTGTCCAAAATCGTGAATATAATTCACTTAACCCAATTTCAATCATTTCTACACATTTTTATCTCAATAAAAATTCGCTATCCAAAATCGTGAATATATCTTCTTTAATAACCTTCTATAATTCACTTATCAAATTCAATCGATTTCGAATTTATAAACACGGTTATAAATTCTATTTCTATTTTAATAACAACCTCGACTTATAAATCTTCTTTTTATCAACTTCTATATTTTTACTTATCAAAATAAGTGATTTCGGATTTATAAACAACTTTTATAAATTCCAATTCTATTTATAAAAACTTCAATCCCAAATCAATGTCGATATTGATTTAAAAATTTATTTATCACTACTAAGTAAATTCCTCATTTTTTTCCTCAAATTATTCAATATTCTGTTTTTAAAATGGATTCTTCAAATTGAAATCATTTTACATTGATTTCCCAATTTATTTCAATTTACCGATTAAATTTCTAGTTGGATTTCCAACTTATCTTCTTTTAATAAATTCCTTTTTAAGGAAATACATTTCAATCGTTTCTTTCAATCTATTTAAAAATCCAAATTCTTAAATTAAATTCTTCAAATTATAATCACTATTTTACGAAATCCATTTAATTAACATTTTCACTTGATTCTGGAATTAATTCGATAAGATTATAAAAATTAACTTTTTATACCTTAAAATTTCCTTTCTTCAAAATTTATTCAATTTCTAAAATTGATTCACCTAGAAATTTTCTACTTGAATTTCAAAAATTCAATTTGTTTTATCTTTGGAATCCAATGATGTCAAAACATCCATTCAGCTAAATTTTAGCTTTCAAACAATTTCCAGATATCAATATGATTAATAGCATCACTATAATCATTCACAGATTCATATCACAATAGAAATAAATTCAATCAATGTGAGGGGTCCAGTTGGATCCCTCCAACCTGTTTCCCTGCATCCAAAGATGTTAGCACAATACCAATTCCGCTCCAGTACGGAATTATCGCGGTATATGGGTTTTTATAAATATCCGCTTACTAACGGCGCAATAGGGTCTCATCCGCTATACGAGGCGGGAAATCAATCAATCCAATATATACATATGCCAATATGTATATATTGCTATATATATAATAGATATATCTTACTATATCTAATATCACATCCAATAGCAATCAATAACTGCAAAAATTCCACATTCAATTTTTTGAGTGAGAAAAATCTCACCTTAGCTTTAATTTGCCATCCATTTCCATTCCAGAGTGTTTTCCTTCATTGCATTAGACCTTGTATAAATATTCAAGATTTATTGCTATTTAAATTGATCGAACACTTAATTGCTGTTTAATAACTTAATTAGCTGATCGTTTTACTTAAACCAATTTTCTTTTCTTTAATAATCTATTTAAATTTCCCATTTTAGACTCCACAAAAAAAATTATTTTCTAACAGGTAAATACCGAATCAATTCAAAGATAGATCTATAGACTCTACTGTCTAACTTTCCAAACCTGTATTTGTTCATATGTATGGTAAATTTATTTTTTACTGTTTCACTATTTATCTACATATGTTTAAATCAAATTACTATTGACTTAACAATAAAATTAAAACTGCTTAACATCAAATTTTCATTTTCGTTTTCATTTTTTTTCTTTGCTATATAAAAACAGTAGTAATTCTCTACTATTTAAAACTTTTTTATATATATATATATTAGATTTAAACTTGAAATAAATTTGAAAATATACCTCTGCAATTAGCCTAAATCGATCTCGACCATATGCAGTGCCGCCGAAGATCGCGACCAATCCCAGATTCTCGACTTCTCCAGAGAAGCCCTGACATTGCCAACCCCTCAATCACTCGAACGCGAGTCACGACATTTTCCTCAGTCGAACTCGCAGTCGAATCGCCTACATGTAAGCTCAAGTCCATCGCCACTTCAATTTCCCCCTCTCGACTCGCCAGAGCACTGACCGAGTCCACCCAGAATCACGTGCATCTCGTCACGGACGAGAAACCCTCCTCGATACTTGCGACCTGCCGCATTGCTCGAACTCGCAAAGCCAACAACGCGGCCCCCCTTTTCAAAGTCGCGCGCGTGAGAATCCTAGCAAAATCTGCTTCGCCCCTACTTCCTTCGAACACCCAGTCAATCGGAGAAACCCTATCCTGCCAGACCGAGATCGCGACTGTGCCTCTTCAAAACTTCGAATGACTCACGATCGAATCCCCAAACCCCAAAATGTTGTACGCGAACCCTAATTCCCTTTGCGAGCGACCCCTCTTGATTGTCGAACGAACTCGATTTTTTTCTTCGAATCGTTTCTGAGATTGCTTCGCTCGTTTGGAGATAAAAAGGAAATGCGATTTGAACTGAAATCGCGACCACTCATTTCTTTGATTTACTCGTTAACCTGAAAGGGGAAACTTGCGCTTTATTCTGGCCTTCATTCGCCATTTATATTTTATTTTGGAAGAGGAACGAAATGATTTCGTTTTGAAAAAGAAAAGGCTCGACTGCGATGTTATTAAAAGAGGGAACAGGAAAAGATGTTTCACGTGAAAATTTGTTTCTACGTGTCGGCTACAACAGAGATAAGTTGGCTAAAGGAAATACAGGGTGGCTGTTGATTTGATTTCATTCGGATAAGGATTTTTAAATTAGATTGATAATTATCGTCTAAGCGTTTATACCTCGTACGATCACACGTTAATTCCGAAAGCTACAAAATTTGAAATCCGGTAATAATTCAATATTACGGACCCAATGGAACTGATTTCGTCGAATTCCGAGACTGTGTCTCGGACGGCTATTTTTAAATATTGATTCGAACGATATAATTTCAAACTGAACAATTCACTTCCAAATTCGATTCTGAAGCTTCTATTATCTTCAGTGTTATCAATACGAATTTTAAAAGCTTTCAAAATATTTTTCTTCAACTTAAAATTGAAGATTTAAATTTTTATTCAATTCAATAGATCAAATTTTATAATTTAATCGCCAAATTCAAAGTAAAATCGGGAATTCAAATTAAATCATCGTCCAAATATTCAAAATTAATTAAATATTCTCAATTTAATTTGTTCAAAATTCTGGGTCGTTACAGATGTAGTGAATCATGTAAAGAAATATAAGAACTATTAGAAATTTTCAACAATTCTAGATATACTCCAATCGAGTTAACCCTAATTTCAAGTCCATAGCCTTTTGGTGTATGGGGAATCGATTTAATTTGACCATTGCCTATATCTAAATGTAAAGCTAGGTTTGCAGTAGTGGCTGTTAATTATTTCACTAAATGGTTAGATGCAGAAACATTATCAAATATAAGATCAGGAAACGTGTTAAAATTTATGATTAAAAATAAAGTCACTCGTTTGGAATTCCATATAAGATAATAATTAATAATGGAACTCCAATTGAAAGTGAAGAATTTACAAGATTTTAAACCAGAATGGAATAATCAAAAGCTTTTCATCCGTAGTTCATCCTAAGGCTAATGGAACCGTTGAAGCTGCTAACAAAACTATTAAAATTACCCTTAAAAAATGGCTGGACGAAGCGAAAGGGAATTGGGTATCTTATACCATTAGTACTTTGGGTATATAGAACTTCTACTAAAACCACAATGTGACACACTCCATTTTCTTTAACATATGGATGCAAATCAATCCTTCCAATCGAAGTTGATGTTCCATCTCATCAAAGAATTTCATATGAATTTGATCCTAATCAAGAATTAAGGAAAGAATCCTTATATTTAATAAACGAATTAAGGGATGAAGTAGCCATACGGTCGAATATCAACAAAGGATATCAATGTATTATAACTCCAAAGTGAAAGGAAGGTCATTTCAAAAAGGAGATTTGGTTCTCCGAAAAGTCATGGAAAATACTAAAATTTGGACGGACGGACCACTCAGAGCAAATTGGGAAGGCCCCCTTGTTATTCTTGAAGTAATTCCACTAGGGACTTATAGATGATGCCGACCTGCTGGCAATGTAATAGCGAGAACTTGGAATGTTGAGCATCTAAAGCTTACTTTCCAACAATGGATGAATAAAGGAATTTAGACAAGTATGTTTATGGAATCGATAATCAAATAAAAGGAGGGGACCAAAAGGAAAAGCCTAAATCATTAGCTATAAGTAATAAGGGTCAAAATAAAAGCTTTTGATCTCGCCATAAGAGCTTGGTCAATGCACCTCTTGGAGGGAGGACAGAGTAAGCCCTTGGTCCCGCCTAAGATGGCATGGCTAAAGCGCTGCAAGCCTTTGGTCCCGCTTATGTGGCCTTGCCGAAGCACCTCCTAAATAGAGGATGGAGTAAGCCTTTGGTCCCACCTAAGATGGCCAAGCCAAAGCACCGAACCGACTTTCGGTTCCACCTATAAGGCCTAACCGGAGTGCTTTCTAGAGGGTGGATGGGTAAGTCTTTGGTTCTGTCTAAGATGGCTAGCCAAATCACGAACTAGCCTAAATCATTACCCATAAGGTAATAAAGGGCTCAAGCTTAAATCACTACCCAAAGAGCAGTAAGGGGCAAATGGAATTAAATCCTAAATCACCTTCCAAAGATCGGTAATGGGCAAAAGGAATCAATCAAACAAGTTCAAATATACCCTAAAGATGGATTAAAGTCTTCTAGAGGAAGATTGGTAAAATACATTTAATTCCACACCAATGCAAAGGTAAATAACCTTCAAAGGAAAGGTCAAAAACTACCTAAGATTTTGATGCCAGTATGAGCGTCCGATAAGCTCCGAAATTTTACCTAAGAAATTCATAGTTGAATTGTCTTCTAATCTTTTGTTCGTACGATGGAACTTGAAATTTCTAGTGAATATTGGACATCTTCTTTATTACTCTAAGTTCTACTCTCCTACTTGTTGAGATTAGATGAGTTTCTGGTCTTTTATTCAGAGAAATCTGTAATATTATTTCTAGATGGACTTCTGATCTTCTATTAAAGTAATAGTATTGCAAGATGGATTTTTGGCCTTCTATTTGGATAAAATTATGATATTATTACCAGATGGATTTTTGGTCGTCTATTCAAGTAATATTAATACCAAATGGATTTTGGTCTTCTAATCAAGTATATTTTTGGCAGATAGATTTCTGGTGTTCTATTCGGATAAAATTATGGTATTATTGCTAGATTGGATGCTGGTCTCATATTTAAGTAATATTATTACTAGATGAATTTCTAATCTTCTATTCAAGTAATTCCAGATGGAATTATGGTCTTTGTATCTAATAAATTCATGGTCTTCTCATCGTATGGATTCATAGCCTTCTTATTAAAAGAACTAATGGATTTATATATCAAATCCCTAGACTTCTTATCAAATGAATCCATGGAATTCTTTCCAGAATGAATTTCTAGTTTTCTTACAAAGCGAATTTTTGGCTTTTCTATCAGGCAAACTTATGTTCTTCTCAATTAAACTTGGCTTTACATTAAAATACGAAAGCTTCTTTATATGAAGAAGAGCACAAACTAATACATATCTTTACCAGATTTGAGACGGATTATTTAAAGATTAACTTAAAGTTAATAATGAAAATTATCATCATTTATTTTATATTTTTCATGAGAATTGGATTGAAAAGAAAATCTTACCAAAAGTTGGAAATATGAGAAAATACTTGGCTTTACACTAAAGTGTAAATGCCACTTTTATACAAGGAGTGGGGTTGTAACAAGCCACAAAATTAGTAAGAATTAAATAAGTAAATTAAAACTAATTAAATAGAAGTAAAAATGAAAATTTTGTAAAATTCCTAATTTGGTCATGAAAGTTGTACCGTTGCATTCGTGAAGAAATTATGATATGTTTCTATATACAAAACGAAGATCAAATAAAAAAGTTGTTGGCATTTAAAGTTTTTAGGTTTAAAATAATTTAATTCAAATTCAAATAAATTATTAAATTTAAAATTTGGAATAGGGAAATTAACTGAGATTTGACTCAAGGGTTAAGAAATCATTAACATTAAAAATTAACATTAAAAGTATAATAAAGGAATTAAATAAAACCAACGGTACAAAAATAATTACATTCCCAAAATAGGTGTCCATCGATCCCAATTGGTCGACTGCTAGTAGTCGACCGATGCTTGTAGGGTGGTCGACCGCTCTTATTGGTGGAGCCTAGGGTTTTCCAATCAACAAATGTTTCAGATTTATCTGTTTTTAACCTATTTTCATCCTACAGTTTAAGTATGTTTCAACTTCTATAAATAAGACTCTACGCCCCTTACTTTTATTCATAATTATTTTAGAAACATCAGCCAAGCTCTATCAATTCATCTTTTCTTAGATTCAAAAAACTCCATTAGGTTTTCAGGTAAGAAATCCTATACACCTATCTTTGTTTATTATTTGATACTCTTCTCACCTAGCCGATCTTAATCTAATATATATAGAAATCCCTTATTGTATATATCAATAAGAAGACATCTAAAAGAGATTAAAACGGGCGTTTCAAATTCAAAGAGAAGTAAAGCTATGAACAAATTGTGAGAGGAAATCTTAGCATTTTTATTTTATAATTGATTAGTATGTTGTGGATTTGAAAATGCCTTAGGGGGTTCGGGTTTATGAAAATAAAATAGAATAAAACCGACTAAAACTCATATAATTCAAAATGTCAATTCTTGTTGGAATTCTCAATTGTTTACATTGAATTGTTGGAATTATATAGTTTATGCGGTTTTTGGTCATTTCAAATTCTATTCCACTCCTCTAATTTGATTATGAAACCTCTATTAAGGAATAGGATGTAAATTATGAATTTATTCATAGTTTATATCATTTATTCCATATGAAAATAAAAGTGAAATTCCACTATTTAATTCGTTATAAAAGAGAGGTTGAATAGAAGTTGAAAGTAGAATTACATTTTTTTAGTTTTGTGATTATTCCATAATTTGATGTTCTAGACGGAGTTAAAAAATTTATTATTTACAAGTTTGTTTATTATAATTTTTGGATATGAATATTCAATCTTTTTTTAAGGATTTTGAAATCTGTTGTTATGGATATTGGAAATATGACACCATTAATGTGACGCCCCACCTCTATGCTCAAAATAACAAAGAGTATTAAAAGAAATACTGTCTGTTATTACGTAGAATAAGGCTGGATAGGAGCGGCCATCCGTAGTTAGGCCTTACACTAGTATTGGTTACCTCGATAGGATTGGTATATTTATTTTCATCTCTGGTTATTACTCCCATCGACATACCCAATTCCAGTATAAAACGAACTACGATGGTTCATAATAGTTTAGGACAGTATATATAAAATAATGACACAGATAAGCTAAATGCGGAACACAGCTAATATCAAATCTCATATATATATAACAGAAGGCAGTTACAATACATTTGATACAATACATATGATACAACTACAACTGTCGACTCTGGAAGTTATATATATAAGTACATTATCGAATAATATACATGAATACATATCAACCTAGATCAGATACACTGACTACTACAAAATGACGACGACTACTCCAAAAGATATGAAGAGACTTCATAGCTCAAGCAGCAACCCAAAGCAAGATATCTACAACCTGTAATAACTCGGTCTGACCCGAGTATTAAATTCAAAAGAAAATAATACACGGGTCAGTCTAATTCAAACTCAGTTATTAATGCACGGAAGCAATAATAATTTAATAATCAAATAGACGATAGTCACCATAAATCTCGTATATCCAACTCTTCAATATGAGAATCAGATAACGGAAGATATAACACGAAACTGTGTTAAACAACTAATCAGGAAATTCAAATCAAATCTAATTACAATTCCAAAAATATTGAATTGAACAAACGAAACAATTCAAGTAATTGAAATATCAATTAAAACGTCAATTCTGATAGGGCTGCAGTACACGTTCACGTGCACTGCCTCGCCACTATAGTGATGAAATACACAAAAGCTCAATGAATCAAAATTAAATGGCACCAACTCAACTCAAAATGAACCAGATGGAACTGCAAAGCATCCACCCAGTAACCATCCAATGAACGAAGTGCACACGATTGCACAATGAAAACTCACAACCGAGCATGAGGTCAAACCCGAGCTTTAAAGCTGGTATCAACACAAGTGTAATTCCAAAATTAACTTGAAGCTCGGATGAAATCAAAATGAAAAGTGACATGCACTAGTAATGTACACATCAATACTACCGGTACAACCCAACATAGCATATAAAGGAATAGCAACAAAGCACAAAGGCATAGGTTGACAACAAATGAATTGTGCAAGCAACCTGAACATCCAAATGTTCATGAAACCAATATAGTAACACAGCAGCTGCATGAAACAAATATCCAAACTGCTTCAAATGGTCAAGACAGCTAAAATGAAGCTGCAGTAACTCGAAACCATTTATCGACATAAATCAAATCAAAATGAACTAACAGTGGAAAATGCATATACATCAATGCGGAAACATGTACACAATGCTACAACAATGACTGATACAAGCAAAACTCAAACCAGCCGTGATATGCAAGCATGATCAGATCAGTGAAGACACGAACAATGCTCAAACTCCAGAAACATGTTCACCATGCAACAGGAAGTGATAAACTAAAGTACGCATGAACTATATGCCTCGAAGAACAGGCAATAAAGGAGGCAAACAAGTGATGTACACCTGAATGCAACAGTGGACAATGCAACAATACCAAAGTGAAGCCGCCAATAGAACCTGACTCGAAGCAATGCATCATTGAAACGAAGAACAACCACAACATCATGCAACACTGACATATATATGCAAGCAACGACTACAGGATGTAGCAGTGCCTATCCAATGGAGACTTAATCCAGTGCAAACTTGAGCTGGCATATCATAGCATATGAATTCACTAATGCATATAGACCAGAAGTGTAACGACCCAGAATTTTGAACAAATTTAATTGAGAATATTTAATTAATTTTAAATATTTGAACGATGATTTAATTTGAATCCCGAATTTAACTTGGAATTTGACGATTAATCTTTATAATTAATCTATTGAAACTGGATAAAATTTTGAATCTTCAATTTTAAGCTGAAGAAAAATATTTCGAAAGCTTTTATAATTCGTATTGATAATTCTGAAGATAATAGAAGCTTCAGAATCGAAGTTGAAATTGATTTGATCAGTTTTGAATTTATATCGTTCAACCGATATTTAAAAATAGCCGTCCGAGGCACAGTCTCGGAATTCGACGAAACCCGTTCCATTGGATCCGTAATATTGTATTATTACCGGATTTCAAATTTCGTATTGATCGGATTTGTTATGTGACCGTACGGCAGTTAAACGCATTGAAATTTAATTGAATTCAAATTAAAATTTATAAACTTGGTCAAATGGCAGCACGACATCTCCTTCATCCATGCCTAAAATCACGCAGAGACCACGAAATTCATCGTGCAACCCATCCCCTTCAGTTTTAAATAATCACGTCCTCTCCCTCTTCCATCAGTTCGAAAGGAATTAAACTCGTTCCTTTTATTTCTAATTCGAAACTATCTCGTTCAAAATCGAATCAATGGCCGCGTTTTCCCTCTTTTTGAAATCGAACCCAAATCCCCTCATTAAAAAGTCTTTAGTCGCTTTAAAGAAAAAAAAAACAAACGAAAGCCGAACATAATTTATATACAAAGAAATGGGTCGCGACTAATCGCGTGAGAATGGAGGCACTCGCAAGTTCAAGGCAGTGGCGATTCAAGGTGAAACAGGAAGGTCGGCGACTGAGAATTCGACTGCGGCAGCATCGCGTTCGTAGGCGCGAGCGCGTGAGGCGAGCAGGCGACGTTGATTTGGGGTTCGCGATCAATCGTAGGGGTTTCGGCGAATGCAAGAGGGGTTTGGGTCGCGCGAGGTCTGGGGGGAGTAGTTTCGATCGCAACCAGGTGGGGCGCACGCGCGCGCACGCAAGAAAAGAAAGGGGCGCGTGGTCTTGGGAGATTGCTCGTTCGAAGTCGATGCTCGAAGAGGAAGTGGGGGTGCTCGCGTGGTGGGGTCTTTGAGTGGAAGTCGTGAAGTAGGGTTCACGATTGTCGCGGAGGAGCTTGATGGCAATGTTGTACGCGGTAGTAGAGGCACGTGTTCAAGTGTGCTACGGATCGAGATGAGGTGGTTGTGCACGATAGCAGAGGGAAATCATTCGATTCGAGTGGATGAGGTATCTGCAGTTTATCTTCATTCGATTCATTTTTCAATTTAATTGTGATAACATATCTACATATGAGTATATTTCAGTGAAACAGAAAAAAATAAGGGGTACTGGAACTTATTATCTGGTTTTAAAAATATAAATATATATATGTATACAGTTGAAATTTTATAGGACTTTTGAAGTGTTGTAAGAAAAATAATAAATGATATTTTGGAAATTTATTGGGTCAATAAACCTCTTTAATTATAAGAAAGAGTAGCTTAAAATTTAAAATTATTAGTTGAATTTAAATTTTAAAATGACAATTAAATTGTCTATTTACCAAATTAATTATTTTTAGTTGTTAAAAGATTTTAAAGAAAAATATTAGTTTAAAATATTATATTGGTTTAAAACCCAAATCGTTAGCCAAATTAAATAAATCTATCAGATGAAATTAAATTTATTCGATTATTTCGAAAATTAATAAATTGTATAAATTTATTTATACAAGGTTAAATCAAGAAAACAAAGTGGATGGGAATGGATGGCAAAATAAAGCAAAGGTGAGATTTTCTCACTCGAAGGAAATTTGATTTTACAGTTATTATTGACTGTTTGATTTCTATTTGGATGTGGTATTAGATATAGTAGGATATATCTATATATGTAGCAATATATACATATTGGCATATGTATATATTGGATTGATGATTTCCCGCCTCGTATAGCGGATGAGACCCTATTGCGCCGTTAGTAAGCGGATTTTTATAAAAACCCATATACCGCGATATTCCACCTCGAAGTGGAATGGTATTGTGCTAACGTCTTTGGATGCAGGGAAACAGGTTGGAGGGATCCAACTGGATTCCTTAACTGTATTTACTTATTTACAGATATTGATATATATTCTGTTATCATATTGATATATGATATTGACTGTTGTGATGGACTAATTGATGCTGTTGCATCATCGGATTCAGTTTTGAAATGTAAGAATAACGACTTTTACTTTAAAAAAGGATTTTAAAGTGATTGTTGAAAGTAGACATTTTATTTAATTGTTGAATTGATTTATTTTAAATAAATAAACGTTTAAAATTTTAAAGTTATAAAAGTTAAGATTTTTGTGAAATATAACCCAAGTGTCATTTTTGAATAAATAGTTGATTTATTTAAAAAAGGGTTTAAATTAAGTTTTTCACAGTATTATAAACGGTCTATTTAAAGGATTTAAAAAGTCGATATTTATAAATCTAAAATATTTGAATTTTAAACGAGCTTTGTAAGTGTTAGAACAAGATGAGATAAAAATTCGTAAGTGAATGAAATTATAAATTGTGAAGTATAAATTGAATAGATGTGCAGAATAAAGGATTTATAAGTAATAATCTTATAAATTAGATTGTTGCACTTAGATGGAATATGAATAAAATTGGCTAATAAAAAATGATTTTTGCAAGTTGAAATTGTTATGAAGTATGAACGTGATTTATAAACGTTGTTTTATAAATCCAAAACCAATTGAAATTGATAAGTTAAACATAGAAGTTTAATAAAGGAGATATATCCGCGATTTTGGATAGTGGATAATCATTGAAATAAAAATGTATAGAAAATATTGAAATGTGGTTAGTGAAGTATATTCACGATTTTGGACAGTGAATATATTGTTAAGTAAAACAGATATTGTTTTGGGAAAGCGATATTACAGAAATGAAGTAATTGTTTTAAAAGATGTTTTAAAACGTGATAAGTATCGAATACATAGATTTCAACTTTTATTGTTGAAATAGACGTTTTCGAGAAATAAGGAAATGATGGACTATAACACTGTTGTTATAGTAAATGATTTTCGAAAAGAAAATGTTTTATGTAGTATTGGGATTTTTATATATCTACCTTAAAATTCCGAATCCCTATACTAGTGATTTTGAGTTGTCGTAACGATGTCTTACGTAACATTCGTTTTGACTCAAATAAAATGTGTTTAAAGAATGATTTCCTTAAAGAATGAGATATATACTTAACTTTGATTTAAGTATATCGAATATTTTCTAAGTGTTGAAAATAAATAGTTTTGTGAATTACTTATTTTAAATAAGTATGGAAATGCTTTTCCAATATGAAGTGAACTGTTTAGAGATTTTATCTTTTAAAGATAAATTGAAAAGTGAATATTTGAAATTTGTTTCAAATGGTGAAGTGTGGAAATAATATATCTAGTAAAGATATTTTTGAAGATAAATAATTTGGAAAATTATTTGAAATCTGATGATGTTGCGCATCTTTATTGATAGTTAAATAACCGACTATCAATAATTACCTTTAGATAGGTATTGGTTGTGAATTGGATGAATTTGCCACACTTATTTTTAAATAAACGCTCACTATTTGGGTTAACCGGGAAAGGACCATGGGGTCGTATAACCCATTCCGAATATGTGATACGTCGTTATGAATTGCATTCGAAGACCGGTGTTGAAGATCGGATATTTTTGAAAACGGAAGGATTACTGTCGAGTTACTCTACATCGGCTGATCTCCGATTTAGAGGTTTTATCACCCTTAGTGACGGGAAGTCCGGACGTGATTAGAAATTTATCCGAAAATGCAAGGGCTTCGTGAGAAGTGCCTTCGGTTCTGTTCGATCCCGGAATAGACTTGTATGGATTGTGTGTCTGACGTTACAATTTGAGATATAAAGCTGATTTCTTTCAAATACATTTCTGTTGGTGGCGGAGAATTTATTCTCTTAGCTTAACACCCTTCTCTGAGACGTACGAGCTCAGAGGTTATGTAGTTGAAATTTATCAGCGATATATCCCAATTTGGTAACGTGGCATACTGAGTGTTGCTGTGAAATGATCAGTGTTTGATCATTTGCGATATGATCATTTGTTTGATCTTATATCTTTGTGATCATAGGTTGATCATTTTTGTTTGACCCGAAGCAGGGCTTTGTAGAAAGCGTAGCTTTGTGGACGAGACTTCATCGAGCCTCACACCCCGGAAATGGTCGAAACAGGAAGAATGCGGCAAGGTTCTAGGGAGTAGCGCCCCTTAGTGTATGTCATTCCTTCTGGATAAAGGTGGTATCATGGTATGGAGCCCAGATACTTAACCTCTGTGGTTGCTGCAAAATTTATTTCTTTGTGGTTGTTGCGAATCGGGGATCCTCGGGAAGATCGGTGACGATCGGGGGATGGCATACGCGTGTCAGTAGTTACCTATTTTTGCAGAGGTAACCCGGCCTTGTGTTGGCAGAGATCCGGTTAGGTTCTCGGGTCGTCTATTCCAGGGACGTACCCATCGTGGATAGGAAGTTCCTTAGCCTGACCATTTGTTGGAAATCCAAAGAAACAATACGAGCCTTTACAATTTCAATTGCATAACCTGTCTCCTCAGGAGGCAGCTATAGCAGGCATAATATAATAGTACATATGCTGGCTAAGATTTATATTCTACTTTCGAAATGTTTTCCACTATGCACTAATAATAATATCAAAAAGAATTTGGATTTTGCGTAGTAAGCATCTTTGACTATCATAAGAAGAAATCTCCTCCAAGTCTGCGTTTGCATTGTGTGTGTGGTGGGAGGTCTTATGGTAGTTTCATTTTCCAAAAGCATTGCGAATTGACTTTAAAAAAAAATTCTCTGCTGTTTATTTTTTAAAGAATAACTGTTTTACGATCTCACACCAGTCACCGTGACTGACTCGGAGTTTATTGTTCCCTTCTAAACTCTGGGTGCCCACAAATTTTCCACAAGGGCAGCCTAGAGTTATGTTATCAGGATATTCTGGATATTCTGGAGTTTTGGAGATAAGCTGGAGGACGAGACGTAGTATTTGTATCTGATAGTATTTATTCCGCTGTGTATTCTGTATGAGGACAAGTTATATAACTGTCCATTGCTGTATATTGACTCTGATGATTGATGTATGTATAAACTGATATAGCTCTTTGTTTTAAAAGACTAGTGTTTATTTATTATATATTGTTCCGCTGCGATGTGTAAGATTCTGATATTGTTTTCTGTTGTTCTGTTGTTCTTCTTTCTTCTCTTCTCTCTCTTCTTCTTTCTTTTCTTCTGTTTTCTTCTTTCTAAAACCCTCACTATTGGAGTTTCCGGCACTCGATTTCTCGGCAGTCGATAAAGTGAGTATCGATGTCGAATTTTCGAAAGTCGAAAATTCCCGTACGTGACAGCGTGGTATCAGAGCATATGGTTAAGCGACAACCCTGCTCTGTTGGGTGTTACTCATTAGAGATAGAGTCAGCAGTACTCTAGAATGAGTTGAGTGTAATAATAGATACGAGTGCGTATTTGTTAGTGAATATATAAATGTTTTGTATTGTGTTTGCTTATCCGTTGAGATGTTTGTGAATTTTGGTCGGTATGTGGGATGCCATATTATCGATAAAGATTTCTAAACACTTAAACGAGGCAAGACGACACAATATTGTTTTAAATAGGGTGAATGAAATAATTTTGCCCAAAACTATTTTTGTACAGAAAAGAAATGTTTTCTATGAATTATTATAGTATATGGTTGCATGGATGTTAGAAGTGATAATATTAATCTATTATCATTGAAATTGAATAAGAAACTAAAATCGTAACTCCAAAGTTAAGAAATAAATTCACATACAAATGAAATTTAAGAATGTAAATTATAAATGTGACTTATAAATGAAAATAGAATTCCAGAGAAGTATTTGGAAATGTTTTGAAAAGAATCTGAAAATTTTGAGGATTGGAAAGTTTAAATCATTTTTGATTTGAAAATGAAATTCAAAGGTTTTGAAAAGTATTTTGGAGAGTTGAAAGCTCTAAACTCTTTTCGGTCGCTGGAAAATAATTCCGATGATGATCGCGACATCACCGGTGTTCATTTTCGGGTTTCCAAAAGAGGAATTGCTGCCAAATTGTTTTAAATGAAAGTTGTTTGGAAAATTGAGTTTTGTTTTGGAAATTCAAAAGGATAATTTGAATTGTTTTCAAATGGTTTTGAAAAAGTTGAAACGACTCTGGAATCCTATTTAAAATACTTACAAAATATTATGAAATTGATAACTTATAAAATATTTGAAATTTGATTTGGAAATGAGATTCCAATTGGAAATGAAAGAATTAGTGTAGGAGTTTCAGAATGAATGAATAAATTGCAACTGTAAGTGCAATGAAAGTGAAATGACAGTAGATGAACGAATTAAAGTCAATGATTATAAAAGAAAAGTAAATTGAATTCAAATTGGAAATCCAGTTTAAATGACAGTAGATTTAACTGAAGGGTAAATTGAAAACAAATTTTGGAAATGAACAAAAGTGAATAAAACTGGAATTGAAATTTAATGTTGAAAGCAAATTTGAATTTGTAAGTGAATTAGAATTTGAAATGGACTAGTAATTGAAACTAAGCTAAATTAAGCAGTTGTAAATGAAAGCTAATCAATGAAAGTCAATATTCAGAAGTTGAATTGAATCCAAATTAGATTGAAATTGTAAATAGAATTCAAATGGAAATCGAAATGTAAAATTAAATCATAATGGATCTATATAACTTCAACAGTGAAGTAAAGATGACATAAGAAGTATATATTGAAAACTTTGTAATTGAATTTGCAAAATGGTTTGAATATATGTAACTAGATATTATGGCTAGTAGGATATACAGGTGTAAAGGAATTGGGATTTGAATTTTGAAGAGAATTTGAATTGCTCGATAAAAAGGTATGTATTTAAATTTGAATATGAGATTTGATGACTTATTTTTCTAGCCGCTTGGCTTTTTCTTTTTCTTTTTGAAATCTGAGAGTCCGTAGGGACGTTTTGTAGTAGTGCCGTATTAGCCGCGCAAAGGAGACGCTGGCGAAATTTTTTGAAATTTCGAGTGTTAGAAAACTTTTGAGAAAATTTTGAATGTTTAAATTTGAAATTGAAATTTAAATTGAGTTGAGAAGTAAAACAAGTTGTTTTGAACTATAATTGAAGTTGAAAAGTTAGTTGAATTAATAACGAATCTTTAGTAGGAAGATTTGTTTTGGAAAAAGTTGATAAAACTATTAGATGTTGGAAAAATAGTAGACGAGTTAGGGACATTTTTTTCTTGACTTGTAATTTCGAGGACGAAATTCTTTTAAGGGGGGAAGTTTATAACGACCCAGAATTTTGAACAAATTTAATTGAGAATATTTAATTAATTTTAAATATTTGAACGATGATTTAATTTGAATCCCGAATTTAACTTGGAATTTGGCGATTAATCTTTATAATTAATCTATTGAAACTGGATAAAATTTTGAATCTTCAATTTTAAGCTGAAGAAAAATATTTCGAAAGCTTTTATAATTCGTATTGATAATTCTAAAGATAATAGAAGCTTCAGAATCGAAGTTGAAATTGATTTGATCAGTTTTGAATTTATATCGTTCAACCGATATTTAAAAATAGCCGTCCGAGGCGCAGTCTCGGAATTCGACGAAACCCGTTCCATTGGATCCGTAATATTGTATTATTACCGGATTTCAAATTTCGTATTGATCGGAGTTGTTATGTGACCGTACGACAGTTAAACGCATTGAAATTTAATTGAATTCAAATTAAAATTTATAAACTTGGTCAAATGGCAGCACGACATCTCCTTCATCCATGCCTAAAATCACGCAGAGACCACGAAATTCATCGTGCAACCCATCCCCTTCAGTTTTAAATAATCACGTCCTCTCCCTCTTCCATCAGTTCGAAAGGAATTAAACTCGTTCCTTTTATTTCTAATTCGAAACTATCTCGTTCAAAATCGAATCAATGGCCGCGTTTTCCCTCTTTTTGAAATCGAACCCAAATCCCCTCATTAAAAAGTCTTCAGTCGCTTTAAAGAAAAAAAAAACAAACGAAAGCCGAACAGAATTTATATACAAAGAAATGGGTCGCGACTAATCGCGTGAGAATGGAGGCACTCGCAAGTTCAAGGCAGTGGCGATTCAAGGTGAAACAGGAAGGTCGGCGACTGAGAATTCGACTGCGGCAGCATCGCGTTCGTAGGCGCGAGCGCGTGAGGCGAGCAGGCGACGTTGATTTGGGGTTCGCGATCAATCGTAGGGGTTTCGGCGAATGCAAGAGGGGTTTGGGTCGTGCGAGGTCTGGGGGGGAGTAGTTTCGATCGCAACCAGGTGGGGCGCACGCGCGCGCACGCAAGAAAAGAAAGGGGCGCGTGGTCTTGGGCGATTGCTCGTTCGAAGTCGATGCTCGAAGAGGAAGTGGGGGTGCTCGCGTGGTGGGGTCTTTGAGGGAAAGTCGTGAAGTAGGGTTCGCGATTGTCGCGGAGGAGCTTGATGGCAATGTTGTACGCGGCAGTAGAGGCACGTGTTCAAGTGTGCTACGGATCGAGATGAGGTGGTTGTGCACGATAGCAGAGGGAAATCATTCGATTCGAGTGGATGAGGTATCTGCAGTTTATCTTCATTCGATTCATTTTTCAATTTAATTGTGATAACATATCTACATATGAGTATATTGCAGTGAAACAGAAAAAAATAAGGGGTACTGGAACTTATTATCTGGTTTTAAAAATATAAATATATATATGTATACAGTTGAAATTTTATAGGACTTTTGAAGTGTTGTAAGAAAAATAATAAATGATATTTTGGAAATTTATTGGGTCAATAAACCTCTTTAATTATAAGAAAGAGTAGCTTAAAATTTAAAATTATTAGTTGAATTTAAATTTTAAAATGACAATTAAATTGTCTATTTACCAAATTAATTATTTTTAGTTGTTAAAAGATTTTAAAGAAAAATATTAGTTTAAAATATTATATTGGTTTAAAACCCAAATCGTTAGCCAAATTAAATAAATCTATCAGATGAAATTAAATTTATTCGATTATTTCGAAAATTAATAAATTGTATAAATTTATTTATACAAGGTTAAATCAAGAAAACAAAGTGGATGGGAATGGATGGCAAAATAAAGCAAAGGTGAGATTTTCTCACTCGAAGGAAATTTGATTTTATAGTTATTATTGACTGTTTGATTTCTATTTGGATGTGGTATTAGATATAGTAGGATATATCTATATATGTAGCAATATATACATATTGGCATATGTATATATTGGATTGATGATTTCCCGCCTCGTATAGCGGATGAGACCCTATTGCGCCGTTAGTAAGCGGATTTTTATAAAAACCCATATACCGCGATATTCCACCTCGAAGTGGAATGGTATTGTGCTAACGTCTTTGGATGCAGGGAAACAGGTTGGAGGGATCCAACTGGATTCCTCAACTGTATTTACTTATTTACAGATATTGATATATATTCTGTTATCATATTGATATATGATATTGACTGTTGTGATGGACTAATTGATGCTGTTGCATCATCGGATTCAGTTTTGAAATGTAAGAATAACGACTTTTACTTTAAAAAAGGATTTTAAAGTGATTGTTGAAAGTAGACATTTTATTTAATTGTTGAATTGATTTATTTTAAATAAATAAACGTTTAAAATTTTAAAGTTATAAAAGTTAAGATTTTTGTGAAATATAACCCAAGTGTCATTTTTGAATAAATAGTTGATTTATTTAAAAAAGGGTTTAAATTGAGTTTTTCACAGTATTATAAACGGTCTATTTAAAGGATTTAAAAAGTCGATATTTATAAATCTAAAATATTTGAATTTTAAACGAGCTTTGTAAGTGTTAGAACAAGATGAGATAAAAATTCGTAAGTGAATGAAATTATAAATTGTGAAGTATAAATTGAATAGATGTGTAGAATAAAGGATTTATAAGTAATAAACTTATAAATTAGATTGTTGCACTTAGATGGAATATGAATAAAATTGGCTAATAAAAAAATGATTTTTGCAAGTTGAAATTGTTATGAAGTATGAACGTGATTTATAAACGTTGTTTTATAAATCCAAAACCAATTGAAATTGATAAGTTAAACATAGAAGTTTAATAAAGGAGATATATCCGCGATTTTGGATAGTGGATAATCATTGAAATAAAAATGTATAGAAAATATTGAAATGTGGTTAGTGAAGTATATTCACGATTTTGGACAGTGAATATATTGTTAAGTAAAACGGATATTGTTTTGGGAAAGCGATATTACAGAAATGAAGTAATTGTTTTAAAAGATGTTTTAAAAAGTGATAAGTATCGAATCATAGATTTCAACTTTTATTGTTGAAATAGACGTTTTCGAGAAATAAGGAAATTGTAACGACCCGGGTTTTTCATACAAGAAAAACCGGACCATTTTAGTTAAGAAGAAGAGGTAGAAGAAGAAAAATAGAAAACAACAGCAGAATCTCACATACGCAGCGGAATAAAATATAATATATCAACAGATCTTTACACAAATCAAACTGTATCAGTATATATATATATACATCCAAATACATCATCAGAGTACATCACATCAATATCATACAACTGGACAGTAATCATAACTTGTCCTTACAATCTGAATACACAGCGGAATATATAACTCAAATACGGAAGTACGTATCGCCATCCAGCTCCATAGCATCATTTCCTGTAATCTATAATACTCGGTCTGACCCGAGCATCATATAAAACAATACCCGAGTCAGTCTGGAAAACCAGCGTGAGAAAATCACACTCAAATTGATTATTAAAGTTTCAAAATCCTTTGAAAACAAAAGCATCTCGTAAGACCACGCCACAAATAAACATGTCGGGTTTTTACCTTACGATGGCTAAAACACTTTATATCAAAATCCTCTGATATTATAATTGTGTCTACAGAAAGTAAAATATAATCTAGCTGAAATGCTTGCATCTCACATTTCAACAATAGTTGGGCACAATCAAAACCGTACAGGCACGTAGGGAGAATGGATTTCCAACGAATGACTAGGCACTGGGGTACCACCTATCACAGTACGTGGCCTAGATCACCGTACCGAGGAGTATGCCCGCTCCCCTGCAACACAAGGCCGGAACCATCCCTTACTGGATGATCCCGAATAAAATCACCCCACGGTTGGGATCAGCAACCGCACCACTAAGCCGAAATAAAAAGGGACATCTAGACAGGGATGACCTTACCCTCCAGTGGAAGCTACCCACGAAGCCTTGCTGCATAACCCCTGATTTTCAGTCATTCCCGGTTGATGAGGTTCGAGGCTAAACGATACCTTTTAGAGAACATATCCCTTAGAATACCCATCGTCCGCTGATGATGTTTCGCAAGCATTCGTCCATACCAGTCCGTCCTGGGTTTGAACGAAACCGAAGGCACTACTCCTACTACATCCATTTTGGAAATATCCTCAGGATTAGTAGCGACTAGCCCTTGCACTTCACAGCTCCATCTTCGACTCCGAAATCGTTACACGAAACGTACAAACCGGATCGAAGTGGTATTCGAGTCTCCAGACCTAGAATCCCGGTATACGGAAACTCGATCCCGGTCTCTTCGAAACGATCAGCGCATTGGCCAATATTGATAGTCGGTTATTTAACTATCAATTAACATCCACAAGCAACCATCACTCAATAAATAATTTCCCACATTATTTATTTGCCCAAATATCTTTCCAAGATATATTTCCAAATTTTCAAACTCCTTTTGAAAACAATTTCAAACAGTTTCCGCTTACGGAATACATTTCCAAATATTTATTTCTCTGAAACACCAAGTACAAAACACTTTTAGATTTTAGAATAATTTAAAAACACTTTATTTTAAATATATCTTATAACATTGAAATTAAACTACTTTAATACTTTATTAAAAATATATACTTTAAAATAAACCACTTTATCAATATAAACTAAATTTCTCCTTTTAAAACATAATAGCAAATCACTTTTATATAATTACTACAATAATAGATCTTTGAAAAATACTTACTTTAAAGTTTAACATTTAGAAATAATAGATTCTCTAAAACATGCTTTTTAAAACATACTAAAAACTTTTAACTTATTATTTAAAATTGCTTTGAAAACGTACTTGGCTATCCAGAGAAATACACTTCTCATTTCCATCTTTTAAAAATAAACCAACATTTATTTTTAAACCAAACCATATCTTTTTATAAATCCCCATCTTGAATTTATATTCAAATATCCACTGATATTTTATTTTACTTTATAAACCCAGTTTATATCTCCAAAATCTCACTTCTCTTTTAAAATTCCAATTTTAAACAACTAAATCAATTTCCAATTGATTTTCCAATTTACTTTACTTTACTTTGAAATAAATTTCCTTTACTACTTCATTTATTTCAAAATACATTAACTTTTAGATTTATTCCTTTATTTGAGTTAAAACCCTTTTTAACTGAAAATACCAATTTTAAACTTCCAAAATTCCTTTTTTAGCCTTTAATTAAATTTAATCCTTACATTCAAAATAAATCCTTTATTCTTTAAATTTAATATTACTTTAGTTTAAAGTTAATATTTCCCTTGTTATTTCGAAATTTCCTTATTCCAATTCACTTAAATTATTTACTTTACTCTTTTATTTTTATTTTTAAAATCCAATTCAATATATATTTTGATAACTCCTTTTATTGAAATATTCAATCCAACCATATCATCCAATATTTCAATCATCAATAAAATCATCACAGGATATCAATATTCATAGAACAGAATATCAAATAATCTAAATAATTTTGAGGAATCCAGTTGGATCCCTCCAACCTGTTTCCCTGCATCCACAGACGTTAGCACAATACCAATTCCACTTCAAAATGGAATATCGCGGTATATGGGATTTATAAAATCATCCGCTATTATGCGGCGCATAGGGTCTCATCCGCTATATAAATGCGGGAATATCAACAACTCAAATATATACATATGCCAATATGTATATATTTCTATATACTACTATATATAGTATAGCACATCAATCAATGCAACCATCCAATCAATTATTTAAATTTAACCATTTAAATTTAAAATCAAATTCAACTGAGTGAGATTAACTCACTTTTATTTCATTTGCTTCCCATCTCCAATCCAGCTTGTTTCTTCACAATTATGGAACCTTGTATAAGTAATTTATGATTTATTAACATTTGAAATAATCTAAAATAATTTACCATTTATTAATTCAACTAATAATTTAATTTTAATCTAATTTTTCAAATGATAATTGGACCGACCAAATTTACATTTTCCTTTTCTAAATTTATAAAATTTATGACAGATTATAACTGTCCTAATTCCTCAAACAATTATACTAATTACCTTAAAAGTTAAATAGTTCCTCCATATCAATTACTATTATTATTAAACAAGCAAAACAAACAAACTTTATCTTGCTATCCAAAATTTCCCGACCTAGATATATTTAAAACAGAATCGCTTACTCCTGTTGAAATAAAATTTTTCGTTTCCTCTGTTAAATTCCATTCCAGAATAAATTTATCAATTACAGTTAGATTAACAAAATACCTCACAGCCGAGTTACAATCGAGCAGAGCCCTAATCAGAACTTCGTTTGCCACGTCCATCTCAGCATCGACCTCGCACCACCGTTAAGACCAACCACGACCACCTGCTGCCTCAGTTGTTCCCCTTTTTGAACGCGAACGCGCTACACCATCAAACCCCAACTCGACCTTGCCTGATACTCTAGCATCGCTCCACCAGCAACCCCGAACATTCCATGCCAGCTATCGACCCCGACACTGTCACAACCAGCGTTGACCAAAACACCTCCAGGCCGACCTTCAAACGCTTGAATCACCTCACAAGATAAAAATCGAACGACCTCGCTAAATCCCACTATGCCTTCCGCGACTCGAACAAGTCGAATTTAATTAGTAGTGGCAGTAAAGAGACTGTAGCAGAACTTCAAATCGGCAGTAGAAATATCGCGTAGGAGGCAAGGATGAGCTGACGATGGTTGATGGAATAGCTGAGTGTGTAGCGATGATTATTATGAAGGCATTGATTTTCGAAACCCTAGTTTCTCTCGGGTTCAAGCATCGCGATATGGGGAATTGATATTGAACTGTAACTTGATTTAAAGAGGGAGGAAGAACAGATTAAATTTTGATTTTCGATTGCCCCCTTTTTTCTTTTCTGATTTTAGAACGAGATAAATTTTCTTCTGTTATTTGGCTTAGGAACGAAGAAATAAAGAGATAAGGTCGGTATCAAATGTGTTGTCTTTCTTATTTAATTCTGAGGTGATTTTTAGAGGACGCGTGTTTATTAGGTAGGACACGTGTTCAATTAGCCATTCACAGAGGCATTCAAAATGAAAGGAAAATATCTGACGTGAAATTCTTTTAACTAGTCAATATAACTTACTATTTATATTTGAATTTCAATTTAATTTCCAGCGCGTTTATATATCGTACACTCACACCACAACCCCAAACTCTACGAAAATTGAAATCCGATAATAACTAACTATTACGGAATCAATGGAACTGGTTTCGTCAAATTCCGAGACTGTGCCTCGGAAGGCTATTTTAAAATTCAATTTAAACGATATATTTTTAAAAGTGAACAAAATACTTTTAAAATTCCATTTTAAAAGTTCTATCATCTTCAGTATTAACAATATAAATTTTCTGAACCTTTGAACTATTTTTAACCGGTTTAAAATCAAGATTCAATATTTTACCCAATCCCGATAATTAAATTTAATAATTAATTATCCAAAGAAATACTGTATAATTGAAATTAAAGTTAAAATTTAACCTTCGGATATTTAAAATAAATTAAATATTCACATTTCAAATATACAAAAATTCCGGGTCGTCACAGAAATGATGGACTATAACACTGTTGTTATAGTAAATGATTTTCGAAAAGAAAATGTTTTATGTAGTATTGGGATTTTTATATATCTACCTTAAAATTCCGAATCCCTATACTAGTGATTTTGAGTTGTCGTAACGATGCTTTACGTAACATTCGTTTTGACTCAAATAAAATGTGTTTAAAGAATGATTTCCTTAAAGAATGAGATATATACTTAACTTTGATTTAAGTATATCGAATATTTTCTAAGTGTTGAAAATAAATAGTTTTGTGAATTACTTATTTTAAATAAGTATGGAAATGCTTTTCCAATATGAAGTGAACTGTTTAGAGATTTTATCTTTTAAAGATAAATTGAAAAGTGAATATTTGAAATTTGTTTCAAATGGTGAAGTGTGGAAATAATATATCTAGTAAAGATATTTTTGAAGATAAATAATTTGGAAAATTATTTGAAATCTGATGATGTTGCGCATCTTTATTGATAGATAAATAACCGACTATCAATAATTACCTTTAGATAGGTATTGGTTGTGAATTTGATGAATTTGAATGACACACTTATTTTAAATAAACGCTCACTATTCGGGTTAACCGGGAAAGGACCATGGGGTCGTATAACCCATTCCGAATATGTGATACGTCGTTATGAATTGCATTCGAAGACCGGTGTTGAAGACCGGATATTTTTGAAAACGGAAGGATTACCGTCGAGTTACTCTACATCGGCTGATCTCCGATTTAGAGGTTTTATCACCCTTAGTGACGGGAAGTCCGGACGTGATTAGAAATTTATCCGGAAATGCAAGGGCTTCGTGAGAAGTGCCTTCGGTTCTGTTCGATCCCGGAACAGACTTGTATGGATTGTGTGTCTGACGTTACAATTTGAGATATAAAGCTGATTTCTTTCAAATACATTTCTGTTGGTGGTGGAGAATTTATTCTCTTAGCTTAACACCCTTCTCTGAGACGTACGAGCTCAGAGGTTATGTAGTTGAAATTTATCAGCGATATATCCCAATTTGGTAACGTGGCATACTGAGTGTTGTTGTGAAATGATCAGTGTTTGATCATTTGCGATATGATCATTTGTTTGATCTTATATCTTTGTGATCATAGGTTGATCATTTTTGTTTGACCCGAAGCAGGGCTTTGTAGAAAGCTTGGCTTTGTGGATGAGACTTCATCGAGCCTCACACCCCGGAAATGGTCGAAACAGGAAGAATGCGGCAAGGTTCTAGGGAGTAGCGCCCCTTAGTGTATGTCATTCCTTCTGGATAAAGGTGGTATCATGGTATGGAGCCCAGATACATAACCTCTGTGGTTGCTGCAAAATTTATTTCTTTGTGGTTGTTGCGAATCGGGGATCCTCGGGAAGATCGGTGACGATCGGGGGATGGCATACGCGTGTCAGTAGTTACCTATTTTTGCAGAGGTAACCCGGCCTTGTGTTGGCAGAGATCCGGTTAGGTTCTCGGGTCGTCTATTCCAGGGACGTACCCATCGTGGATAGGAAGTTCCTTAGCCTGACCATTTGTTGGAAATCCAAAGAAACAATACGAGCCTTTACGATTTCAATTGTATAACCTGTCTCCTCAGGAGGCAGCTATAGCAGGCATAATATAATGGTACCTATGCTGGCTAAGATTTATATTCTACTTTCAAAATGTTTTCCACTATGCACTAATAATAATATCAAAAAGAATTTGATTTTTGCGTAGTAAGCATCTTTGACTATCATAAGAAGAAATCTCCTCCAAGTCTGCGTTTGCATTGTGTGTGTGGTGGGAGGTCTTATGGTAGTTTCATTTTCCAAAAGCATTGCGAATTGACTTTAAAAAAAAATTCTCTGTTGTTTATTTTTAAAGAATAACTGTTTTACGATCTCACACCAGTCACCATGACTGACTCGGAGTTTATTGTTCCCTTCTAAACTCTGGGTGCCCACAAATTTTCCACACGGGCAGCCTAGAGTTATGTTATCAGGATATTCTGGATATTCTGGAGCTTTGGAGATAAGCTGGAGGACGAGACGTAGTATTTGTATCTGATAGTATTTATTCCGCTGTGTATTCTGTATGAGGACAAGTTATATAACTGTCCATTGCTGTATATTGACTCTGATGATTGATGTATGTATAAACTGATATAGCTCTTTGTTTTAAAAGACTAGTGTTTATTTATTATATATTGTTCTGCTGCGATGTGTAAGATTCTGATATTGTTTTCTGTTGTTCTGTTGTTCTTCTTTCTTCTCTTCTCTCTCTTCTTCTTTCTTTTCTTCTGTTTTCTTCTTTCTAAAACCCTCACTATTGGAGTTTCCGGCAATCGATTTCTCGGCAGTCGATAAAGTGAGTATCGATGTCGAATTTTCGAAAGTCGAAAATTCCCGTACGTGACAAGAAGACCACTAGTGAAGTAATATCACAAGAACTATATACATGTGTAAACATACAGTACAACAAAGTTCAAATGAACTGAACCAAAGAGCAGTGCCAAAAGATCAGAGATAAGTACACAAGTCATATACAAAGGCACACTGGAATACGTAGTGAAACAAAGTGGATAGGTCTAACAACCAATCTGATGTCAACAGAACATCCAATGAAACCAAGTGCAGACGAATAACAAACGCCACCTGAACTACATGCCTCGAAGAGCAGTGGACAAAGCTCAATTCAAACTCAATGCAAACCAGACTCAAATTTCGTGTACCAGAACTAAGGCGACATGTTCTCGACGAAACTAGACTATATGTAAATGCAAGGTTATAACTTCAATCGTGAATACAGTGAATAGATTTATTAATATACAGTGAATGTATAAAGCAAATCAACGACTGCAATACTACGGCAATTACAATTGATCAAACATCAGGTCAAAAGCAATGTCGAAGTCACAGCAGTTTCAAAGCAAAGAATCGATCAAGTCAAGCATTTTTTTACAGGTTTCAAATCATAATTCAAAACCGAAGTTTGTCAAGAAATCAAAGCAATGTCGAAGTCATAGAGAAATCAATACTGTCACAGCAAAGTATAACCAAAGTCACCCATAAAATTAAAGTGACCAATGTATGCAACAGAGTGAAATGAAACAGACTCAAGTCTTATAAAGGCCATTAACAAGTTTTTATCAAAGAAGCAGTTTCGAATCAATGCTACAGGGTAAACACAAATGGCCAAAGTCAACAGAGTGAAAAAAATCAATGTCCAGTTCAAATGCCAAAAACTCAAAGCCGTGATCAAAGAATACTATGAACAAGTCAGAGACGTGGCGCTCAAGAAATTGAGCAAGCAAAATCAAAACCGTGGGAATCAAGTCACGAAAATAAGTGAATTTAAACAAGTCAGAAAATCTCCAGCATTCATACGAAAATCACTAGCCGAGATAAAGCAATTGACAAATTCAAATAACTCCAGACAAACGAAAACATAGGGGATTCTAATCTTATAAAACTGTAGTTTGAATTAGAACATGAGCGAAGATCACTCACCTTTGTTGGACCCAAATTGAAGCAGCCGAGCACTCGAGAAATCGAGCGATCGACGAAGCCAAACTCGCAATATCCATTTAAGCGACGCCTCAATTCGTCAAAGCCCTAATTTGCAAGCAAGGGAGAAGGAACGAGCGAAAACGAGAGCCGCCGTTTATATTCTTTCGTATGTTTTATTAGGGTTGTGAAAAATGAATAATGGGGAATCAGTTTGCCTTTGATAATCACGGCACCAAGTATAAAGAAAATGTGGGCCAAGATTCAACACATGTAAAGCCCCCATAATTCCTTAATCAAATTATTAAAGAATCACAACCCAATTTAAAAACTCCAAATAACCATTAACAACCAATTTTTCAAAGAATTTCAACTCGATTAAAAATTCCAATAGCAATTTGTTAGCAATTTTAATCGTCTAATGACGATAACTAACTGGGGTAAAACCCCGAGTTGTTACAGACTTCCCTCCTTATAAAAATTGCGTCCCCGCAATTTTCATAATTAAAGTCGTCACTAACAATTATTTTTCTAACATAAACTGGTTAAGCTAGAAAAAAAAAGGTCAAGAATACAAACGTCAAAGAAATCTTTTAATTTCATAAAAGAAATACACAAATTCTCAACAAAATCTAATTATCAAATAGATAACCAGAAAACAACAAAACTGAATAAATACAATTATCAGCAATATTTAATTATCAATTAGATAATTAGAATACGGAAATCACAAAACAGCAATATCTAATTATCGACATAATAATTAGAAAACAGCAAAAATCTAATTACCAACAAAGACAATTAGAAAACACAAATCATAAATCGCAAAACCGCAAATATCTAGTTATCCAACAATTAACTAGAAAACACGAACTTCATAATCAGCAACCTCCAACTATCAACAGAGAAAGATAGGAATAGCAATTTAATATAGTCAACATAATCTAGAATCAATTAGAGACTGGAAAATCTCATAATCAGCCAAATTAGCAAATATCCAATTATCAAAAACGATAATCAGAAAATACAAATATCTAATTATCAAAAACGATAATCAGAAACATCAAATATCTAATTATCAAAAACGATAATCAGAAACAACAAATATCCGATTATCAAAAACGATAATCAGAAAACATCAAATATCTAATTATCAAAAATGATAATCAGAAATCTTAAATCAACAAATATCTAATTATCAAAAACGATAATTAGAAACAACAAATATCCGATTATCAAAAACGATAATCAGAAACAACAAATATCCGATTATCAAAAACGATAATCAGAAACAACAAATATCTAATTATCAAAAACGATAACCAGAAAACATCAAATATCTAATTATCAAAAACGATAATCAGAAATCTCAAATCAACAAATATCTAATTATCAAAAACGATAATCAGAAACAACAAATATTTGATTATCAAAAACGATAATCAGAAACAACAAATATCCGATTATCAAAACGATAATCAGAAACAATAAATATCTAATTATCAAAAACGATAATCAGAAACAACAAATATCCGATTATCAAAAACGATAATCAAAAACAACAAATATCCGATTATCAAAAACGATAATCAGAAACAACAAATATCTAATTATCAAAAACGATAATCAGAAACAACAAATATCCGATTATCAAAAACGATAATAAAAAACCATCAAATATCCGATTATCAAAAACGATAATCAGAAACAACAAATATCCGATTATCAAAAACGATAATCAGAAACAACAATTATCTAATTATCAAAAATGATAATCAGAAATCTCAAATCAACAAATATCTAATTATCAAAAACGATAATCAGAAATAACAAATATCCGATTATCAAAAACGATAATCAGAAACAACAAATATCCGATTATCAAAACGATAATTAGAAACAACAAATATCCGATTATCAAAAATGATAATCAGAAACAACAAATATCCGATTATCAAAAACGATAATCAGAAAACATCAAATATCCGATTATCAAAAACGATAATCAGAAACAACAAATATCCGATTATCAAAAACGATAATCAGAAACAACAAATATCTAATTATCAAAAACAATAATCAGAAATCTCAAACCAACTAATATCTAATTATCAAAAATGATAATCAGAAACAACAAATATCCGATTATCAAAAACGATAATCAGAAACAACAAATATCTAATTATCAAAAACGATAATCAGAAACAACAAATATCCGATTATCAAAAACGACAATCGGAAAACATCAAATATCCGATTATGAAAACGATAATCAGAAACAACAAATATCCGATTATCAAAAATGATAATCAGAAACAACAAATATCTAATTATCAAAAACGATAATCAGAAACAACAAATATCCGATTATCAAAAACGATAATTAGAAAACATCAAATATCCGATTATCAAAAACGATAATCAGAAATCTCAAATCAACAAATATCTAATTATCAAAAATGATAATCAGAAACAACAAATATCTGATTATCAAAAACGATAATCAGAAACAACAAATATCTAATTATCAAAAATGATAATCAGAAACAACAAATATCCAATTATCAAAAACGATAATCAGAAAACACCAAATATCGGATTATCAAAAACGATAATCAGAAAACATCAAATATCCAATTACCTGCAGATAATTGGAAACAATAAATATCTAGAAATCAATTAAGATGACTAGAAAATCAACATAAAATGTAGATCGATCCCATCAGATGGCGAGTTTTAGCTACGCCGCACGTGCATCAACAAATGGCCGAAGCCTACCAAGTACTATAAATTTTTGGCGCCCATCAGATGACCCGAAGGCCCGTAGAGTGACCCGAAGGTCTAGTACTGGTATTTGACTCGAAGGTCGTCAAAGTGGCCCGAAAGCCCAACAAATGACCCGAAGGTCCAGCAAATGACCCGAGGTCCAACATAGTGGCTCGAAAGCACACAAAATCATCAAACAGCAGATGTTTCAATTAATGAGTCCGGAATTAACCGAAATAGCAAACGCACATGTCCCATACCACGTGTTTTACTAAATCGTTTAATTCTCTTCATCGCTTCCTTGAAAGTGCAAAATTGTGTATTATAAATAAATACATTTTACGTTCTCAAACAGACAAGTCCGGAATTAAGAGAATCGGTAAAAGCGAGGGTTCATAGTCCTTAATTTTGTTGAAGCGTTTAAATCGCTTCCTCATTCTTTCGAAAGCGCAAACTGTAAAATTTTTGAAAACAATTTTATTTTAAAAAAAAATTTCAAACACGTGATTAAAACAGCAATATCAGTAGCAATTTCGAAAAGGAAATTGTACTTCCCAAAACACCATAAAATCGGATCTCAAAATCAGCATTGTGGAATAACCGCTTGAAAATCCACTTTAAAATTGACGGTTACTGAAGTCAAAGCGACAATAATTTTTAAACGTCGAAATCTCATCAAAATAATTCGCATCAAAATATAATACCAGTGAATTTTCATTCATTACAAATGTCAACAAAACACCGTGCTTCAAAAATTTAGCACCAGTGTAAAAATCCCGTTATAAAAATAACGACAACTAAATACGTTCAAACCAAACACCGGTTCAATGTAAAATTAATGTAGTAACGTGCAACTCAAATTTGCACGTACACTACAAAATGAACAAAGAAATCACTAGATTATATCTTCAATGAAGATAATTTAAAATAGCAAAATCTCAACAAAATCACATAACAGCAATCGCTACGGATCCTCAAATCGGATTCGAAATTTTCAAAGAAAACAAAATAAACACATCCATGTAACAACACAATGGAATTTAATTTCATTTTCATATTTTGATTTTTAAATTAAAAAGGTTATCAGCGGTACACGGCAAAGACAATCACTGTTTCCGCTGCGCATTCTGATAAACAGAACACAAATTACTCAATTATCAAAAAAAAGTTTCACTTTTATTTTTAAATAAAGATATTTAAAAATTTCATCATAATTTCAAAACTTTAGTTTTGACTCAAAGCACAAACAAAACATCAACAATAGTTGTAACACATGTTCCATCTAAGTTATGTTATATATTATGTCCATAAACCCCTTGCTCTGATACCAACTATGACGCCCGACCTCTATGCTCACAATAACAAAGAGTATTAAAATAAATACTGTCTGTTATTACGAAGAATAAGGCTGGATAGGAGCGGCCATCCGTAGTTAGGCCTTACACTAGTATTGGTTACCTCGATAGGAGTGGTATATTTATTTTCATCTCTGGTTATTACTCCCATCGACATACCCAATTCCAGTATAAAACGAACTACGATGGTTCATAATAGTTTAGGATAGTATATATAAAATAATGACATAGATAAGCTAAATGCGGAACACAGCTAATATCAAATCTCATATATATATATATATATATAACTGAAGGCAGTTACAATACATTTGATACAATACATAGGATACAACTACAACTGTCGACTCTGGAAGTTATATATACAAGTACATTATCGAATAATATACATGAATACATATCAACCTAGATCGGATACAGTGACTGCTACAAAATGACGACGACTGCTCCAAAAGATATGAAGAGACTTCATAGCTCAAGTAGCAACACAAAGCAAGATATCTACAACCTGTAATAACTCGGTCTGAACCGAGTATTAAATTCAAAAGAAAATAATACACGGGTCAGTCTAATTCAAACTTAGTTATTAATGCATGGAAGCAATAATAATTTAATAATCAAATAGACGACAGTCACCATAAATCTTGTATATCCAACTCTTCAATATGAGAATCGGATAACGGAAGAGATAACACGAAACTGTGTTAAACAACTAATCAGCAAATTCAAATGAAATCTAATTACAATTCCCAAAATATTGAATTGAACACACGAAATAATTCAAGCAATTGAAATATAAATTAAAACTTCAATTCTGATAGGGCTGCAGTACACATTCACGTGCACTGCCTCGCCACTATAGTGATGAAATACACAAAATCTCAATGAATCAAAAGCAAATGGCACCAACTCAACTCAAAATGAACCAGATGGAACTACAAAGCATCCACCCAGTAACCATCCAATGAACGAAGTGCACACAATTACACAATGAAAACTCATAACCGAGCATGAGGTCAAACCCGAGCTTTAAAGCTGGATTCAACACAAGTGTAATTCCAAAATCAAGATGAAGCTCAGATGAAATCAAAATGAAAAGTGACATGCACTAGTAATGTACACATCAATATTACCGGTACAACCCAGCATAGCATATAAAGGAATAGCAACAATGCACAAAGGCATAGGTTGACAACAAATGAATTGTGCACGCAACCAGAACATCCAAATGTTCATGAAACCAATACAGTGACACAACAACTGCATGAAACAAATATCCAAACTGCTTTAAATGGTCAAGACAGCTAAAATGAAGCTGCAATAACTCGAAACCATTTATCGACATAAATCAAATCAAAATGAACTAACAGTGGAAAATGCATATGCATCAATGAGGACACATGTACACAATGCTACAACAATGACTGATACAAGAAAAACTCAAACCAACTGTGATAGCAAGCATGAGCAGATCAGTGAAGACAAGAACAATGCTCAAACTCCAGAAACATGTTCACTATGCAACAGCAAGTGATAAACTAAAGTACACATGAACTATATGCCTCGAAGAACAGGCAATAAAGGAGGCAATTAAACAAGTGATGTACACCTGAATGCAACAGTGGACAATGCAACAATACCAAAGTGAAGCCGCCAATAGAACCTGACTAGAAGCAATGCATCATTGAAACGAAGAACAACCACAACATCATGCAACACAGACACATATATGCAAGCAACGACTACAGGGTGTAGCAGCGCCTATCCAATGGAGACTTAATCCAGTGCAAACTTGAGCTGGCATATCATAGCATATGAATTCACTAATGCATATAGACCAGAAGACCACTAGTGAAGTAATATCACACAAAAACTATATACATGTGTAAACATACAGTACAACAAAGTTCAAATGAACTGAACCAAAGAGCAGTGCCAACAGATAAGAGATAAGTACACAAGTCATGTACAAGGCACACTGGAATACGTAGTGAAACAAAGTGGATAGGTCTAACAACCAATCTGATGTCAACAGAACATCCAATGAAACCAAGTGCAGACGAATAACAAACGCCACATGAACTACATGCCTCGAAGAGCAGTGGACAAAGCTCAATTCAAACTCAGTGCAAACCAGACTCAAATTTCGTGTACCAGAACTAAGGCGACATGTACTCAAAGAAATTAGATTATATGTAAATGCAAGGTTATAACTTCAATCCTGATTACAGTTGTAACAACCCGTATATTTGGACCATTTAAATTGACAATAATCCACACATGTCAACTTAAATAGTACAAAACACGAATCATTAATGGAGTATATGTATATAAATGAGAATCATCACAGAATCATAGAAAATATAACATAACAGAATAGTGCAGCGGAATTACAACAATGTCATAATAGTAGTTCATGAAGCTACTAAGTAAATACAACAGTGTCACAAATAAAAGAAATACAACAACATAGATGTCCAAATAGTCCAGATGGAAAGAACAATACTGATAAAGATAAGATAGTCTTCAAGTCTTCAGCTCCAAGTAAGCAGCAACAGCAATCCTCAGTCTGATCCGAGCATATGCGCAAACAAACACTCGAATCAGGACATATATTCTTATACAGATAATATGGTTAAAAATTTGAAATAACAATAACTCAAAGATGGTTGGAATAGCATCTTTCAGGATCCGATAAACTATATATATATAGTAGAGTACGATAAGTAGATAATGTCTATCAATAACATAAAGATATCAAAATAGTGTTAAGTCATGGCCCATTCCACCCTTAACACATTTTTACTCCCAAAAGCATATACAAGACCGTAGTTTCCCCAAAACCGGAAGTCACAAGAGGGCAATCCATATACTAAAGGTACAAATCAAAATCGTAGTGGTCGCGCATAAATGGAATACAAGTATGACAAGGCACATGAGGCAATACCCAAGGTAGTGATACTACCGTTCGCCTGATCCGGACTGGTGAGAACGCAACGCCGCAGCGCCCGCAACACCGTGAGACAAAACTCCAAAATCAAGGGTGCGCACCAATCAATCACAAAGTAAAGGAATAGTTTACGAAGAAGTGTGTCCACTTGAGGTAGCTAATCCTCCATTGGCCCTGCACAGCTCCTGTTTTAGTCATTTCCAATTTGACACAAGTGTCAAGGCTATCCATTATCGTTCACTTTCTTCAATCATCAACGTTCGTCAATCCAAACACTTCATTCTGGATCATCACTTCGCGTATAGTTATTAAAGTGATTTCCGGTTTAGACAGTGAGTATGTCCCAAACCGATTCCGGTTCCTTTAATAACCTTCGTGATTATAACACCGATTGGTCGTTAATATATTTCAAAACCAAAACAATTTCAATTTCAATTGGAATTTGTAAATCGACAATTCGTTAGTCTTTCGAAATCAATTTCCAAAATTACGTTTCAAACTTTCCAATTTCAATTTCAACATTTCTATAATTCGATTTCAAAGTTTCAATTAAAACAATTCAAATATTCATTGCATTTTGTATATAAGTTCATTCCAAAATCATTTAACTAAATTTAACATTCAAAACGATTTAAATCAATTATCGCTTCCATTCGATATTCATTAAATTTATTTATCATTAGCAATTTCAATTAAATTCCCAATTCATTACGTTATGTCTTAAATTCGATTTCATTATCAAAGTTTACAACTTATTTACAATTACACTTATCAAATCCAATTCTTTAAATTACAAGTCTTTCATTTGTTTCGATAAAGCGCATTCTATTTCTTATCAAAGATATTCCTTTCAAATTTCAAACTTAGTTAAAACCTTATTTTCACTTGTTCAAAAATTCAATTTTTCTTTATAAAGATATTCAATTCAACTTTAATTATAATTCGATCTCATCAAATTTTCAATAATTTTAAATCTTAATTATTAATTATTTCAAACTCATTCATTAATAATTTCAAACTTAATTGTTAATAAATTCAAAAATTCAATTATTAATTATTTCAAACTACGTTATTAATAATTTCACAACTTAACTATTAATAATTTCAAAAGTTAATTATTAATAATTTCAAAACTTAATTATTAATAATTTCAAAAATTTATTATCAAATAATTCTAAATTTAATTATAAAAAATTTAAATTTTAAACAATATTCTCTTTTTGTCAATTACTACATTCAATATTTGTTTCAAATTCAAATATTCACATTTACATTCATTCGAAATTTAATTCCAATTTATTCAAACCTTGTTATTAGTAAAATAAAACTTTATTTTATTTAAATCAAACATTGACCAATCGGGTTTTATTTTAATTTTCTATCCTAAGTCAAAATTATTTGGGTATTTATCATTTCAACCCGATTCCATTTCAATTCAAAATCAAAACATACAAAGGGAACTTGCAGTGTGATAGCTGGGATGGTGTCAAAGTAAATAAACAAGCAATAGCATCCATTCACAACAATTCAACAATTTCAAATAATCCCGAAATAATCGTATTAATTCGCGTTTGTTATTTATGCAAATTAATATAACTATTTCTAGAATCTACTCTATCATTTCAAGTAGATTAAAGATTATAACATTACGGTTTCACTTGTCATTCAATTTCAACTACAATAGTTAATTCAATACGTTCAAGAGTCCAAAGTGAAATTTATCAAATTCTACATGTCAATTAACTTAACAATTTAAAGGGTCAATTTAACTAATCAATATTCATCATATAAAGGGGTCAAGTTAACAATCAAAATTCGACATATATAATTCATTTTAAATCGTTAACCATCCTATATCCAATTTTAACTTGCAATTAATTTATCACTTAACAATAACAATTTACATCCAATACAACATCACATAGCAATCATTTATCAATTCAAACTTGCATAAGAATATAGTCGTGAAAATTAATTCACCTTTCGTGGATAAAGAAATTTGACGACGAAGCAAAAGAAGCACGAAAAGAGTCGGTACAGCACGAATAACGGACACTGTAATATCGACAAAAGAAAACGATATAAATACAATGAACGTTTGTATATAATTTATAAATTTATATAAATGCGCTTACCGAAGACAGAAAAAAGAACGGAGCTGAAAATTTGGTGCTGCTGCGAAAAGCTCAGTCGGTTGCTACAACAACAAGCAAAGAAAACTGGTTACTATTTCGGCGACCAATAGAAATTTGCGTAAATACTTTCGCAATATCTAAACTATTTACAAATCTCAGTTTCGCCTTTTTCTTCTTCTTTTTTTTTTAGAACACAAACCAAGATTTCAACCCAATGTTTGCATGCGTGCACATACATCCTTCCTCTACTTGCAGCAACTCGCGTTTTACAAAAGCATGAACAAAATGCAGGGGCAATTTGTATTTGACGCATGAATTTAAAAAAATCTTTATGCATTCACCCCAACACATATACATCATCTCCCTCTTACGCAAACTCAACTTGTACATGTTCCACCTATCCCCCCAACTCACGCATGCATTTCTATGCTTGCATTTTTTTTAGCCGTGACTTCTCCAAACTAAAACAACACATCATACAAAGCGTGCACACAGCTCACCACTTCCCTCTACGTGCTGCCAACCTCCAACTCACACCTCCAACTCACGCACACAGGCAACACACACACACAGATCTATTCCTAACACACGCGCACATCAAAGGACGCTCATGTACACAACACACACACGCACGCATACACTCGGCTTAGGCGAGGCTGTAGGTGACGGGACAGAAGGCCGGGAAGGAGAGGCGGTGACAGTCCGAGAAGGGAGAGGCAGTGATGGGGTGGTGCGGTGGCGGGTTTGGAATGGCCGAAGGTGGCGGTGAAGACGAGGGGGTTGGGTGCTGGTAGGTGGCAGCGACGCGGTGGGTCGAGGCGGTTGGATGCTGCGTGGTGGGAGGAGGCAGTGGAGATGGGAGGTGCGAAGGGTTGCAGACGTGAAGAGGGAAGAGTTGGTTGGCTGGGACGTGAGTTGGCATCTTTCCCATTTGTATTATTATTATTTTTTAGTTTCAGAAGAAATAGAAGGATGGAAGAAAAAATGTGCTACCTGAAGGTTTCGAGATGCAGAGAGGAGAAGATGAAATGTTTGAACAGTGGGATGGTACTGGAATATAAACTTTTACTTTGTTGCTTCGTATCCCGCAGAGCTATTCATTTTCCCAAACGTTCACACTTATTACCAAGCAACCACTCCTATTCCCTAGCCATCCCTTAACTCCCAACTACCCAATTAAATACACCAGAGATTCATTTCAAATTTCTGTTGTAAACGGGCTAACGAACTCGGGCTGAAATTTGTTTAACCGGTCCGTTCGGAACGGTCAATTTTAACGTGACGCTTTCCGACTAATTCCGATTAACACGAATAAGTATACCGTTTTGATCAGTGTGACGACGCGCTTCCAACGGTACACAGATTATTGTGATACGACGATTTTATAAAATTTGCATTTACGCCGCTTAAATTGTACGATTTGCAAAACAATTTAAACGGAGCAGGCGATGACAGTTTTAGACGAAACGAATTACATAATCTTGATCAGAATAATTTTTACAACATAACTGTGTAAAAATATTTGGAGTTGGAAGACAAATTTTACGCAGCTTTATATGGACTGATATACAGTAAAACGCGAACGGATTTTACTGTAATATTTTGCCACGAAACTTTTTCTATGTCCATATCTAACTAGACGTATGTAATAAATAAAGTTTGGACGTTACTTTAGATCGTTTAAAATTTCAAATTTTTTTTATTGAAACGATGAATTTAAAATTTTAAATCGGGTCGGAAATTTAGGGTCGTTACAATCTCCCCCACTCAAAACTTTTCATCCTCGAAAAGGAACGAGACGAGTGAAGTAGAAATGAAATAAGTAGAAAAGTCAAGATAGATTTCTAGAATTTTGAATAATACCTGAAATTAATAGTTCGGGATTTGAATCCCGAATACTATCCTCAGTTTCCCATGTGCAATCTCGCTCATCTGCACTCCACTGTACTTTGACGAGATTTACCGACTTCCTTCTGAGTTGCTTTGTCTCACGATCGACTATCCGAAGTGGCTTTCGCTCAATCGTCAAGTCAGGCTCAATAACTATCTCTTCCAACTGGGCAGTAGGGATGGTCATCGATGGATCGTGTACAACTTTACGGAGATGTGAGACGTGGAATACGTTGTGCACACCGGCGAACTTCTCTGGCAATGCAACTCTATATGCTAATGTTCCGACTCTTTCTGTAATCTCAAACGGACCAACAAATCTGGGAGCTAGCTTCTCTTTCCTTCCAAATCGAACAATATTCTTCAGAGGCGACACTTTCAGAAATACTTTGTCTCCTATACTGAATTCGAGATCTCTTCTTCTTTTGTCAGCGTAGCTCTTCTGTCTATCCTGTGCCGTCTTTATCTTCTCCTTGATTTCTTCGACTTTTTCAGAAGCTTCCATAATCATTTCTGGACCAAGCACCAATCGATCTCCAGACTCGATCCAACAAGCTGGCGATTTGCACGGCCGTCCATATAAGGCTTCGAACGGTGCCATACCAATGCTTGCCTGGTTTATAAAGGATAATTAATTCAAATTCAAATATACTTATTCAAATTTTGAGATTCGAATTTCTTTACCTGGTAACTATTATTATAAGTGAATTCAACCAAGTGAAGATGGTCTTCCCAAGATCCACCAAAGTCAATAATACAAGCCCGGAGAAGGTTTTCCAAAATCTGATTCACCCTCTCAGTTTGGCCATCTGTCTGAGGATGATATGCTGTGCTCAGATTCAGTTTGGTGCCCAAAGTATCCTGAAATGCCTTCCAGAATTTACTGGTGAAAATAGGATCTCGATCGCATACAATACTAGATGGTACACCATGAAGTTTAACAACTTCCCTCATGTATATCTCGGCCAAACTCGAAGCTGTACGAGTGGTCTTGACTGGAATAAAGTGAGCGGACTTCATCAGTCTGTCGACAATCACCCATATGCTTTCGTTACCCTTTCTAGTCCTTGGTAGCCCATCAATAAAGTCCATAGAAATTTGCTCCCATTTCCAACCTGGAATCTCTAGAGGTTGAAGCAATCCTGCTGTCTTTCTGTGATCAGCTTTAACTTGTTGGCAAGTGGTACACCTGCTAACATAGGTAGAAATATCGCGCTTCATCCCACTCCACCAATATAACTTCTTCATATTCTGGTACATTTTAGTGACACCGGGATGAAATGAAAGCGAAGACTTATGATTTTCTCGCAGCACTTCCTGTCTAAGACCATCAACATTAGGAACACAAATTCGATTATCAATCCTCAAGATTCCATTACTATCAACATGTGCACCCACTTTATTATCAGCATTTTCAACTCTGCCAAGAACTATTTCTTTGATGCGATAAAGCAAAGTGTCCTCGTATTGTTTGGCTATAATACGATCCATAAGAGCTGGGGAGACGGAAAGCTGGAATAACATCCCTTCAACAAGATTACAACATATCATAGCTTGGTTTCTGCTCAAAGCATCGGCTACGACATTTGCTTTTCCTGGAGTGTAGTTAACATCAAGATCATATGCAGCTAGAAATTCGAGCCATCGGACTTGTCTCTGATTCAAATCCTTTTGCGAGAAGATATATCTCAATGACTTGTGGTCAGTGAATAACTCGAATTTTGTTCCCAATAGATAATGCCTCCATAACTTAAGAGCAAATACAACCGCAAGAAGCTCTAAATCGTGAGTTGCGTAGTTTGTTTCGTGGGTCTTTAACTGACGACCAGCATAGGCAATAACTTTTCCTTTCTGCATTAAAACAGCTCCAAGTCCATCACGGCAGGCATCAGTATAGATGGTCAATCCTTCGCTACCGTCAATAACTGTAAGAACTGGGGCAGAGGTCAACTTTCGCTTCATCTCATTGAAAGCTGCTTCGCACTTTTCGCTCCAAATAAATTTCACATTCTTTCTGGTTAGTGCGGTAAGTGTTGTGGTAATACGGGCAAAGTTTTCTATAAATCTACGGTAATAGCCGGCCAAACCCAAGAAACTACGGATATCTGTAGGAGTTTTGGGAGTCTCCCATTCCTGCAAATTCCAAAGATTCGAATTAAGAAATTTGATAAGTTGTTTTTGATAAAATTGATAAGTATGAATGGAACTTACATTGATTACGGCGATCTTAGCTGGATCGACCGAAATCCCATTCTCTGAAACAATATGGCCAAGAAATCGAACTTCATCTTTCCAAAAATGGCATTTTGAAAACTTGGCTTTATGCTGATGACTGCATAGAGTTTCAAGAACAAAAGCCAAATGTGACCTATGCTCTTCCTCATCCTTAGAGAAGACGAGAATGTCATCGATGAAAACAAGAACAAACTTGTTAAGAACATCCCGGAAAACTCTATTCATTAAGTCAACGAAATAAGCTGGAGCATTAGTAAGACCGAACGGCATAACCAGCCATTCAAAGAAACCAGTCTCAGTGCGGAATGCTGTCTTAGGAATACTCTCCTCAGCAATTCTGAGTTGGTGAAAGCCAGTAGCCAGATCGAGTTGAGAAAATACTTTAGCTCCGTGAAGCTGGTCGAATAGATCATTGATGCGGGGCATCGGATATCTGTTCTTGTGTGTGAGCTTGTTCAGCTCTCTATAGTCCACACACATTCTGAGGGAACCATCTGATTTTGTGACAAACACTACTGCAGCACCCCATTCTGAATGACTTCGCCGAATCAAGCCTTTAGAAAATAAGTCTTCAATTTGAGCATTCAGTTCAGCTTTTTCTTTAGGAGCCATTCTCCGAGGAGGGAGAACTACTGGTCGGGCACCAGGAATAAGGTCAATGCGGAATTCGATTTCCCACGGTGGTGGTAGAGAATTGACTTCTCCAAATACATCAGGAAAGGATTGGACCACTGGAGTAGAGCTTAGTTCATTTGGATGGGAGTCAAGTGAAAATATAAAACTCCCAGCATATTCTTGAGGTGATTTGCCTTCTATAACCAAAGGAATGCTCTTGTCATCGATGAGAGAGACTGTTCGAGCTTTGCATGAGATATTGGCTTCGAACTTCCGTAGCCAATCAATGCCTAATAGTATATCGAATGCTTCGAATCCGAGGACATAGAAATCCCAAGTGAAGTGGTGAATGCCATGCATAAGAGTGACATATTTACAAACCCTTCTAAGGTTAGCGGGCCCTCCAATAGGGTTTGATACACATAAGAAGGTAGATGAAAGAATGGGTTCCAAACCAAGTTTATTGCACAAATCATTAGATATGAAACTATGTGTTGCTCCAGTATCAAATAGCACTTTAACTGGTAAAGTATGCAACATAAAAATACCCTGTAATGTACCTTGGTTATCAGTAGGAGCAGGTGGGGTAGGTGGATCATGGGCGGAAGAAGTCATAGCAAATACCCCGACCGTCTTTCCCTTTTTTTACATAGGACAATCCCTCTTGAAATGGCCTGGCTGTAGACATACGTGACAGAGGTCGTTCCTGGTATTCTGAGGAGGCGGAACAGCGGCACCGGCAGATGTTGGACAGCTGTTGGCGTAGTGACCCCTCTGGTCGCACTTGAAACAAGTGATGGAGGACAAGTCAATAGGCTTCTTCTGAGAATAGCCAAGCCCGGATTTCTGCTGCCAATTCTTCTTCTGTTGCTCAAAATTTTGCTTCCTCTTTCCCGACTGATTTACTGGGGTCTGATACCAACTGTAACAACCCGTATATTTGGACCATTTAAATTGACAATAATCCACACATGTCAACTTAAATAGTACAAAACACGAATCATTAATGGAGTATATGTATATAAATGAGAATCATCACAGAATCACAGAAAATATAACATAACAGAATAGTGCAGCGGAATTACAACAATGTCATAATAGTAGTTCATGAAGCTACTAAGTAAATACAACAGTGTCACAAATAAAAGAAATACAACAACATAGATGTCCAAATAGTCCAGATGGAAAGAACAATACTGATAAAGATAAGATAGTCTTCAAGTCTTCAGCTCCAAGTAAGCAGCAACAGCAATCCTTAGTCTGATCCGAGCATAAGCGCAAACAAACACTCGAATCAGGACATATATTCTTATACAGATAATATGGTTAAAAATTTGAAATAACAATAACTCAAAGATGGTTGGAATAGCATCTTTCAGGATCCGATAAACTATCTATATATAGTAGAGTACGATAAGTAGATAATGTCTATCAATAACATAAAGATATCAAAATAGTGTTAAGTCATGGCCCATTCCACCCTTAACACATTTTTACTCCCAAAAGCATATACAAGACCGTAGTTTCCCCAAAACCGGAAGTCACCAGAGGGCAATCCATATACTAATGGTACAAATCAAAATCGTAGTGGTCGCGCATAAATGGAATACAAGTATGACAAGGCACATGAGGCAATACCCAAGGTAGTGATACTACCGTTCGCCTGATCCGGACTGGTGAGAACGCAACGCCGCAGCGCCCGCAATACCGTGAGACAACACTCCAAAATCAAGGGTGCGCACCAATCAATCACAAAGTAAAGGAATAGTTTACGAAGAAGTGTGTCCACTTGAGGTAGCTAATCCTCCATTGGCCCGGCACAGCTCCTGTTTTAGTCATTTCCAATTTGACACAAGTGTCAAGGCTATCCATTATCGTTCACTTTCTTCAATCATCAACGTTCGTCAATCCAACCACTTCATTCTGGATCATCACTTCGCGTATAGTTATTAAAGTGGTTTCCGGTTTAGACAATGAGTATGTCCCAAACCGATTCCGGTTCCTTTAATAACCTTCGTGATTATAACACCGATTGGTCGTTAATATATTTCAAAACCAAAACAATTTCAATTTCAATTTGAATTCGTAAATCGACAATTCGTTAGTCTTTCGAAATCAATTTCCAAAATTACGTTTCAAACTTTCCAATTTCAATTTCAACATTTCTATAATTCGATTTCAAAGTTTCAATTAAAACAATTCAAATATTCATTGCATTTTGTATATAAGTTCATTCCAAATCATTTAACTAAATTTAACGTTCAAAACGATTTAAATCAATTATCGCTTCCATTCGATATTCATTAAATTTATTTATCATTAGCAATTTCAATTAAATTCCCAATTCATTACGTTACGTCTTAAATTCGATTTCATTATCAAAGTTTACAACTTATTTACAATTACACTTATCAAATCCAATTCTTTAAATTACAAGTCTTTCATTTGTTTCGATAAAGCGCATTCTATTTCTTATCAAAGATATTCCTTTCAAATTTCAAACTTAGTTAAAAACTTATTTTCACTTGTTCAAAAATTCAATTTTTCTTAATAAAGATATTCAATTCAACTTTAATTATAATTCGATCTCATCAAATTTTCAATAATTTTAAATCTTAATTATTAATTATTTCAAACTCATTCATTAATAATTTCAAACTTAATTGTTAATAAATTCAAAAATTCAATTATTAATTATTTCAAACTACGTTATTAATAATTTCACAACTTAACTATTAATAATTTCAAAAGTTAATTATTAATAATTTCAAAACTTAATTTTTAATAATTTCAAAAATTTATTATCAAATAATTCTAAATTTAATTATAAAAAATTTAAATTTTAAACAATATTCTCTTTTTGTCAATTACTACATTCAATATTTGTTTCAAATTCAAATATTCACATTTACATTCATTCGAAATTTAATTCCAATTTATTCAAACCTTGTTAATAGTAAAATAAAACTTTATTTTATTTAAATCAAACATTGACCAATCGGGTTTTATTTTAATTTTCTATCCTAAGTCAAAATTATTTGGGTATTTATCATTTCAACCCGATTCCATTTCAATTCAAAATCAAAACATACTAAGGGAACTTGCAGTGTGATAGCTGGGATGGTGTCAAAGTAAATAAACAAGCAATAGCATCCATTCACAATAATTCAACAATTTCAAATAATCCCGAAATAATCGTATTAATTCGCGTTTGTTATTTACGCAAATTAATATAACTATTTCTAGAATCTACTCTATCATTTCAAGTAGATTAATGATTATAACATTACGGTTTCACTTGTCATTCAATTTCAACTACAACAGTTAATTCAATACATTCAAGAGTCCAATGTGAAATTTATCAAATTCTACGTGTCAATTAACTTAACAATTTAAAGGGTCAATTTAACTAATCAATATTCATCATATAAAGGGGTCAAGTTAACAATCAAAATTCGACATATATAATTCATTTTAAATCGTTAACCATCCTATATCCAATTTTAACTTGCAATTAATTTATCACTTAACAATAACAATTTACATCCAATACAACATCACATAGCAATCATTTATCAATTCAAACTTGCATAAGAATATAGTCGTGAAAATTAATTCACCTTTCGTGGATAAAGAAATTTGACGACGAAGCAAAAGAAGCACGAAAAGAGTCGGTACAGCACGAATAACGGACACTGTAATATCGACAAAAGAAAACGATATAAATACAATGAATGTTTGTATATAATTTATAAATTTATATAAATGCGCTTACCGAAGACGGAAAAAAGAACGGAGCTGAAAATTCGGTGCTGCTGCGAAAAGCTCAGTCGGTTGCTGCAACAACAAGCAAAGAAAACTGGTTACTATTTCGGCGACCAATAGAAATTTGCGTAAATACTTTCGCAATATCTAAACTATTTACAAATCTCAGTTTAGCCTTTTTCTTCTTCTTTTTTTTTTAGAACACAAACCAAGATTTCAACCAAATGTTTGCATGCGTGCACATACATCCTTCCTCTACTTGCAGCAACTCACGTTTTACAAAAGCATGAACAAAATGTAGGGGCAATTTGTATTTGACGCATGAATTTAAAAAAATCTTTGTGCATTCACCCCAATACATATACATCATCTCCCTCTTACGCAAACTCAACTTGTACATGTTCCACCTATCCCCCCAACTCACGCATGCACGCATTTCTTTGCTTGCATTTTTTTTAGCCGTGACTTCTCCAAACTGAAACAACGCATCATACAAAGCATGCACACAGCTCACCACTTCCCTCTACGTGCTGCCAACCTCCAACTCACACCTCCAACTCACGCACACAGGCAACACACACACAGATCTATTCCCAACACACGCGCACATCACAGGACGCTCATGTACACAACACACACACGCACGCATACACTCGGCTTAGGCGAGGCTGTAGGTGACGGGACAGAAGGCCGGGAAGGAGAGGCGGTGACAGTCCGAGAAGGGAGAGGCGGTGATGGGGTGGTGCGGTGGCGGGTTTGGAATGGCCGAAGGTGGCGGTGAAGACGAGGGGGTTGGGTGCTGGTAGGTGGCAGCGACGCGGTGGGTCGAGGCGGTTGGATGCTGCGTGGTGGGAGGAGGTAGTGGAGATGGGAGGTGCGAAGGGTTGAAGACGTGAAGAGGGAAGAGTTGGTTGGCTGGGACGTGAGTTGGCATCTTTCCCATTTGTATTTTTTTTTAGTTTCAGAAGAAATAGAAGGATGGAAGAAAAAATGTGCTACCTGAAGGTTTCGAGATGCAGAGAGGAGAAGATGAAATGTTTGAACAGTGGGATGGTACTGGAATATAAACTTTTACTTTGTTGCTTCGTATCCCGCAGAGCTATTCATTTTCCCAAACGTTCACACTTATTACCAAGCAACCACTCCTATTCCATAGCCATCCCTTAACTCCCAACTAGCCAATTAAATACACCAGAGATTCATTTCAAATTTCTGTTGTAAACGGGCTAACGAACTCGGGCTGAAATTTGTTTAACCGGTCTGTTCGGAACGGTCAATTTTAACGTGACGCTTTCCGACTGATTCCGATTAACACGAATAAGTATACCGTTTTGATCAGTGCGACGACGCGCTTCCAACGGTACACAGATTATTGCGATACGACGATTTTATAAAATTTGCATTTACGCCGCTTAAATTGTACGATTTGCGAAACAATTTAAACGGAGCAGGCGATGACAGTTTTAGACGAAACGAATTACATAATCTTGATCAGAATAATTTTTACAACATAACTGTGTAAAAATATTTTGAGTTGGAAGATAAATTTTACGCAGCTTTATATGGACTGATATACAGTAAAACGCGAACGGATTTTACTGTAATATTTTGCCACGAAACTTTTTCTATGTCCATATCTAACTAGACGTATGTCATAAATAAAGTTTGGACGTTACTTTAGATCGTTTAAAATTTCAAATTTTTCTTATTGAAACGATGAATTTAAAATTTTAAATCGGGTCAGAAATTTAGGGTCGTTACAACAGTGAACAGATTTATTAATATACAGTGAATGTATAAAGCAAGTCAACGACTGCAATACTACGGCAACTACAAATGATCAAACATCAGGTCAAAATCAATGTCGAAGTCACAGCAGTTTCAAAGCAAAGAATCGATCAAGCCAAGCATTTTTTTACAGGTTTCAAATCAGAATTCAAAACCGAAGTTTGTCAAGAAATCAAAGCAATGTCGAAGTCATAGAGAAATCAATACTATCACAGCAAAGTATAACCAAAGTCACCCACAAAATTAAAGTGACCAATGTATGCAACAGAGTGAAATGCAACAGACTCAAGTCATATAAAGGCCATTAACAAGTTTTTATCAAAGTAGCAGTTTTGAATCAATGCTACAGGGATGAACACAAATGGCCAAAGTCAACAGAGTGAAAAAAATCAATGTCAAGTTCAAATGCCAGAAACTCAAAGCCGTGATCAAAGAATACTATGAACAAGTCAGAGACGTGGCGGTCAAGAAATTGAGCAAGCAAAATCAAAACCATGGGAATCAAGTCACGAAAATAAGTGAATTTAAACAAGTCGGAAAATCTCCAGCATTCATACGAAAATCACTAGCCGAGATAAAGCAATTGACAAATTCAAATAACTCCAGACAAACGAAAACACAGGGGATTCTAATCTTATAAAACTGTAGTTTGAATTAGAACATGAGCGAAGATCACTCACCTTTGTTGGACCCAAATTGAAGCAGCCGAGCACTCGAGAAATCGAGCGATCGACGAAGCCAAACTCGCAATATCCATTTAAGCGAGGCCTCAATTCGTCAAAGCCCTAATTTGCAAGCAAGGGAGAAGGAACGAGCGAAAACGAGAGCCGCCATTTATATTCTTTCGTATGTTTTATTAGGGTTGTGAAAAATGAATAATGGGGAATCAGTTTGCCTTTGATAATCACGGCACCAAGTATAAAGAAAATGTGGGCCAAGATTCAACACATGTAAAGCCCCCATAATTCCTTAATCAAATTATTGAAGAATCACAACCAAATTTAAAAACTCCACACAGCCATTAACAACCAATTTTTCAAAGAATTTCAACTCGATTAAAAATTCCAATAGCAATTTGTTAGCAATTTTAATCGTCTAATGACGATAACTAACTGGGGTAAAACCCCGGGTTGTTACAATTAATAATATGGAAAAAGGACTTATATTATTATTGTTAAAAAGGAATTGACATTTAAAGTTAGTTAGGGCATAATCTCCACACACATAGAAAATATTAAGCGCGTGTTTATTTATATATTAATTACCCTAAATAGTATATAATTATAATGTATTAATCACTTAGTTAATTATGCATTGAGTGTCATTAAATCCCCTTTAGGAAAGTAATTGATTTATTTAGGCAAAATAAGAAGGAATTCTTATATAGCCTAATTAATGTACACAGTGAGGTGTGTATTATATATTTAGACTTAGAGTGTTGTAAATATGGTTAAGTCATAGGGATGTTACCTGTGATAAGTAAATATGAAAGACATGAGGTTATTCCCAATTTTGTAGGGTAAATCCGCCCAGCTAATATGGTAACTAGTTCCTACGAATGGTCGGACTAATGTGAGACGTCTACATGGGATGGGTCATAACAAAAAGATTTTCTTTATGGTTTTTAGGTATTAAGTGGTTGTTTGAGGGCCGCCTCTTTTCCCTAAATGGAATATTAAATGGTCGGGATTAGGTTTACGCACGGTTAAGGATATCTCAAAAAGCTTTACTTCAATAGGAAGTATTAAGTATCCGAAGATATTTCCTTACAATGTCAGCTAGATAGATATCTATGTGGAGTCCGCCTTGGGAATATGCATTAAATGATGGAGGCCTGCCTCAACGAAGGTCTTAAATGATCCGAGTCCTCCTATTTTCCATTAAAAGGTATTATGTGGCTTAGGTTCCATCTCTCGAATTGTTAGGCATTTATGACGTTGGTTATGGGTTATAGGATTAGGTAACCTACTTCGGGAATGGATGGTATTAAGTGGTTGTTTGTGGGCCCACCTCCTTTTCTTATATAAAGTATTAAATTGTTTTAAAATACATAAGACATATTCTTATTTTGAAATATGCTGCCCAAATACTGAAATAATAAGGCTCATGGTTTTTATTCACCAAACACTTGTTGTTCTAGCTCCCTCTTCATTACAACACAGGTTAAAGGAGTTAACGATGCTAGAAGTTGATGGGAGTAAAGTTTGTGCCAGTTGTAATCTACCTTTTCAAGTTATTTTCTATTGTACCCATATTCCGTCTCTATGAATTCCGGCTATAAAAGTAGTTGCGACCATATTTCGAAAGGATGAGTGAAGTGGCCGTGGGTTGGAAAAATAAATAGAGTTAAATTTATACTCTTATTCAGATTACTTATGGAGCAGAGATTGTACTGTAAGGAGTAGACTGAGAAGAGCATGACCACTGTAACACCTTGTAATTTGCCATTAGTTATTTAATTAGTTAGTTAATTAATTAGCCTTTTAAGATGGAATTTATGCAAGTGATGGAATTTGTAACATCCTGAAATTTTCAACCATTCGCATCCCTACATGTTGGATTTGAATTGCTCAAAATATCAGATTATTAATTTAAATTTGGCAAACTCAGCATATACAGTAAATAAATAATCATAGAATCACAGACAAAGAGTAATATAACAGTAATGCAGCGGAAACAAAAGAATAGTAGTTCATGAACTACTATTCTTTTGTTTCCGCTGCATTACTGTTATATTACTCTGTGTCTGTGATTCTGTGATTATTTATTTTACTGTATATGCTGAGTTTTGCCAAATTTAAATTAACAATACGATATTTTGAGCAATTCAAATCCGACATGTATGGATGCGAATGGTTGAAAATTCAGGATGTTACAATTGGTATCAGAGCTCTAGTTTTAGGCAAAACTTTGCATATGTAGTAAATTTGATTACAGAATCACTTTCGTTCGAGCTTGAATTCCTTCTTCTTCGATTCGGTTTCCTTTGAATTTTTGAACGTTTCCCTCGGTTCCAAATCCATTCTTGTCTCTCCCTATTCGTATTCTTCTAATTTTGAAGCACCCCATAGCTCCACTTAATGATTTGTAAAAGAATGGAACTCCGTTACAACAGACATCGATTCACCGAAGATTTCTTTATCCTCGGTTTATGATGCTGTTATCTTTTGCTATGCCCAAATTCTATCTCTAGCGATCAAATATCGATTTGCCTCAAAATTCTGCATCGATCTTATTCTAGAAATCACGGTTGACCCGGTTAAGGTTGTCCGCGATTTATATAAGTCTATCCATTCTTTTCTCTCTTTGAAATCTATTTATCTCCCTATCGAGCCTATCTTCTAGTTGAATTCTTTTGGTTAGGATCCCTTTATATTTGAATCTCTATCCCAATCTTTGATTTAAAATCCATTATTATCTTCGAGAGAGGGAGTGTATTTGTATTTGTAATAATATAAAAATGTTTTATATATTTTGTTGTTTGAGTTGTTGATGTTGGTTTGGATTTTCGATCGATTCGTCTTATCAACGATATCGATAGGATTTCCAAAAACTTGAACAGAGCAAACTGACACAATATTATTTTCAAATTTGGTAAATGAAATAGATTTGTATGATTATATTATAAATATATAAGTAAAAAAAATTTTGGAACTTGATAAGTTAATTAAATTGGTTGTATGGAATGATAATATTCGATTATCATTTATTGTTCTATAAATGAATTTATAACCTGAATTATAAATTGATTTGGAATTTAAATCAGGAATTTGAGAATTTAATTTTTGGTTATTCCAAACTTTGGTTTTAAAGTTTGAAAGTGTATATTATTTTAAGTAATTTCAAATTGAAATCATTTCAAAGAATTTTATGGGTTTTAAATCAGTACTCTTCTCTTTGTCGCTAGAAACTAATTTCGGTGATGACTGCAGCATCATCGATATTCATTTTCAAGTTTCGAAGAGGAGAGGCCATTCAGTAGCTCCGCTACACTTTTGTTTTAGAAATAAATTTGATTTAAATTTCTTAAGTATAACTTGATGTATATTGAATATATAAGTATATGATTTTAAATTTGATCTGATATATAATATATATTTATCTCTAAATAGTTTGGAATGAAATCGGAAATTTAACTCTTAAATTTTTGAATAAATATTTAACTTGAAATAACTGAATTGAAAAATTTTATTTGTATAATACACAATTTCATTCTAGTATAACTTACCTAATTATTCAGAAGTTGAATATGTTATTGGATATTATACAATATAAAATGATATTAAGGGAATTTAAAAATAATTTGAGTGGTTATAATAAGTGTAAATATACTTAATATATATGATAAAATATATTAAGTGGAATAAATTTAATAATAATTTGGAATAAAAGAATTGAATTTGCTGAATAAAATTTGAGTATAATAAATGACTATACAAATTGATGATTTTAGAAATTGTTAATTAAGGATGACTAGATAATAAGATAATGAATTTAGAAATAGTTGAGTTTGATTTAACTTAAGTGAAATCAAATGGCTTAAATCAATTTGTGAATATCAATTAATTTAAATTGGAATTTATATGGTTTAAATTAATTGTTTCCTTTGAATTTTAATTTTTTTTTTTGTCTCTATTCTCCTACTTCCTTCCTTTTCGGGGACGAAAAGTTTTGAGTCGGGGAGAGTGTAACGACTCGTAAATTTTAACTGTTTTAATAACATAATTAATTGGAATTTTGTGAAATTTTAAACAATAAAATTTTGAAATATAAATTTGATATTTGGAATACGTCTAATTAAACATAACAACTGGTAAATTTTCATCAAATAATATTGAAGTTTATATTTTGTGTAATTCTATTTCAATTTAAATCAGTTAATAATTGATGATAATAAAATGTTTTCCAAACCTGAATATTTTTCAATAGAAAATTTGTAAATCATCTTCTGAGTGAGACATCATATTTCGTTTCTCCAAATTTGGACTGCTATTGCTTCTTTGTTTTAGTTTCGACAGATTTGGAGCACTTCCTGTACCGATTATCGACTTTTGATCGGATGATCGTACCACTAATATTTGTATGCCATTTTGATCGTCTCATCGTGCTGACCTCTATAGTATATTCAATTCTGTGTTTTGAAATCTGATATGCAGCGGAATCCATGTAAAGAGATTTCGTATCGGTATCGGTTTTATAATCTCTTGGTTTGTTCTGTCTTTTCAGTTATCCACGTGAAATCATTTCACAGTCATCAACAATTATTATTCAACTTTTGACTTTTTATATTCCAATGTTTCAACAATTTTCTGGTTCCAATATTTTAAATTGGTTCTACTTCTCCTTTTGAAAATAAATAATAGAACTCATGTGCTGTCCATTTTTCTACCTACTACTTCGTCTTCCTGTATCTTTAAGTTCTCATGCTCGCGCCTTCATCCTCTATGGCTACCCCTTCTCCTCCCTCCTCAGCTGCCTTTCACAAAACCACGCGACCACTCCCTGACCTCGCCGCGTCCTCACACCCACGACCTTTGAACCTAGCTTGAAAAAAAAGAGGACCAAACTTTGTCACCCGCCATGATTTCTCCGATACACCTTCTTCAACTTCCTTTCCCCCTGTCCCTTAACCCACGCCTAAAGCTCACCCAGCCCGCTTCTTTTTGCAGCCACCCTCCATGCATTCAATCTCCCCATCATTTGTCAAACCCTCCACTGGCCATAGCAACCTTGGCCGCAAACAACACATGATCTCCGCCTTGCCTCCGCGAACGCCACGAAAGCCACGAACACCGTCCACTTCCCTAGCCGAGCACGCACAACCGAGCTTCCATCTACATTCACTGCTGCATTTCTGCTTCTAACCTCATCTTCTCCAACCGTGCGCATGTTTATATCCTGTTGGTGGTTATATATTAATATATATACATTAGTTTATATATATACTGTTAAAGTAAGTATATTTGCGCATGTGCTTTATATATTAAGTTTATATATTACTGATATATATATTTTTTCATTATTGTTTATACATACGTACAAAAAGTATATAAATTTATCATATGTTTGTTATATATATGGTTTGCCTTAAGTTATATTAGTGTAGATTTTGGATTGTTGACATATGCATATATGTGTATAAATGTATGGTTACATATGAAATGAAATCTATTTGATTTATATACAAATTTATGTAAGTAATATTAGTAATATATGGATATATACATTCTGTTGTACTGGTTTATACAAGGTGAAATTGTTTTCCTATGCAACTTGCTGCTTTTATATATATATAGTTTTATAAACTTTTGGATTTGCTGGTTTTATTTTATAAGTATGTTTATATAATAAGATTTTGTTATAGTATCCAATCTGTTTGATATATTGATCTGCTAGTTGTGTTATATAATAAGTATGTTTAAATTAGTGAGTACATGTTTCAGCTTATACAATAGTTTCTATATTTTTAACCTGTTACATATATCAAGTTAATACGTATATATACTTGATTTTAAATAAATGTAGTTTATAAAAGTTTATATTTGTTTGTTTATGATTTGTGTATATAGATGTTACAGTTTCGACTGTAAGTGCACATATATGTATAAGAGTATAAGATGTATATGTTTATATATTTAAATTGTTATCTTATATATTACTAATTTATATAAATCTTTTTGTTTGGTTATATATTGATTTGAATAGGATAGTTTATATAGGCTATGTTAGTTATATATATAGGCGAGTCTACATATATGATATGTATATTAGTATTTTTATAATAGTTGTTGCATGAATTTATATTAGTATACATTAGTTTGGTTTTAAATGTGTATATATATAGAGTGAGACTTTGTTTTATGTGTTTGAATTGGATATTTATTTGAAATTTACGTTTAAATTGATTATTGAATATAAATGGATATATTCAATTGAACATACATAAAATATGTAAGTTGTTTTAATTTTTGATAAGTATATATATATATATGTATTTATTCCAAAATATACCATGTAGATATGTTAATTTTTAATATATGTGTTTAATTTAAACTAATGATTTTGATTTATATATACATTTAATTTAATATATGTATGAATATAAATAACTGATTTGAAATATATATATTGAAATTGATTTTGAAATATATATATATATATATATTGTATATATCAAGTTGATTCTGAGTTGTTCTCATCAATTTCTGTTATCAGCTCTATCCGTTGCATCTGTGCCAATCTTACTTTGCTTCAAAATTCATGCTTGAATTTGTAACCCGTCTTATTCTCGTTCATCTCCAGTCTCGAAAGGTGAGCAAACACTCACGATTAATGTTCTTATATTTATATTGCTATATATATGCCATTATTTGTATCTATTCACCTGTGACATCTGACACCATTATTTGTTATTTATATTGCTAGATATATATGCTATTATCTATATCAGTTCACCTGTGACATCTGACACCATTATCTGTTATTTATCACTAATGATATATGCCTGTTACTGATGTTATATTATTGTCATATCTGTTATCACTTTGCAAGTACCCTGTTAGTATAGAATTCACTATGGGTTGAAATTATACATACCCGAACGATCTGTAGAATAGGAGAAAATCGTTATGGGTTGAAATGATAAACCCAAGCGATTTTCATTGACATTGAATTTGGGATTGCGGGTTGAAAAGATATATACCTGTATATATATTTAAATTGCGGATTGAAATGATAAATATCTGTATCAGTTGAACATCGGATAGAAAATTATATACAGACACCGTTGGTCTATTTATATATTTTTGAAAATGATTTCTATGGTTTTGAAAAGAAATATATGATTTTATAAATATTGATTTTAAAGATTAATCAAAGTTGATTTAATAAAGTTGCTATATAATATGTTTAAGTATTTATTTAATATATATATATATACATATTCAAATATAGAGTTTATAATGATTCAGGTTGGAAAGATAAATTTGAAATTGATATGAAATTATATTTATTTAAGAATTATACTTAAATAATTTTGATTTGAAATTTATTAAATTTGAAATTTAAAGATATGTTTTATAACTTAAATTTGATTAAAGGTGACTTAAATGAATATTTCAAACTTATATAAATTTAAATGGGATATTTTGTTTATTTAAATTTGTAAATTGAAATTGTATTTAGATGTTATTGAAATGATTAAATATTTCAGAAACTAAATGTAATGAAATTTAATTGAGATACATGGAATTATCAAATTTAGTTTTGGAAAGGTGGAATATTTAAAGCTTTGAAATATATGGAAATTTAATGGTTTATTTTGTGTTTCAAATCGGTATTTGAAATCGATATAATTTGAAATGTTTAATTGAATTGAAATTGAAATTGATGATTTGAGATTGGATTAAATTTGAATTTGAAATTCGAATTGATTTGAATCGATTTGTGGAAGTTGAGGAAGCTATTTTATTATATAAAGTAAATTTAAACTATTCATAATTTTTACTTTATAAATTATTTTTATATAAACTATTATTTTTATATTGTTAACCCAAAAAATGGATCAACACCCTGGTTTGAGTTTGAAAGCACCAGCCTTTACGGCAATCCAGAAAACAGCAACACAAATCACAAAAATAAGCAGATAAAAAGAAGAAAAGATAAAAGAGACGAAATTTTTATAGTGTTTCGGTGAAATCTATGGCCTACATCCACTTTATAATTTATTTATCAATTGTAGTTTCATATTACAAGAGATTTTGAGGAGGAGAGGAGAAGTCACATTTTCTGTTTCAGTCCCTCTTTTCTTTTGCAATACAAGGTGTATTTATAGCTGTAAGCCTTGACTTAGTGCTGGTGTGGAATTATAGTGACGCTGACTAGGCTGATATTAATTGCACCATAATCTTCTTATTTAAGGTAAGGATGGTGGGAATCAAGGAATATTTGATATGGAAATGGTTGGCATTAATTAGTAACAAATAAGTAGGTTATCATGGCATTTATTGGGCATTAAATCCGGCTTTGATGGGTAATGAATTGGTATTTATGGTGGAGTATGGCTGATTTTTATTAATTATTTGAGGTAATAAGTGCAAGGAAATCAGAAAGTGAATCTTTAATTTCTTCTTTAAGGATGGTGACTAATATGCTGGATAACATTTGCCCCCCGAAGTTTGCCTTGTTGGCTATGAGGTATGCTTCACTCAAGAACTTGTGTTGGTGAAAGCAAATTTGTCGGCATCAAATTCTCATCTCTCTGGATGTTTGAGAGATGTTAAGTGTCAGACCATTCCTTCACAAGGATATAGAGTTAATCATTCCTATTCGAGAGCATTCATATTCGAGAGATACTTTAGAGTTCAGTTCTCAGGTCACTTCTATAACCTTTGATTGAAACCAAAAACGATGCTGTAAATATTTTTGAAGGTGTTGTAACGACCCACTAGTTTGGACCATTCAAATCGACAATAATCCACACATGTCTGACTTGAATAATTCAAAATAACAGATTGTAATAAAATTTGGAGCAAATGAAATCAAATACACAGAACCACAGACACATAACATATCAGAATAACTCGCAGTGGAATATAAAATCCATAGTAGTTCATGAAGCTACTATAACAAACTCTCAAAACATAATACATAATATCTGTTTGAAACCATATACAATAGAAATCTCAAATAAATAGAAGTTTATGAATACCAGAACTGAAATAGAACAACTGAACTGAAAGGAACAGATAACTAGACAAGCAGAATCTCCAGTGATTCCTAGCTCCAGAAAGAAATCCAAAGTTAAGCTGTAAATACTCAGGCTGACCCGAGCGTAAAGTAAAACACAAAACACTCGAGTCAGGACATTATATACTTATATAATGTAAACCAACTCAAGTGAACTGTAGTAGAAATGCACAATAACTCAAAGGATGCTTGGGATCGCCCATCCCTTAAGGATCAGTTAAACTATAAATTAAATACATCCCGTGATTAAAATTTCAAAATGGTATTTTATACTTCGAAATCAAATATCATTTCAAAATTCAATATCATTTAAAAATCCATTTCAAAATATCAAAATATCATATTTCAAAATGGTTTATATTTCGAAACAAATTACTTCATTTTAAATTATAAAATGAAGTTATTATATTTAATAATTAAAATTTTAAATTTCCAAAAATTTAACTTTTCAAAGTTCATTCGTTCACTTAAATTAATTAAAATAATAAAAATTCAACTTTCGCAGCATTTAAAAATGCTACGGAAAGTCACATTTAAAACAGTTCAATTTAACAAAAGACAACATTTAAAATGCTGTAATAGGGTTACATTAGTTTCAAATAAACTTAGTTAAATTCAACCATTATAACATTTACAAAAATGCTATAATAGCCTTTAATTAAATTTAGCCATTTGGTTCATTATTATCAACTACAACATTTACAAATGTTGTATTATCATTTACATTAGAATTTAATAGCATTTCAGAAATGCAGTTAACTAACTTCAAATATTCAGTATAATTTCACAGACAATTATATTTTTATATAAATCATTTTTTTACTTATAAAATCATATAATTTCACTTTTAAAACAATCATTCAAATACCCTTATATTCATGATTTTATAAAGTTAAACCTCCGTTCAAAAATCAAAATTTAATAATAATTCACTTATTAAATTCCAATATTAAGTTATAAATTCATTAAATTAAATTAACTTAACACTTAAGTTTAAATTTTCAAATATATATTTACTTAACTTAAAAATTCACTTTTAAGCCAAATTCACAAATTTCCAATTTTAGTTATATTTCAAAATTTCAACTTAAATATTCATTCATTTCACATTTTAACTTTATTCAAAAAAAATCATTAATATATTATAAAATCATTTAAATTCACTTTAATCCAAATTATCATGAATTTATCATATTTAATTTAAATTCCAATTATCACCAAATTAAAATTTCCCAAAATAACTTACATTTCAGATTTTCTAACTTTACCATTAATTTATTTCACTTATAAATTTTCAGAAAACCAATAATGCTTTACAAAAATCATTTTTTTTCCAAATTTAAATCAAAATATTATAATATTTACATTTCTAACATATTTTAAAAATTTTAGAAAAACATATTTTAACTACGGGTCTGTATTTCATTTTTAGCCTAGGTAAAGTGATACGGGTAATATATCATTTCAACCCATAATTTACAAAGAAAACCAGGTTTGATCATTTCAAACCCGCAATCCCAAGTAAATTAAAATAATTAAAAATCATTCAGGCCTATCATTTCAGCCCATAACGATTTTCTCCTATTCTAAAGTCCGTTCGGGTATGTATCATTTCAACCCATAGTGATTCTAATCTAAAGGGAACTTGCAGTGTGATAAACTGATAAAAATAAAAGAACAACATAATATAACAGTAACATATGATACAACAGGTGTTTAAGCATGGGTGAACATCATATAATCATAACATAGCTGTTATAACAGGATGCAATACATTTACAGATTCAAGTGGTGTCGGTTTATCAGTTATATAGGTACAGATTGTCTGGTGAGAATAACTCACCTGTTAAGCTGGGGATTTGCCAACAAAGCACACAACAAAAAGATTCCGAAGGCACGACAACTCTAATACAATTTGAGTGTGGAGAGCAAATCCAATGATATAGATCTTGTGTTACAACCCAAACAAAAATCAAAGCAAACCATAAATTTAAATACACTAGAAATGAAATAACTTTTAAATAAAGAGAGATACGAATGCCAAATCTTTTGCTTTGCTTTCTCTATTCTTTTGTCATGGCCTAGGGATGGTTTTGGCACTGGTTTGAACAAGTTTGGCTTAGGTTTGGTCATGTGTATGCATGGCCTAGGTAGTAGAATATGTGGAGGAAGTTTATACAAAGGAATATGAAGAGTTTAAGGCAAAATAGGTGGGTTTTGTTCACAAAAATGGCTCGGCCATGGGCTTGTGTGGTCAGGTCAGAGGGGTATGGATCAGGTCAGTGGAAGGAAAGGTGTGTGGTGGTCTGGCCAGAGGTGGTGGAGGCGGCCTAAGGTGGTGGTGGAAAATGGAGGGGTGAAGCAATAGTGGTAAACAATCATGTATTTATGGCTTGTTTTGCAATTTTTGTGGAGTTTTGGCATCATGGTGGCTCGGCCTTGGTCAAGACCAAAGGAGTAACTGGTTTTGATGGCAGGGAAGAGATGTAGGAGTTTGTGGCCGTGGATGTGGAGGAGAGGCCTATCCAAAAAAAAGAGAAAACAAAGCAATTTTCATAGAAAAATAAGGAGAAAAGAAGAAAAATGAAACCATTACCCAAAGCTTTTGCTTCAGATCTGAAGTGGTCGAATGATGAAATGAAAAATGAGGGTTTTCACGTGAAAACAAAAGTAAAAGTCACGGCCAAAGCATAAAGGAGGGGTTATTGCAATTGAAAAGACTTAAGGAGTTGAAAGGACATCGGTTTCTAAGCGATTTTAAACCCTTCATATTTCTTTTTCTTTTTAATTCCAATAAAACAAAAATAAACTCAGAAATAAGCTCTAACAACTGAAACAAAATATTATAAATAAAAATAAATAAATAATTTTAAAGAAAATGGAAAAAGAATAAAAGAAATTGCTTAAAAATTGAAAACAAGGTCCAGAAACTACAAATAAATCACGATTGTCTTTGGAAAATTATCTACTTCATTTTAATAATATTCTAAAGCAAAATTTTGAAATAAAATAATTTCTAAAGTATTTTCAAACTGAAATAAATAATTTAAGTTAGAGAAAATAGAAAAAGAACTAAAGAAAAATGTTTTAAAATTGGAAATAAGACATGAAAATTACAAATAAATATCACCAGCCTTATAAAATTTCTATTTCACTTTAAACAAATAAAAGGTCAAATAAATAAAATAAACAAGGAACAAAATAAAGTGGGAATGAGAATAAAATAAGATTTTAAGAAAAAAGTAGAAAAATAAATAAAGAATTACTTTAATTAATTGAAACTGGAAATTAGAATTTTAAACAAAATACAGCTAACATTGGAAAATGCCAATTATATCTTTAAAATGTTTTAAAACCAAAATATATATGTAACAGCCCTAGATTTTTGTATATATTTTAAATTTGACTTTCTTTTATTTAAATTATTTTTAAAATGGTTTATTTCAAATATTTCATTTTTAAATATAAATGTTGATTATTAAGTGATTTATAGTTCAAACTAGTATAATTTGAATATTTTACTGTAAAATGAATTTCTGGTCAAACTGTTCAAACTTTGACTTTTAAACTTCAAATTTAAATTATTTAAATTCTTAAATTTTATTTTTTATTATGAAAATAGATGTAATAACTTGAATACTACTTTTCTTTTCATTGAAAACGGAGTTAAATTGTAAAAGTTACGTACATTTCAATTTTGAGTATAATTTGTTTTATTTTGCCTATTTTAAATTATATAAATCATATTTTCTTTGTTATATTTTATTTTAATATATGTTAATATTTTATTTTATGTATATTTTTATCTTTTAATATTTTTAAAGTGATAATAAAAATTTTCCAAAATATATTGCATTTATTTTCTATTTTTAAAGGCTAGTTTCCATTTTTCTGCTATTTTCTTCATTTAAATTATATTTAATTAAAATTTATTTATTTATTTTTGTGAATGCATTTTATTTTTTGTGTTATTATATTTATTTATAAATATTTTCTAAGTCCATATAAATCTTCCAAAGTTTATTCTGTTTATTTTCAAATTTTCTAGACTAGTTTTCATTTTATACTATTTTCTTATTTTAATCATATATAATTAATATTTATTTATTTATATTTTGTATATTTGTTATATATTCGAATTTTAACTGAAATTATATGTATTTTTAGATAATTAAACTTATGAAAAGAAAATATAGAAATTTGAAAGGTTTTAAACTTTTTAAATTCCAAGTCCTTTTACCTTCCACCTTTTCATTTTCTCAACCTCCACTTGTAATCAATTTTGGCCGATTCTTTTCTCATTCTTTCAGCCACTTCCTCACTTCATTTTCACGAAAATTAAACTTCTCAATCACCAAAAAATTCGGCCATTAACCTGAAGTAAAGCTTGGTAAAAAATTTCTTCTTTTCTATGCAATTTCTACTTGTTTTCTTATGATTTTGCACTTGTTTTCTCACCTTCTATGCTCAGCTCCTCCTTCCTCCTCCACCTTGGCCTCCTCCACCACCACCACATCTGGTCAACACCTCCTCCAGCCCAGCCCCAAGCCATGGCCATGCCCCTTGATGAAGAAGATCCACCTAAAAATAAACAAAACTCCACCTTAATGTTCATAGCCTAGCCTAACTTGTTCCACCACCTCTCTCCTCCACTTTGGCCGGCCAAACACCACCACCACCAGCCATAACCTGAGCCTTGGACCTCTGTAGCACCTGTAGTTTATCCTTCCAGATCAGGCCATGCCCAATAGTCCCTTGGTCGAACCCATTTAGGCCTTGAAATCTTGTTGTTGCTTGTAGTTGTGTTGCCTTGTTTTGAAATTCAAGCACATATCCTTCATCTCCTCTTTATATTGCTATGGCGACCCCTATATGACCTGAACTTGATCCAAACCTGATCCAAAACAATCCCATTACAGTGTCTTTCCAGGCCATAGCTGAAGTATAAGTGGTTGAATGCAAGTGCAAAAGCTCTAGCTTTGAATTGTATAGTTATTCCTAGCATTGTTTGTAATATTTTGGTTTGTAATTCATGTTTGTTTTTGTTTTGTTTGATATTTAACAAGGCAATTAGCCTTGGCTCTCCCACTCTCAAATCATTGTTGTGTTATCGTGCTTTTGAAGTTCCTTATTTGTGCATTTGGTTGTCATCTCCAGCTTATACAGGTGAGTTATTCTCACCAGACAATATGTACATATATAACTAGTGAATTGACCCCTTTTGAATCTGTAAAATGCATTATCATGTTACACTTGCTATGTTATGATTTTATGATGTTCACCCATGCTTAAACACCTATTATATTATATGTTACTGTTATATTATGCTGTTCTATTATTTTTATCAGTTTATCACACTGCAAGTTCCCTTTAGATTAGAATCACTATGGGTTGAAATGATACATACCCGAATGGACTTTAGAATAGGAGAAAATCGTTATGGGCTGAAATGATAGGCCTGAATGATTTTCAATTATTTTCATTTACTTGGGATTGCGGGTTTGAAATGATCAAACCCGGGTATCTTTGTAAATTACGGGTTGAAATGATATATTACCCGTATCACTTTACTTAGACTAGAAACGAAATACAGACCCGTTGTTAAAATATGTTTTTATAAAAATCTTAAAAATATTTTTGAAATGTAAATATTATAATATTTGATTTAAACTAAATAAAAAAATTATTTATGTAAGCATTATTGATTTTTTTGAAAATTTATAAGTGAAATAAATTATTGGTAAAACTAGAAAATTTGAAATGTAAGTTATTTTGGGAAATTTTAATTGGGTTATAATTGGAATTTAAAATTAAATATGAAATGTGATAACTTCATGATAATTTGGATTAAAGTGAATTTAAATGATTTTTATATTATATTAATGATTTTGAATAAAGTTAAAATGTGAAATGAATGAATATTTAAGTTGAAATTTTGAAATATAACTAAAATTGGAAATTTGTGAATTTGGCCTAAGAGTGAACTTTAAGTTAAGTAAATAAAAATGGAATTAAGTTATTTTGAAATTTTAAAATTAAGTGTTAAGTTAATTTAATTTAATGAATTTATAATTTAAAATTGGAATTTAATAAGTGAATTATTATTAAATTTTGATTTTTGAATGGAGGTTTAACTTTATAAAATCATGAATATAAGGGTATTTGAATGATTATATATGATTTTATAAGTTAAAAATGATTTATATAAAAATATAATTGTTTGTGAAATTATACTGAATATTTGAAGTTAGTTAACTGCATTTCTGAAACGCTATTAAATTCTAATGTAAATGATAATACACCATTTGTAAATGTTGTAGTTGATAATAATGAACCAAATGGCTGAATTTAATTAAAGGCTATTATGGCAATTTTGTAAATGTTATAATGGTTGAATTTAACTAAGTTTATTTGAAACTAATGTAACCCTATTACAGCATTTTAAATGCTGTCTTTTGTTAAATTGAACTGTTTTAAATGTGACTTTCCATAGCATTTTCTAAATGTTGCGAAAGTTGAATTTTCATTGTTTTAATTAATTTAAGTGAACGAATGAACTTTGAAAGATTAAAATTTTGGAAATTTAATAATTTAATTATTTAATATAATAACTTCATTTTATGATTTAAAATGAAGTAATTTGTTTCGTAATATAAACTATTTTGAAATATGATATTTTGATATTTTGAACTAGATTTTTGAATGATATTGAATTTTGAAATGATATTTGATTTTGAAATATAAAATACCAATTTTGAAATTTTAACCACGGGATGTATTTAATTTATGGTTTAACTGATCCTTAGAGGATGGGCGATCCCAAGCATCCTTTAAGTTATTATGCATTACTGCTACAGTTCACTTGAGTTGGTTTACATTATATAAGTATATATTGTCCTGACTCGAGTGTTTTGTATTTTGCTTTACGCTCGGGTCAGCCTGAGTATTTACAGCTTAGATTTGGATCTCTTTCTGGAGCTAGGAATCGTTGGAGATTCTGCTTATCTAGTTATCTATCCATTCCAGTTTCAGTTGTTCTATTTCAGCTCTGGTATTATAAACTTCTATGTATTTGAGATTTCTATTGTATATGTTTTCAAACAGATATTATGTATTTTGTTTTGAGAGTTTGTTATAGTAGCTTCATGAACTACTATGGTTTTTATATTCCGCTGCGAGTTATTCTGATATTCTGTGTCTGTGATTCTGTATTTGATTTTATTTGCTCCAAATTTTATTACAATCTGTTATTTTGAATTATTCAAGTCAGACATGCGTGGATTATTGTCGATTTGAATGGTCCAAAATAGTGGGTCGTTACAGTTGGTATCAGAGCTTTGGTTTTAGGCAAACCTTAGCCTGCGGAGCAAAAACTCATTAGAGATAGGGTAGAAATACCCTAGAATGAGTGAAATCAATCTCAGAATCATTTCTTTGTGAGAGAACGTATTTTCGAAGTATAAAATGATTTTCAAATGATTTTTAAAGAATTTTGAAAGATTATTTTGATATAAATTTCCTTGCTTTAAAAGTAAAATATTTCTTAAACTACATTCCTTTCGTATCCACCTTGTTAGTAATTTCTTTGATTAGGATCCTCTAAAATTTTGAACTTCTCTCTTGATTGATCTAGATCCATTGTTGATAGGGATCTATTTTGGGTATGGCAAAATCAGTAGTTTGTTAGGATGCTTTGAGTAAACTCTGTTGTATCTTTTGCTTAGCTAAAGTTGTCCAACTAAAGATATTTATGCTTCTGTTTTCGTATGTTATGAATTCGAGTCTTTCCAAATTTTTATGGGAATTTTTCTGTATCGATATAGGTTATATATCTCTAATCTTCGTTTGGATTCTTATCGAATAAGATTCCTTTGAATTTTGGAACGCTCCCACTTGTTCTGAAATCCATTCCTGTCTCTCTCTATTGGTATTCTTTTGATTATGGAGTATCCCATAACTCCACTTCGAAGGATCTCTATAAGAATAGGATCCCACCAATCTTTGAATGATTTGTGAAGGGGTGAAACTTCTTCACAATTGGCATTGATTCACCGGAGATTTCTATATCTTTGGTTTAGATGCCGCTATCTCTTGCGATCGAATGTTGATTTTTCTTGGAATTCTGCATCGATCTGTTCTTGAAGTCACGGTTGATCCGGTTAAGGTCGCCCGCGATTCATATAGGCTTATCCATCTTCTATTTGGTAATTTAATTATCTTATCTTTGTTTGAGCCTATCTTTGAATTAGAATTCTATTTGATTAGAGTCCTTCTAAATTTGAATCTCTGTTTTGCTTTGAAATCCATCCTTGAATCGTCCCTTGGAAAGTTTGTGGTTGATTGTCTTTTGAAAATTGTGTATTCATCGTAGTTTTTATTTTGATAAGGATGGCCATATTTTTATATAAAGATGAAATGTTTTTGATAAGGATTATGTACCTTTTAAAAAAAAATGAGAATTTGAAGTTTTGAAAGGATTTGAAATTTTGAAAATTTTATAAGAAATGTTTTCATATAAAATGATTTATAACTGAAGGTTTTGAATCTGAATTTAAGTGATTGAACTCCGGCATTTTGGAACTGGTTTTAAGATTTTGAAATAATAAATAATATGATTGAAATTATTTTTCCGAATAAGTAATGTTTCAATGATTTTAATGGGTTTTAATGATTTTGAAGGAATTTCAAAGAAGTTTTCAAAGTAAATGGAAGTCCAGAACTCACTTGTGTCGCTGGAAAATAATTTCGGTGATGAGTGCACGCATCATCGACATTGATTTTCGAGTTTCAGAGTGAGGGATAGGCCACTTTAGTAGCATCACTACGCGAGTGATTTTGCAAAACCAATTTTGATTTCAAAATTTTGAAGTATGATTTGATATTCGAAAGATATATGTATATATATTGAACAATTTGAAATGAGCCGGTGTTCAGTCCTTGAGTTTTGGATTTGATTTGATATAACCCTATTTTGGAATTGATTTACTGATTTAATTATGATTTCCAACTCTTGGATTGAAATATGATTTCTTCGACTATTTTGAAGGTTCGAGCACTTCCAAATCAAGGTTAACTTTTCAAAGTTAAAATTTTTGAAAATTATGAATTATTTGATAAAGTATATAAATTTGTTTTGAATATTTAAGTATGAAGTAATATGATTTAAATAAGTTGAAACTGTTTTGTTAAGTAAATGAATAAAGCAATTTTAAAATTTTCTAATATGAAATTTAGATTTGAAATGTTTTGAAAAGAATTTGGTCTTCAAAATATTTTGAATAAAATTTAGTTTAAATTTTTTAACTTAGTAACATCCTTATGAAACTATATATTTAACAAGTTGAAATAAATATATAAGTTGTACGTATGCTGTTTTATTCGCATAATTAAATTGATCCAAGTTTGAGTACACAAGTTCGAGGTGGATTGCACCATTTCGTGTTAGGATTTTTCATTCGATTCTTGATGGCGAATATTTGATATGGATTTTGGGCTTGATTCCAGAATTCTCTATCATAGTATATGGCTATGCAAGGAGACTAATGGCTTCTAGTCGAGAAACCATATCGAAGTCCGCATTAGGGAAATCGAATGGACAATACTAGTTCGAAAGCGAACTTGTGTGATCGAGCGAGCGATTAAATGTGATTTTGCGAAATGATGACGTGTGTACATCTTATATTCTAATATCAGTGATATATTTTGACGCTGAAATTGAAAGCTGTCGGGTTAGAATATCTTTGCTTACTAAAAGAAAATTCCAATTTAAATTACAAAGATATATAACCCATAAAAGCAAAGATATTCAAATCCCATATGGCTCTTCATACAGTGAAATTTATTTTGAAAAATTTGATCCTTATATAAGATGGACCTTACATAAGTATAAGATGATTTTGAAAACATTTGATTTTGGAAATGAATTGGTTGACTTAAATTATTGATTTGGAAATTTGGATTTATTTTCTAAATCTATTATTCTGGAAACGTTGAAACTAAAGATAATTAATTTGAGAAGAAATAATTCGGTGAAATTGTATATGATTTTGAAATTGAACTGATATTGAAACAAATTGAAATTTGAGAACCTTGTGTTACTAAACACTTGATTTGGAAGTTGTCGAACTTATATAAAATTGATTTGTATGAGTATGAAATTGATTCGAAAACTATAGATTTGAAAAGGTACTCAATTTGAAAGTGAAATCTTATATATAATGGATATTATATAAGTACGATATTTGAAAGTGATTTGAAAAGATATTATATGATACATATTTTCGAAGTAAAGATATGGAAAGTGCCTTCTGCTTGATATCCGATTTGTGGCCACATCTTGGATTCATTCTATCGATATTATTCTCTCTGATTTTGGTTTTCCGGATATGATACTCGAGTGTCCTTCGAATTCCATGGCGTTACCCATGGTCTTACGAACTCGACTGCATAGCGTAATTCGTAAGGCAGTGATTGCTTAAAAGGTACGGATGTTTCCTGGGGGATCCAGGCGTAACCATTGTGTATCTGCGATCTATGGTCATGTTAGTGGCGTAATCCGCAAGGCAGAGATTGCTTAAGGGGTATGGATGTTTCCTGGGGGATCCAGGCGTAACCATTTTTATGTATCCTGCGGTCCACCGTTTTGTTGCATGGCGAAATTCGCAAGGCAGTGAATGCTTAAAAGGTACGGATGTTTCCTGGGGGACCCAGGCGTAACCATTGTGTATCTGCGATCCATGATTTGATTCGTTTTTGTTTGGATTGTACTTTCCATATCTGTTTTTAAAGGTTTTCCCAGTATTTTCACTAGGTGTTGAAACAGGTCTACTAAGTACCTGGAGAATTCCAGTTTTGCGCCTGATCAACGCACTACCAGAGTCTACAGGAACAAGGATAAACATGTTGAAACATCGAGTTATAAAAGTATTTTGATAAAATATTATATAAAGGATATTTTGATCAGTTATTTTCCTTCCTAAAGGATTTTAAAGTGTTTTAAATATTTTACCTCTTTAACCAACAATTTAAAATAATGGTTCATCCTTCTCTTTCAACCTGCTTTCCCTCCTAGCTACTTTTCTTCCCTACCTTCTTTCGGGATGTCTTCCAACCTATTGTTCTTTCTAGTTGTTTCTCCGCTCCCTTCCTTTTCGAGGACGAAAAGATTTGAGTGGGGGAGAGTGTAACAGCCCTAGATTTTTGTATATATTTTAAATTTGACTTTCTTTTATTTAAATTATTTTTAAAATGGTTTATTTCAAATATTTCATTTTTAAATATAAATGTTGATTATTAAGTGATTTATAGTTCAAACTAGTATAATTTGAATATTTTACTGTAAAATGAATTTCTGGTCAAACTGTTCAAACTTTGACTTTTAAACTTCAAATTTAAATTATTTAAATTCTTAAATTTTATTTTTTATTATGAAAATAGATGTAATAACTTGAATACTACTTTTCTTTTCATTGAAAACGGAGTTAAATTGTAAAAGTTACGTACATTTCAATTTTGAGTATAATTTGTTTTATTTTGCCTATTTTAAATTATATAAATCATATTTTCTTTGTTATATTTTATTTTAATATATGTTAATATTTTATTTTATGTATATTTTTATCTTTTAATATTTTTAAAGTGATAATAAAAATTTTCCAAAATATATTGCATTTATTTTCTATTTTTAAAGGCTAGTTTCCATTTTTCTGCTATTTTCTTCATTTAAATTATATTTAATTAAAATTTATTTATTTATTTTTGTGAATGCATTTTATTTTTTGTGTTATTATATTTATTTATAAATATTTTCTAAGTCCATATAAATCTTCCAAAGTTTATTCTGTTTATTTTCAAATTTTCTAGACTAGTTTTCATTTTATACTATTTTCTTATTTTAATCATATATAATTAATATTTATTTATTTATATTTTGTATATTTGTTATATATTCGAATTTTAACTGAAATTATATGTATTTTTAGATAATTAAACTTATGAAAAGAAAATATAGAAATTTGAAAGGTTTTAAACTTTTTAAATTCCAAGTCCTTTTACCTTCCACCTTTTCATTTTCTCAACCTCCACTTGTAATCAATTTTGGCCGATTCTTTTCTCATTCTTTCAGCCACTTCCTCACTTCATTTTCACGAAAATTAAACTTCTCAATCACCAAAAAATTCGGCCATTAACCTGAAGTAAAGCTTGGTAAAAAATTTCTTCTTTTCTATGCAATTTCTACTTGTTTTCTTATGATTTTGCACTTGTTTTCTCACCTTCTATGCTCAGCTCCTCCTTCCTCCTCCACCTTGGCCTCCTCCACCACCACCACATCTGGTCAACACCTCCTCCAGCCCAGCCCCAAGCCATGGCCATGCCCCTTGATGAAGAAGATCCACCTAAAAATAAACAAAACTCCACCTTAATGTTCATAGCCTAGCCTAACTTGTTCCACCACCTCTCTCCTCCACTTTGGCCGGCCAAACACCACCACCACCAGCCATAACCTGAGCCTTGGACCTCTGTAGCACCTGTAGTTTATCCTTCCAGATCAGGCCATGCCCAATAGTCCCTTGGTCGAACCCATTTAGGCCTTGAAATCTTGTTGTTGCTTGTAGTTGTGTTGCCTTGTTTTGAAATTCAAGCACATATCCTTCATCTCCTCTTTATATTGCTATGGCGACCCCTATATGACCTGAACTTGATCCAAACCTGATCCAAAACAATCCCATTACAGTGTCTTTCCAGGCCATAGCTGAAGTATAAGTGGTTGAATGCAAGTGCAAAAGCTCTAGCTTTGAATTGTATAGTTATTCCTAGCATTGTTTGTAATATTTTGGTTTGTAATTCATGTTTGTTTTTGTTTTGTTTGATATTTAACAAGGCAATTAGCCTTGGCTCTCCCACTCTCAAATCATTGTTGTGTTATCGTGCTTTTGAAGTTCCTTATTTGTGCATTTGGTTGTCATCTCCAGCTTATACAGGTGAGTTATTCTCACCAGACAATATGTACATATATAACTAGTGAATTGACCCCTTTTGAATCTGTAAAATGCATTATCATGTTACACTTGCTATGTTATGATTTTATGATGTTCACCCATGCTTAAACACCTATTATATTATATGTTACTGTTATATTATGCTGTTCTATTATTTTTATCAGTTTATCACACTGCAAGTTCCCTTTAGATTAGAATCACTATGGGTTGAAATGATACATACCCGAATGGACTTTAGAATAGGAGAAAATCGTTATGGGCTGAAATGATAGGCCTGAATGATTTTCAATTATTTTCATTTACTTGGGATTGCGGGTTTGAAATGATCAAACCCGGGTATCTTTGTAAATTACGGGTTGAAATGATATATTACCCGTATCACTTTACTTAGACTAGAAACGAAATACAGACCCGTTGTTAAAATATGTTTTTATAAAAATCTTAAAAATATTTTTGAAATGTAAATATTATAATATTTGATTTAAACTAAATAAAAAAATTATTTATGTAAGCATTATTGATTTTTTTGAAAATTTATAAGTGAAATAAATTATTGGTAAAACTAGAAAATTTGAAATGTAAGTTATTTTGGGAAATTTTAATTGGGTTATAATTGGAATTTAAAATTAAATATGAAATGTGATAACTTCATGATAATTTGGATTAAAGTGAATTTAAATGATTTTTATATTATATTAATGATTTTGAATAAAGTTAAAATGTGAAATGAATGAATATTTAAGTTGAAATTTTGAAATATAACTAAAATTGGAAATTTGTGAATTTGGCCTAAGAGTGAACTTTAAGTTAAGTAAATAAAAATGGAATTAAGTTATTTTGAAATTTTAAAATTAAGTGTTAAGTTAATTTAATTTAATGAATTTATAATTTAAAATTGGAATTTAATAAGTGAATTATTATTAAATTTTGATTTTTGAATGGAGGTTTAACTTTATAAAATCATGAATATAAGGGTATTTGAATGATTATATATGATTTTATAAGTTAAAAATGATTTATATAAAAATATAATTGTTTGTGAAATTATACTGAATATTTGAAGTTAGTTAACTGCATTTCTGAAACGCTATTAAATTCTAATGTAAATGATAATACACCATTTGTAAATGTTGTAGTTGATAATAATGAACCAAATGGCTGAATTTAATTAAAGGCTATTATGGCAATTTTGTAAATGTTATAATGGTTGAATTTAACTAAGTTTATTTGAAACTAATGTAACCCTATTACAGCATTTTAAATGCTGTCTTTTGTTAAATTGAACTGTTTTAAATGTGACTTTCCATAGCATTTTCTAAATGTTGCGAAAGTTGAATTTTCATTGTTTTAATTAATTTAAGTGAACGAATGAACTTTGAAAGATTAAAATTTTGGAAATTTAATAATTTAATTATTTAATATAATAACTTCATTTTATGATTTAAAATGAAGTAATTTGTTTCGTAATATAAACTATTTTGAAATATGATATTTTGATATTTTGAACTAGATTTTTGAATGATATTGAATTTTGAAATGATATTTGATTTTGAAATATAAAATACCAATTTTGAAATTTTAACCACGGGATGTATTTAATTTATGGTTTAACTGATCCTTAGAGGATGGGCGATCCCAAGCATCCTTTAAGTTATTATGCATTACTGCTACAGTTCACTTGAGTTGGTTTACATTATATAAGTATATATTGTCCTGACTCGAGTGTTTTGTATTTTGCTTTACGCTCGGGTCAGCCTGAGTATTTACAGCTTAGATTTGGATCTCTTTCTGGAGCTAGGAATCGTTGGAGATTCTGCTTATCTAGTTATCTATCCATTCCAGTTTCAGTTGTTCTATTTCAGCTCTGGTATTATAAACTTCTATGTATTTGAGATTTCTATTGTATATGTTTTCAAACAGATATTATGTATTTTGTTTTGAGAGTTTGTTATAGTAGCTTCATGAACTACTATGGTTTTTATATTCCGCTGCGAGTTATTCTGATATTCTGTGTCTGTGATTCTGTATTTGATTTTATTTGCTCCAAATTTTATTACAATCTGTTATTTTGAATTATTCAAGTCAGACATGCGTGGATTATTGTCGATTTGAATGGTCCAAAATAGTGGGTCGTTACAATATACATAACATGTTATTTTACCCATATAAATATAAATTAGAATATTACATGACCGAATAAAATATTATTTTTATAATTTAAAATAAATAATTTTGTTAAATACAGCAAATTAGACACAATATTTAACAGGGTATAACTTTCACATTATAAATCAGATTTTAACGAAACGAAAAGCATTATTCTTAAAATTTTATTTACTTTCATAATAAAAGATAAAATTCAAATTTTCAAACTTTCAAATTTCTAAATTAAAAGTCAAAGTTTGACCATATTGACCAAAATTCACTTTTCTGGAAAATATTCTTTTTAGTCATGCTTGGAATTCTAATTCACATCAAAATCAAAATTTATATTTAAAATAACAAAATTTATTCATTTTAATAAATAAAATAAAGTTTTTAAATCAGGAAATCAATTAAAATAAACAAAATATATAATTAAAATAATCACAAAATACAGGGTTGTTACAGGTGTCGCCCTTAGGAACGAATCAGACCATGGCTGTAGACCGTTCGGGGTCGCTCATCACATGTGTAAGTCATTCTCTAAGCATTAACCTTTAAAACTGCTTTTATGCAAGAAATCATTTTCTTATGAAGTGTCGCTCCTAGGAAGGAATCAGAGTATTGGACCGCTTACATTCGGGATCGCTTACATGAGTAAATCGCTTTCCAAATGCTAACCTTTAAAGCATTTTTTGACGATGAACAATTCAAATGCAGAAATGAATCTAAATTCTAGATCTCATTTTTTTAGTTCAGTTCAGCTGATGATAATATCTATTTGATTAGAAGACCCTAGAGTCCGGTACTTATCTGAGTAAGGGGCTTTCAATGCCCCCTGTTTCTGGTCCTTACTGGTTGCCCCCAGCTATTTGCTTCATGGTAGAAGAAAAGTTCGGATGAGAGGACGCCTCTTGGTTGCCCACTTGCTGAGTTCCTTCCATAACACTTTTCCTTGTATGAGCTTCTTCATCTTCTAAAAGCTAGATCTAGGAACCTGTTTTCTAGATCTAAATTTTTCCTTTCAGATCTAGAGTTGGATCTTCTTACTAACATAAAATAAGCTTCGGATCTGAGATTCCCTGAGTTCAATTCTCAGTGAAAGCACCAAAGTGTTTGTACCAAAATTGGGCACAACACTCTTGGGAAGTTTTTGAAGCGATAAAGTGAAGAAATTAAATGGAAAATGAGGATTATCTAACAAAAACTCCAAATTTCAGATATGAAAATAATTAGAATACAAGGAGACACATGAATTTAGAGTGGTTCGGCATATCGCCTATGTCCACTATGAAGTTGATAACTTTATTGAACTTTCTCTGAAGATTACAAGTGAATTCAATGAATTACAGCAGATAATTATGATTTGGAGCAGTGAATTTCGTTATTGGCAGCAGCAAGGGAGTTTAGATCTGGATCCGGCAGAGTCTGGGCGTTGGAGAAATCAAAGAAGAAGAAGCCCCTTTTCTATATGCCCTGGGGCTCTATTTATAGGTGTAGGAGGCTGATATTTCGCTCAGATCTCCGGAGGCACCTTCTGGCACGTGACCAGGCGCGCGCGCCCAAGCCCACGATGTTTCGGTTCGATCCATGATCGATACAAATGGATTTCGTATCGATCAAGATTTCATCTAATGGAATCGAAATTTGGCGTGGGCATTCTTTAGCATGTACACAAGCTTCTATGAAAATTTCATAGCATTTGGACTTGTAGATTAGGAGATGTGATCGATACGAATTAGGATCTTCGGTTGGTTGTTTCGTTCGACTCCCTCATTTCGACTCGGTCCTGTTCGACTCGCTGTTCGACTCGGTCTTGTTCGAATCCCTGTTCGACTCGGTCTGTTTCGAATCGATCACTTCAAATCGATGGTCGCGTGTGATCTGGTGGTGACGTGGTGGGTATTCCTTATGTCTTCGCCTTTATTTGTATCGATGGCCATGTTTAGCTTGTATCGATTGCGGGGCCTAGCTCGTATCGATAAAAGTGCTCTACCTAGATGGATTCGAATAACGGCTTTGCGATGGATATGTAGTGGTCACTGCACGTTCGATTCGAACAGTGTATAGTTGATGGAGTCAAATCCGATCGATTTGAACTGAGACTCTGGGACGAATGTCAGGTCATAGCCGTTCTGATCGATATGAAGGTGATGCAGTCGAATAGAGGCGTAGCTATGGATACGAAGCGGAGCGAGTCGAACAGAGGCTCTTTTTATTCAATTTTGCATCGATCGTAACTTGAGCATACGAACTCGGATTGACTCGAAATTTGGGATGTTCGCTCTTGTAGCTTCGCTTGTTATGTCATATTAATTTTAGCTCGATCGGGACTCGGACAAAACTCATCGATATCCATAGTGAGCCTATGTATAACTAATATCTAGGACGGGCCGTCATTGATTACTAGTCAATTCCTTGGTGTCATGGCCTTGCCAAAAGGCGGGATAACATTTAAATGTTATCCAGCAAATTAGTCAGCATCCTTGAAGAAGAAATTAAAGATTCACTTCCTGATTTCCTTGCACTTATTACCTCAAATAATTAATAAAAATCAGCCATATCTCCACCATAAATACCAATTCATTACCCATCAAAGCCGGATTTAATGCCCAATAAATGCCATGATAACTTGCTTATTTGTTACTAATTAATGCCAACCATTTCCATATCAAATATTCCTTGATTACCACCATCCTTACCTTAAATAAGAAGATTATGGTGCAATTAATATCAGCCTAGTCAGCGTCACTATAATTCCACACCAGCACTAAGTCAAGGCTTACAGCTATAAATACACCTAGTATTGCAAAAGAAAAGAGGGACTGAAACAGAAAATGTGACTTCTCCTCTCCTCCTCAAAATCTCTTGTAATATGAAACTACAATTGATAAATAAATTATAAAGTGGATGTAGGCCATAGATTTCACCGAACCACTATAAAAATTTCGTCTCTTTTATCTTTTCTTCTTTTTATCTACTTATTTTTGTGATTTGTGTTGCTGTTTTCTGGATTGTCGTAAAGGCTGGTGCTTTCAAACTCAAACCAGGGTGTTGATCCATTTTTTGGGTTAACATTTTGGTGCTTTCACCGGGAAAAACCCAATTTTTCTCCTGCTCTTTGGATCTCCTATCTATATCGGATTGCATAAATCCAAGAAGAAGATCCAGATCTAGAACTTTGAAGCCCTTCCATTCTATTCAAATTTGCATCAGATCTAGGAATAGACTTTCATCATTTCACCATGGTAAGTACACGGACTACCTCTACAGCTGCTGATCAAGGAGGATAGGATCGATAGAATCCGGCGCAATTGCCTCCATCCAATCAAGATGTCGCCAGACCATCAGATCCAACAGGCCCGGTTACCAGACAAGAGTTTCAGGTGCTGCTTCAAGAATTGACCCAGAGTCGGCAACAGCTACCTGAACAACTACACGCCAACATGGAGCTGACCAACAAGCTAAATCGCCAAGGGCGCAGAAGATCCAGAAGAGACCAAGTTTCTTATTCCTCCACAGAGAGTTCAGCCTCATCAGACGGTCATCATAGATCCACACGCCCACGGCTGGATGTAAGCTACACCCAGGCCATAGGACACCAACCTGCCTCAAACCTAGGACAACCCAGAACTGGACCACCTGCTAGTCAACATACATGACCTTCATCCCGAGGAGGTGCTACTCCTTACCTTGTCACAGGCAACATTGCTACTACCACCGCTACCGAGCAAGGGGTTGATGCTAGAAACCAAGCCGATCCCCAACGTAATCAGCGAGTGCAGACTCCAGAACCTTATGTCCCTGAGAATGTTGAACCAAGGAGGCGATGCACGGACCGTCGACCGCTTCAGGTCAAAACTCGCGCTGTGGAGCCCGACCACACCTTGACCCAGCACTCTCCTGGTATCCGTATGCCGGATATACCTACGATGATTCATCAAATGATCCGCGAAAGTCAGGGTCTCAGTAATGACGACTGGGGAATCTCCCGGAGTCATACCCCTTTCACCGATGACATATTGTATGATGAACTACCTCGGCGCTTCAGGATGCCAACTTTACCGGTCTATGAAGGGAGTTCTAATCCCAATCAACATATCCCGAAATACGAATGGCTGATGAATGCTGTGAAAGCTGATGACGCGGTAAAGTGCCGCAGTTTCCCTATTTCCCTAAAGGGCATTGCTACCATGTGGTTTACTCGTTTGCCACCACAATCCATCTCTAACTTTGACCAGATGGCCACCAAGTTTTTTGAACAATTCCGCATGCACATGGCAAGGCCTAAAGATGTTAACACTTTGTCTAGTGTCACTCAAGCTTCCGGAGAAACACTTAGACGTTACTTGGAGCGATTCCATGCTGCATGTGCAGAAATAAGCAATCCCAATGATAACTCTATCCTCATGGCATTGACTAAGCTGATTCCGTGTTCGGAAATTGGTTAGCTGGGAAGCCAACTACATCATTGGACCATTTCTATTCCATAGCAGCCCAATTCTTGAGAAGGGAGGATGCGAAACAGTCTAGGAAGCAGGATGATGCAAGGCCCAATATCGAAGGAATTCAGAGTAACATCGCCGTTAAATAATCTGGAGAGACTTCTGGGAAAGTGCAGTAGAACGTGCAAAATAAACAGAATCAGCGGAGGAACAATGGAAATCAGGGCAAGAAGCGAGATCAGAATCGTGGTCCATTACGTAGGGCTCCCATGTACGATAACTATACTCCATTGAACACGTCGTTGGAAAATGTGTATGTGCAGACTTGTAACACCATGCAATACAAAAAGCCTGCCCCAAAACCGTCAACAGAAAGACAAGTTCAAACTGGGAAATTTTTTAGATTCCATGAGAGTTATGGCCATAACACAAACGAGTGTCGTCATTTACAACATCTCATTGAGAAACTGATACATGAGAGGAAGTTGGATCAGTATGTGCGGGCGCCGCAATCAGGTGGTGCGGGCCCATCAAATCAGAACCGTGTGCCGAATCAGGAAAGACAGGAGGAACCCGCTCGTACAGGCGGGAGGTTGGTTATCAATACAATAAGTGGTGGTCCTCACCCAGCAGATCGAAGCTGGAAGGAAATGGAGTCGTATGCCAGTTCTATCTGGCATGCAGACTTTGAGTGTTATAGTAGTTTTGATGAAGGGGTTTCGGCCAAGCAACAGAAGACGATGACAAATGACATCGTGTTCAGGAACAGAGACGCTGACAAAGTCGAAGCCCCCACTACCGACCCACTGGTCATCTCAGCTCAAGTAGGTCCTGCTTAGATGAAGAGGCTCTTAGTTGACAGTGGAAGCTCTATGAATATCATGTTTAAACGAGCTTATGATCAAATGAGAATGGAAGCAAAGGACTTGAAAGCTTGTCAGTCTCGAATCCATGGTTTCAATGGAAGTGCTACAATGCCCACCGCAATGGTGGAACTACCAGTGGAGTTGGGAGTTGGAGAATGCCGGAAAGTGTGAATGTTACAGTTCGTTGTATTGGACATAGACTCCCCTTATAATGCTTTCTTGGGCCGACCGACTCTCGCTGAATTCAGGGCATCCATTGCCCCGTGGTCTTTGAGTTTAAAATTTCCCACTGATCATGGAGGTGGAATCATTCAAGGAGATTAGGCTGCTGCCATAGCCTGTTATGTTGCTGAGCTACGGGAGGCGCATCGAAAGGATAAAGGAAAGGGCGTAGAGGAATCTCTCTGCGTCCGCTTTACTAATAATTAACAATTAACGCCCGGGTCTAGACCCGGGCACCCCAGCCAATTCCTCAAGGATCTTGACCCAAGAGAAACTGAAGACGAAGGAGAATCTAAAGAAAGTCAAGCATCCTCGGCCGAATTGACAATCGACGTCCCAATTGACAATGATGATGCTTTGAAGATGATAAAGATTGGGTCTCAGCTAAGCCAGCAAACTCAAGAGGAATTGGTTGAATTTCTACAGGTGAATCTTGATGTATTCGCCTGTACGCATTCCAACATGTGTGGGATCTCGCCGGACATCGCGAGCCACACTTTGAATATTGACCCGCGGCATGTCTCAGTCAAACATAAAAGGCGTGGTATGGATCTAGAGAGATCTACCGCCCTTGAAGAAGAAGTAGAAAAGCTTAAAGCGAACAGGTTCATTCGAGATGCGCTATATCCTGAATGGGTGTCGAATCCCGTGCTCGTCCGAAAGCCGAACGGAAAGTGGAGAACATGTGTCGATTATTCCGATCTGAATAAAGCATGTCCCAAAGACAGTTTCCTGCTTCCCAGAATTGATCAGCTAGTAGATTCGACAGCTGGGCATGAACTCTTATCCTTCATGGACGCGTATTCTAGCTACAATCAGTTACCGATGCATTTACCCGATCAAGAACATACCAACTTCGTAATCAATCTGGGGCTTTACTGTTACAAAGTTATGCCATTCGAACTCAAGAATGCCAGGGCTACTTATCAACGATTGGTCACTCAGATGTTTGCCAATCAAATCGGGAAAACAATGGAAGTATATGTAGGCGACATGCTTGTGAAGTCACGACTCTCCACCGACCATGTTAAAGACCTGGAAACTATGTTCAACATACTTCGAGAATACAAAATGAAGCTAAATCCACTGAAATGTCACTTTGGAGTTGTATCCAGAAAATTCCTTGGGTTCATCGTCAACGCTCGAGGGATCAAAGCTAATCCTAAAAAAATCTGGGCTATTAGGAATCTTGAAACTCTAAAAACTATAAAGCAAGTCCAAAGTCTCAATGGGAAAGTAGCGGCATTGAGCAGGTTCATTTCAAAGTCCACTGACAAATGCATTCCATTCTTCGATCTGATTCGAAAAGGAAAACAAAACTTTAAATGGACCACGGAGTGTGAGGGCGCTTTCCAAGCACTAGTTCAACATCTATCCACACCACCTATCCTGTAAAAACCCATTGATCATGAGAAGTTGTACATATACTTGGCGATATCAAAAAACGCTATCAGCGCTGCCTTAGTTCGAGAAGAAGACCGGATATAGAAGCCAGTATACTACGTCAGCAAACGATTAACTGGGGCTGAAAGGAATTATCCAAAATTAGAGAAGTTGGCTTATTGCCTTGTTATTGCATCATGAAAACTCTGACCGTATTTCCAGGCACATCCCATTGTTGTTTACACCGACCAGCCGTTACCACAGGTCCTTATGCGGCTTGAGACATCTGGTAGGTTACTTAAGTGGAACATTGAACTGAGCCAGTTTGATATCACTTACACTCCAAGATGAGCCAATCAATGACAAGTCCTAGCCGATTTTATAGCTGAGTTTACCATTTAAGAGGACTTGCCCGAAACTAATGAATCTCCCGAGTATGTCTGGAAGCTTTATACCGACGGTGCATCAAACGACCGGTGTTCGGGCGCTGGTGTTGTACTTGAAACTTCTAAAGGCCGGTCTATATGTTATGCTTTGAAGTTCGATTTCCATGCGACCAATAATGAAGCTGAATATGAAGCCCTCTTAGCTGGCTTGAAACTTGCTAGAGATTTGAGAATTATCGCAGTGGAAATTTATTGTGATTCATAATTGGTTGTGTGTCAAGTACAGGCAGAGTATGAAGCAAGAGATCGAAGGTTGGCTGCTTACTTAGCTCGAGTTCAGGAAGTACTAAATCAGTTTAATTATTATGCCATTTATTGTATACCTCGAGAAGGCAACCAAAAAGCTGATTCATTGGTGAAGCTAGCCGGCACAGGCGAAGCTCAGCAAATGGGACTCGTTCCCGTAGAAGCGTTATCCTCCCCGAGCATTGACCGGGCAGAGATAGACCGGGTATGCGAAACCGTCCTCGAAAGGGATTCATGGATGAATCCACTCAGAAATTACATTGAGCACGGAACCCTGCCGGAGCGCAGGAGTGAAAAGAGACAAGTCCTTCGGAAGGCCTCATGATTTACCATCCAGAATAAAACCATGTACAAAAGAGGGTACCCAGTCCCTCTACTCCGGTGTATCGCTCACGATGAAATTAAACAAGTATTGCACGATGTGCACGAGGGATAATGTGGCTATCAGATTGGGGGGCAAACACTTGCCAAGAAAATACTTCGATACAGATATTACTGGTCGACCGTGAATCGCGATGCGTCGGATTATGCAAAGAAATGTGATAGGTGCCAAAAATATGCCCGCATTCCTAGAGCTCCTCCTACCGAAATAACACAAATGGTCATCCCATGGCCGTTTGCAATGTGGGGCATCGACATCATTGGCGCTCTACCTCTGGCAAAAGGTGGTGCGAAATACGCCATCGTCGCAGTTGATTACTTTACAAAATGGGCTGATATTGAAGCCCTGGCTACCATAACGACGAAGAAAGTAATCAACTTTGTAGTCCGCAATATCATCTGTCGATTTGTTCTTCCACACACCATTATTACGACAACGGAACCCAATCCGACGGTGCTAAATTTAAAGATTTCTGCGAACGATTTCACATCCAAAAGAAATTCTCCGTAGTTGCACACCCTCAGGCAAACAGACAGGTTGAAGCTGTTAATAAAGTTATAAAATCCATTCTGAAAAAACGACTGGAAAAGGTCAGGGGCAAGTGGGTCGATGAACTTCCTATGGCTTTATGGGCTTACCGAACAACCCATAAGACCGTGACCGGCCACACTCCATTCTCTCTCTCTTATGGTTCAGAAGCTGTTATTCCAGTTGAACTAGAAGTACCTTCTCATTGTGTGACATACTATGATCCAAAGACAAATGCTATATTACTTTCTGAATCTCTCGATCTACTAGATGAGAAGTGTGAAGAGGCTGATTTGAGGGCAGCCGCGCATCGAATTCGAGTCGCCCGATTGTATAACGCCAAGGTCCGCCCGCGAACCTTTGAACTAGGCGATCTCGTCCTAAAAAGAATTTATCCGGTTCCTTCACATATGAAGCCGACATGGGAAGGACCGTATGTTATTGAACGAAGGCTTGAAGATGGCACATTCAAATTGTCGACCGTTGACGGTCTTACTTTGCCAAGAGCTTGGAATAGCGACAGTCTTCGCCGCTACTACACATGACAGGCTAAGTTTATCCATTTAGTTTATTTTCCATTTCACAATTTGTTTCTGCATTTCGAAATTAGAATTTGTAATAAAGCAACTGACTTTGCCATATTTTCTTATTTCAGCAATAAAATGCAATCTCTTCGAACAAGAGCTGTGATTTACTTGAAATGCTTCATATGATCATCACTATGCACGGAGAGCTAAGTTTCACCATACGGTGGAATTTATTCAAATAGGGAGTGACCACGATGCAACCAGTCACTCGCTAAGTGAAACCCGAGCTCGGGGACCAGCCATCACATCAAAGTAAAAAAAGGATTGATACACGACAATCCTTCACTCAACTCCGAGTTCCCAGAGTGCGAAATGGAGTATAAACAATGACTCTGAACTCCCCGAGTGCGAGTCGGAGTATAAACATTAACTCCGAGTTTCCAAAGTGCGAAACGGAGTATAAAACATCAACTCCGAACTCCCAGAGTGTGAGTCGGAGTATAAACATCAGCTCCAGATTCCTAGAGTGCGAACTGGAGTATAAAAATACGTCTACGAAAAGGGTGGATCCGTCTGCCCAACGACTTCGTCTGTATCCGCACCAAGATTGAGGAGGATAGACCCGTCCATCTAACGACCTCACTTGTTAACTCAGGGTGGATGTGACTCGAACATCCATGATCCTGATACACCTTTCGTTCCCAGAGTGCGAACGGAATCCAAAAACATACAGCAGATATGACTGACCGTCTGCTCATCAACTCCGAACTCCTAGAGCGCGAGTCCGAGTATAAACATCAACTCCGAGTTCCCAGAGCACGAAACAGAGTACAAACGACAACTCCGAACTCCCAGAGTGCGAGTCGGAGTATAAACATCAACTCTGAATTCCCAAAGTGGGAAACAGAGTACAAACAACAACTCTGAACTCCCAGAGTGTGAGTCGGAGCATAAACATCAACCCCGGATTCCTAGAGTGCAAAACGGAGTATAAACATCAACTTTAAGTTCCCATAGCGTGAATTAAAGTGGAATATCAACTATGAACTCCCAAAGTGCGAGTCGAAGTACAAAGGTTGATTCCAAGTCCCCAGAGCACGGACGTAAACTTAAGCCGGTGTGACCAACCACCAGTAAAAAAATAAGGATCCCCGAAGTGCGGAGATGACCATCGACAATCGGACACACATGATTAAACCACTCAATCTCCGCTTGGCTCGAACATTCATTCAGTGGCACTAGACTCAACATGTTATAAGCGAGAATCAATTGCTGACTGACATTCCACAACTCATCCCCGAGACTGGGGGGCAGGACTTAAGCATCAACTATTGACTGAAGCGATGCGACGTCAACATTCAACTCACTTCCCAGTCGCAAACCATGTCCACAGTTTCTGAACTTGGCAAACAAAAACAAACTTGATTCGGAAGCTAAAACTTCACAAGCACACTTCAGATAATGAAACACTTAGGCGAATACACAATGACAGAAAAGAATCCAAAAAAGAGAAGTTTCATTTCTATTGTGTGTAAAAGGAGTTTGTATACAAGTTTGTTCCAAAAAATTCCTACTAGCAGGGGCCGAACCCGCATCTATACACGGCCAACAAAATGCAAGTCAAAATAAACCAAGGAAGAATGTCTAATCTTTCTTCTTCCTTGGCTTCCTTCTCGGTGTAGAACCGTTGGAGCCGCCACTATTTTTCCTCTTTGAGCCTTTGCCTTTTTGTGGTCGGTCTCCATGAGATGGCATAATATCGACATCCTCCTTCGAGCTTGAGTGAATAGGGATGCTTCTTGTGGGCGGAGTCGGAGGAATAGGATCAAGTACATAAGGTGGAATGGGCACACTAGTGATGAAAACGGTGCCACCAGGAGATATCATTCTAAGCGGAGCTGGTCCCGATGCTGCCATCCCACCTCCAAAACTGCCACCGTGAGCCGCTGCTGCCATTTCAGCGTCGATTTGGGCGAACATCTCCTCTTTAGTAACTGCTCGAGCTCCGTTGGGGGCATCAGTAGTCGGTAGTGAAGAACTTGTAGCAGAAGCGCCTCCACCCATGACAAATGGTAAGTCATCTAAAGGATCACCATGACAGTGAAAGAGTTCTTCCACCAACTGCTCATCAAACACAAGCGTGCTTCCCCGCATATCGTCAAGTGGGGCAGTTGAAGTTATGGTGATCTCTTCGGTAACAATAGCCTCCTATGTCTGATGTGATTCTTGAGTAACAGGAGGCCCGACATGTGCAGCATCGATCACTGGACAAAGAATAAGAGAACTGTTAGAACTTAACTCAAGCGAAGATTTCGACTTAAGAAAGATATGTGGAATGTTCAGAATACCTTCCTCAGTTTGACTCGCCGGATAATCATCGAGCCAGGCTAGACCCCTGTGCCTCAGCACGTTAGTGTTGTAAACAACGAGAAGGTCTTCGATGTCAGCCTCTAGCCTGGACTCGGCCGACTTCACTTTCTCCTCGACCTCAGTCTCCACCTTGTAGACTTTAGCCACAACTGCTTCCCGCTCACCCCTAAGCAGAACAGTTTGTTCGCACGCCTCCTGGACTGCGTTGTTTGCATCATCCCTTTCCTTGACCATATCGAAAAATTTAGCCTTGAGCTCGTTAAGTTCCTTGTCCGCCGCATCTCGCTCGGCGGTAACTGTAGTATTCCGAAGGCCCATCTCCTCCACCAAGGCAACGTGTGTCTGCCTCAACCTGTCTATGGCCACATTCGCTTCGTCGGCTTTTTTGGTGGCCGCAATTTCAGATTTCCGAGAAGACTCAGACTCAGCAGTGAGCACTTGGATGATCCGGTCCCTTTGAGCAAGTTCGGTCTCCATTTTCTCAAGCGCTTTGGCTCGCTCAAAGGCCACCTTAGAAGCTTTCTCAGCAGCCTTTACCCACTCTCTATATTGGGTGTAGATGTCATGAACGTAATCATGCATCGTATTTTCCACCCCTGATGAATTCTTTTTAAGTGTGGTGGGAAGACATAGCCATCGAAGCAAATATTCAGAAAATCCTTCCTCATCTGAGCCAGTTTAAGGTCCCCTTCTCCTATGGGCTCAACCGGGACCTGCTCTGCAATTATGGAGGCTGTGGTCTCAACTCTCTAAAGATGAGTCTCGAATCAAGAAGTATGGGAAGATGGCATGTGACGAGGAGGCTCCGGTGGATGTGGAACAAGGACAGGTAATGGAGACGGAAGTCTAGGAGGAGGAGAGCATGATCTAGACCGATGTCTGTATTCTCTGTCCCTGTCACGCCCATACCTGTCTTGGTTAGAGTACTCGCGATCACGATCTCTATTTGAATCCCTCCTGCGGGAATCGTAATAAGTAAAAGCTTTTCGGGCAAAGCGAAGGCTCCCTAGCATCGACTCTTTCCCCGACATAGTACCTAAAAAAGAAAAACGAAGGAAGAGTTAGTGATTTCTTAAGTTGGACGATTTACGGTTATGAATCATGATGTGTAGTGAAGTGTATGCATGTGCAACCCCCTGACCAACCGGAAATGTCGGCCGCACTCATAGCAAGCGACCCGCTCAGTTCAAGAGCACTATCAAGCTCCTCCATACTGGTGTCGTGTTGAAACGACGCATAATCCGAAATCAGAATATCAGCAAGCCCTTGAAAAGGATTCTCTACTTGCGGGGGAGGAGCCTCCGAAATTCTAATCCCCTGAACCGGCAAAGACATAACCACATATTTCAGTCTCATTGATTTAGAATGCTTGTGAGCAACGGCCTTGCCTTTTCTCCTTCCTCCTGAATCCTGGACATCAGAAGAAGGCCCAGCTTGGAGCTCATTATTAGTAGGCGTTCATTTCGGGTCAACTTCTTCGGCTATTACAACTCCGGGTGCTTTGCGCTTCACCCGTTTCTTCGAGACCACTCTAAGCGTCCCTTCCAGCCGTATGATCTGCCTCCGTTCAATCAGCCCGCCAGTCCTCAGATTTCTATCAGTCAAAACCAAGTCGATATGCCTTTCTTTGCCCGGAACCGCTTGGAAGATCTGAACTAGCTCTTTGAAGTATGCACCGTTAGGTCGAGAGATTGCGGCTATAAAAGAAGAGAAGTATGTCAGTTTTGAGGTCTGTTATTATTATCTCAATAGTTTAAGAGGAAGATGGCAATGCTTATGTCTATCCAACCATTGCTTGGCAAATCCAGGGGGGCACCGAACGTAGAACCATTCAGTCTTAAAGTAACTTAGCCTTCCTCAGGAGCCCATTACAATGTGGCAGTTCCTGACCGCTTCCAAGAAAGTGAAAGAAGGGCTGTCTCCATGACTCTTAACATTAAATAGATATCTGATCTCGATCGGCTTCGGTGGTCGAAAGAGAATCTCCATAAACAGAATGAAGGTGCTATTCAACATAGCGTATCCATTGGGATGTAGCTGGGATGGAGCTATTCCAAGGAACGATAAAATCTCCCTTATATATTAGTTGAAAGGAGGGAGTGTTCCCGCCGTACAGGCATGACGGTTAAAAGCAGTAAACCTGTAACGACCCAGAATTTTTGATAATTAAAATTCGAATATTTAATTGATTTTAAATATTAATAAATGGAATTTAGAAGTCGAATGATTTATTTTTCGAATATTGGATTTTATTTGATAATTAAATCGATAAATTAAATAGTGAAATCCCAGAATAATTGAAAATCGAGTTAATATGATTGAAAACGATTTGGTAAATTTTATTTAATCATACTGGAGTTATAGAAATATGTTAGAACTTTCAGAATTGAATTTGGAGTTAATTTGTGAAAATCGAATATTTTAATATTTAATTATCGACTGTGAAAATTAGCCATTTTTCGAACAGTCTCAGAATTGAACGAGACCAGTTCCATTGGATCCGTAATAGTTAGTTATTATCGGATTTCAATTTTCGTAGCAATCGGAGTTGTCGTTTGACCGTGGCAACTCGAAACGCATCGATATTATTTTAATTTAATTCGTCGAGTAAAAATAGTCATTTTTCAAACGGTCTCGGATTTCGACGAAACCAGTTTCATCGGATCCGTAATGTGATATTATTGTAAGATTTCAAATTTCATAATTTTTGGATTTACCATTTGTCCGGTACAAATTAAAACGCCTCGAAATCGATTTAAGTCGGTTTAATTTAAATTTATCGTTTATTGCCATATCTCACACATACGATCGAATTAGCTTCCGAAACCTGTTCCATTGCGTTCGGAACGTGGGGTAAACCCTAGAAACGATAGTTACCGCGCGTAAATCGGAGTTCGAAAATTTAGAAATGAATAGTGTTCGTCGGTTCTCTATAAAAGCAACCCACCACCTTCATTCTTTAAAAAACCCTAACCCTAATTCAAAGAAGCCAGCCGCCACTAATAAAAACAATGGCTGAGAATTCTTCGTCTTCTTCCCTCAAAATCTCCAAATCCGCTCATCAATTCGAGAAGTTGTCAACTAGGAAAACATAGAGGGCATTGAGATCTTTAAAGTGAACGGCTATGATCTTGTTTAGTGGAGTAGATTCACGGCAAATTGCTCAAGAAGGCCACGACTTCGTGCACGTTTTCACACGCGTGGGGACCACCGAGTTCAACGGGATCTGGGGCGTTGGTGAGGGGGAGTGGGGCGCGTGTTTTGGCAGAAGATGATCGAATTCCGATCATCTATGGGTGGCGCGAGGGTTAGGTTTGAGCGGCGGCTATGGGTGTATGCTCGTTCGAAAATAAAAACGAGAGGAAGAAGACGCGTGCAATGGTCCAGATCTGATGAACAAAATGAACGGCTAGATGGGTGGGGTTTGGAAATGAAATTGATTTGTAAATTTAATTTTATTTTAAATTGTATAAACATTAAAACCCCATAACTTTTTGCTGCGAGGTCGGAAAATTACGAAATGAAAAGCGTTGGCTTCGTTTTGTCGAATACTTCGAGATGGAACTGGATTGGAAGCGATCGGGGTCAATGAAAATTTTGAGTGAAATTAAACGTCCGTTTAGTTTCATTCGAAATAAACGCTATAAATTGCTATCAGAAAATCACGGTGAGATCTTCTCACTCAATTGAATGTGGAATTATTTACAGTTATTGTTTGTTTGTCTGTTTGAATGTGATATTAGATATAGTAGGATATATATCTATATATAGCAATATATACATATTGGCATATGTATATATTGGATTGATTGATTTCCCGCCTCGTATAGCGGATGAGACCCTATTGCGCCGTTAGTAAGCGGATTTATAAAAACCTATATACCGCGATAATTCCGTACTGGAGCGGAATTGGTATTGTGCTAACATCTGTGGATGCAGGGAAACAGGTTGGAGGGATCCAACTGGATTCCTCACCGTATTGATTATTTACAGATATTTTGATATATTCTGTTATCATATGATGATATATGATATTGACTGTTGTGATGGACTAATTGATGCTGTTGCATCATCGGATTCAGTTTTGAAAAGAAAAAAAAATAATAACGACTTTTACTTTAAAAAAGGGTTTTTGAAGTAATCTTTGAAATTATACGTTTTATTGAATTGTTGAATTGATTTATTTTAAATAAATAAACGTTTAAAATTTTGAAGTTATAAAAGTTAAGATTTTTGTGAATTATGACCGTAAGGTGGTTTTTGAAATAAAAGTCGATTTATTTATAAAATGGTTTAAGTGGGATTTTTGTATAGCTATAAATGATTTGTATAAAAAAATTTATAAAATTGATATTTTTGTAAATCAAAATATTGGACTTATAAAACGAATTTTATAAGTGTTAAAAAGAAGTATAAACGAATTTCATAAGTGAATGAAATTAATAGATTTACGTTGTGAAGTTAAAAAAATGAATGAAGTTGCAGAATAAAGGATTTATAAGTAATTTACTTATAACTTGGATTTTTGCCTTTAAATGAAATATTGATCGAAATTGTTCATAAATGATTCTTTTAAAAGTTGAAATCGTTATAAAGTACAAATGCGATTTATAAACGTTGTTTATAAATCTGAAATCACTTATTCTTATAAGTAAATTTTAGAAGTTAATAAAAATGAGATTTATAAACCGGAGTTGTTATAAAAAATAGAAAATGGAATTTATAAACGTTGTTTTATAAATTCGGAAATAAATCAATCAAAATTGATGAATTTAAGATATAAGGTTATTAAGGGAATTTTATCCACGATTTTGGATAGTGGACAATTCTTGAAATAAATGTGTAGAAAAGATTTAAATATGGTTAAGTGAAGTATATTCACGATTTTGGACAGTGAATATGTTTTAAGTAGAATGGATATGGTTTTGGGAAAGCGATATTATAAAATGAAGTAATTGTTTTAAAAGATGTTTTAAAACGTGTGAACTATCGAAATCATAGATTTCAACATTTATTGTTGAAATAGATGTTTTCGAGAAATAAGGAAATGGTGGACTATAACACTGTTGTTATAGTAAATGATTTCCGAAAAGAAATGTTTTTGATGTAGTATTGGGATTTATATATCTATCTAAATTTCGAATCCCTATACTAGTGATTTTGAGTCGTCGTAACGATGTTTTACGTAACATTCGTTTTGACTCAAATAGATGTGAAATTTATGATTTCCTTAAAGAATGAATTTATACTTAAATTTGATTTAAGTATATCGAATATTTTCCAAGTGTTGAAAATAAATGATTGTGAAATACTTATTATTTAATAAGTATGGAAATGCTTTTCCAATATGAAATGAACTGTTTTTGAGATTTTATCTTCAAAGATAAAATGAAATGTGGAAATTGAATATTTGAAATTTGTTTTCAAATGGTTAAGTGTGGAAATAATATATCTAACAAAGATATTTTGGAAGATTTAAATAATTTGGAAAATTATTTGGAATCTGATGATGTTGCGCATCTTTATTGATAGTTAAATAACCGACTATCAATAATTACCTTGAATGGTATTTGTTGTGAATTGGATGGATTTGAATGCCACACTTATTTTTGAAAAATCGCTCACTATTCGGGTTAGCCGGGAAAGGACCATGGGGTCGTATAACCCATTCCGAATATGTGATACGTCGTTATGAATCGCATTTGAAGACCGGTGTTGAAGACCGGATATTTTTGAAAACGGAAGGATTACCGTCGAGTTACTCTACATCGACTGATCTTCGATTTAGAGGTTTTATCACCCTTAGTGACGGGAAGTCCTGACGTGATTGAAAATTATCCGGAAATGCAAGGGCTTCGTGAGAAGTGCCTTCGGTTCTGTTCGATCCCGGAACAGACTTGTATGGATTGTGTGTCTGACGTTACAATTTGAGATATAAAGCTGATTTCTTTCAAATACATTTCTGTTGGTGGCGGAGAATTTATTCTTTTAGCTTAACACCCTTCTCTGAGACGTACGAGCTCAGAGGTTATGTAGTTGAAATTTATCAGCGATATATCCCAATTTGGTAATGTGGCATACTGAGTGTTGCTGTGAAATGATAAGTGTTTGATCATTTGTGATATGATCATTTGTTTGATCTTATATCTTTGTGATCATAGGTTGATCATTTTTGTTTGACCCGAAGCAGGGCTTTTTGAGAAAGCGTAGCTTTGTGGACGAGACTTCATCGAGCCTCACACCCCGGAAATGGTCGAAACAGGAAGGATGCAGCAAGGTTCTAGGGAGTAGCGCCCCTTAGTGTATGTCATTCCTTCTGGATAAAGGTGGTATCATGGTATGGAGCCCAGATACTTAACCTCTGTGGTTACTGCATTATTATTATCTATGTGGTTTGTTGCGAATCGGGGATCCTCGGGAAGATCGGTGACGATCGGGGGATGGCATACGCGTGTCAGTAGTTACCTATTTTTGCAGAGGTAACCCGGCCTTGTGTTGGCAGAGATCCGGTTAGGTTCTCGGGTCGTCTATTCCAGGGACGTACCCATCGTGGATAGGAAGTTCCTTAGCCTGACCATTTGTTGGAAATCCAAAGAAACAATACGTGACGTGTACGGTTTTAGTTGTATTACCTGCTATGGAATGTGGCGGTAACCTGCTATTGAACATAGTAGCTATAGTAGGCATAAGTGCGGAATGCCTATGCTGGCTAAGATTAATATTATACTTTCGAAATGATTTCTACACTATGCACTAATAATAATATCAAAAAGAATTTGATTTTTGCGTAGTAAACATCTTAGACTATCATAAGAAGAAATCTCCTCCAAGTCTGCGTTTGCATTGTGTGTGTGGCAGGAGGTCTTATGGTAGTTTCATTTTCCAAAAGCATTTCGAATTGACTTTAAAATTTTCCTGTTGTTTATTTTAAAGAATAACTGTTTTACGATCTCACACCAGTCACCATGACTGACTCGGAGTTTATTGTTTCCCTTCTAAACTCTAGGTGCCCACCAATTTCCACACGGGCAGCCTAGAGTTAGATTATCAGGATATTCTGGATATTCTGGAGCTTGGAGATAAGCTGGATGACGAGACGTAGTATTTGTATCTGATAGTATTTATTCCGCTGTGTATTCTGTATGAGGACAAGTTTATATAACTGTCCATTGTTGTTTATTGACTCTGATGATATGATGTGATGTAATGTAATAACAGATATAATTCTTTTGTTTTAAAAGACTAGTAATTATCTATTGTATATTTTTCCGCTGCGATGTGTAAGATTCTGATATTGTCTCTGTTCTGTATCTGTGTTGTTTTGTTGTTCTTCTTCTCTTTTTCTTCTCTTTTCTTCTTCTTCTACTTTTTCTTCTTCTTAAAACCCTCACTATTGGAGTTTCCGACCCTCGATTGCTCGGCAGTCGATAAAGTGAGTATCGATGTCGAATTTTCGAAAGTCGAAAATTTTCGGGATGTTACAAGTGGTATCAGAGCATATGGTTAAGCGACAACCCTGCTCTGTTGGGTGTTACTCATTAGAGATAGAGTCAGTAGTACTCTAGAATGAGTTTGAGTGTAATAATAGATATGAGTGCGTATTTGTTAGTGAATATAAAATTGTTTTATATTGTGATGATTGGTTTGTTGAGTGGTATATGGATTCTGGTCGGTATTGTCCGTACAACTCTATCGATAGGGATCTCTAAACACTTATATAGAACAATTCGGCACAGTATTGTTTTTAATGGGGTAAATGAAATAATTTTACCCAAAACTATTTTTTATAGAAAATAAATGTTTTTCTGTGAATTATCATAGTATATGGATGCTTGTTTGTTAGGAAAGTGATAATCTTGAAATGTTATCATTATTATATGAAATGGAATAAAGAAATTCAAATCATAACTCCAAAGTTAAGGAATAAATTCTCATACAAATGAAATCTAAGAATGTAAATTATAAATGTGATTTGTAAATTGAAACGGAATTCCAGAGGAGTATTTGGAAATGTTTTGAAAAGAATTTGAAAATTTTGGAGATTTGGAAAGTTTAATTCCTTTTTGATTTGAAAATGAAATTCAAAGGATTTTGGAAAAATGTTTTGAAGAGATAAAAGCTCTAAACTCTTTTCGGTCGCTGGAAAATAACTTCGGTAATGACTGCAGCATCACTGATGTCCATTTTTGGGTTTCCAAAAGAGGAATTGCTGCCAAATTATTTTAAATGGAAAGTTGTTTGAAATTTGGGTTTTGTTTGGAAATTCAAAAGGATAATTTGAATTGTTTTCAAAATGGTTTTGAAAAGGTTGAAAAGACTCTGGAATTGAGTACTGAATTATGAAAATAAATGGGAATTGTGAATGAACGAATAAAATTGTAAGTGAATTGGAATTTGTAATGAGTTAGTAATTGAAACTAAGCTAAAAGAGCAATTATGAATGAAAGTTGTTTGGTTAATAGAATAAACCGAATGAAAATATGAAATGCAAATTAAATTGAATGGAATCAATTGCAAATGAAGTAGAATTAAAATAAATTGAATTTGTATCAATTTGAATTGGTTATAAACTAGAATGGATATGAATTCATTTTGTTTAAAAACGAATGTAACTTCAACCGTAAATATATAAGCATATATTGAAAATTTTGTAATAGAATTTGCAAATTGGATTGAATACTGTAACTAGATATAATGGCTAGTAGATATACAGGTGTTATAAATTGGATTTGATCTTCAAAGATGAATTTGAATTTGCTCGAAAAGGTATGTATTTTGAATTATAATATGATTTTTTGATGATTTCTTGTCTAGCCGCTTGGCTTTTTCTTTTTCTTTTTGAAATCTGAGAGTCCGTAGGGACGTTTTGTAGTCGTGCCATGTTAACCGCGCAAAGGAGACGCTGGCGAAATTTTCTGAAAATTTAAGGCGTTAGAAATTTTTGAGAAAATTTGGAAGTTAAAATTTGAATTTAAACTTAAAATTGAATTGTTAAGAAAACAATGTTGTTTTGAACTATAATTGAAGTTGGAAATTTAGTTGAATGATAACGAATCTTTAGTAGAAAGATTTGTTTTGAAGAATTGATAAAACTATTGAATGTTGGAAAAATAGTAGACGAGTTAAGGACCTTTCTTCCTAACTTGTAATTTCGAGGACGAAATTCTTTTAAGGGGGGAAAGTTTGTAACGACCCAGAATTTTTGATAATTAAAATTCGAATATTTAATTGATTTTAAATATTAATAAATGGAATTTAGAAGTCGAATGATTTATTTTTCGAATATTGGATTTTATTTGATAATTAAATCGATAAATTAAATAGTGAAATCCCAGAATAATTGAAAATCGAGTTAATATGATTGAAAACGATTTGGTAAATTTTATTTAATCATACTGGAGTTATAGAAATATGTTAGAACTTTCAGAATTGAATTTGGAGTTAATTTGTGAAAATCGAATATTTTAATATTTAATTATCGACTGTGAAAATTAGCCATTTTTCGAACAGTCTCAGAATTGAACGAGACCAGTTCCATTGGATCCATAATAGTTAGTTATTATCGGATTTCAATTTTCGTAGCAATCGGAGTTGTCGTTTGACCGTGGCAACTCGAAACGCATCGATATTATTTTAATTTAATTCGTCGAGTAAAAATAGTCATTTTTCAAACGGTCTCGGATTTCGACGAAACCAGTTTCATCGGATCCGTAATGTGATATTATTGTAAGATTTCAAATTTCATAATTTTTGGATTTACCATTTGTCCGGTACAAATTAAAACGCCTCGAAATCGATTTAAGTCGGTTTAATTTAAATTTATCGTTTATTGCCATATCTCACACATACGATCGAATTAGCTTCCGAAACCTGTTCCATTGCGTTCGGAACGTGGGGTAAACCCTAGAAACGATAGTTACCGCGCGTAAATCGGAGTTCGAAAATTTAGAAATGAATAGTGTTCGTCGGTTCTCTATAAAAGCAACCCACCACCTTCATTCTTTAAAAAACCCTAACCCTAATTCAAAGAAGCCAGCCGCCACTAATAAAAACAATGGCTGAGAATTCTTCGTCTTCTTCCCTCAAAATCTCCAAATCCGCTCATCAATTCGAGAAGTTGTCAACTAGGAAAACATAGAGGGCATTGAGATCTTTAAAGTGAACGGCTATGATCTTGTTTAGTGGAGTAGATTCACGGCAAATTGCTCAAGAAGGCCACGACTTCGTGCACGTTTTCACACGCGTGGGGACCACCGAGTTCAACGGGATCTGGGGCGTTGGTGAGGGGGAGTGGGGCGCGTGTTTTGGCAGAAGATGATCGAATTCCGATCATCTATGGGTGGCGCGAGGGTTAGGTTTGAGCGGCGGCTATGGGTGTATGCTCGTTCGAAAATAAAAACGAGAGGAAGAAGACGCGTGCAATGGTCCAGATCTGATGAACAAAATGAACGGCTAGATGGGTGGGGTTTGGAAATGAAATTGATTTGTAAATTTAATTTTATTTTAAATTGTATAAACATTAAAACCCCATAACTTTTTGCTGCGAGGTCGGAAAATTACGAAACGAAAAGCGTTGGCTTCGTTTTGTCGAATACTTCGAGATGGAACTGGATTGGAAGCGATCGGGGTCAATGAAAATTTTGAGTGAAATTAAACGTCCGTTTAGTTTCATTCGAAATAAACGCTATAAATTGCTATCAGAAAATCACGGTGAGATCTTCTCACTCAATTGAATGTGGAATTATTTACAGTTATTGTTTGTTTGTCTGTTTGAATGTGATATTAGATATAGTAGGATATATATCTATATATAGCAATATATACATATTGGCATATGTATATATTGGATTGATTGATTTCCCGCCTCGTATAGCGGATGAGACCCTATTGCGCCGTTAGTAAGCGGATTTATAAAAACCTATATACCGCGATAATTCCGTACTGGAGCGGAATTGGTATTGTGCTAACATCTGTGGATGCAGGGAAACAGGTTGGAGGGATCCAACTGGATTCCTCACCGTATTGATTATTTACAGATATTTTGATATATTCTGTTATCATATGATGATATATGATATTGACTGTTGTGATGGACTAATTGATGCTGTTGCATCATCGGATTCAGTTTTGAAAAGAAAAAAAAATAATAATGACTTTTACTTTAAAAAAGGGTTTTTGAAGTAATCTTTGAAATTATACGTTTTATTGAATTGTTGAATTGATTTATTTTAAATAAATAAACGTTTAAAATTTTGAAGTTATAAAAGTTAAGATTTTTGTGAATTATGACCGTAAGGTGGTTTTTGAAATAAAAGTTGATTTATTATAAAATGGTTTAAGTGGGATTTTTGTATAGCTATAAATGATTTGTATAAAAAAATTTATAAAATTGATATTTTTGTAAATCAAAATATTGGACTTATAAAACGAATTTTATAAGTGTTAAAAAGAAGTATAAACGAATTTCATAAGTGAATGAAATTAATAGATTTACGTTGTGAAGTTAAAAAAATGAATGAAGTTGCAGAATAAAAGATTTATAAGTAATTTACTTATAACTTGGATTTTTGCCTTTAAATGAAATATTGATCGAAATTGTTCATAAATGATTCTTTTAAAAGTTGAAATCGTTATAAAGTACAAATGCGATTTATAAACGTTGTTTATAAATCTGAAATCACTTATTCTTATAAGTGAATTTTAGAAGTTAATAAAAATGAGATTTATAAACCGGAGTTGTTATAAAAAATAGAAAATGGAATTTATAAACGTTGTTTTATAAATTCGGAAATAAATCAATCAAAATTGATGAATTTAAGATAGAAGGTTATTAAGGGAATTTTATCCACGATTTTGGATAGTGGACAATTCTTGAAATAAATGTGTAGAAAAGATTTAAATATGGTTAAGTGAAGTATATTCACGATTTTGGACAGTGAATATGTTTTAAGTAGAATGGATATGGTTTTGGGAAAGCGATATTATAAAATGAAGTAATTGTTTTAAAAGATGTTTTAAAACGTGTGAACTATCGAAATCATAGATTTCAACATTTATTGTTGAAATAGATGTTTTCGAGAAATAAGGAAATGGTGGACTATAACACTGTTGTTATAGTAAATGATTTCCGAAAAGAAATGTTTTTGATGTAGTATTGGGATTTATATATCTATCTAAATTTCGAATCCCTATACTAGTGATTTTGAGTCGTCGTAACGATGTTTTACGTAACATTCGTTTTGACTCAAATAGATGTGAAATTTATGATTTCCTTAAAGAATGAATTTATACTTAAATTTGATTTAAGTATATCGAATATTTTCCAAGTGTTGAAAATAAATGATTGTGAAATACTTATTATTTAATAAGTATGGAAATGCTTTTCCAATATGAAATGAACTGTTTTTGAGATTTTATCTTCAAAGATAAAATGAAATGTGGAAATTGAATATTTGAAATTTGTTTTCAAATGGTTAAGTGTGGAAATAATATATCTAACAAAGATATTTTGGAAGATTTAAATAATTTGGAAAATTATTTGGAATCTGATGATGTTGCGCATCTTTATTGATAGTTAAATAACCGACTATCAATAATTACCTTGAATGGTATTTGTTGTGAATTGGATGGATTTGAATGCCACACTTATTTTTGAAAAATCGCTCACTATTCGGGTTAGCCGGGAAAGGACCATGGGGTCGTATAACCCATTCCGAATATGTGATACGTCGTTATGAATCGCATTTGAAGACCGGTGTTGAAGACCGGATATTTTTGAAAACGGAAGGATTACCGTCGAGTTACTCTACATCGACTGATCTTCGATTTAGAGGTTTTATCACCCTTAGTGACGGGAAGTCCTGACGTGATTGAAAATTATCCGGAAATGCAAGGGCTTCGTGAGAAGTGCCTTCGGTTCTGTTCGATCCCGGAACAGACTTGTATGGATTGTGTGTCTGACGTTACAATTTGAGATATAAAGCTGATTTCTTTCAAATACATTTCTGTTGGTGGCGGAGAATTTATTCTTTTAGCTTAACACCCTTCTCTGAGACGTACGAGCTCAGAGGTTATGTAGTTGAAATTTATCAGCGATATATCCCAATTTGGTAACGTGGCATACTGAGTGTTGCTGTGAAATGATCAGTGTTTGATCATTTGTGATATGATCATTTGTTTGATCTTATATCTTTGTGATCATAGGTTGATCATTTTTGTTTGACCCGAAGCAGGGCTTTTTGAGAAAGCGTAGCTTTGTGGACGAGACTTCATCGAGCCTCACACCCCGGAAATGGTCGAAACAGGAAGGATGCAGCAAGGTTCTAGGGCGTAGCGCCCCTTAGTGTATGTCATTCCTTCTGGATAAAGGTGGTATCATGGTATGGAGCCCAGATACTTAACCTCTGTGGTTACTGCATTATTATTATCTATGTGGTTTGTTGCGAATCGGGGATCCTCGGGAAGATCGGTGACGATCGGGGGATGGCATACGCGTGTCAGTAGTTACCTATTTTTGCAGAGGTAACCCGGCCTTGTGTTGGCAGAGATCCGGTTAGGTTCTCGGGTCGTCTATTCCAGGGACGTACCCATCGTGGATAGGAAGTTCCTTAGCCTGACCATTTGTTGGAAATCCAAAGAAACAATACGTGACGTGTACGGTTTTAGTTGTATTACCTGCTATGGAATGTGGCGGTAACCTGCTATTGAACATAGTAGCTATAGTAGGCATAAGTGCGGAATGCCTATGCTGGCTAAGATTAATATTATACTTTCGAAATGATTTCTACACTATGCACTAATAATAATATCAAAAAGAATTTGATTTTTGCATAGTAAACATCTTAGACTATCATAAGAAGAAATCTCCTCCAAGTCTGCGTTTGCATTGTGTGTGTGGCAGGAGGTCTTATGGTAGTTTCATTTTCCAAAAGCATTTCGAATTGACTTTAAAATTTTCCTGTTGTTTATTTTAAAGAATAACTGTTTTACGATCTCACACCAGTCACCATGACTGACTCGGAGTTTATTGTTTCCCTTCTAAACTCTGGGTGCCCACCAATTTCCACACGGGCAGCCTAGAGTTAGATTATCAGGATATTCTGGATATTCTGGAGCTTGGAGATAAGCTGGATGACGAGACGTAGTATTTGTATCTGATAGTATTTATTCCGCTGTGTATTCTGTATGAGGACAAGTTTATATAACTGTCCATTGTTGTTTATTGACTCTGATGATATGATGTGATGTAATGTAATAACAGATATAATTCTTTTGTTTTAAAAGACTAGTAATTATCTATTGTATATTTTTCCGCTGCGATGTGTAAGATTCTGATATTGTCTCTGTTCTATATCTGTGTTGTTTTGTTGTTCTTCTTCTCTTTTTCTTCTCTTTTCTTCTTCTTCTACTTTTTCTTCTTCTTAAAACCCTCACTATTGGAGTTTCCGACCCTCGATTGCTCGGCAGTCGATAAAGTGAGTATCGATGTCGAATTTTCGAAAGTCGAAAATTTCGGTATGTGACAAAACCCCTCTGGAGGATCATGTGGCCTGTCATTTGGCCCAGGCAGTATCACGTCATCAAGCGACAAGCCGTGCCTTAAACAAATCCGTCCCAGCATATCTTCGGAGATACCGGACGGCACAGAATCTTGTGGACGACAAATGAACCGGGCACCTAGACGCTCGTCTGGAGCTGGCTCTATAACTTCGGCTTCAATGACCGGTATTTCAATGGTTGAAGGAATTAAACTCGGAAGTTCCTGCTGCTATGAACTTGAGGGTTCCATGACTAACTAGCTAATGAAAAACCATTGTTAAAACAGACAATAACGCTCGTGCATCCCCCAGTGTAAAGTGTGTGAGTGTGTTGTGCAGTGCAGCATTGTATATCATTTGAGAAGTTCTATAGAATTGGAATACGCATGAAAACAATAAGACTTCAAGATTCAGTCGGAATGACCGTCATCGCTGACCGTCACAACCGTGCCATCCAGTTATTAGCAATCAATAAAAGTTAAAGTTTGTTAAAAAATTTGTTAGAGTTGCAGTTCCATCGACGAGCTTCGAAGGGAAATTAAATATGCAGTTCGACGGTCAAGTCCAATTATGCCAAAATGAAGCTCGTCGGAATTAGATGTTCAAGTGCACAAGAGTTTCCAAAGTTAGGCCCATTGTCGATCATCAAAGTTCAAGTTTACATCGATCTGCGTAGTAGTTCGTATCCATCAAGGGAACGGATTCGAATTCGTATCAATCGATCAAGGACTTTTTCGTATCGATCCCATGGCTCGCAGTTCGAATCGATCAGAGTCTATTACTTCGTATCGATCAGAAAGGCATCCACTTCGAATCGGTTAGAGAGAGTCAATTTCGTATCGATCATAGGATGTCAATTTCGTATCGATCATAGGATGTCAATTTCGTATCGATCACTATCGATTCAAAACTGCCATTGCTAGGCAACGGTTCTATGACCGATACGAAGCCCAAGGCAAGACAGTGATATGAGAATTCAATTCTGAGATCGATACGAAGCGAGACACTCTCTTCCTCAATCGATACGATATTGTGGCCAAAAGACTGCCTCTCAACCATTTCGAATCTGATGTTTTGTCCTTTTCCCCAAATCGATTCGAACTCCATTCCTTCCTTATTCGACCTCGCACGTTACCCATTTCCACGAGCAACGTTCGGACATGAGCTCGAATGGATTAGAGTGGCATGAGAATCTGGATCTCGTCGTTTTGAGACTAATTTTGTTCATTTGATTACCTGATTTAGATTACTGATTTAAGGGATTGAAGGATGTGAATTGATTCGAAGTCAAGCAGTTTTCTTCTCTTGGTCTCAGAAGCGATACGAAAGCAAGGCACGAAAGTAGAAGAGTAAAAAATGGAAAACGACTAAGTCCACAGTATTTATATGGACTCGAAAGCAAAGGCAAAAAACGGTTCACATCCCAGTGGATTCGAACGGTTACAAGACATCCCCACAGATCGATTCGAATAAGCCATTCGACTCCATTAATACGAGTGTTTATCGATACGTAGTTGCCAACGAAGGCTTTTCTGAATCAACCAAGTCCATCGATACGATCCCACAGTTCGTATCGATCACCTATGACTCCGTCTCCTGTGCAGTTCGAATCCATCGACTCACGGCTCTCAAAGGCCAAGTCCATCGTTACGAAACCACAATTCGCATCGATCACCTTCGACTCCGTCGCCTGTGCAGTTCGAATCCATCAAATAACGGCTCTCAGAGGCCAACTCCATTGATATGAATTGCCTGTTCGTATCCAATAACCCCACATCCATCGACTCAAAATGCACATTTTGTATCCATCAATGCAATGAATATCGGTGCGAAAGCAATGCTTTAACCTTCTACATCGATTCAGGAGAGGATCGATACGAAGGAACATTCAAAAACAACTGTCGAGCGTTATTACAATTCGATTCTCACATCGGTTCAGGAGAGGATCGATACAAAATTCGATACGGGATAAACTAACAACGACTCATGAACGCACAAATGTGAACAAGAGTCAGATTGACATATATGCATATATGTCGGACTAATATTCAATATTCCATATTTACAGGAGTTGGAAACTCGTTTGATAACGATTACAACAACAAACGGATAATCACTAGCATACAGCAATCAGTTGCAACAATACAGGGTACAGCAGTTGACAGTCCACAGCTTACATTATTAAGAAAAACAATCGAAGGTTATAGCTTTCATCAGACAATAACTATTCAGAATGAAGATTGCAGCACATCAAAGCACATCATGTTTCCACAAGACATACTTTGGGGGGCAAATGTTATCCCGCCTTTTGGCAAGGCCGTGACACCGAGGAATTGACAAATAATCAATGACGGCCCATCCTAGAGATCGGTTATACACAGGCTCACTATGGATATCGACAAGTTTTGTCCGAGTCCCGATCCAGCTAAAATTAATATGACACAACAAGTGAAGCTATGAGAGCCAACATTCCAAATTTTGAGTCAATCCGAGTTCGTATGCTCAAGTTACGATCGATGCAAAATTGAACAAAAAGAGCCTTTGTTTGACTCGCTCCGCTTCACATCCATCAGAGAGTCACATTTCGACTCGCTCCGCTTTGCATCCATTGAATGGCCTCTGTTCGACTCGCTCCGCTTCGTATCAATGGATACACCTCTATTCGACTCCATCACCTTCATATCGATCAGAACGGCTGCGACCTGGCATTCATCCTAGAGTCTCAGTTCGAATCGATCGGATTCGACTCCATCAACTATACATTGTTCGAATCGATCGTGCAGTGACCACTTCGTATCCATCGCAAAGCCTTTATTCGAATCCATCTAGGTAGAGGACTTTTATCGATACGAGCTAGGCCCCGTAATGGATACAAGCAAAGCATGGCCATCGATACGAATAACGGCGAAGACACAAGGAATACCCACCACGTCACCACCAGATCACACGCTACCATCGATTCGGAGTGATCGATTCGAACCAGACCGAATCGAACAGGGATTCGAACAAGACCGAGTCGAACAAGACCGAGTCGAACAGCGAGTCGAACAAGACCAAATCGAAATGAGGGAGTCGAACGAAACAGCCAACCGAAGATCCTAATTCGTATCGATCATATCTCCTAATCTACAAGTCCAAATGCTATGAAATTTTCACAGAAGCTTGTGTACATGCCAAAGAATGCCAACGCCACATTTTGACTCCATTGGATGAAATCTTGATTGATACGAAATCCATTCGTATCGATCACGGATCGGACCGAAACTTCACGGGCTTGGGCACGCGGGCCTAGTCACATGCCAGAAGGAGCCTCCCGAGATCTGAGCGAAATATCAGCCTCCTACACCTATAAATAGAGCCCCAAGGCATACAGAAAAGGGGCTTCTTCTTCTTTGATTTCTCCAACGCCCAGACTCTGCCGGATCCAGATCTAAACTCCCTTGCTGCTGCCAATAACGAAATTCACTGCTGCAAATCATAATTATCTGCTGTAATTCATTGAATTCACTTGTAATCTTCACAGAAAGATCAATAAAGTTATCAAATTCATAGTGGACGTAGGCGATATGCCGAACAACTCTAAATTCTTATGTCTCCTTGCATTTTAGTTATTTTCATATCTGAAATTTGGAGTTTTTGTTAGATAATCCTCTTGTTCCATAATTTCTTCACTTTATCTCTTCAAAAACTTCGGAAGAGAGTTATGCCCAATTTTGGTACAAACATATATAAACTATTTTTAAAATTAACTATTTTAATATAAACTATTTTAATATAAACTATTTTTAATATAAACTATTTTAATATAAACTATTTTAATATAAACTGAAATTTTCAACCATTCACATCCATACATGTCGGATTTGAATTGCTCAACATATTAGATTGTTAATTTAAATTTGGCAAAACTCAGCATATACAGTAAATAAATAATCACAGAATCACAGACACAAAGTAATATAACAATAATGCAACGGAAACAATAGAATAGTAGTTCATAAAGCTACTATATATATATAACAGAGTTAAACAAGATACAACATAAGTCACGAATACAAAGATGTCTCAATACAATACTCAAATACAAGATCTGAATACATCCCTGGAATCAGCTGAATAACTGGAAGCTGGATAGATAGCTGGATCTCTAAGCGAAGCTCCAACACCAAAGTGGAGTCTCGAACACTGAGCCACTCAGTCTGACCCGAGCGTAAAGCAAAACACAAAACACTCGAGTCAGTATTAACATTCTTATATCAATAAATCCAACTCAAGTGAAATATCTACTAAAATACAAGTAACTCAAAGGATGTCTGGGATAACCATCCTCTAAGGATCCATTAAACTATCTACTCTGTAGTAATATACGCTATTATAATAATGTCTAAAGTAAAGTAAACTATCAAAATAGCGTTAAGGCGTTACCCATATCCCCCTTAACACATTTTATGGTGCCAGTAGTCTATACAGTACCGTAAAACCCCGTAAACTGGAGCTACCAGAGGATAATCCATAGGTACGACACAAATCAAACTCGTAGTAAAGCACGCTGGGGTAGGTGACACGGCACAACTAAGCAATGCTAGGGTAGATATACCGATTACACTTTTAGGCCGGTGGTAATGCAGAGCCGCAGCAATCGCCCACCTCGAGCAACACTCCTGAATCAAGAGTGCGCACCAAAACAATCACAAAGTAATAGAATGGCATACGATGGAATGTGTCCGATCGGAGGAGCTACCTCATTAGCCCGTCAATTGCTCCTGTTTTAGCCACCTTATGCCAACTCACGGGAGTTGGGTCCATGAATATACCTCATATAGAATCGTCGCCACCATCCTACTTCAATTTGGAATCTCCACCGCGTACACAGTTGTTAAAGTGGTTTTCGGTATCGACAGAGAGTATGCCCATATCCGATCCCGGTCTCTTTAACAACCAAATGTTATTATAACACCGCGGTCATTTCAAAATAGTTTATACTTCAAAAACCAAAATATCATTTCCATTTTAAAACCATATCAATACGATATCATTTCATTTCAAATATATCCATTTCCAAAATCATATCACTTATCCGAAGTTATAACACTTCCGAAACCAAAACACTTTGAAACCATAATATTTTGGAAAACCTTAACTTTGAAATCATAACTTCCACCCTTAAACAGTTTAGATATTAATAATAGATATATAATAAAATAGTTTATAAAGTAAAATAGTTTATATAAAATAGTTATAAGTTAAAAATTATTTATATTAAAATAGTTTATATTAAAATAGTTTATATTACAAATAGTTTATATAAAAAAATAGTTTATATAAAAATAATTTATAAAGTAAAAATTATGAATAGTTTAAATATAATTTAAATTTACTTTATATAATAAAATAGCTTCCTCAACTTCCACAAATCGATTCAAATCAATTCAAATTTCAAATTCAAATTTAATCCAATCTCAAATCATCAATTTCAATTTTAATTCAATTAAACATTTCAAATTATATCAATTTCAAACACCGATTTGAAACACAAAATAAACCATTAAATTTCCATATATTTCAAAGCTTTAAATATTCCACCTTTCCAAAACTAAATTTGATAATTCCATTTATATCTCAATTAAATTTCATTACATTTAGTTTCTGCAATATGTAATCATTTCAATAACATCTAAATACAACTTCAATTTACAAATTTAAATAAACAAATATCCCATTTAAATTTATATAAGTTTGAAATATTCATTTAAGTCACCTTTAATCAAATTCAAGTTATAAAACATATCTTTAAATTTCAAATTTAATAAATTTCAAATCAAACTTATTTATGTAAAATTCTTAAATAAATATAATTTCAAATCAATTTCAAATTTATCTTTCCAACCTGAATCATTATAAACTCTATATTTGAAAATATATATATTAAATAAATACTTAAACATATTATATAGCAACTTTATTAAATCAACTTTGATAAATCTTTAAAATCAATATTTATAAAATCATATATTTCTTTTCAAAATCATAGAAATCATTTCCAAAAATATATAAATAGACCAACGGTGTCTATATATAATTTTCTATCCGATGGTTAACTGATACGGATATTTATCATTTCAATCCGCAATTTAAATATATATACGGGTATATATCTTTTCAACCCGCAATCCTAAATTCAATGTCAATGAAAATCGCTTGGGTTTATCATTTCAACCCATAACGATTTTCTCCTATTCTACAGATCGTTCGGGTATGTATCATTTCAACCCATAGTGAATTCTATACTAACAGGGAACTTGCAGAGTGATAACAGATATGACAATAATATAACAGCGGTAACAGGCATATATAATCAGTGATAAATAACAGATAATGGTGTCGATGTCACAAGTGAACAGATACAGATAATAGCATATATATTTAGCAATATAAATAACAAATAATGGTGTCAGATGACACAGGTGAACAGATACAAATAATGGCATGTATATAGCAATATAAATAACTAACAACAGCATATTTCAATTGCCTTTTCAATTGAAATCAAATTTAATAAATATAAGAACATTAATCATGAGTGATTGTTCACCTTTCGAGGGTAGAAATGAACGAGAATGAGACGGGTTACAAATTCAAGCACGAATTCCGAAACAAAGTAAGATTGGCACAGATTCGACGGATAAAGCTGATAACAGAAATTGATGAGAACAACTCAGAATCAACTTGATATATACAGAATATATATATATATATATATATATATATATATATATATATGTTTCAAAATCAATTTCAATACATATATTTCAAATCAGTTATTTATATTCATACATATATTAAATTAAATGTATATATAAATCAAAATCATTTGTTTAAATTAAACACATATATTAAAAATGAACATATCTACATGGTATATTTTGGAATAAATACATATATATACTGATCGAAAATGAAAACCACTTACATATTTTATGTATGTTCAATTGAATATATCCATATATATTCAATAATCAATTTAAACGTAAATTTCAAATAAATATCCAATTCAAACACATAAAACAAAGTCTCACTCTATATATATATACACATTTAAAACCAAACTAATGTATACTAATATAAATTCATGCAACAAATAATATAAAAATACTAGTATACATATCATATATGCAGACTCGCCTATATATATAACTAACACAGCCTATATAAACTATCCTATGCAAATCAATATATAACCAAACCAAAAGATTTATATAAAATAGTAATATATATAAGATAACACTTTAAATATTTAAACATATACCTCTTATACTGTTATACGTATATGTGCACTTACAGTCGAAACTGTTACATCTATATACACAAATCATAAACAAACAAATATAAACTTTTATAAACTACAGTTATTTAAAATCAAGTATATATACGTATTAACTTTATATATGTAACAGGTTAAATATATAGAAACTAATGTATAAGCTAAAACATATACTCACTAACTTTAAACATACTTATTATATAACACAGCTAGCAGATCAATATATCCAATAGATTGGATACTATAACAAAATCTTATTATATAAACATACTTATAAAATAAAACCAGCAAATCCAAAATTTTATAAACCTATATATATATATATATATATATATATATATATATAAGCAGCAAGTTGCATAGGAAAACAATTTCCCCTTGTATAAACCAATACAACAGAATATATATATCCATATATTACTAATATTACTTACATAAATTTGTATATAAATCAAATATATTTCATTTCATATGTAACCATACATTTATAAACATATATTCAAATGTCAACAATCCAAAATCTACACTAATATAACTTAAGGCAAACCATATATATAATAAACATATGATAAATTTATATACTTTTTGTACGTATGTATAAACAAAAATGAATAAAAAAATTCAGTAATATATAAACTTAATATATAAAGCACACGCGCAAATATACTTACATTAACAGTATATATATAAACTAATGTATATATATTAATATATACCCACCTACAGGATATAAACATGTGCACGGTTGGAGAAGATGAAGCTGGAAGCAGAAATGCAGTAGTGAACGGAGGTGGAAGCTCGGCTGTGCGTGCTCGGCTTGGGAAGGTGACGGTGTTGGTGGCTTTCGTGGCGTTCGCGGAGGCAGGGCGCAAATCATGTGCTGTTTGCGGCCAAGGTTGCTATGGCCAGTGGAGGGTTTGACAAATAATGGGGAGATTGAATGCATGGAGGGTGGCTGCAAAAAGAAGCAGGCTGAGTGAGCTTTAGCGGCGGGTTAAGGGACAGGGAGAAAGGAAGTTGAAGAAGGTGTATTGGAGAAATCATGGTGGGTGACAGAGTTTGGTCCTCTTTTTTTCAAGCTAGGTTCAAAGTCCGTGGTGGTGAGGACACAACGAGGTCAGGGAGTAGTCGCGTTGTTTGGTGAAAGGCGGCTAAGGAGGGAGGAGAAGGGGTAGCCATAGAGGATGAAGGCGCGAGCATGAGAACTTAAAGATACAGGAAGACGAAGTAGTTTGTAGAAAAATGGACAGCACATGAGTTCTATTATTTATTTTCAAAGGGAGAAGCAGAACCGATTTAAAATATTGGAACCAGAAAATTGTTGAAATGTTGGAATATAAAAAGTCAAAAGTTGAATAATAATTGTTGATGACTGTGAAATGATTTCACGTGGATAACTAAAAAAGACAGAAGAAACCAAGAGATTATAATACTGATACCGATACGAAATCACTTTACGTGGATTCCGCTGCGTATCGGACTTCAAAACACAGAATTGAATATACCGCAGAGGTCAGCATGATGAGACGATCAAAATGGCATATAGATATTAGTGGTACGATCATCCGATCAAAAGTCGATAATCGGTACCGGAAATGCTGCAAATCTGTCGAAACTAAGACAAACGAAGCAATAACAGTCCAAATTTGGAGAAACGAAATATGTTGTCTCACTCAGAAGATGATTTACAAATTTTCTATATAAAAATATTCAGGTTTGGAAAACATTTTATTATCATCAATTATTAACTGATTTAAATTAAAATAGAATTAGACAAAAAATAAACTTCAATATTATTTGATGAATATTTACCAGTTGCTATGTTTAATTAGGCGTATTCCAAATTTCAAATTTATAGTTCAAAATTTTATTGTTTAAAATTTCACAAAATTCCAATTAATTACGTTATTAAAACAGTTAAAATTTACGAGTTGTTACAGAATTTTACCATGAAACCTACACCACTACATTCATGGCAAAGTTCTGGACAACTTTCATATTTGGAGTTTTGCGATCGGAGTGCAAACAGAGACGTTAAGGACAAAAAACGAATTCGAAATGAAAATAAATAAATAAGAAAAATTAACGTCCATTAATTATTCGCACGAACCCATAAGCCGACCGTTCACTACGATCGGTCGACATTAGCGGTTGACCGGTGCATATAAGGAGGTCGATCGGTTGTGTAACCGCGGGCGCAATAAACCTAAGCCACAATGTCTAGATTTAATATACTTCGACCTAACGGTTCTAGTTAATTCTAGCGTCTATTAATTAAATCCTAACCCTCTCTTCTCTTTTCATATTTTTATGGAGGCAGAAGCGAAGCTCTGCCATTTCTTCTTCTCTATTTTGTTTCTAAATTATAAAGATAAGATATTTGTATCTATATTCATAAAATTGGAGCAGAATAGAAATCTAATAAAAAGGTAAAGATAATAGAATCAACCATATGCGTATTTGAGGTAATCTATATAATTGTATCTATTTTCTCTCCCTATCCCAAATTTCCTCCAAGATCTGTAATTCTAACATATGTATATACCCTTTCATACATATCTCTTGAATTAAAAAGGATTTGGAGATGAATCAAAGTTCTACTTCAAATCTGGAGATTTGGATTCCTTTTAAAAGGCAAGTGGGAAATTTTATAGGTTGTTATTATATAAAAATTATCCCACTGGTGTTTATTTTATTTTTATGCCTAATTGGAAAATTATATATGAGTTGTAGGCAACAAATTGAATATGACCTGAATATAATAAATATTGCCTACGTATTCTTGTTTGTGAAATGATTTAGAATTGTTTATAACTTGATCTGGAAATCAATCCTAAAAGTATGAATTTCTAATATTAATTTGAATAAAATTTATTCCAGATCTGAAATAGGTTGTACAATAATGTTATAAATTTATATTATTACCCTAATCTTATTGGAATGTAAACTTTTCTATGTTTAGAATTATTGGAATTTAGATCTGTTTAATATTTGTAATTAGTTGTTTACTTTCCCTTTATGGAAAAAAATACAGTGTTTGTTCTAGTAAGGAATAGATGCAAATAAAAAGAGAAAGAGACATGCAAAGTATGAATTCATTGTACTTTACACTGTCTATTTCAGTAATATAAAGAAATGATTATTCCTTGTAATTTCAAACGATGTAAGCTCTTATATTTTAAAGTTAAATCTTTTGTTTTGGACTAATTAATGGAAATTACAGCGGACAATCTTTTTAGATATGATTCCAACAATTGAACATGCAAAAAAATATTCTAGTGAATATATATAACTGGAATATAATTGATAAAAGTATATATTTGTACGTAATTTAATATGCTTGTAATAATTAAATAAAAAGCTAATAACGATGCTTACACTTAATATTCGCGCGTATACGATAATTAATTAACGAGAAAGAAATTTAAAAGGTTGTAACTTCATTAAATGAGAAATAAATGGTAATAAATATGGGAGTTACAATAATCTGATAGGATAAATGGATTAACGGGACTGATAAAAATGGAATAGGTATAAAAGGTTGCTAATTTGAATTAGTAATCATACATAAATATCTTAGGAAATGTCCATTAGGATTTTATGGACAAATTGACATTTATGAGCATTAAACGAGGATTTATAGGTATATATTTAAGGTAAATCTCATTGCCTTAATTAAAAGGGAATTAGTAAGCAAAGTCCAATGTCTACCTAAGTTAATATAAGTAAAGACTTAGGATGGTTAATTGAACTTAATAGGTTAGTGATGCGAGGTCAGTAGAGTCACTCGATGGAAGACTACCTTTCACTTTGAGGCTACCAATAGTCGGGTGTACTTACTACTGATGTGAGAAATCACTATTCCTAGGACCCTTGACGACGTGAGAGATTGGGCCTGCTTTCTTCATTGGAAAGTATTAAATGGTCCAAATTTGAAATTAGGAGCAGTGAGGGATATTTCATAGGGGTTCGCTTCTGGTTTTAGGTCTTAAGTGGTTGTAGGGTCCGCCTCTCTCCTAAATGGAAGTGTTAAGTCACCTAGTGAGATTCCAAATAAATAAGGATGTCACTAAAAGGTTTTACTTCAATGTTGATGTCTTAAGTGGCCGAAGGGCCCACCTCCCTACCGAAAGAAGTAACCTAATGTGATTCCATATTTATAATTAAAGAGTGATAATGGATATCTCAGGAAGAGCTCGCTTCAGGTTTGGGGTCTTAAGTGACTGAAGGGTTCGCCTCTTTCCTATAAAAGAAGTATTAAGTAGACCAATACGACTAAGTAATGTCAGTTAGATAGTACCAGTGAGGAGTTTGCCTTGGGGTTAGGTATTAATGACAAAGATCTACCTATAAATAGGTGTTAAATGGTCAGGGATTTGCCTATTCCTTATTAACGAGGTATTAAGGGCTTGGTTATAGTCTCTTACATTGGTAAGTCCATTATAACAATAGTACCATTAAGGACCACGCCTTAGGAATAGGTCTTAAATGATGGAGTCTGCCTTAATTAATGTCTTAAATGACTAGAGTCTGCCTATTTTCCAATAAAAGGTATTAAGTGGCTTGGGTACTGTTTATTACATGGCAATGATTTTATCGACGATAGATGCGGGAATATTTGGACATTAAAGGTCGAAAATCATAAATAGTGGTTAGAGGTCTAGTAGCTAGGACGACCGACCATTGATAACATTGTTAGCAAACCACCTTGGAAATAGTTCCTAAATGATAGGGTTTACCTTGATTAAAGTCTTAAATGGCAAAGTCTGCATATTTCTCTATTTTAGAAGTATTATAGAAGCTCGTTTCGTATATAGAAGTATTAAGTGGAAAATGGGTTTGGAAGTATTGGGCGGTTGATAAGCCTTCATCAGTATTTTGTACCTTGGGAAAGGGTAAGTGAGTAATCGTGTGTGCAATGCAAGGTTAGATTAGAATTGCTAACCTTAATGGACATAACTATTAAATGGAAGCCAATTGGTATATATTTATGTTATGGACAATTTATATACTTTTCTAGTCCCAAAACGTTGTTCTAACCCCCTCCTCATTACTGCCCACATGATAGATTAGCTAGATGTGCTTTGTTGTTGGATCAGTCTTCTTTCTCTCATGCTCGAGGCTGATGTTACAATCTGCTATCCATGGAATATCATTAATTCCAAGGCAATTGTCATAGTCAATACTTTTGTACTATTATTGTTTCTGCTATGAGTTTAGATTTCTATCAATCTCTAATAATGCTTATGCTTATTTGCAGGTAAAAAATCCAGCGATCTGTTCTTTGATGGACTTGTGTTTCAATTTTTGTTGAAATTTAGGCCAATTAAGGACCGAGTTGTTATATTTGGAATTATAGCTTAGGTTAGTTAATCATAGGAATTAGAATAAAATGATAGAACATATTCGTACTTTCCTATCTAGGAATATTATATTCTTACGCTAGATTCTAAGAGTTCCGTCTATAGAAGTAGTTGTAGTTCCTCTCCGAAGGAATGGGCAAAGCAATTATGTGTTGGAAATATCTTAAAGCTAAAAATTTCATGTCGGCTCCAGAGTACCACACGGAGTGCTAGCGATGCGTAAAGCTCCATTGATGAAGAGCATAAGTATGAGATATGGCCGAATCCCAAAAACTGGAGGTGTTCGACTTGATCGTTGAGATTATAGCTACGTCATGATTTTAGATTTTGAATTCCAGTCAAAGGCACACATTTATTGAAGACGGGTAAGAAATTAGAGCATGTATGTCATAATTTTCAAAAAGCAAGTTTTTGCTAAGGTGTGTTCATTGATCATCCCTTTAATGGCAAACCGGATTTTTATTGGAAAATTAATGTCAATTCTTTAGTCTAAAAACTGTGAGAAAATTCTTATGAAGTATGTTTAGGAAATATCTTAGAGTTTGGAAAAAGGGTTTTCAAACAATTTTTCCCTAAAGATCTATTTTGGAAATTTTATTTTAGGAAAGTTTTGAAATTTTAATTTTCAAAGAAACACATATACTTTGGCAAGAAAATAGTTTTCCAATTTAGGAAATTTGTATTTTAAAAAGAATGTTTTGAAAACCCTAAAATATCTATAAATATAAGTTTGATTTTATAGGAAGTTTTGGTATGAGATAGTTTCCATTATTTAGAAACAGGTATAAAGGAGCATATATTTAGCTTACTGATTTTTGGGTTTATAAAATTGGGTTTTTTTTTTAATATTTTCTCTCTTTGAGGTACAGCTAAAATAGGAATGACATTCAGTTTTATTGGGGTATGTAGTTTGAAGTGTTGTTATACCCACCAACTATTGGAAGAATATTTCTGTGCGAAGTAGAAAGGAAATGAAAGTTGGAATATTTTTGGGTTTTTGGAAGTGTTGTTGGTCGCAACTGTTTTGTTAAGGCTATCACAATCTTGCTAAGAAATGGTCTACACAGTAAGGTGGATACCGTCGTATGGAACAAAGAATTTATCTGGATGGGTTAAGCTGAAGATGGTGTGCAGAATGATCATTAGAATATTAATTAATTTGACCGGCCCTATTGGGTCTAGGTTCAGGTCGTGCCCAAATCTGAGCCAGTAGTCGAATGCAAGCGGTCGACCATAGAGGGTCGACCGTAGTGGTCGACAGCTTGACCTAATAGCAGCCGTCTGTTAGGTGGATTCCGGATGAACCCGAACCTGTAACACAATTACAAGTCACGTCCAAACCATCAGCCACCACAATCCCCTCCTCTCTATTTTCAACCGAACCCCATTTCTACCTCCTCCTTCCTCCACTTAATCAAAGCCTCTCTCCTCAATTCCTCCACCAAGCAACGTCAAATGCATGTCAGATCTTGCCCCACCACCATTCCGGATCTAAACCCTTTTCCTACTTTTTACAACGGCCTCTCAGCCTATGGCACCGCTAAGCACTAGCGGCTTTTCCTCTCGTCATCCCGGCCTCACCCTGTAAGAAGCCACTTGGCTTGACCGGAGCAAGCGAAAGATCGCCACTTATCTCAAAATGTCGGACTTTGATTTTCTCCATGGGCAACCAGTGAAATTCGAAGATTTCATTGCTCTTAGGCTTGAAGAGCTTCTCGTAACGATAGGACTTGCATCGATCCTCCACTTCGTGACTTATGAGCGGTAATATTGCATGTGATGTGTCTGTCTTTTCGATGCATAGATGGCATAGATTTTGATGGTGGTAACAACTGTTATCCCACCTTTTGGCAAGGCCGAGATACCAAGGAAATAACTGAAAAAGAAACAGGATCACACGTCTTCAACTTCGAATGATTGTTGGGCAACTACAAATATCGATGAATTTTGTTCGAATCCAGATCGGGCTACAATTGATAAGACACGACAAGTGAAGCTGTGGAAACCGACTTTCCAAATTTCGAGGCAATCCGAGTTCGTATGCTCAAGATATCACCGACGAGATGTGGGGTAGCCGGCCTTTAGTTCGAATCCATAGGCGAAGCCTATGTTCGAATCCATCGGGTTGCCGAGCTCCGTATCCATCAGCCAAACCCTTAGCTCGAATCCATCGTCCCTACATTACCTCGAATCCATGAGAAGTACCATTGCTTCGACTCTATCAAAACACCCTCAACGTTCGAATCCATCCAAAGCGTCTCTTAGTTCGAATCCGTAAGAATATTCCCACCTTCGAGTCCATCAAGGAGAAACCCTTCGAATCCATGCAGTTGCAGGGACTTCGACTCCATCTCATAACTATCTTCGAATCCACCCTGTTGAAGCAAATTCGAATCGATCAATATTGGCATACCCTGATCGATTCGAACGAACACTGGTCCAATCGATTCGAAGGAGACGTGTCTTCGAATCGATCACCTCGAATCCATCAATTCCACACAGCTAAAACCAAGGATTAGACCTAGTAAACTCGGAGAAAAATAGGGATTGACCCGAAGCACACGGACCATGTCACCATCTTCACGTGCAGAAGCATGGATTCGAACCATATCGATTCGAACGAATCCATAGGACGAAGAACACCATCTTGAATCGATCATAACACGGGATCTACAAATCCAAATACTATGAAATTTTCACAAGAGCTTACGTATGCGTAGAAGAATGACCACACCAAGTTTCAACTTGATTGGACACTTTCTTGATCGATTCGAACCAAGGGTCGAATCGATCCCAAAGTGGGCCCGTATCTCCAGATTTCGGCCATGTGCGCCCCGTCACGTGCCAGAAGCGTTCTTCCCGGATTTTAGGCGAATTATCAGCCTCCTACACCTATAAATAGTGCTCCAGATCATTCAGAAAAGAGGTGGAACAATTTGGAGAGCTAAAGAGCGCCCAGACTCTGCCAGATTTACTCCAGATCACCATTGCAGCCTTAGATTCAGATTATAATCATAAAATCTGCTGTACTACGCGACAAGAAATTGTAACCTTCAAGTATCAAGCAATAAAATCATAAAAACCTTGAAGTGGACGTAGGCCAGAGATAGACGAACCACTATAAATTGTGTGTCACTGTTCATTATCTCCGGATTGTTGTTTGTTGCTTGTTTAGATCTGATATTTGTGTTTGAATATTGCTGATTTGTATTCATACATTAGTGCTTTCACAACACTTGGGGTTTGTGACCATTTTTGGCGCAAACACTGGTGACAACTATATTGAGTCTGAGGTGAAAGGAGCTCGGATCTAGATGATGGATGATGATCTCGCTGAGATTTTAGAGATATCCGCAGTAGGCACAGATTTGGATAACATAGAGATGACTGATCCTGAGATTCTACAGCGGATCTTTTTTGGAAATGTCGATGATTGAAGGACCGATAATTTGTGATCGATTGCCCGTATCGTCGTGCACATCATTCAACACAACATCATTCCAAAGACGGGAAGCCTTGACGAAATCTATACGTCAGTATGGAGAGCCACCTATGCTATAATTGGTGGCATAGCCTTCAAGTGGGCTGGTGTTTTGATGCTCTATATGGTCGATCATGGAGTGGTACCCTGAGTGCTCACTTTCTATCTTCCCACTTTCTCACTCGAGTATTTAGGGATTATGAGGTAAATTTAAGCAAAGAGCCAGTAGTTAGGATGAATATTCCTTTACCGTCTACAGCACCACATGTACCAACACCTGAGCAGCAGCAACAGCAGTAGGGGATAGTACAGCAGTATGGGACCACGACTCTGGTCGCTAATGGGACCACGACTTTCTCTATCGATCCAAATTAACGATAGGTCGTGAATCTCAAGTGAAGATGAAGATTCAGAGTGCAAGGGTTATTGTCGTTAACTCTGAGGGTGATTCCAAAACGAGTGTAACGAGATAATGCCTTCGGTTTCGTTCGAACCCGGAACGAACTTATATGGATTGAATGCTTTCAGCACATCGTCAGGCGGACGATGAGCATTCTAAGTGATATGTTCTGATTAAAGGTAATCGTAACCTCAAGCCTCATCAACCGGGAATGGCTAAAACAGGGGAGGTGCAGCAAGGCTTCGTGGGTAGCACCCACTGAGAGCAAGATAGATCCCTGTCTAGAGGTCCCTTTTCTTTTCATTCGGCTTAGTGTGTGGTTGGTCGTGCCAACTACGGGGTTATCTTGTTCGGGATTATCCAGTAAGGGATGGTTCCGGCTTTGTGTTGCAGGGGAGCGGGCGTACTCCTTGGTACGGTGATCTAGGCCACGTACTGTGACGGGCGGTACCCTAGTAGCCCTGCCATTGTATGGAATCCAAACTCCAATAAGTGCCGTACGTATTAGTTGTGCCCAACTATGTTGGAATGTGAGATGTAAGCATTTCAGCTATTTCTGTATTTTACTTGAAAACCCTAGACCCTATTATAATAAAATCAGATTTCCTATCAAACGTTTTAGTTAGCGTAAGGTAAAAACTTACCCATGTTTATTTGTGGGGAGTCTTACGTGATACTTTTGTTTTCAAAAGTTTTCAAAGTTAAGCAATCTAACCGTTTACTCACACCAGACCCATGTCTGACCCAAGTGTTTATTTCTGTTTTATAAACTCTTGGGTACTCAAATTTTTACGAGTAGCCAAGGGATTCAGGTTTAGCTTTGACGAATATTCTGGAGGATCAATGGAGTAGGAGGCTTCGCCGTTCGTAGATATAGTATTCCGCTGTGTTGATATCTGTGATAGTGTCTTGTCTTGTATTTGAGTTGTAATGTCTAGACAGATGTTTATAACTGTCTAGTAAGTGATGTATATGCCGTGTAACTCTGTAAATTGTTGTATACTATGTAATAGTTTATGTTATTAATATAATTTATTCGTTCCGCTGTGAGATCGTTGTTGTTGTTTCTTTCTTTCTTCTCTTCTTTTCTATTTCTACCCCTTTCTTTCTTCATAATGATCTGACTTTCTGTGGAGAAAAAGCCGGGTCGTTACACTATCCAATAGGTTCAGGTAGAGCTTCGAGAGGTTAGAGCAGAGACGCAGCGCCAGGGGCGTGAGATTGGGTTCATAGCCACCATGCTACGACCATTCCACGGTCGCAGCAATGGCTTGAGGTCCAGCCGTGGAGCGAGACCATCTCACTGTTCGTAGATGGTGTTTTATTTAGGATTATTATATCTTTTTATTTCCAGCATTTGTTATTTTCTTTTAGCTTGTTGGATTGTAAAACTATTAGTGGTCTCTTATGAAAGGCACGCGTGACATTATGAGTTTCTATTCATTTTACGTGTTATTATTTATGGGTATGCGAACTGCTCCTATATCTGCATAGTAGAGAAAGAATATAAATATGGGCATCCCATAAAGACAATTAACTAACAGTAAAAGCAAAATAAGACTGCAAGTTTAGAATAGTTGGAAATTTTTGCAAAGGACATGATAAAGTTGTTTCGATGTCACGGGCCATTGCTCATGTTCCTTAAAAGCTAAGTTTTTTGAATAATAGATATGTTGACATTTTAAAATAAAATATCAAATTTTTGGGTAAAGGATAGTTATAGAATTTTGAAATTTGGTTTATGCGTTTAGCACATAACCGACTTTCGACTACACTGAAATTGTGGCTTGATTTATCAAAAATTTTAAGAAGGAAAATTTCTTGAAAAATTTCCCCTGATTTGAAAAGTTCCCTTTTGAAAAAAAAAAAGAAAGAAAAAGTTTTATGTTTTAGTTATTTAGGCTCTTAAATTATTTTTGGTGTTTTTGTTTAAAATTTTAACTCAAGGGAAAATGTGCGTCTAAATATTTTGAGATTTAATTTTGCAAATGACGAACAAATTCAAAAATTAAGATAGATTTTGGTGAAATCTTTGTTTCTGAAGGAGAAATTTTAGGCATAGGGTAGGAAAATTGTAACGACTCGATATTTTGGACCATTCGCATCCATTATAAGTGTATAGGTAGACACTCATGCCGGAGTTGAATTGCTCAAAATACCGCGTTGTTAATTTAAATTGGCAAAACTGAACATATACAGTAAATAAATATAATCACAGATCACAGACACAGAGTAATAAGTGCAGCGGAAATAAAAGAGATAGTAGTTCATGAAGCTACTATATAAATATATAAGTTACATCCGAGTTAAACCAGATACAACGGAAGAGTAATATGATACATCAGATACAAAGCAGAATACATCACTGGAATCATCGAATATCTGAAAGCTGGATAGATAGCTGGATCTCCAAGCGAAGCTCCAACTCCAAAGGTGAGTCTCGAAAGCTGAACCACTCAGTCTGACCCGAGCGTAAAGCAAAATACAAAACACTCGAGTCGGGATTAACATTCTTATATTAATGAATCCAACTCAAGTGAAATAGCAATTGAAATACAAGTAACTCAAAGGATGTTTGGAATAACCATCCTTTAAGGATCCGTTAAACTATCTACTATGTAGTAGTGTACGATAAGTAGATAATGTCTATCAGTAATATAAAGATATCAAAATAGCGTTAAGTCATGGCCCATTCCACCCTTAACACATTTTTATTCCCACAAGCATATACAAGACCGTAGTTTCCCCAAAACCGGAAGTCACCAGAGGGCAATCCATATACTCAAGGTACAAAACAAATTCTTAGTGGTCGCGCATAAATGGAATACAAGTATGACAAGGCACATGAGGCTATACCCAAGGTAGTGATACTACCGTTCGCCTGATCCGGGCTGGTGAGAACGCAACGCCGCAGCGCCCGCAACACCGTGAAACAACACTCCCAAAATCAAGGGTGCACCAATCGACAACAAGTATAAGTAGTTCGAAGAAGTGTGTCCACTTGAGGTAGCTAATCCTCCATTGGCCCGGCACAGCTCCTGTTTTAGTCATTTCCAATTTGACACAAGTGTCAAGGCTATCCATTATCGTTCTCTTTCTTCAGTCATCACGTACATCATTCCAACCACTTCATTCTGGATCATCACTCCGCGTATAGTTATTAAAGTGGTTTTCGGTTTAGATAGAGAGTATATCCATAACCGAATTCCAGTCTCTTTAATAACTTCCGTAATTATTACACCGATTGGTCGTTTATTTATTCAAAACCAAATCAATTTCAATTTCAAACAGAGTTTATAAATCAACAATTCGTTTGTCTTTCAAAACCAATTTCCATAATTTACATTTCGAAACTTCCAAATTACCCTTTCAAAACCCTATAATTCAATTTCAATTTTCTTTAAAACAATTCAAATATTTATTCAAGTTCGTATATAGGTTTCATTCCGAAATCATTTAAATAAATTTTATTTAACATTCAAATCAATTTAAACTCATTTATCGATTTCATCCAATATTCGTTAAGTTACTATATCATTCGAAACAATTTCTATTAAATTTCCAAATCATTAAATCAATTTCTTAAGTTCAACTTCATTAATCAAAACTTACAATTTTGAATTAAATTAAATTCATCAAATCAATTCTTTCAATTACAAGTCTTATATTAATTCCAAAAATATCACATTTTCATTTCTTGTTAAAGAAAATTCAATTTCAATTATTTATTTACTTACTTTAAATAATTTCCAAAACTTAATTAATAAAGAAATCTCAATTTCAATTATTACGAAGTAAAATTCACTTATTCAAAAATTCAATTTAATTTAATCATTAAATAATTCAATCTTATTTAATTATTAAATAATTCAAACTTCATTATTACATAATTTCAAAGTTTAATAATTTCAACTTAATTATAATTTTCAACTTAATTATTCAATCATTTCCAAGTTTAATAATTTCAAACTTAATTATAATTTCAAACCTAATTCAATCATTTCTCAAATTTAAACAATATTCATTCATCAATTACATTGTTAATATTCTGTTTCAGATTATTAAATATTAACATCCTACTTCCATTAAAAATTCAAATTTCAACTTCATTTCAAAACCATATTATTTATTCAAATAAAATCTTCGTTTTATTTTTAAATCAAATTTATTGACCAATCGGGTTTTATTTAATTTCTTTCCTAGGTCAAAGTTCAATTTTGGGTATTTATCATTTCAACCCGATTCCAATTCAATTCCAAAATCAAAGCATAGTAAAGGGAACTTGCAGTGTGACAACAGGGATGGTGTCAAAGTAAATAAACAAGCAATAACAATCCAAAAATTAATTCAAATAATCCCGAAATAACCGTATTAATTCGCATTGTTATTTGTACGAATTAACATAATTATTTCTAGAATCTACACTATCATTTCATGTAGATTAAAGATTATTACGTTTCGGTTTTCACTTGTCATTTAATTTACAATTTCATACATCATCAATTTAACAACATACATTTAAATGGTTCAAGGTGTAATTCCATATTTCTACGTGTCAACTAGTTTAACATTTAAAGGGGTCATATTATACAAATGTCAGTTAATCAAATTTTTACATTTAATTATCCTATATCAATTTCAAATGCATACTATTTATCTTTTTAACATTACCAATTTAACGTCCAATATAAACATCAACAATCAATCAATTAACAACCAAACTGGATTATCATTTCATATATATAACAGATAATGGTGTCAAATGTCACAGGTGAACTGATACAGGTAATAGCAGTGTAAATATCTAACAGCAGCATATTTCAATTGTTGTTTCAATTGAAATCAAATTTAATAAATAAAAGAACGTTAACCGTGAGTGAGTGCTCACCTTTCGAGGCTAGAGAGATTTGACAATGAAGTGGATTATAGATCCAAGCACGAATTGCAAAGCAAGATGGACTCGAGTTCGACGGACAAGCTGATCAATAGGAATAGATGAGATCAAATCAGAATTGTATCGATGAATAAAATTGGTATAAGTGAACTTACAACTATATATACACATGTATATAATTATTTACGAAATCATATCTTTAATTTAAACATATTTTTAGATTAAAATATATATATATAATTCAAAATCATTGTTTTTATTTAAAATAAAATACATAAAACAAACGTATTTACATAATAAAATTTGAAATAAATACATATATGTATATACTTAAAACGAAATACTTACATAAACAAAGTGTGTTCATTTGTAGTAAATGGTGACTAACAAAATAAACTAAAACAAATATCATATATTTATATATAATTCATATCAGATATAAACCTCATATACAAATAAAATATTCAACAGTATAAAATATATATATACAATAGCTCTACAGCCCACCATTATATATAATATAGACACATATACTTTTTGTACAAAATAGATCAAACATAACAAAACTGTTATAATTTACAAAAGACTCAACACTTCATAAATCTATAGGCTAATATATACAATACAACAACTAATATAAACTAAAACCAATGTATGCAAATAGTACTGCAACCATATATGTGTGCATGCGGCTAATCACTTAGAGATACTTGCTGTACTATTTCCAGAAAACAGAGTATCCATATAACATGCTTTGTACTTTTCAATTTCTTAAACCATGCTTATATGTCAACTTGAAATATATTGCCTGTACGTGCTTGTACATGCTAGGTAGAGGGAGAATGAAATGCATTGTATAATTAAATATGTATACACTTTAAAGTCTACCTTGCTTTGGTTATTTCAATATCATTTCAAAACAGGGGTATAGATAAAAAAAATTTCTTTCTTTCTGAGATGCACTATGTGTCACTACTGTGTATATATACTAATACATATCTAAACTTACATTAATCCATATATATCTCAAAAGAATATACAAAACTAACATATAGACTAATATATATACTTCCTTTATACAAAAAAAATGTAATATATTGTAAGTACTTACAAATATATAGAAACGCTGACATATAAACATATTTATATATAAATTAACTAGCTACTATATACCTATAAACTAATATAACCTTGTACAAACCTGTAACACATTATACTCACATAAAATACTTATATAGTTTTAAACAATCACTGGAACATCATATTATAACTCACATACATATATTACTATACCCTTTTCTTTCCAGCAACCAAACAACATATAATTATTGTAGACATATGTATATATAGGTTGTACAGTACAAAAGTATGGGCTTATACCTATAATATCTAATTGAAACCAAAATGTACAGCATGCATATGTTATAAACAACCCTTACATATAAACCTTTATATATATACTTTGCAGTAAAGTTTCAAAAATCTAAACATATATTAAATACCTTTGAACACAGATATACATAACTATCTTTATAAAATTTCAAAAATCAATATATAAATAACAAATATATATATATTACCAAATAAAAGGAGGAGTGGATAGAACTGGAGGAAGGCCAGGGTTTGCTGTACGGCTCGGTGAGGTGACTAGGTGGGTAGCTTCGATGGCGAGGCTGGCACGGAGCGGATTTGGGTGGACTGACGTGGCACGTTTGTAGAGTGGAGGGGAGCCGGTTGTTGGGCGCATGAAGACGGAGGAGGCCGAGTGGAAGGCTAGGGGAGGGTGAGATGGCGCGGTGGGGCGTGGATCTGCTGTGGGTTGGAGGCGGAGGGTGGAGATGATGAGATGGGACAAGGAAAGAGGAGGAGCTGTGACAGGAGGCGGGTCTGGCTGGGCTTGCGTGCTTGCTGTGGGGTCGGGTTGTGGAAGGCCGTGGCGGATGTGAGAGGGATGGAAGGCAGGTTGTTTGCTTCTCTGGGTGGTGCGCGTAGAAGAGGGAGAGGGGACGCATGGGAGTGAGATGTTCGCTTGGGTGGTGGGTGAGCACGGCAGCTACGTGAACACGGGTGGAAAAACATCAGGGAGAACGCGCATGCCAAAGGGTAGGTGGCAGGAGGAAGATCAAGTGTGCAGGCAGCTAACTTTCATTTTCATTTTTTTTTCAATTTGCAATTGACGATAATGTGGATAATGTGTGAAGTGGTTGAGAAAAATATAGAAAATGATGGAACGTTTCATTTATAAGAAGATGACGAAGATGCTGTCTCGAAACCATATATGTTATTATGTAAATTTCAAAGCACAGTAACGTAACCAAAAGAAATGAACCATCAGTTATAAATTAACTTGGGTATAGCAAAAGTCAGACTATTGAATTGTGGTAATAAATAGAGTAGATGGCTGTTTGTTTCATGATAATAAATGGAATGGTTATAAAGAACCCCAAAACTCGGACGAATACCGATACGATTAGTCGTCTCGCAGATATCGTCGTGAACCGGATGCCGAAATAAACAAACTTATATATACCACAGTGATCGGCAAGACGAGACGATCAAAACGGTATAAAGATATCAGTGGTTTGATTGAATTATAAAAATTCGAATTTTTCTACTAGCGGAAAAATGCAAGAAAAACGCTGAAAAATAAGATCGACGGAGCCAAAGATGTCCGAATTTGGAAAAATGACAAACTAACATCTTGCTCAGAAGATGGTTTAGAATTTTTCTATGTAAAAATATTTAGGTTTCGGACACATTTTATTTTCATCGCTTTTTAACTGATTAAATTGAAGTGAATTTACGCGCGAAATAAACTTTCATATTTTCGAACGAAAATTTACCAGTTGCTATGTTTAACTAGACGCATTCCAAATATCAAATTTATATTTCAAAATTTTATCGTTTAAAATTTCGCAAAATTTCAATTAATTACGTTATTAAAACAGTTGAAATTTACGGGTCGTTACACTCTCCCCCACTCAAAACTTTTCGTCCCCGAAAAGGAACGAGGTAGGAGAATAGAAACAACCAGAAAGAAAAACAGATTTGAAATACAAAATAACAATTAATTTAAACCATATAAATTCAAATTTAAATTAATTGATATTCAATAATTGATTTAATCCATTTGATTTCACTAAAATCAATCTCAACTATTTCTAAATTCATTATCTTATTATCCAATTATCTTCAAATTTACAATTTCTAAAACCATAAATTTGAATAGTCTTTTATTATAATCATATTTTTTCAACAATTTTAAATTCTTCTTTTTCCAAATTACTGTTAAATTTATTCTACTTAATATATCTACTCACATATATTTAACCCATATAAATTAATTTAAAACATAAAAGTTTTGATTTAAATTAATTTACATCTATTAATTTCTTTTAAATTCAAGGTATTTTCATATGTTGATCAAATTTCAATTTATTAATTCTTTCAAAACAAATTTATTACATTATTAACTGAGTTTTACTTATTATCCTATCTAACTCTATTAACATCTTTATAATCAAAATTTAGTGTATAACATTTATTATAAACACTCAAATTTTATTTATAAATTCAATTTATCTTATATATTATCCAATTACATATTCAACTTCTGAATGATTTAGGTAAGTTGTATTAGAATGCAGTTGAACAATATACAAATACAATTTTCTCAATTCAATTATTTAAGTTTAAATATTTATTCCAAATTTTTGGTTTTATTTATAATTAAAATCATCCTTTAACAAAATTTAGGAATTAGATTTCCGATTAACTTTAAATAATTTAGAGATATATATAATATATTTATATCAAATCAAATTAAATTTTAAAATAAGATACCTATACATATGTAGATCAAAATATACTGAAGAAATTTAAATCAAAATATTTTTCAAAACAAAACCGTAGCAAAGCTACAGAATAGTATCTCCACTTCGAAACTCGAAAATGAATGTCGATGATGCGGCCGCCATCACCAAAATTATTTTCCAGCGACAAAGAGAAGAGCACTGATTTCAACATTTTAAAATTCTTTGAAAACGATTTCTATTCGAAAATACTTTCAATAATATATACTTTAAAATTTTAAAACCAAAGTTCGAAATCACCGGAAACTAATAAATTCTCAAATTTCTGAATTAGATTCATTTCAAATTCCAATCAATTTATAACCAAGTTTATAAATTCATTGATTTATATTATGCAATAGTCAATGGTTTACAAAACAATAAATGAAAATCAAATATTATTATTTTCAGACAACAAATTCATTAACAATTTAATTTCAGAAACTTATATTTATATATAAGATAATCATACAACTTCTATTTTATTTATCAAATTTGAAAACGATATTGTGTCAGTTTGCTCTGCTCAAGTGTTTTGGAAATCCTATCGATAGCATTGATCAGACGAATCGATCGAAAACCCAAATCAACATCAACAACTCAACAACACAATATATTTTTAAAACATTTTAAAAATATTAATTATAAATACACTTCTTTGCTCGACGATACAGGAATGAATTTTCAAAATAAAGATAGGGATTCAAATTTTTTTTGACTTAAATCTAAGAGAATTTTGATTCGAAAATAAGTTTGAAACAGAGGATAAGATAATTCAATTTACCACAATCGAGAGATGGATGAGTTTATTTAATTCACGGGCAACCTTAACCAGGTCGTCCGTAACTTCAAGAATAAGATCGATGCTAAATTCCGAGGTAAATCAACACTCGATCTCAAGAGATAGAATTCAGGTATAGCAGGGAATAGATATCATCGTAAACCGAGGATACAGAAATCTCCGGTAAATCGATGCCTATTATAAAGGAGTTTCACCCCTTTACAAATCATTCGAAGTTTGGCGAGACCGCCGATTCACTATAAGGGTCATTCGAAGTGGAGTTATGTGATGCTCCAGAATTGAAAGGAGACGAATAGTGAGGGACACGAATGAAATTTGGAACCGTAGGGAACGTTCCAAAATTCAAAGGAATTGAGTCAAAGGAAGAGATGTAAACTCGAATGAGAGTGATTCTGTAAATACATTCACCCTATATGTTAAGTTTTGCCTAGAGCTACCAAAGCTCTGATACCAACTGTAACGACTCGATATTTTGGACCATTCGCATCCATTATAAGTGTATAGGTAGACACTCATGCCGGAGTTGAATTGCTCAAAATACCACGTTGTTAATTTAAATTGGCAAAACTGAACATATACAGTAAATAAATATAATCACAGATCACAGACACAGAGTAATAAGTGCAACGGAAATAAAAGAGATAGTAGTTCATGAAGCTACTATATAAATATATAAGTTACATCAGAGTTAAACCAGATACAACGGAAGAGTAATATGATACATCAGATACAAAGCAGAATACATCACTGGAATCATCGAATATCTGAAAGCTGGATAGATAGCTGGATCTCCAAGCGAAGCTCCAACTCCAAAGGTGAGTCTCGAAAGCTGAACCACTCAGTCTGACCCGAGCGTAAAGCAAAATACAAAACACTCGAGTCGGGATTAACATTCTTATATTAATGAATCCAACTCAAGTGAAATAGCAATTGAAATACAAGTAACTCAAAGGATGTTTGGAATAACCATCCTTTAAGGATCCGTTAAACTATCTACTATGTAGTAGTGTACGATAAGTAGATAATGTCTATCAGTAATATAAAGATATCAAAATAGCATTAAGTCATGGCCCATTCCACCCTTAACACATTTTTATTCCCACAAGCATATACAAGACCGTAGTTTCCCCAAAACCGGAAGTCACCAGAGGGCAATCCATATACTCAAGGTACAAAACAAATTCGTAGTGGTCGCGCATAAATGGAATACAAGTATAACAAGGCACATGAGGCTATACCCAAGGTAGTGATACTACCGTTCGCCTGATCCGGGCTGGTAAGAACGCAACGCCGCAGCGCCCGCAACACCGTGAAACAACACTCCCAAAATCAAGGGTGCACCAATCGACAACAAGTATAAGTAGTTCGAAGAAGTGTGTCCACTTGAGGTAGCTAATCCTCCATTGGCCCGACACAGCTCCTGTTTTAGTCATTTCCAATTTGACACAAGTGTCAAGGCTATCCATTATCGTTCTCTTTCTTCAGTCATCACGTACATCATTCCAACCACTTCATTCTGGATCATCACTCCGCGTATAGTTATTAAAGTGGTTTTCGGTTTAGATAGAGAGTATATCCATAACCGAATTCCGGTCTCTTTAATAACTTCCGTAATTATTACACCGATTGGTCGTTTATTTATTCAAAACCAAATCAATTTCAATTTCAAACAGAGTTTATAAATCAACAATTCGTTTGTCTTTCAAAACCAATTTCCATAATTTACATTTCGAAACTTCCAAATTACCCTTTCAAAACCCTATAATTCAATTTCAATTTTCTTTAAAACAATTCAAATATTTATTCAAGTTCGTATATAGGTTTCATTCCGAAATCATTTAAATAAATTTTATTTAACATTCAAATCAATTTAAACTCATTTATCGATTTCATCCAATATTCGTTAAGTTACTATATCATTCAAAACAATTTCTATTAAATTTCCAAATCATTAAATCAATTTCTTAAGTTCAACTTCATTAATCAAAACTTACAATTTTGAATTAAATTAAATTCGTCAAATCAATTCTTTCAATTACAAGTCTTATATTAATTCCAAAAATATCACATTTTCATTTCTTGTTAAAGAAAATTCAATTTCAATTATTTATTTACTTACTTTAAATAATTTCCAAAACTTAATTAATAAAGAAATCTCAATTTCAATTATTACGAAGTAAAATTCACTTATTCAAAAATTCAATTTAATTTAATCATTAAATAATTCAATCTTATTTAATTATTAAATAATTCAAACTTCATTATTACATAATTTCAAAGTTTAATAATTTCAACTTAATTATTCAATCATTTCCAAGTTTAATAATTTCAAACTTAATTATAATTTCAAACCTAATTCAATCATTTCTCAAATTTAAACAATATTCATTCATCAATTACATTGTTAATATTCTGTTTCAGATTATTAAATATTAACATCCTACTTCCATTAAAAATTCAAATTTCAACTTCATTTCAAAACCATATTATTTATTCAAATAAAATCTTCGTTTTATTTTTAAATCAAATTTATTGACCAATCGGGTTTTATTTAATTTCTTTCCTAGGTCAAAGTTCAATTTTGGGTATTTATCATTTCAACCCGATTCCAATTCAATTCCAAAATCAAAGCATAGTAAAGGGAACTTGCAGTGTGACAACAGGGATGGTGTCAAAGTAAATAAACAAGCAATAACAATCCAAAAATTAATTCAAATAATCCCGAAATAACCGTATTAATTCGCATTGTTATTTGTACGAATTAACATAATTATTTCTAGAATCTACACTATCATTTCATGTAGATTAAAGATTATTACGTTTCGGTTTTCACTTGTCATTCAATTTACAATTTCATACATCATCAATTTAACAACATACATTTAAATGGTTCAAGGTGTAATTCCATATTTCTACGTGTCAACTAGTTTAACATTTAAAGGGGTCATATTATACAAATGTCAGTTAATCAAATTTTTACATTTAATTATCCTATATCAATTTCAAATGCATACTATTTATCTTTTTAACATTAACAATTTAACGTCCAATATAAACATCAACAATCAATCAATTAACAACCAAACTGGATTATCATTTCATATATATAACAGATAATGGTGTCAAATGTCACAGGTGAACTGATACAGGTAATAGCAGTGTAAATATCTAACAGCAGCATATTTCAATTGTCGTTTCAATTGAAATCAAATTTAATAAATAAAAGAACGTTAATCGTGAGTGAGTGCTCACCTTTCGAGGCTAGAGAGATTTGACAATGAAGTGGATTACAGATCCAAGCACGAATTGCAAAGCAAGATGGACTCGAGTTCGACGGACAAGCTGATCAATAGGAATAGATGAGATCAAATCAGAATTGTATCGATGAATAAAATTGGTATAAGTGAACTTACAACTATATATACACATGTATATAATTATTTACGAAATCATATCTTTAATTTAAACATATTTTTAGATTAAAATATATATATATAATTCAAAATCATTGTTTTTATTTAAAATAAAATACATAAAACAAACGTATTTACATAATAAAATTTGAAATAAATACATATATGTATATACTTAAAACGAAATACTTACATATACAAAGTGTGTTCATTTGTAGTAAATGGTGACTAACAAAATAAACTAAAACAAATATCATATATTTATATATAATTCATATCAGATATAAACCTCATATACAAATAAAATATTCAACAGTATAAAATATATATATACAATAGCTCTACAGCCCACCATTATATATAATATAGACACATATACTTTTTGTACAAAACAGATCAAACATAACAAAACTGTTATAATTTACAAAAGACTCAACACTTCATAAATCTATAGGCTAATATATACAATACAACAACTAATATAAACTAAAACCAATGTATGCAAATAGTACTGCAACCATATATGTGTGCATGCGGCTAATCTACACTTAGAGATACTTGCTGTACTATTTCCAGAAAACAAAGTATCCATAAAACATGCTTTGTACTTTTCAATTTCTTAAACCATGCTTATATGTCAACTTGAAATATATTGCCTGTACGTGCTCGTACATGCTAGGTAGAGGGAGAATGAAATGCATTGTATAATTAAATATGTATACACTTTAAAGTCTACCTTGGTTTGGTTATTTCAATATCATTTCAAAACAGGGGTATAGATAAAAAAAAATTCTTTCTTTCTGAGATGCACTATGTGTCACTACTGTGTATATATACTAATACATATCTAAACTTACATTAATCCATATATATCTCAAAAGAATATACAAAACTAACATATAGACTAATATATATACTTCCTTTATACAAAAAAAAATGTAATATATTGTAAGTACTTACAAATATATAGAAACGCTGACATATAAACATATTTATATATAAATTAACTAGCTACTATATACCTATAAACTAATATAACCTTGTACAAACCTGTAACACATTATACTCACATAAAATACTTATATAGTTTTAAACAATCACTAGAACATCATATTATAACTCACATACATATATTACTATACCCTTTTCTTTCCAGCAACCAAACAACATATAATTATTGTAGACATATGTATATATAGGTTGTACAGTACAAAAGTATGGGCTTATACCTATAATATCTAATTGAAACCAAAATGTACAGCATGCATATGTTATAAACAACCCTTACGTATAAACCTTTATATATATACTTTGCAGTAAAGTTTCAAAAATCTAAACATATATTAAATACCTTTGAACACAGATATACATAACTATCTTTATAAAATTTCAAAAATCAATATATAAATAACAAATATATATATTACCAAATAAAAGGAGGAGTGGATAGAACTGGAGGAAGGCCAGGGTTTGCTGTATGGCTCGGTGAGGTGACTAGGTGGGTAGCTTCGATGGCGAGGCTGGCACGGAGCGAATTTGGGTGGACTGACATGGCACGTTTGTAGAGTGGAGGGGAGCCGGTTGTTGGGCGCATGAAGACGGAGGAGGCCGACTGGAAGGCTAGGGGAGGGTGAGATGGCGCGGTGGGGCGTGGATCTGCTGTGGGTTGGAGGCGGAGGGTGGAGATGATGAGACGGGACAAGGAAAGAGGAGGAGCTGTGACAGGAGGCGGGTCTGGCTGGGCTTGCGTGCTTACTGTGGGGTCGGGTTGTGGAAGGCCGTGGCGGATGTGAGAGGGATGGAAGGCAGGTTGTTTGCTTCTCTGAGTGGTGCGCGTAGAAGAGGGAGAGGGGACGCATGGGAGTGAGATGTTCGCTTGGGTGGTGGGTGAGCACGGCAGCTACGTGAACACGGGTGGAAAAACATCAGGGAGAACGCGCATGCCAAAGGGTAGGTGGCAGGAGGAAGATCAAGTGTGCAGGCAGCTAACTTTCATTTTCAATTTTTTTTCAATTTGCAATTGACGATAATGTGGATAATGTGTGAAGTGGTTGAGAAAAATATAGAAAATGATGGAACATTTCATTTATAAGAAGATGACGAAGATGCTGTCTCGAAACCATATATGTTATTATGTAAATTTCAAAGCACAGTAACGTAACCAAAAGAAATGAACCATCAGTTATAAATTAACTTGGGTATAGCAAAAGTCAGACTATTGAATTGTGGTAATAAATAGAGTAGATGGCTGTTTGTTTCATGATAATAAATGGAATGGTTATAAAGAACCCCAAAACTCGGACGAATACCGATACGATTAGTCGTCTCGCAGATATCGTCGTGAACCGGATGCCGAAATAAACAAACTTATATATACCGCAGTGATCGGCAAGACGAGACGATCAAAACGGTATAAAGATATCAGTGGTTTGATTGAATTATAAAAATTCGAATTTTTCTACTAGCGGAAAAATGCAAGAAAAACGCTGAAAAATAAGATCGACGGACCCAAAGATGTCCGAATTTGGAAAAACGACAAACTAACATCTTGCTCAGAAGATGGTTTAGAATTTTTCTATGTAAAAATATTTAGGTTTCGGACACATTTTATTTTCATCACTTTTTAACTGATTAAATTGAAGTGAATTTACGCGCGAAATAAACTTTAATATTTTCGAACGAAAATTTACCAGTTGCTATGTTTAACTAGACGCATTCCAAATATCAAATTTATATTTCAAAATTTTATCGTTTAAAATTTCGCAAAATTTCAACTAATTACGTTATTAAAACAGTTGAAATTTACGGGTCGTTACAAAAATAGAGTTAGGATTTACGAATTTAGCAGTGTATTAGGGTCGACGATGCGATAAATGCAAGCGATAAAAAGGGAAAGTTGTTTTAGCCTTGAAATTTCAATTTCCATACCTTGTCGACGACGCACACAGGTCTATGTTTAGAGTTAATTCCGTTTTAGTGCTTGAAAATAAGTCTCCTTATGTGCTTTGCATGTGGAAAATTTGGAGTAAATCCAAGGCAGCGAGGAAATTTCCACTGTACTACGGGAATATGAAGATTATAGAGTGGTAAGAATGAAAAATTCTCCACCTAAATTCTTTTTCGGGCATAGGAGTAAAGTTTAGGAAGCAATACTTCGATGTATTAGATTATTGGTTGGTAGGAAGTGGATGAAAAATTGGTTCCTTCGTACTTCTATTCGTAGGAGTATGGGGGTTTTGGTTGAAAAGATTTTTCAAAAAGCTGCATACATATAGAGCTACCAGTATATATGTAGGTTGTTTGCATCATGTTATCAAAAGTGCTTTCAAAAAAATGCATTCATATCGGAGGATCAGATTTAGAATTATTCTACATAAATATTTTCTATCTACTAATACAGTAATACACTTTGCACTTATGCACGTTTGGTTGTAAAACTGGCTGTACACTCATTGGTTGTGTTGTTTAGGATAATATGGAGTAAAAACATTGACTTAGTCATTGGTGAAATTTCGTAGACGAATTTTTTTAGGGGGGAAGAATGTAACACCCCGTAATTTGGTGTTAGTTATTTAATTAGTTAGTTAATTAATTGGGCTAAGAAAATAGAAGTTGTGCAAATGATGGAATTTAACCACGAAATATGCACCATTGCATTCGTCGTAAAATTATGAGTAACTTTTGTATTTGGAGTTTTACGATAGGAGTCCAAACGAAGAAGTTACGAATGAAAAATGAATTCGAAACGAAAATAAATAAATAAGAAAAATTAACATTTATTAATTATTTGAAAAGGCCCATAGGCCAACCATTCACTATGACCGGTTGACATGTAGTGGTCGACTGGTGCATATAAGTCGGTCGCCGGTTAGGTAACCGGGGGCTCAATAAGCGTAGGACACAAAGGCCTTGATGTAATATATTTCAATATAACGGTTCTTGTTGATTTTAGCACTTATAAATTCAAGCCTAACCCTCCCTTCTATTCTCTTATTTTTATAAAGGCGGTAGCGAAGCTCTACCATTTCTTCTTCTCCATTTTCTTTTTAAATTATAAAGATATGATATTTGTATCTATATTCATACAAATTGGAGAAGAATAGAAATCTAAAAAAAGGGAAGAGAAGATAATCAACCATACGCGCATTTGAGGTAATCTATATATTTGTATCTATTTTCTCTACTTATCCAAAATTTCTTCTCAGATCCATAATTATAATGTATGTATGTACCCTTTTATGCATATCTCTTGTATTAAAAGGATTTAGAGATGAATCAAACGTTCTACTTCAGATCCAGAGATTTGGATCGCTTTTAAAAGGTGAGTGGGAAATTTTATAAATTGTTATAATATGAAAATCATCCAGTTGGTGTTTATTTGATTTTTATGCCCATTTAGATAATTGTATATGAGTTGTAGGCAACAAATTGAATATGATCTGAATATAATAAATATCACCTACGTATTTTTGTTTATGAATTGATTAGAATTGTTTATAACCTTATCTGGAAATTATTCCCAAAAGTATGAATTTATAATATTGGTTTGAATGAAATTTATTCTAGATCTAAAATAGTTTGTACAATAATGTTATAAATTTGGATTATTACCCTAATCTTATTGGAATGTAAACTTTTCTATGTTTGGAATTGTTGGAATTCAGATCCATTTAATATTTGTAAATTAGTTGACTTCTTTCCCTCTTTGGAAAAAATACAATGTTTGACCCAATGAGGAATATATGCAAATTAAAAGAGAAAGAGACATGTAAAGTATGAGTTCATTGTAGCTTACACTGTTTATCTCATCAATAAAAAGAAATGATTATTTCTTGTAATTTCAAACGATGTAATCTTTTATATTTTAAAGTTAAATCTTTTGTTTCGGACTAATTTATGGGAATTATAGTGTACTATCTTTATAGATATCGTTCCAACAACTGAACGTGGAAAATAATATTTTAGTGAATATATATAACTAGAATATATTTGATAAAAGTATATATTTGTATGTAGTTCACTATGCTTGTAATAATTAAATAAAAAGCTAATAACGATGCTTACACGTAATATTCGCGTTTAGATAATTAATTAAAGAGAAAGGAATTTAAAAGGTTGTAACTCCATTAAATGGGAAATAAATTATAACAAATATGGGAGTTTCAATAATCTGATAGGGTAAATGGATTAATGGGACTGATAAAAATTGAATTGATATAAAAGGTTACTAATTTGAAATTAGTAATCATACATAAATATCAAAGGAAATGCCAGTTAGGATTTTATGGAAAAATTGTTATTTATGAGCATTAAATGGTGATATATGATTAGATAAATATTAAAGGTAAATCTTATTGCCTTAAATAAAAAGGAATTAGTAAGCTAAGTCCAATGTCTACCTAAGATAATCTATGTAAAGACTTAGGACGGTTAATTGGACTTAGTTGTTAGTGATGTGAGATCAGTAGAGTCACTTTATAGAAGACTACCCTTCACTTTGAGTGTCCCAACAGTCAGGTGTACTTACTACTAATGTGAGATATCACTAATCCTAGGACCCATGATGACTTGAGAGATTGGGCCTTCTTTTTTATTAGGAAGTATTGAATGGTCCCAATTCAAAATTCATAGCGGTGAGTGATATCTCCATAGGTGTTTGCTTCTGGTTTGAGGTCTTAAGTGGATGTACGGTCCGCCTCTCTACTAATGGAAGTATTAAGAAACCTAGTGAGATTCTAAATAAATAAGGATGTCTCTAGAAGGATTTAGTAGTGTTGAGGTCTTAAGTGGCTATATGTCCCGCCTCCCTACCGAAAAAGGTAATCTTATGAGAGTCCATATTTATAATTAAAGAGTGATAGTGGATATCTCGGGAAGAGTTCGCTTCAGTTTTGGGGTCTTAATTAACTGAAGGGTTCGCCTCTTTCCTATAAAAGAATTATTAAGTAGCCTAATGAAACCATGCAATGTCAACTAGATAGTACTAGTGAGGAGTCCGCCTTATGATTAGGTATTAAATGACAAAGGCCTACCTATAAACAGGTGTTAAATGGTCGGGGATTTGCCTAGTCCATATTAATAAGGTATTAAGTGGCTTGGGTGCAGTCTCTCATATTGCTAAGGCCATAATAACAGTAGTACCATTGAGGAGCACGACTTGGGAATAGGTCTTAAATGATGGGGTCTGCTTTAATTAAGGTCTTAAATGACTAGTGTCTGCCTATTTTTCAATAAAAGGTATTAAGTGGCTTGGGTAATGTTTATTACATGGCTATGATTTTATCGACGATAGATGCAGTAATATTTGGACATTAAATGTCGGAAAACTTAAATAGTGGTTAGAGGTCTAGTAGCCAGGACCTATCGACCATTGACAACATTGTTAGGAAACCACCTTGGAAATAGTTCCTAAATGACGGAGTCCACCTTGATTAAGGTCTTAAATGGTAGAGTTTGCCTATTTCTCTTTTTAGAAGTATTATAGAAGCTCGCTTCATATTTAGAAGTATTAGGTGGAAAATGGGTTTGGAAGTATTGGGTAGTTGATAAGGCTTCATCAGTAATTTGTACCTTGGAAAGGGGTAAGTAAGTAACCATGTGTGCAATGGAAGATTGGATTAGAATTGCTAAACTTGATGGACATAACTATTAAATGGAAGCCAATCGGTATATATTTATGTTATGGACATAGTATATACTTTTCCAATCACAAGAGCGTTGTTCTAGCCCCCTCCTCATTACGACACACATGATAGATTTAGAGGAACAAGTCACTGGAGCTAGATGTGCTTTGTTGTTGGAGAAGACTTCTTTATCTCATGCTCGAGGCTGATGTGATAATCTACTATCCAAGGAATACCATAAATTCCAAGGCAGTGGTCATAGTTAGTACTCTTATCCTATTACTATTTCCACTGTGAGTTTAGATTTCTATCAATCTCTGATAATGCTCATGCTTTTTTGCAAGTACCAAATTCAATGGTATGTGCTTTGATCGACTTGCGTTTCGATTTTTGTCGAAATTTAGGCTCATTAAGGACCAGTTTGTTAAAACCACAACATAAGGAAGCACCCCGGAAGCTGAATAGTAGTTGACTCTATTGTTGGAATTAGACTTCCTTTTAATTGTGGACCCTTTAAGC